>JANRMT010062796.1:37880010-37921472 GCA_026402145.1 Polypterus bichir lapradei
TAATAATAATAATAATAATAATAATAATAATAATAATAATAATAATAATATTTCCCATGCTCAAGTAAAGAATCAAATATTAAAAACATTATCATAATCATGATCAGCATCCTCAAAATACCATAAAATGACACTCCCATACTGATATCACCAATCCCCAATTTTTAAAAGTTTTGTGAAAAGTTGTAACAAATAGAAAATACATCCTTATATTAAGAAAAATAGTATGCAATGAAATTATTATTTTCAGATCATGTGTAGGGAAACATGGAAGGCAAGATTTCTTACACTAAAGTTTTTGCAGCTTCAAAGTTGCCATATTTAGTAAGTTTTTAGGCTTTTATTTTCTGGTGAGGTAATGGAGGCCCCATAGTAATTAGATTATTAAACACCAGTGCAGGCAGGATATTTTTTAAAATTTATAGAAAACACAACTTTAGAACACAATTTCATGTGACAAAATATATATATACCATGTTTGTGAATAGATAACTTTGACTTGAAAAATACCACACTGATACCTTTAATGGAGGAAAGGGTGAGGAATTAAGGACAATCTGATCGTCAACAAGTTAATATTCCTATTGTTTTAATTGTTTCACAAAACATGCTTTGTTGCTAAACTGCATTTAATCCTTTTTGCAATTAGATAATCTACTGGATGGAATGAGAGGGAAATTTTTGCTTTTCTCAAGTAATAGGTTTTTAGATGTTTTCATTGGTATACAATTATTTAGAAAATTTAGATAAGTAAACTTCCCAATTATCTCCCGGACTTTTTAAATAGTATAATAGCCTAATAGCCCAGTATAATAGTCTAAAGTCAAATGATCTTTTTTTTTTTTTTCGTTAATGGACTCCATAGAGTTAAAAAATGGTGTTCAGCTCTTTTGTCTCTTTCAATTGGAAAATGTTAAGAAAATGATGGTACCTCAACTACTTCAAGAAATTAAATTATTTATGAAATTTAACATAAGTGAAATCTGAATATAAATTGGCTAATTATAACTTGGCCAACATTATTATTAATAAGCCACCTTGTATTTTTCATTTTATTTCTGTTTTATTATTTATGTCTCACTTATTTTTTGTTGACTCTTTTGGCAGGGAAACTTTTTTAATTAAAAATGTTTGCCATTTCAAATTTAGCAAAGTATGCCATTCACTTAAAAAGAAATTTACTTTCAAATTTTAGTTATAACATAACATAAGATTCCCAGACCTACTTAATCCTATTTAGGAGGTACAAAAGGAATATTAGTGACAGTAAATGCTTAAAATTCATTATGATTTGCAACAAGCATTTTTTAAGCTTACTAAACCTATACTGTCCTTGTACAGCAATATAAACATAGTCCTATTATAATGATGTAATTTTATTATAGAAACATGTTTTATTATTGTAAGTTTTTACCTTTTCTTACAGAGGGAGACACATTATTTTTAATTGCCTGGTAGAAAAAATAATCAGTTTACGTCTTGAAAATGTATCTTTATAGTTAATTGTTGATGATGGTAAATTATACATTGGAAAGAATATTGTATTGTAATTAATGTACACAATGACCATGGTTAAAGTTGTTGTAATGAAAGATTTAAGAATGCAGATAACCTAAAGACATACAAAAGTAGTCTGCAAAATAGAAATTGAAGTTTAAAGCCAGCAAACTATAGTGTTTGCGCCTGAAGAAACAATTGGTAATGATTTAAATTGTTTTTGTTAAACGCTCACAATGATTTTACAATGTTCCTGGATGATCTAATGTCTATAATTATGAAAATGAAACCATTAGGTAACAGGCTAGATGTTTTGCCTATACCATTCTTAAAAGTTCTCGACTCCATTGGAACTATTCTGTTATAGATTATAAACTTTTCTCTGCCATCTAGGAATGTACCTAGTTGCTTTAAGCATGGTATTGTTCACCAATTGTTAAAAAGGCAGACCTTGATGCCTCTGTTTCAAAAATTATAGGACCTTCTCCAAGCTTCCATTTCTTGCCAAAATTCTAGAAAATGTTGCTGAATTGTAATCAGGTGACTTTCTGAAAAAGACGAAAGTAGTAGATCCTTATCTGTCAGGCTTCCAGAAATGCTACTCCACAGAGACAGCTCTCTTAAAAGTTTCCAATGATTTCCTTACAATATGGCTGCTTATACAGCAGAGTGTTTAGTATTCATTTTGTTAGCTCTTAGAGCAGCTTTTGATACTGTTGACCATGGGGTCCTTCTGAGCAGATTCCATAATCTTGTGGGCATTTTGGGTTCAACCTTGGCCTGGTTCTCGTCATACCTACCTGATATGATAGACATTTTTCCATCTGTGTGAGTGAGTATGCTTCTGCAAGTTCCTCGTTGTCATGTGGCATGTCTCAAGGATCTGTCCTTGGAGTCCCTTTTATTTTTGTTATATATATAACTCTGAGCTCAGTTTATTAGTTTGTTTGACAAGGTCTCTTATCACTTATATGATGATGATATTCAGCGTTACTGCTCCTTTAAGCTTCAACAATTACACAAGCTAGCTTTCGTGGTTTATTGATTGTTCGAAGCTAATAATTATCTGTCAGTTATTTATGATTAAATCCACAGAAAACAGGTCTTGATCTTTGCCCTGCCTGATTTGCATCCTGTCATTAATCAAAGAATTGTAAAGATGTCTACTTACACACATGTCTTTGTAACCTGGGTGTCATTTTTGAGCAGACCCTCACCTTTGATGCCCATGTAAGGTCCCTCATCATTATTGTTTCTTCCATCTGAAAAACCTCTTTAGACTTCACTCCACTGGCTGCCGTTAGAATTAATAATTCAATTCAAAATATTATTTCTCACTTATAAATCCCTCCGTAGCCAGGCCCCAGTACATTAGTGACCCTTGAGTGTCATCACATTGCTCGTTTAGCTCTTAGATCTGGGAAATCATGCACCAAACTAAAGCTACATGGTAATTATGCTTTTCAGTCTTTTGCACCATTAATATGGAATAATCTCCCCGGGTCCTCTGTCTGGCTCATTTCATTTAGACATTCATACGTAGGTCAACTTAAGACGTTCTTCTTTGGACAAGCCTTTGTGTAGCAGTCCTGTGAGTCATATTGTTCTATTGTGTTTATATGTGAATTTTTTGCTGTCCATTTTTTTGACTGTATCATGGTGCAGTGCTTTTCGGCTTTGGCCTGTGAAAGGTGCTATATAAGAAAAAAATGACATAATCACTTTTTCATTTCATTAAGAAGACAGAGATCTCTTTATAGTTATTTTCTCTAGAATACTGATATTCAAAATATAGGGATCTTCAATTTAGGTAAAGTACTTTTGGGGGGAAAAACACAGATACAAAATGAGATTTTAGAGCAAAATTTCAACATTTAAAAATTAGTTAAGTATAATAAGTTCAGGTATTTTTAGGCTGTGCTCAAGCATGTGAGCAGTGCAACAAAGAACAGAAATTCTCAAGGACATGAGATTAAATAAAATGGCTCCCATTTTCATTCAAGATTCAAGAGCATTTATTGTCATTCCATCCATAAACAGTAGTACAGCATACAGTGAAACGAAACAACGTTCCTCCAGGACCATGGTGTTACATAGAACACAGGACAATGAAGAATCCATGAAGAATCCATCATGCCAGTGATGTCACCTTTAGATTGTGTGCATATGGACATTGACTTAATGATAACCATGTTATCACATCCAGACCATATGTGGCAAAGAAAAATATCTACAAATTGAAAATAACACCAAATGTATATGTAGAAACATTTTTTTAATATAAAACAAGCTGTTTCTGTTAGCACATTTGTTCTCAATATGTGGGACAGGCATGACAATTTATAGATTGATTACTGTGCATTTGAAAAAAATATTGCCCAGTGAAAACCTACGTGGGCACAGGAAGAACATGCAAAATCTACTGAGACATTGATTGCCATAGGAATTAAATGTCCTGTTTTTTTGTAACACTTCTTTCTCAGTTACAAGATGATGCTGCTCATTTGATGTTTCTCAGACTTGCATCTTTCTGGACAGTGTTACCAGGAGCCAAAGCCAGCATAGACAATGAACCTTGACTAAGACCAGCCCTATCACGGGGTCACTTATGGGGCTGGTTTAAATGTGACAATCATTTTGAATCCATGTGAACACAGAGTATATACAAATGTCGGGGACTGAACTGGAGTCTGTGACCTCTTTGTGTAAACACATATCCATTGTCCTCACAATTGTTTCTATAGTAGATTATGGTTTTTCAGTGTATATGGGTTAATAGTCATTTGTTACAGATATTTTGAACTGATATTTGTGTCTCAATGCATGCTCAATAATCCAGGTAAGGAAATTCTAGAAGGTTGATTCTGCTCATCTGGACAGAGGAGGGGACCAAAGGGGACATCTTTCACCATCTTACAATGTGGTGATTGCAGCCATTCCCCAACTCTCGTAGAATGGTACTCATGGCCATTAATCAATGGACAATTTGCATATCATTGATCACACGGCCCATTGTTAGTCAATGGTGCTAGTTCAGTCATTAGGCCAAGGTACTGTCTATAAGCTTGGAGAAACCTGCAGTCAACTGAGACTGAGGAAGTCACTTGGATGAGTGATGAAGCGTATCGAAAGAAAAAAAAAAAAAAAACTGTGTTCAGATGAACAGAATCAACCTTCTAGAACTGATATTTGTATATAAATGAGCATAAGTAACTTGGACGTATTGTCTTTTGCAGGGATCAGTGATTATCATCGCAAATCATGGATGTAAAATCACCATCCCAAGCGGTTCTGTGCTTGAAAACAAAGTGGTTTCTGGAAACCTCAGTCTCCTAGATCACTGAGTCACCAAGGTTTCTTTCTCCTTTCCTTCCATTCAAGGAAGCTCTTTGAAGACTTTTTTATGGGGACAGACAGACTGGAAAAATGTTTTTACTGGATTTTGTCAACATTTTTGAATAGATATTGGACTGCTGCCGTTGCCATTTTCTACTGGCTATTCTCTTTAATGTACATTACTGTTTTTGTACTACTGTATAATATTTTCTTCTGTTTTTACAACAATAGCGGTGAATGGGACAATTACTTTATAGTTTATAAAAAGAAAAATATCTGGAAACTTTTTTATGCTTATTCAGGGTGCCGCCGACATTCTTTAATAATTTATATCAACTCTTTATTATTTTTATAAAGTAATTTCAAGAGGGTTAAGTTGAAGACACTTGGAAAAATGATCAAGGAAGGAGTGATATACACACTTTAGTCCTATATTAGTCTTGTCCACAGCCATCCTAGGTGTAACTGCCAGTGTGACTCCACCTCATCTCCAAATGTCTCCACTAGCTCATCAGTTTGTTCTTTTCTAATCCCAGCTAGGACTTCACCATACTAAGTTAAAGTATTCATTTTTATATTTTACATCCCTCAAGCTTTAACCAGGAATATAGATTTACACTATAACTATGCTGCTGTTTGGTCTCCGCTAGCCATTGGTATTCTGGACCGTATTCCATTTAATGGCTGCCATTCTGGCAACTGGAAATATACCATAGAATACTTGAAATACCTTTCTAGGTGTTGCACTTGTTTACGCAAGTAGCCAGTACTGGTTCTTATGCTACATTGCAAAGAATACTTAGAAAAGAAAGACAAGTTGATACTGTAGTTGTTCCACTCCTATGGTTCAGAAAATTTTAACCTGTAAGTGTAAATGAATATTTTGTGTGTTTTTGTTCATTTTTCTTATTTTTCACTTTTTTATCAGTTGTTGATTGCTAATTATTTATTGGTGCAATAAATGATGGTTATTACAAAAAACAAAATAAATTATTACAGAAAATGCTGTACTGAATTAGATGGATTTGTTTTTATTTTAAAAATAGGTTTTTTTTGCTACCATTTCTGATTTAAATCTGTTTCTGGGGTCCATGCATAAGTAACTCCGATAAATGTTACAAAGTGTCATTTATGAAACAGAATTGGTTCAAGCAAGTATCAGCAATATATAAATCAGTGAAAAAGTATTTGTCTTCTTCCTGATTTCCTCCATTATTGCAAAATTTTGATGCTGAACTTTTTCATGTTTTCAAAAGAGTTGATCAGCTAATTTCGCCGAAGCTTTATTCACAGTGAATTTGCTGCTTTCACATTCACCCCCGAAGAGCACACCATCATGCTCACAGTTAGTATTGATGTATTGATAGCCTACTGGCTGACACACTGCAGACTGGAACACTGAGAGAAACTCGGGGTTAGCAGAAAAAGGTGCTAAGACAGCTGGTGAACTACTATAGAATTAGTATTCATACCAGTTTTTTTCCACTTTCCTAAAAATAAATGCTATAAATTGTAAAGCCATAAAGATACATTAATATTGTGTACAGTAGGTGAACTGATTTTAAGGAGCTTAACAAATAAGTAAATAATACAAGTTCATACATATACGGTATAAATAACGAGTTATCTCTGCATGCATAATTAGCCACGTTGAGAATGAAAATAAAAAATGAAAGAGCCCGATGCCAACCAAACACAGGAGACTCTATGCAATAACAATAATGATGAAACATTTGTTACTCTTTACTAGATATTTTTATCTTTTTAATAGAAGAAAAAGTACAAAGCATCAACACAGACAGTTTGGAGAGCTTGCGGCTTCAATCATGACATGCCACTTTGAATTTTCTGCCTTTAATTCTTTAAGGACTGATTTTTTTTCACATTTCTCCCAGTGCTGAATATTTTTCCAAATATTTTCTGAAAAGCACCCAAAGCAATAGTTTCTCACATAAATCAACATAAAACGTCTGTTGCTGCGTGCATTTCCCTGTGTGCTGCTGCGGCAGTGGCAGTGCGAGGGGCGGGGGTGGTGAACTGCTGCTGGGTTGATTTCTAAAGAGCACACAAAGCAATACTTTTTCACATAAATCAACATAAAACGACCTATGTATTTTTTTCTGACTTTTGACTACGATTTCGGTATTTCTGCTATAAGTTTGCTGTCTCTGACTGTGTTCTTTCTTCTTTGATCTAATCGAGACACAGTGATGCAGTGGTTGGCAGCTCAGGTCGCCTTTTTGGCCACAGTAATTGATCCAGTAGAGTTGGCAGATGTTTCCATAGCCATCAGGGACACTTTAAAGATGATTGCATCATTATAATCTAGTCAAATCTAGTTTTTTTGTCCGTCCTCATTGACTTCTCGAATACTTCCGTGATTTCTCCAAAGACAAAAGGAACACCGTGTAGTTCCCTCATCACTAGTCTTCAATGAAAGTTTAATATTAGATAAAAGACACCTGGGTTAACAAATAAGATTAGATATTTTCTTTATTATGGTATTTATTGACTTACTAAAGTTATAATATACCAAGTAGCACTATGTGGAAAAGAATTATCTCATTACACTTTGTAACTGGATGTACCACCTTTAGCTTCAATGAATCCATCCAAACACTTTTTTTAATTCAGTATCAGTCCATCCATCCATCCATCCATTATCCAACCCGCTATATCCTAACACAGGGTCATGGGGGTCTGCTGGAGTCAATCCCAGTCAACACATGGCACAAGGTAGGAACAAATTCCGGGCAGGGTGCCAACCCACCGCAGGGCACACACACACACACACACCCACACCAATCAGTCTTTCTCAGCATTTTGGATGAATTTTATCCAGCTTTTGTTTGCAAAGCTTCTTTTATTTTGAAACACTGCAGGAACTGCTCTTTTAAGTACAACAGCATAGGTTAACCTGCTTAGTCGAAAACTTTTAATTTGTTTATTTTTCTCCATTATTGTATGGACTTTCTTTTGTGTTTTGAGTCATTGTCTTGCTGTATGACACAACTAGACTTGAGCTTCAGCACATTGATGAGTAATTGAACATTGATTTTAATAATTTCATAATATGGAGCAGAATTCATTATTACATCATCTAGAGAAGTGGTCCAGGTTGTAATGCAGAAAAGCATTGTATAATATCACACTACGACCACCATGTTTTTACGATTGGTATGATGTCCTTACTGCAGAATGCTGGGTTTTATTCATGTGAGACATATGAGACTTGGAATTGATATGCCATTTGTCTTAAAATATTTTCAGTTTCCCATTAGAATAGCTTTTACTATGACAATTAACAAATCGCAGAGACAAACATTTGAAAAAGTCGGTTTATTTATTAGAGAGAAAGAAATGATATTTACTCATGGGCAGCTATATGTTGCGTTGTCAAGATGTAAGTCCAAATACAGAATCAAAATTCAATGCGAAATTGAAGAAAAGTTAATTCCAAATATTGTTTTTACTGAAGTTTTACAGTAAAAGTGTAAGTTTAAAAAGTGTTTGCGTGTTAATTTCAAAGCCAAACAGAACAAAAACATATAACGCAATGAATATCTCTATCTAACATAACATGAAACATAATTTTATTTCAAATTATTACATTTGACTATTTTTTACTATGGTTAATTACACGCTGTAATGTAAAATAGTTCTATTATGCATATGTAACAATTCACACGAAAATAACAATCTGTTTGAATTGTATATCTGCTTCCCCATACACAAGCGGCAGAGCCACGAAGTAGCTAGTGCATAGAGCCCATCCAGGGGTTGACGAGCAAAGTGAGCAGGGGACAGAACCCCCTAATACAGTGGTGTGAAAAACTATTTGCCCCCTTCCTGATTTCTTATTCTTTTGCATGTTTGTCACACAAAATGTTTCTGATCATCAAACACATGTAACCATTAGTCAAATATAACACAAGTAAACACAAAATGCAGTTTTTAAATGATGGTTTTTATTATTTAGGGAGAAAAAAAATCCAAACCTACATGGCCCTGTGTGAAAAAGTAATTGCCCCCTGAACCTAATAACTGGTTGGGCCACCCTTAGCAGCAATAACTGCAATCAAGCGTTTGCGATAACTTGCAATGAGTCTTTTACAGCGCTCTGGAGGAATTTTGGCCCACTCATCTTTGCAGAATTGTTGTAATTCAGCTTTATTTGAGGGTTTTCTAGCATGAACCGCCTTTTTAAGGTCATGCCATAGCATCTCAATTGGATTCAGGTCAGGACTTTGACTAGGCCACTCCAAAGTCTTCATTTTGTTTTTCTTCAGCCATTCAGAGGTGGATTTGCTGGTGTGTTTTGGGTCATTGTCCTGTTGCAGCACCCAAGATCGCTTCAGCTTGAGTTGACGAACAGATGGCCGGACATTCTCCTTCAGGATTTTTTGGTAGACAGTAGAATTCATGGTTCCATCTATCACAGCAAGCCTTCCAGGTCCTGAAGCAGCAAAACAACCCCAGACCATCACACTACCACCACCATATTTTACTGTTGGTATGATGTTCTTTTTCTGAAATGCTGTGTTCCTTTTACGCCAGATGTAACGGGACATTTGCCTTCCAAAAAGTTCAACTTTTGTCTCATCAGTCCACAAGGTATTTTACCAAAAGTCTTGGCAATCATTGAGATGTTTCTTAGCAAAATTGAGACGAGCCCTAATGTTCTTTTTGCTTAACAGTGGTTTGCGTCTTGGAAATCTGCCATGCAGGCCGTTTTTGCCCAGTCTCTTTCTTATGGTGGAGTCGTGAACACTGACCTTAATTGAGGCAAGTGAGGCCTGCAGTTCTTTAGACGTTGTCCTGGGGTCTTTTGTGACCTCTCGGATGAGTCGTCTCTGCACTCTTGGGGTAATTTTGGTTGGCCGGCCACTCCTGGGAAGGTTCACCACTGTTCCATGTTTTTGCCATTTGTGGATAATGGCTCTCACTGTGGTTCGCTGGAGTCCCAAAGCTTTAGAAATGGCTTTATAACCTTTACCAGACTGATAGATCTCAATTACTTCTGTTCTCATTTGTTCCTGAATTTCTTTGGATCTTGGCATGATGTCTAGCTTTTGAGGTGCTTTTGGTCTACTTCTCTGTGTCAGGCAGCTCCTATTTAAGTGATTTCTTGATTGAAACAGGTGTGGCAGTAATCAGGCCTGGGGGTGGCTACGGAAATTGAACTCAGGTGTGATACACCACAGTTAGGTTATTTTTTAACAAGGGGGCAATTACTTTTTCAAACAGGGCCATGTAGGTTTGGATTTTTTTTTCTCCCTAAATAATAAAAACCATCATTTAAAAACTGCATTTTGTCTTTACTTGTGTTATATTTGACTAATGGTTAAATGTGTTTGATGATCAGAAACATTTTGTGTGACAAACATGCAAAAGAATAAGAAATCAGGAAGGGGGCAAATAGTTTTTCACACCACTGTATATTTAAATTAAAAGATGCTTTATAGCCTGCACCCGATTAATGGATAAATCCTATCTCTGAGTCCCTGAAGATAATTCATGTTCATTTAATGTTTCCATTTTGTCATCAAGTCCAGATAATGTTAGAGTCACCAGAGGAAGCAGCTTTTGAATTAATTGGTGATTTTTGAATTTTTTCTTGAACAGAGTGCTGTATCTACAGTTCTGTTGGACAAATTATTTTTCGTTAAATGGTCAGGGGAGTCTGAATCCATCCTGGTACTTCTTGGTGTAGGGTAGAAGACAGGCCTGGATCGGACACTGTCCATTGCAGGGCAAATTTATATACGCATCCACATTATTCATACTGGGTCAAATTAGAGTAAACAAACAACCAAATCTGTACATCTTTCAAATGTATGGAAAAACATAGTACACTGTGAAAAACCCATTAGGACACAATCCAGCTCAAACGGTGTACAGGCCAGGATTCAAACCCAGTCCTCTGGAGTCTTGAGGAAGCAGCTCTGATGTCTGCACCACTGTGCAATAATTTTAATTCCACAGTACATTGGGGGTATCTTTGTATGCTTTATAACGTTTTTATAATTCTGTTTAAAATGACTTAATTTCTAGTATTTTTACATGTTAGATTGGCTTGTCATATATCCAACCAGAGAAAAGAAAGATTTGATTACTTGAAAAAGTATATAAATATGGATGAAGAAAGGTGATCATATACAAAATGTCAGTAAAGTTTTATTGTAAAAGATATTTACAAATTATGTACATGCCTATTAATACAACAATTTGGTTTAATATGACAATAGAAAGACTTGTATTGCAATCATTATATTAGAGCTTTACAGTAAAATACATTTTAAAATCATAAAAAAGCCTGGGAGATAATTATCTGAAATCTTTTTAAGGTTATGCTAGTTAATAAGAAGTGCTTTGGAAGCAAATAGCTTGGCAAACATGCCAGACTGTAAGCGACACATATGTCTTGGTAAAGTAGTGTGTTGCAGCCTGGTAAAACTTCACAGAGATATTGCTTTTGGTTTGCTTATCTGCAGTGTGATCCATCAGGTCAGGACTTACTGGTTAAAGAGTCAATCATCACCATTTAAAGTCTCTAAATAGATTGTGGACCTTTGGCAAACAAACATGCAGGATGCTTTCATGAGCCAGGAATAAAATGCTCATGCACAATGCTCTAAAGTCCATTCATTTTTTAAATTAACAAGATAGAATTTAAAAAAAAAAAAAAAAAACTTTACTGGAACAGCTAGAAATAAAATTGAAATTGGAAACATAAAATGATGTGTTTGTTAATGCCTGGCATTAAGGAATATTGTCCATCCTGGGATATATTTCATATTTTAATAACACAGACATATACAAACTGAGTAAATTATGCAACCTAATCTTCTTTATATTTGAAGTGGTAGAATTTAAAATGTTATCCCCTTTCTTTAAATTCCTCTTTTTGCATGACATTATCCAGTTCTCTTATTTTTTTTATACAGCCTTAAAAATACAGACAAGGGCTTTTTCCCGGTTTTTGGGTTTTTTTCACATGGCATTCACAAGGAAATTACAGAAAATGTCCTCGTCTAATATTAATTTAACTAAATGGGGTAGAAAAAATAGGCATCCTCTCCCCATATTTCAAGTCTTAATACATATACATTTTACAATAAGGGAAAGTTTGTAAATAAATAAAAAAGTGAAAAACAATTGCTGGGCAATTTCAATGTGATGCTTTTTTAATTGAATATAACTTGGAAGATTTTTTTTTGCAAAACTATTTAAATTGAAGTAAATCAGTCTTCAGTTCTAGTTAAAATATTAAAGTTTTACTGGTCTGCACCAAAAAAAAATCATTTAGATTTGCTGTTTCTGTATGATTTCTGCAAGATTTAGGATTTATTGAAAAACACCATTTAGAAAATAATTAAGTTTTTTAAAAATAAGTATTTTTCATGCTTGGAATATTATTTGAAGTATACTTTGAGCTGAAAAAAAATGTCAGTCTTAATATTAGTTGAGGTGGAAACAACCCAAAATTAAGTGTTGCTACATAATTTTGGTTCTTGATCAGCATTTTTTTTTCTCTTGGCTTATTCCTTTACAATAGCCAGGAATTTATACTTAAAAGGTTAGAAAAATGCCTGTTTATTGTTTATTGTCCAGAAGAGAGAATGTTGTAGTTTAAATGTTTTTCACAAAAATGTGTAAGGTTGGGTTGATCCATCTATTGTCTTGACCAGGTAAAAGAGAACATGGGGGCCCTCTGATGAACACGGGAAGACGGTCCACCAGGACATCTCTCAGACAGAGGGACATCATAGTGGAAAGTGGAGTGAGACTGTGTTAGCAGATGTCTGTTCGTCCTTCCACCGTGAAGCACCTTCAGAGGACTACAAGAGGGAAAAACTACCAAGTGACTTCTTTTTGTAAATAATAATCATGTTTAAAACAATTGCATGTGTAATTTATAAATTTTTTTTTTTTTTTGCAGACCAGTGTTTGTAATCTTATATTATTTTTATGACAAGAAATCTGTGGCCTTGAAAAGTGAATAATTTTAGTGAGAGTATGAAATATTAAAAATTTAGCAAAAGAATTATCAGCCCCAGTTTGGATATGGCATTCACTAATTAAGAATGGAGTTAAGGTCTCGATGTTCTCTCACACTGTACTAACATCCATCATGGTTGTTCTTTCTGAGCTGTAGATTCTGGATTAACCAAATACACTTTCCAGCATATTTGGTTCCTCTAGCTCGTTCTATTCTAGTTATACTTAAGCCAAAGACAAAAAAATATCTTTTAAGAAATGGACAGGCAGATGGTCATATATTTTAGATTTATTTTTTTTAAAAAAAGTATACGTGCTTGCATAAAACTGTAATAAAGAGTAATGTCTGTATAATTTATCAGTTCTTCTCCCATCACATACAATATCTATATGTATTCTATAGACTTGTCATACATCAGATCTGTTTTGTCATGCTAGGAGGAAAGTTCTTTCTTGCTCATAGATTTTAAAATTTGAACTTCTTGAAGATCAAGATCCAGAAATTTTCTTTTTGGTATTGGTGTTCATACATTCAAGTTCGCAAAACATTCATCATTGTGATCCCAGCTCTCCCAAATTAGAAGAAGATGCAGGTGGCTGAGTCTTGCAGGGGTTTTTTAAAGTCTGAATTTTAGTCTCTTCTGTTTTCTGGCCCTCTAACCAGAGCGCAGATGTTAGTTATGCTACAGTCGGAACATCTGTAAAGCAATTCATGCCAATAAATAAACTTTGTTTTGGGATTTTTGATTTTGAAACAGCAGTCTTTACACAAGCTGCAAGTCCACACTTTTTCCTCATATGTCTGCCTTGTTGTAATATAAGAGAGCTTTAAAGAGTAAACTGTTAGATTATAAATCTTCAAGCTTCTAGGATATGACATGATGAGATTTTAAGACTATGCAACCAAAATTATTTGCAAGGTTTTCAAGATAAAAAGAAAGATGCTTTTTTTCTGTCCAATTTAAGATGGAAGTAAAGGCCTCTCAGCATCAGCCGCCAACTTTGAAAGATTTGAGCATTTACTGACTAGCCAAACTATTCCACCAAGGGAGGAAAATGCATTCTTCTGCTAGCATTCAGGATCAGGCACCAAGGTAATAAAGCTGGAAGCAGGCTTCTGTAAGACAAAAATGCAAAAGCAAACACATAAGTAAATATTAAATACTTGTTTTATCTTCTAATTATTGTAAATGTAGTTGTAAACAGCATTTAGCTATCTGCTCTAATAAAATATTGTTAAGCAAAAAATCAAATTTATATTAAAAAAATAAACAAATAAATTAAATAAGCAGTTACCATTCCCAGGGAAGATTTGTTGATGGAAGCATTTACAATCGCACTAAACTCTCAAGTTAGGACTGCCATTTTGCTTTTGCCTCGTGTCACCACTCCACTCTCGTCTCCATCTTCTGGACTCTCCTCTCGTTGTCTGTCCCTCTTAATCCTCTCAATGCAACGAAGGGCGGTCTCATCCCACTCCTCAGGCAGCAGCAAAAGCAGGAATCCTAGTCCAATAATTCCAGTTGCAGCAAGACGGACTTTGCTGAACTCTTCCGTTGTTTGTAGGCACAAGTCTACAGCTGTAATGTTGATAAGACCGCATTAGTCAGTAATCTCCAGATCCAGGGCTGCATTCACTCTTCAACATTTTTTTTTATAAATAATTAAAGAAACTTGAAGAGCTTTTCCATCTACAATTATTTAGCAATATTCTTAGGTTTGTTACATTGACAGCAGAGCAGACTAATACTCTAATTGTTGCTCCTGTTACCTCTTTGTATTCATTGTTCAGAGATATTTATCATGCATGCATTCTGTGGATCACCCTTAGGACTCCTCTAAAATGTATACTACCACACCAGGGGTGCTGGCACTAACTTTGTCCTCTTCTAGTCCCTCCACAGTACTGGGAAGACACCTAGTGATAGCATTTGACTCCGCCCCTTTTCAGTTCCCCAGCTATAGATCCCACAGCCACTGGTAGGAGGCATTTCATTCTGAACAGAATGCACTGCAGGATGGACCTCCTACCTGTTGACTAAATTCACGGAATTACAAAACCTGATGGCTTCCTGTGTTCATTTTGGACTTTTCTGTTTCATTTTATGCACATAGCGGCTATTTGTGTTTACCTTGGTTTAGTTTGATTAAATGGGGATGACCGTGTTGGTGTCCCAAAATTTGCTTGTGGGGATTGGCTCCAGCAGACCCCCGTGACCCTGTGTTAGGATATATTACTGTGATATGTTGTCAAACACATGAGCATGGTGAATGTCTCATTACTGTGACTAATTTGAAAGGGCACTGGGAAAATGGATTAGCAGGTTGTAATGCTTCTACTCTTGTTCTCAGGCAGAAGGCCGTTGCAACCAAAGACTTGTCATATCTGCTTATGGTCTTTGCTCAAGGAGGTGTCTAAAAGAAAATGGACATCCTTTGACCATTGACCAATGTAGGCAACACAACTGTGCTGTCCACAGCCTCTTTGAACTACAAGAAGCACACCTTCCCATCTGGGCAGCATCTATCTGCCTTTTTTCACACAAATACCTCCTATATTATTAAACTAGGAGTCCTGGCTGGGAACTCAACACTGTTAAAGTTTTCAGTCTCCTTGATATTTACGTCAGATTTAGTTAACTATATTTGGTCATTAAGTGTTTCCTTCCTCAGTAATGAGCAGTTTGTAATGAAATTCTTCACTGAAATGTGTTCCCTAGGTTAAATGATACTTTACTTGTTCTCAAGGGGAAAATAACATTGTCAGAAGCTCCCAAAAAACAAAAATAGATAAACAAATTAAAAAATATAAAAAAACAAACAAAAGCCCTCCCATACATATAAAGATTACTTTGTTGGATAGCAGAGAGCTGCTGCTGTCAATAACAGGCTTGTAGCTGGCAATAAAAAATAAAGTAAAGCACTTAACTTAAAATGTTACGATTCACTTTATGAACAGATGAAAGAAAACAAGTCTACTGTTACATTATGAGTCTTAAGAAATTTTGCTGCTGTATTTCTCAATATTTGCAGTGTTATTAAGTTGAATAAAGATGCAAATACGTTACAATTTTAATTTACCCATGTGAAATCATGAAAAGCCTAATGCTTGCTTTGTATTTTTTAACTCTTACTTAAATAATGGAATTATTTTCTATTTTAATAGGTATCACAGATTTTTCCTGACAAAAAGAAGACTAATTCCTTGGATATAACAAAGACCTCTCGGCTCTGAGCCAGTGTGTGACGGAGTGCTGCTTCCGTGACTGCTCACCTGAATTGACTGGCACACTCAGAAAGACGCCCACAGATATAAGGGTGGGGTAGGTTAGTGCAATTCCAAAGTTTACCAGCAAGTTAAAAGCTAAAAAAAAGGCAAAATAAGCGTCAATGTGAAGTACAGAAAGCAGAATTAGGTAATTCAAACAAAAACAAATTTGCAGGTTTTAAAAGAATAAATAATACTAGCACATAGAAAGTTATAATTTACAGTTTAATGTTACATATTTCCTGTTTGTTAAAGTTAATATCCCTACCTAGTAATAGAGCAGCAAGGCTACAGAGTTGTTCCCAGGGGACATCTTGGACAGAAGGCCAATATTCCACCTTTGTGATATACAAGATGACGCAAATCCATGACAGGAGCAGGATGTTAAAAACACCAAGCGTAGTGAGGAAAACGGCTGCTTCCCCAAATTTCACATCTCCCACTAAGAGCCTAAATAATACCTGAAAAAGGAAGCAGCTGTAAATTAATGGAATGATGCCAGGCCTTCTTTATCAAGGAAAAAAAAACTTTTATTTTTAATAAGCTTTACATAGTATTTTTCTATTTTGAACACAATCCCATGTTGCTTTGCAAGTGCAGAGCTACACAAAGTACAATTGTTTACAAATGTTTTTTTGGCTAAGCAAAATACCTCAGGGATACACAGTACAGCAACTAAATAGCACACTGTGAATCACCAACCTCTTTGTTTAACGGTACAATATTTTAATCACTTGATCCTGCAACCTGTCTTAGAAAATACAGTTTTATGCTTAGAACATGAAGAAAAATAAACAAACTAACCCTATGCTTTAATTAATTAAGCATAATAATTTCATGCACTGAGGGATATCACAAAATACTTTTTTAAAAAATCAGGCCCATATAATACAGAAAATTTATTTAGTAAGAAAGTGTTTTATTTATAGCATAGTATAACATTCTTAGACCTGGTTAACTTAACTTGGGGTCATCAGGGGTTGATGCAAGACAGGAAACTGCCCGAGATATGGACCTGTATTATTTTAGGGTTTCAAAACATTTATGTATATTGTATAACATAATTAAAATATATTTCCTCTAGTACAGTTTACAAACTATTTGCATAGTAAAGTTTCTGGATTACAATTTAACGCCTTACTCTTATAATATAACACCATTTGCTAAACCTACTTAATCCAAAGCAGGATCTCTGGGGGCTGAAGCCTATCCTAGCAAGTATAGAGCACAGGGCAGGAACAATCCCCTGGATATTGCAGGGTAATCAAACTCTCACACCTCACATACTTCATAGGGCCAGTTTAGCATCGCCAATCTGCCTAACCTCCATGTCTTTGGACAGTGGGAGGAAACCGGATCACCCAGAAGAAACCCATGCAGACACGGGGACAACATCTAAACTCCACCCTACTGCAAGGCAGCTGCGGTACCACTAAACAAATGTGCTGCTCTGGAATTACACAAAAACCTAGAAATTCAATGAACATAAGAAATCTGACAAACAAGAGGAGAGCATTTGGCCCATCAAGCCCGTTTATTTAGCTAATAGCTGATCTGTCTCAATATCTCCAGATTCTTCTTAAAGGTTGTTAAGTTATCTGCTTCCACTATATGTCTCACAACTCTTTGTGTAAAGAAGTACTTCTTGGCTTCAGTTTTAAATGCGCTTTCCCTTAATTTCTACCGATGTCCTCGAGTATGTGATTCACCGAAAGATGTCTCATTACAATATACAATGCCTCATTACAATAGTATAAAAGACAAGAAGGAAAGGGTAGAAAACAGGAAGAGGAGTAAATGCAGAACCTGGTGACCAAAAAATCATACAGCAAATGCCATAAGGCTGCCACCTTCCCATTCCAGAGAACTCATCAAACAGACACAATGCAAAAAATCCCCAGCTGAACAGAGGTGCACTTAATAATGTATAATATCGATATCATATAAGGAAAATAAACACAGCTCAAAAAGAGATTGCAGACAACAATAAAGTATTCATGTCATAACTTGATTGTGAGCTTAAAAAAGAATGTGCTGAATAAGATGAATATAGCAAGCAATGCAGTATGAGCGAAGACATTGTCAGAATGAAGCAGTGTTGGTTTTAAAATTGAATAAGGAGTGTGTTGATCCAAAACTCATTTTCAATTTAATAAGGTAAAGTCCGGCGTCTCAGGAGGGGGAAGCAGTGCAGTGTCAACACCGTATATGGTGGGGTTGGTGCGTTGCTGACCTCGACTCGGGACGTTGTGGGTCGGTGGGAGGAGTACTTCGAAGACCTCCTCAATCCCACTAACATGCCTTCCAATGAGGAAGCAGAGCCAGGGGACTCTGAGGTGGGCTCTCCCATCTCTGGGACTGAAGTCACCGAGGTGGTCAAAAAACTCCTTGGTGGCAGGGCCCCGGGGGTGGATGAGATACGCCCGGAGTTCCTTAAGGCTCTGGATGTTGTAGGACTGTCTTGGTTGACACGTCTCTGCAACATCGCATGGACATCGGGGACAGTGCCTCTGGATTGGCAGACCGGGGTGGTGATCCCCCTCTTTAAAAAGGGGGACCGGAGGGTGTGTTCCAACTATAGAGGGATCACACTCCTCAGCCTCCCTGGAAAAGTCTATTCGGGGGTTCTGGAGAGGAGGGTCCGTCGGATAGTCGAACCTCGGATTCAGGAGGAACAGTGTGGTTTTCGTCCTGGTCGCGGAACAGTGGACCAGCTCTTCACCCTTAGCAGAGTCCTGGAGGGTGCATGGGAGTTTGCCCGACCAGTCTACATGTGTTTTGTGGACTTGGAAAAGGCATTCGACCGTGTCCCTCGGGGAATCCTGTGGGGGGTGCTCCGGGAGTATGGGGTACCGGACCCCCTGATAAGAGCTGTTCGGTCTCTGTACAACCGGTGTCAGAGCTTGGTCCGCATTGCCGGCAGTAAGTCGAGCCCGTTTCCAGTGAGAGTTGGACTCCGCCAGGGCTGCCCTTTGTCACCGATTCTGTTCATAACTTTTATGGACAGAATTTCTAGGCGCAGCCAGGGTGTTGAAGGGGTCCGGTTTGGTGGACTCAGGATTGGGTCACTGCTTTTTGCAGATGATGTTGTCCTGTTTGCTTCATCAGGCCGTGATCTTCAGCTCTCTTTGGATCGGTTCGCAGCTGAGTGTGAAGCGGCTGGGATGAGAATCAGCACCTCCAAATCCGAGAGCATGGTCCTCAGCAGGAAAAGGGTGGAGTGCCCTCTCAGGGTTGGGGGAGAGATCCTGCCCCAAGTGGAGGAGTTCAAGTATCTCGGGGTCTTGTTCACGAGTGAGGGAAGAATGGAGCGTGAGATCGACAGGCGGATCGGTGCGGCATCCGCAGTGATGCGGGCTCTGCATCGGTCTGTCGTGGTGAAGAAGGAGCTGAGCCGTAAGGCAAAGCTCTCAATTTACCAGTCGATCTACGCTCCTACCCTCACCTATGGTCATGAGCTATGGGTAGTGACCGAAAGAACGAGATCGCGAATACAAGCGGCTGAAATGAGTTTCCTCCGCAGGGTGTCTGGGCTTTCCCTTAAAGATAGGGTGAGAAGCTCAGTCATCCGGGAGGGGCTCAGAGTAGAGCCGCTGCTCCTCTGCATCGAGAGGAGTCAGATGAGGTGGCTCGGGCATCTGATCAGGATGCCTCCTGGACGCCTCCCTGGTGAGGTGTTCCGGGCACGTCCAACCGGGAGGAGGCCCCGGGGAAGACCCAGGACATGCTGGAGGGACTATGTCTCCCGGCTGGCCTGGGAACGCCTTGGGATTCTCCCGGAAGAGCTGGAAGAAGTGGCCGGGGAGAGGGAAGTCTGGGCCTCTCTGCTTAAGCTGCTGCCCCCGCGACCCGACCTCGGATAAGCGGAAGAAGATGGATGGATGGATGGATAAAGTAAATATGGCTGAAGCTCAGTGGAACATGCTTTCTGGACAACTGGTGACATGGTCATCCTGCTCTATAAAGGGACAAAAGCATGGGAAAAAATAGGTAATAGATCCTTCAAAAGTAAAATTTTGCTTCCTTCAGAATTAGTTGGAGGCCTGTAAATGTAGAAAATTGGATATTATGAGGCAGAAGGGCAGTACAATCTGCATCACTAGTATACATGAAATTAGCTGCATGGTCTCGGGGACAAAGTTTGAGAAATTCACACATCTGGATGAATAAAGATCTTGGACTATCCTTCTTGGTACTATCTTTGAGTCCCAGCATTCTTAAGTTGTCACTTTGAGTTGTGTCTTCTTGATCAACAAGTTTAATTTTTGAGTTGGTAACAAGAGTGCATTCATTTCTGAGTTTTGAGCAGAATTCAATGGATTTTAGAGGTTGGACACCACTATTCAGTTTTGCCTGCTTTCTTTAATGGTCTATATCTTGACATGTATATTAATAAAGTTGGTCTGCTTTATAGTTTTGGTAGTATATTCAGAAAGGAGATTTCTCATTGAGGCCCAGTAGATGTCCATGCTGTCTGTGGATTCTGATGGTGGAGGCTGCTGCTTCATTGGCAAGGTAAAAGCTAAGAAATGCGGTCTACACCCTAAAAACATTTATTCTCAATGACTATAAGTAGCACATTAAAGTGTAATGCAGAATGCATTTAATTTTTTTTTAATTTAATATTTTGTGCTAATTCATATTTTAGTTCTCAACAAAAACCTTTTAAATAATAAAAGCATTAATGTGCTTTTATTAAATGCATAAAAATGTTTATTTAGCCATCTGAAATGAAATTTTAATTAGTCAAAACATTTCAATTTGTACTTTAACAATCAAAATGTTGTGTGTGTTTGCTCTGAAATGGGCTGAAGGTCTGCCCATCGATGATTCCTGACTTGCATCTGATGCTTCAGGAAGAGATGCTGATTATCCACAAACTTGCGTTGCAATAAGTGGGTCCAGGAAATGGATGAATATCAACCTGAGAAATCACCTTGGGGCTTTTCATATAGGGTATATTTAGAAATTTATTTTGTTTAACTAAAGCCTATGTCACATTAAATGACTTCTAGTCAGAGGAGATGTCAAACTTGACAAGTTCAGGTGCTGATCTTCTCGCCTGAGTATGTCCAATTACACAACTAGAACTCAGAGAACCAATTAGAAGTCTGCATAATGAATTTGAAGCACACTTTCCAAATCATCGCAAGTTCGTCCCTTTTTTCTGACAATCAACGTGCTGCATGGCAGAACTGGTGTTTTACCAATGCTTCATAGTTGAATGAGTGGTGAATTTAACTGCAATCTCAGCCTATTTTTTTCTTTTTTTCATTTTGTCATGGTATGTAAAAGACAACACATCAGACAAACATGTCTCTCTTTTGCTTACAAGGACCAAAATAGCCAAGTTCTTTGTTCCTCATACCTGCATTATATGCATTGCACTTCTGGCTGCACATTCACTGGTTCTCAGCTCTTGTTTACACACAGAGCCCACTGCTACGGCTTAACATAAAATCAAACCTGAGTGAGACACTGGGTATGTCAGACTACATAAGTGAAGCTCATGGGAACTTGCCGCAAGTGCCTCCAACTGGTGCAAATTATCTAAGTGAAGTCTGTGACTAAAAATAGCTGGAAAAGCCACGTAATGTGAGCAGACAAGAACAAAAAATGCAAATCCAGCTAAACTGAGCTGAAAACTGACCTTATAGAGGGCAGAGCTGGAAGCTGAGCCCACAGCAAGTGCCACTCCAATGATTGAATCACTGTGAAATCCATCAGCATAAGCCATCATTACAATCCCAGTGATGGACAGTATGGCTGCCACAATCTGGGAAAAAGCAGAAACAGAAATGAAAAGCAGAGGACTACAAACTGTGCATCTGTTCTTGACATAGTGTACTGTTTGACATTTGACAACTGTAATTATTATTACTATTACTGTAATTTAATTATAAAATGGACACTTAAGGCAGAAAAAAGAACAAACAAACATTCTGAAGCTTAGACTGATTCAAAAGAAGTGCCAAGAAAAAGGCATGTGGTATGGAAGGTAGAAAAGCAGGAAGAGAATGTGGTTCAGCCTTTCACTGTTGTGATCTCGTCAAGAGCAAGCGAGCAGAAGGGCTTAATAGTGAGGCCGTCATGCCAGGCACTCTAAAATATACAACAACCTGTAACATATGGACCCCCAAAACATGGCAATGATGACTTGGGTATATCCACCATACAAGATAGCTGCAACTTCTTTTGGTTTTGTGTCCTTTGTTAATGGCACTTCCCCAATAATAATAATTTGATAGTATTTACACTAATAATAATAATTTGACAGTACTTCCACTGCTCATAGAAGTGTATTTGAAATTTGACAAATGAGAGGGGACCATTCAGTCCATCAAGTTAATTTGTTAAACTAATTAACTGAGGTTAGTACATTCACATTAGCAGGCTGAAGTGACTCAAATGTGATTGTTTGCCTTAGTTTGCCAAATCTGATGTTTTCAGGGCTGTGTGGACAGAGAAATCAAATCTTTTTAAATCAGATATGAGACACTTTCAGTCCTAGATCTCATGCATATCCAATTCGTGGCATATATGAAAACGGTTAGATCAGAATTCATGCAGTTTTTTGCCTTTACACATGGACCAAGTGCAGTCATCATTAGCCACCACCAGCAGCTCAGCAGAACAACAGTGGATGGGTGTTGTGGCTGTGACAACAACAGTCATGGTCCCATCATTGCTGGCTCCCTTCTATTGCCCACACATCTCTTGGTGCAGTAGTGTCAGCAACAGATACGAAAACAAGATGGATCCAGCTACAGACCTGCACAGCTCTGAGATTCAGTAGCTCCACTTGTCAGTCAATTGGAATGCAGGTTTTTGTCACTTGGTTCACTTGACTTGAGTCAGATAATCCTCTCCAAACCCTAATCTTAACCATAGAGTAACCAGTGATGTAATATAAAGCGACAACCTCCTCACTGGAGTGGACCTCTGCAGGTCTGCAACTAGAGTCTATTGGCAAAAGCAGCAAAAGCTAGCCGTGTGGCTTTTCTTTGCCTTTTTGAAGTAATCATGTGCAAATGACAAACTGTTTGCCATCCTCCAGAGCCTAGCACATTCATTTTGCTGGTTTTAATACCACGAGTAGTCTCACAAATATGACATTTTTTGTTTGTTGGTAACACAGATGACTTGTGCACAAACATATCAATGTGCGCATGTGTGCTGTTTCAGAGAACAGATGCGTTCACATTACAGTTAGATACAGGTGAGGTCACTTCAACGTAAGATCTGATTCGTCAAGATCTGATTTGAGCAAAAAATCATAATTGAGCAATGAAGCTTCTAATGTGAACATTGCCTAAGCTATCCCAATCTCATCCAGATTCTTCTTAAAGGTTGCCTAGGTCTCTTCTTTAAAGACTGTTGCCCATCTATAAATGTAAATTTTGATGACAGTTGAATAGACCACTTTTTGAGAATCTGTTCTAGCAATGGCAGAAGAAGCTATAGTAACAGTATGTTTAATATGTGCTATAAACTATACACTACATGTACACTTACCCGTACACCCATGAAACGGTCCTTAAGGATAATCCAGGACAGAAGGAAGACAAATGCCTTATTACAACAGAATATGGCACTGGCATCACTTGGGCTGATACGCCACAATGCAAGTAAGTAGAAGTAATTGGTGAGGACCCATAAGAGACAGAAAGGAGCTGTGCGCCTCCAGAATACGCGTAAGGTAAAACCGTCCTCACCGAGAAATTGGCTGCATTCTCTGAAAAAAGAAGCAACAGCAGTATGAAACATATTTGGAAATCCTTTAAGAATTTTTCTATTTTTTGAACCTAAAGGCTTTGTAAAGTTCACATGGATTATTTTGTTTCTTATTAAAGGGTTATATACAGACATGATAAAAACTGATGAGACAACAAAGTACCACTCACATATGTATATCTGATTTTTACAGGTATTTGTGAACTTTTTGTTGTATTTCCTCACTTACAGTCATAATTTGTTTTTATTTCTTTAAGGCCATGATTTCATTTTTAAATATTTGATTATCACTTTTTTAATTATAAATTGCCCATTGAAAGCATACTGCATACATTAGGCAATATATAAGTTTTTTTTTGTTTGTTTTTGTTAGTACATTATTTAAATAACCCTATGGAATTAAAAAATTTAGTTAGACGTTTTAAGACTTGGCTTTGTATTGCACAATAGGATTAAGACATAGGATTAGACATCCAAAGCTGATTTAACTAAGTGATAGTTTATCTAGGGTATGGTGGATAAACCCTCAAGCGCATTAGAGTAGAAAAAAAAAATCATTTCATAAAAAGAAATACTCTACTCATATTTCTCATTATCATACTGTAAACAAAACTTTAAAACTTTTCACAAAAGAAAGTAAATCTCTGTAGGCGAAGTCTGGTGCGAGCTTCTTTGGAATATTATGCAATAAGTAATTTGTAAGGTTTTTAATTGAATTTTACCTGTGAACTCGTTACAGTGCTCCAAGCCTGTACTCAGTGAAAAGCACTGTGTACAAATAAAGTGAATTGAACTGAATCTTTAAAGAATGCTCAGTCTAGACTGCAGATGTCCTATGGCAGCTATTGGAAGCATAACAATCCTGATTAATGGGAGTCTAAATTGTTGGGAAGTATTTCAATGGCATCTGCAAAAAGTGACAAGTAAGTGGCCCTTTAAGATGCACTTCTGTCCAGGATGGTGTTTCAGTGCCTCAATATGCTCGTGTAGCAGCCATACGTAAGCACCTCCCAAGTGGACTATATTATTTTTATAATTAGTTTTGCTGTGTTGAATTTGTTCTTCCATCCAATTTTTAGAAACTATTTTATCTGTTATCGCCCTGTCCACAGTTGATTCTTGTTGTCTTGTAACCAGTCATCTCAAGATAGGTGGAAACCTCATGCCGTCTTGACTTGGAATAAGCAGGCATGGAAATGGATGGATTGATAGACTTGATCCTTTGCAGAAAGTTATAGTTTGGCCAGAGGGCATAAGATCCAACACAGGAGCAAGCATATGTTTAGCAAAGTATTAAAGGATTGCATTTACAAATAGGCACAAGCAACTTTTATTTTATATAGCAATTATTTATAGTAAACACCATTCCAAGTCAGTTTACAAGAAGCATAACTGTTTATTTACTGTATGTCCTTGTACAGTTGATGCACAGGCAGAATTGGTGGCTTGCTCATAGTCACACAGGGGTGGAGGAGGACTGAACCATCAGCCTTAGTCTCTACACCTTACTGCCTGCATGTAAGGGGCTTGATAGCTCTAAGGAAAGGTGCTAAATAAATAAAAATTATTATTATTACTAAATTGGCCCTACATAACTAAATGTAGGTGTGAGGGTGGACAAGTATGCCATCAAGGACTGCCTTAGTCTTCAACTTCATATTTATATACAACTCTAAGTTTCCTGTCTATCCCTTACCCAGTCTTTATACAGTAATTGTGTATGTGTCATTAAATCCATTCTGTATTAATTACCTGAATCTTTTAAGAGGAGTCTGTCTCTTTTTAGACTTGCATATATGCCCCAAATAATATAAAGGAAAAAAGAAAACATTCCACGTGGTAGCAAACCAGGTCAAAAAAAATGGAGCATTGATGCTGGTGAGGGTCATCTTAGCAGTGTGAGTGGTCCCTGCCCAGGAGACGGCCACACTGCAAGCCAGTGC
Source organism: Polypterus bichir lapradei (assembly GCA_026402145.1). Lineage (NCBI taxonomy): Eukaryota > Metazoa > Chordata > Cladistia > Polypteriformes > Polypteridae > Polypterus > Polypterus bichir. The sequence continues at coordinate 37,905,790 of JANRMT010062796.1, forward strand.
CACACCACACGCCAGCTTCCTCAGGACCACTAGAGGGCACCGATGGCAGCATTGCTTTGAAGGATTCTCGCTACTTTCTGATTCTTCAGCTGTCGTCAAGGAGATGGACTGCGTGCGCTTCTCCCGCTGGAAGTCAACTGCAAAGGACAATGTAAAACTTGGGATCAGCTGAAGCTGCAGTGATTAATATCACCCTGAGCAAACCTGCATATCAAATATACCACTGCTGATGCAAGCTGTCTGAAATTAAAATCCATATTTCCTTTCACTTAGAAACCATTAAGAGTTCAAGGACATACTGCATTGTAATATCAACAGAAAAATATGTAAAAGTAAGTTTTACAGTCTAACAAGAAAGCTCATATACTGTTTCCCAAGGCCTGAAAACAGAAAATAACTGATATGTCCTTAGACCATGAGAACATTCCAGACGAGAACAGGCCATTCAGCCCAGCAAAGCTCACTAGTTCTATCCACTTAATTCTTCCAAAATAACATCAAGTGTAGCTTTGAAGGTCCCTGAAGTCTAACTGTCTACCATGCTACTTAGTAACTTTTTCCATGTGTCAATGGTTCTCTGTGTGAAGAAAAACTTAGAAACGTCAGTGCGAAATTAAGCCTTGACAAGTTTCCAACTGTGTCCCCATGTTCTTGTTGAACTCATTTTAAAGTAACAGTTTTCATCCACTGTATTTATTCCTTTCACAATTTTAAGCAATTAAATCAGGTGGGGCATGAGTGACATCCCTCTGTGCTTTAATGTGGAAAATGCACTCTCTAAAACTGGAACAAAATTAATCTCTGATAACATATGAGTTTTCAGAGATTTAAAATGAACGACTAAACAAAATGTGTAAAGGAAATCTGTGACAATGATAAAAGGTACAGCATCCTATTAAAATGTATACAGAAAAACAAAGAAGCTTGTAAACTTCAAAGTGACAACTGAGACCACTTAACAAGCTCAAATATTGGTGGACCAAAATAGTGGAATTGTGTTTTGGTATCACTAGAGGGTGCCATTGATCTAAAGTTTAAATCCACAGATTTACCATTTTAAAATTCATCTGCTTTTGAAAGAAGAAAAAGGAAGAATTATTAGTTTTTCATGTTGAATAAATACTTTTAAAACTATTAAGGACGAATATCTGAAAATGAAGCAAGCAATGCAAACTAATTCTGTCCATTTTGAAGACAAGATTAGTTTTAAACAAACTTCTTTCTCAAAATATTCTGAAAATCTTGGTTATGCATTTTATTCAGAAACACTATAATATAATCAAGTATGTTCATGGTGTAAGGAATATTTTTAGATATCTTAATCAAAAATGGTAAATACAGAAAAGGATGAATATCACAGTCACTTTTTTCAATTTCATACAACAGAAAATATCTCCTAATAATGAATGTTTCTAATATTGGTAATACTCTCTGTTATTTGAAATATTAGTAGTATTTTGACTTTTGCTAATATACGGATGAAGTGGCTATGGTGCTGGACTTTAAACTCCGAGATTCAGGCTCGGCCTTACTGTCTGACTCATTTAACACATTTGTGCTCTCACTGTAAAAACTCTGCACTGTAATGTCAACTACTGTATGTAGTGAGTCACCTTGGATAAACCCAAAAATAAATAAGAGTGATTTCTATTTTTTAATATATAAATTATCTGCTGTTTCTGAAGCCACTTGCCATTACATTGTACAGAACATATTTCAGTTTTTGCTCTAGTGGGTTTTGTTAAATTTGCAGGCTGTATTCTTCTCCTATTCAGCTTGCCCACAGATATTAACTAGGACCTTCTTGCTCGTATCCTGTTTTCAGTTATACTAAGCTTCCTGCAGCACCTGAAGAATCGGTTGGCTGTATTCCCGTATAGCTAGCTAATGAATTTCACAGGATCTAATACAAAATAGCAACCATTACCTTGGGGACCAGCAAGAGACAAAACTGGCGTGTCACAAGCTGAGGCAGGGAAAACCTTTGCTGTGAACTTTTGCATGGCTTCTTCTGCTTCTCTTGTGTTTTGTGTTGCAGCGTCTACTCTTCAGCATTTACAGAGCTTTATAGTCAGCCTGAGAAAGGCTTTCTTTGATCAATATAGCAAGATAATCCAGCAAACTACCTTGCTGATTAGGGGCTTAGAAGACACTCTACCTTGTTTCAGCAGCCGGGGTGGAGGATTTGGAGTTGGAGAGCCGAGAGAAGCAGAGCTGTCATTAACATGAATGTTATTTTAGGATTTAACAAGTTCCAGTATTGTCTGTATCACAGAGTCTTCCAAACATGTATCACAGCATAGTGATTAATTAGGTCTCATAGATTGTTTAGAAATAATTAGTTGATTCCAACAATGGACTGGCACCCCATTCAGGGTTGATTCTTGCCTCATGCTCAGTGCTGACAGACTCAGATGGATCTGAGAATGTTATGTTCAATCACCGATTTACTTTGCCCAGTAAAGACATGCCTGCAATAGCTGATTCACCAAAAACAAGTTAAGGCTTAATTTGCTCCAGCAGTAAACATTATTTGCACTTTCAGAAGAACTCCAGATGTAGTTTTTATGGGATGTGTTGGATTATTGTTGTCTTTTTTGAATCAGAAACAGCAACTTGTTTTGAATTAGACAAGTGACAAGGATTCAGTCAAAGCCCTCTCAGGTAAATTTAAATCTAAACCCTGCTTGAGAAAACAAAGAAATACAATTTGAAAATACATAAAATGAGCTGTACACACAGCCCTACAAGTGTATTGCTGTTCAGAAGCTTGGATTTATACTAGTGGTGACTCAGAAATCATTTAGCAGCCCACTTCTATCTAGCAATAGATCACGATGATTGGCCAGCGTCTGATAGCCTGAAGAGGTTTTGAATAAGAGAACGCAGGCAGTGTGTGCACTTTATGACATTATTTATTAGAGCCAGAAACAGTTATTAGCCACTCTGAAGACCCCAAAAACACAGTGAATCATTGCACATTCACACAATTAAATTATAGAGGTCGTGCTAGCAATATTGTAAAAATCTTGTGTCTGCTTGCTACAGTGATGCCATTTATATTGCATTTATGGTCATTCATTACTAATTGTGTCAAAACTGGAATAATGAAATATTAGAACAAGGTGAATGCTGCTAAATTGTTTAACCATTGTGATGGGGTGCCACGCTGCAAGTCCAAATCAGGCTGGCACAGAGCTATAGCTAGGTTTTGCTGAGAGCATCCAAGGGCAAGAGTGAGCCACACTGGCATGAGAAGAAGGAAAAATCGAGCGTATAGGAAAAGTGGGGGAATGCATGGAGCTGCTAGGGAGCAGTAAGCTTTATTTGTGTACCAAGTACTCTGGAAGGAGAAATAGGCAGGGGCACCAGAATCTGTTGGAGAGATGAGCAGAATGGGAGTATAAAATGTAATATTTCCCCAAGGCACATCAGAGCAGGTGTCAGAGCAGTGGCTAGAGATGCCTGACTGTATCCAACAGGGGGCGCTTGCTCCCTGGTTGGAATAAGTTCTTTTGTAATTGCGGCATTTTAAGTAACCCGAAACTATATAGATATAATGTAAAAAGGCGATCCCTCACATAGTGATACAGTGGCAAGAAATCACATAAGAGAAAATAACTTAGCTTTCTTTAATGACAATTTATGCGGCACTACAGACGAAGGAAGCCAATGACAAGCCCATGTGAGAGTCTACCATTTTCATCGCTGCGCTGGAAGGTATTTTCAGGATCGGATGATGTAATCTTCCATCCATCCATCGGCTTCACCGGTGTGTCTGGCAATGTACTTAGGTAAATCATGCCATTCCAAACAAGGCAAAGAGAGGATTCAATTTCATGCACAAAGAAATAGTACAATACCCATTTTCGTCGTTGTCCCTTTCATGTCTACTAATGCTTGCCTAGCAGTTCTAAAAGATGAGCCCCTGTGTGCTAAATCTGACCTTTAGCTGTAGGTGTGAGAAAGAAGCAGATTTATAAAATCTTTTTTGTATAGAGCACAGTGACATATTAAACATATAAACTTATATTCTGGTTACACTGACTGAGATCAGGGAGGAAATGCAACAACACGGGATAACACCTTCTGGCCACTAGAGAGCACACAGTCTCACAATGAAATGCTAGGGACCAGGCTGTCCCTAAATTAGTTAGGTCAGGGTCTGAAGGAAGTATGGGAGTATCGCCATCAAGAAATTCACTTAGATCACACCCCTCAGTTGCATGTTCTCACTCACAGCTGCTTCAGAGTGCAGACTACAGCCATTTTAGCCTGAGGAGTTAAGCCCATGACACATTACGTGACTTTTTTAGTTGTAGCCTTCATTTACTTAGCAAGGCAGCTGGTGAAGCACTCCTGTGACGCTGGTTGTGTTTTGTGACATGCCTAGCATCTCACTCAAACTAGTCCATGACTCGCTCTGACAAAATGAATCGATTTTGACTTTAGTTATAAGGGCATGTTTGTGTGTATGAGTGCTGACTACCAATGAATGCTCATTAAAAAGTACAATGCATATGATGCAGAGACAATTATTATGGAAAATGGGGGCTTTGAACTAAACACACAGTTGAGAGGCTTGTCTATCTGATGACTCAGGTTTAATGTCTGATGACCTGACCAACAGTTTTCAGTTGTTTATACTGACATGGTCCAGTTACAAGATCAGCAACTGCAATCAGAATACAGTACCTGAAATACGGCCCTGCTAGAAGTCATGTAATGTGACATTGGCTTTAAGGAGAATTATACTCCCAATTATACTGACAACCAATCAGGCTTTTTCCTACAAGGGCTTCTTGTTTTTAGCTGCGGACCCTCTCTGTTACACCTTACCTACACTTTCCCATCTCACTACAGAGAGAAAGATGAATGGAAAAGGAGAAGAAGAATTTTTTAGTATGGACCTGTGGATGGGCCACTCCAGCAGGTAGATAGGGTACAAGACCTGGAGGTAGATCCAGAGTGGCAACAGGCTTATAGACTTCTTTATATTGTATATTGTGTTACCCCAGGTGCTTTTCATTTGAGAATGTTTAGTTTTATTAATAAAGACACCATTTTCAGTTAATTTTGTGCACTGTGAGAGTCCCAGGTTAGGTCAACTCTAAGTTGTCACCTGTTTAAGTGGTTGTGGGTATGAGAGAGTGTGTACACTTGATGGACTGTCACCCCATCCACAATTGGTCCCTGCCTTGCACTCAGTGCTGCCAGGGTAGGCTCCTACCCTGACCCTGACCCTGAAATCAAATAAGCCTGGTTAATAATAGATGGAAGGATAATTAAATAATTAAATACACTTATTTATTGTTTAAATGCAATAAACTGCTTTTACATTCCAAAAAGAAAAACTAATTAACAAACCATGCTGGCTTTTGGTTGAGTAGGTTTTGAAATTAATATTTTGTTACTGCTGTATGAAGTCTTTGAACACTGGTCAAAAATGTGACGTGCACCAGCTATACTGAAAGCTCTCCAGTCTTGTGTAGATTATGTTCATCTTATTTCTTCATTAAATACATTGAATAAGATGATAAGACTGTAATTCTATCATACCAGCCTACTGATCTATATCCTAAAACCTTAATACACCTAGAAAAGGCATCATCTAGGACTCCTGAATCAGGATACAAAGATTCTTAAATCTGCGTCATTCTTGGGGAACATTCACAATTCTTTGGAAGTCTCTTTCCATACTTGTTCTTTAGGCTTCTTAGGTTTCCTCTTTTTGATTCTAATCAAAATTAAAATTCTCATGTTTGACTAAAATAATTAATTTTCTATTTCTGTATTATATGTCCCTGTAAATACTGCCTTTTCTGTGTAGTTTGAAATTTCAATAACAAGAGGGTAAATTAAATCACCACTACGACTGTCCAACTTTGTTTGAGTCATTTAATTTACTTGCAATTTAATAACAATTGTTATTCTGCTATACTTTACTGTGTCACTAAAACACACTCAGATGAGGTTCACTATGAAAATGTGATAGATAGATAGATAGATAGATAGATAGATAGATAGATAGATAGATAGATAGATAGATAGATAGATAGATAGATAGATAGATAGATAGATAGATACTTACAAGCATCTGGACTCCAGGGGCTATGACGATAATACCCTGTAATTCGGAGGATGCGCACCTCTACAGTAGATAAATCATTGAGTGCACTGTTGACATCTAGAAAAGAACGAGATGATTTCAGCTCTTCCTTGATGGGATCCTCAACAGTTAGATACCGAAGCTGACGCAACTGTGAGCTGATGTCAGAGAGTCTTCGTGGGCTGTGATCTGACAGCCGTCTCATGCCGGGCCTATGGAACACAGAAAAAAATAGCAGAAAAATAAGAATATCTGATCTGAATTATATTTAGTGTTTGCTTTTGTTAGGGTGACAAGAGATAACAGGAAGAAACAGCAGAAGAATTCTGAAAAGCATCTTAAAAATGTATTTCAGTATATCAGCTTAAATTTCTTAGCTCTTTAAAGTAGGTGTCAATATAACTCCACATTAAGGAGTAGACTGAAACAACTCCTAAACACTGAAAAATATTTTCTTCTATGAGCTGCTTAGTTTTCTCCACTAGATGGTAGCAAAGAGCATGAGATAAATTGAGGCTCAAGAACCTCAGAGGGCTGTTTACAGCACAACAAAAATTTAGACCATCACTCTTGTTTTCCAAGCAGGTTAACTGAATATCAATTCCCAGCCACCTGTGAAAATAAGAAGAAAAAGCCAGGCTATATACTATGGTTTGTAGTAACAGGCAGAAAAATAGCACCACCAGTGCAACATGTATTGCAAACAGTGTTGCAATTGGGTGCCTTAAATGGTATCATACAGTTCAAAATTATCATGCAGAGCATTTTCATAAATGTTTAGAAATTGATTAGTTGCATATTTTGTAAAATTTAAGGAATAAAAAATAATTTTTTTCTTAAAAAAATTGACCTATAAAGAGTGAAGTTTTCACTTTGCTTATCAACCTGCAATTTTTAGTACTATTATGTTTATTGCTATTCTTGCAAAATTGTATTGTGATGAATATAGGAAATGTCTCGATTGCACAACTTTTTAAATATCTGTTGAATGACTCATCCATCCATCCATCCATCCATCAATTTAGTGAAACTGCTTAATCCTATTTTAGTGTCATGTGGAGTCAATGCCCATCACAGCATGTATCTATTTATTCTCAGTTGAGTGGGAATGGGATTAATATGTTGAAGGATAGATCTTAATATGAGGTGGATAGAAAATTAATTTGTTCATTCAACCTAAAGGTGACCAGAACTGAATTGCTTGCTGATTAAATGACAACTGTATATTGCATATTGAGAAAAAGAAAAGTGCTTTATATGAGAAAGAAAAATGACCTGTCTCTTAACAAGATTGCCGAATCTTATCTTAAATGTCTCACATAAATCAAAACTCTTAAAAATGCATAAATAGTGTGACTAACTTTAAAAACTGCTGGAAACACACATAAATTTAAAAAAGAAATTATATCATAAATCATTATAAATTGACTCTCTTTGCAATTGTACATGTGCATCCAGTGATGGCTAAGAACCCTGTTCTGCGTGGATTACTACCCTGGGTTTAATTTGGCTATGGTTCTTTATTATTTTAATTAGGATTAGTGGTTTCAGAAATGAAGTGATTCTTTATTTGAACAATGCCTATCATATTTTCAAATCTGAAACTCAGGTTTATTATTATTATTTTCATCCTGCTTTACCTTGTGAGAGTCAAAATTGTAAAATGCCAAGGAGGACTGACCAGCCAAACCCATTCCTAGCAACTTCCTCCACCTCGTTTTCCTGGAAATTATCAGATGCTCCCATGTTATTTGAGAGATTTAATTTCTTTAGCGTTCCATGAAGTATTTTCTCCTAATGGACTAAGACGGTAAGCCCCAGTTGAAGGTGTAGGAGCTTCTTAACAACACAACCAAACCACTGGCCCAACTGAGTCCTCCAATATTGCTGAGCTCCTCAAACTATCATAGACAGTATGGCTAGCATGTCTGAGCAGGAATTGGGTACTTGTACTCATGATCTCATTATTTTCATCAGTTCCGAAAGCCCATGACCATAGGTGATGTAGACTTATCAATAAATTGAAAACTTATCCTCCAAGCAATAAAATATCCATAATTTGCTGTTGTTTCATGGTGTTGTTGGTCAGTCTCATGATCTTCCCTGCTTTATGCAAAAACCAGGCACTTGAACTATCACAATTGATGCAGCTGCCCACCCCCTTCCTTTACCTACAGGGAACTGGCCACTGTTAGTTGTTTTAGTTCTTTACTAATGCATTGCACGTATAAATATTTCCACACTAGGAGACACAATCCTCATTTTGCTGAAAATCCAACACACAGAATTTTCTCTAAGACTCAAGGACACTGCGATTCAACAAAACATTGGTACTGTGATAAGTTGAGAAATGACAGCACTTCTGCGGGCTTCCACTTAGGCGACACAGTGGTTAGTGTTGCCATCTCACTCTAGATTTTGCCTTCCTGCCTGCTCTTCTTCCCTTCTTCTCCACTTGGGTAGGTTTTCATTCCATAAGCCATAGATACAGTATATGTATGTGATAGCATATCTGACTGTATCCTGTGATAGGACAATGTACACTCCAGGACTGATGCCTGTCTTGTGCCTGGCATTCTTGGGTTCTTAGATGCAGTTTAATTGGGGGTTCATGGCACCCCAACAGATGCACTATGTTACTAAATCTCCAATGAAAGGTTACTTTTTCCTCAAAAGTTTATTTTTTTATTATTTTAAGGCAACAGATAATGTAAATATGTTGATAATCAATACATTTGATAATTAAATCCATCCTACTTAAGTAACTGTCACTTGCACATCACCTTCCCGTAGAACAAACTGAGAAACATTCTGTGCTACATAAATTACAGATTATTTTGCTGTTTCAGATTCAGCTTGAGAGAGGTCTCTTCTACTTGCATATATTGTATTCAGTATTTTCCTCCTTTGAAAGTCAGATTGCTGTTCCTGTTAGCATACAGATCCTCAGGCTGCTATTAAAATAACCACAAAGTCTGTGTGGCAGTGTCTTATGCTTGAATATGCCACCTGTATAAACAGCAGTGCGGTGGTCTGAACGAACTTCAGTCACCCATCACACACACCAATGTGACAAGATATTCAATAAACAAAAATGTCTCTTTGATGAAGTAAATAAAAAATTGAAAGCATTTCAACTTTCTATAAATCTATCCATTACCTAAATCCAATTATCCAAAACAGAGACGTACTGATGCTCTTTGGACTCAAGGCAAGAACTATCACTGGGCATGGCGCTAGCAGGGTGAAAACACCCACACACACACACACACACAAGTGCCAGTTCAGCATTCCACCTAACCTGAATTTTTTTTTGCAGTTAACCTAATCCAGACCACTTGACGCCATATATATATTTTATAGCTTGTTTAAAAAATAAGAATGTGCTTATTTTGCCACAAGTACAATAAGACAAAAAACTTTTCTGTCATTTGAATAATGATAACATAACTTGTATACTTTTTTCAGAATTTTTAAACATGTTATTGTGACCTTGTAACTTTATAATTAGGAAGAATTTATGAAATGTGACTTGGGATGTGATGTAAATATGTAGCAGTACAGTTGTTACTCCATAAATCCATTTGCTTTTTATAGTTCGTGTGCCCCCAGGTATCGGTGTCAAACTCTGCCCATTGATGAGTTCCAGCTACCCCAACCCAGAACTAGATAAACTGGGTACAAAAACAGATGAATGGATGCATGAAGTTTTCAAAGCCTGCAACTTGCCATTATTAAAACTATTGTGCCAAACCATGGTTTCCAAAGAAATAAAAAAAGATGCACATTATAAAAGAAAAAGGTTTATAAATCCAAAGTATAAAGTATAAATACACAAGAAACAACTTTCAGCAGGACAGAGCAGTTAAGAATGACAGAACACGTATAAGTAGAGTTGCCAGATTAGAAAATTAGAAATTTGGGACGCTCTTAAAAACTCTCTCTATATTACTATACTATTACTATACTACCCCTACACACCCAGACCAATATATTATATAAAAGTAGAGACATCCATCCATCCATTTTCCAACCCAGTGAATCCGAACACAGGGTCACAGGGGTCTGCTGGAGCCAATCCCAGCCAACACAGGAACCAATCCCAGGCAGGGTGCCAATCCACCGCAGGACACACACACCAAGCACACATTAGGGACAATTTAGAATCACCAATCCACCTAACCTGCATGTCTTCGGACTGTGGGAGGAAACCCATGCAGACAGGGGGAGAACATGAAAACTCCACACAGGGAGGACCCAGGAAGCGAACCCAGATCTCCTAACTGCGAGGCAGCAGCACTACCACTGCGCCACCGTGCCACCCATAGAGACATAAGTTAAAAACATAAAGCAAGGATTTTAATGGGTTTTGAGGAAAACAAAAGAAAAATCACTTGAAAATTATTTAATACAAGCTAAAAAAATTCTGTGAAAGTGAAATCATTTGAAAATATTTATTTAATACAGACAACAGGGAAATATTATTATTATTTAATAAAAGCAATTAGAAAAAAAGTGGGGCGTGGCAAGTAGTAACAACACACTTTGTTGTCACTGTATGTTGCCATGCTGATACAGAACTGCACAGCAGGGCGGCTGGAGAGCAAAATGGTATCAGTGTCGCTGTCCTCAGCCAGCCATAGCAACTGAACAAGTTGCACACAGGCAGCAAACATTAGTTTCCTCGCTACATTTGGGTTATTTTCATCAAGAGTATCTGAGAAAAGAAAGTATAATTACTTATAAAGTTACAACTAAGTACCATAAGAAGGTAGTAAAAATATATTTTTATTACGAAATTTGAAAATGAACTAAATACGGGACATTTGGGTGTCCCTGAAAGGTCAGTACGGGACAGGAGACAAAATGATCAAATATGGGACATGTCCCGTATATAAGGAGCGTCTGGCAACCTTACATATAAGGATAAGCTAAAAGAATATAATTCCACCGGTGACTGTTCCTTGTTTTGGAATTGTCTGCAAAATATTACTAACTACAAATGCAAATCTGCAGTCAGTGGATCCCTTTCTATGTAATCAGTAATTAAAATTCTACTGCCCACCTAAGACAAACTACAACAAGATGTTTGGAAAGCAGACAGAATCGTAGGCCTGAAACGGCACACCACAAAGCAACTCTGTACTGTCCTGCATATCTCCGGTCAGGAAATGTGCTATTAAATGAAAGGCAACACTTATGCAATTCACTGTCACTTCCAGAAGAATGTAGCGGGTCACTCAGACCACTTATCATGTCAAAGTTTCAGTTCCACAACAGTGACTCTAATAAGCTCATTAAGTCTTTGCACACCTCTGCATTCCTCTGCTTTACCAGCACTGAGAAAAAATAAAGTAGAACTACAATTATATAAGCCATAATGTTGATTTAAAAATGATGTAGTTATTGTGTACCACGTGCTGTATTGATCATGTAATGTAAGGGTGATTATTGCAAGGATCTCACATTAAATATGATATTACATGTGATACCATATGTAGCATGCAACAAAATTTTCTTTATTAGCCTTAAAAAAATGACACGACCTTTGTCATTTTTCATGCAGGTAATTGAATTCTACAGTCTTACTAACCTCTATAAAATCACAAGATGTCTCACCTTTACTTCTATAAAATTATTACAGTTTTTCCTATATGAGCTCTGTCTTATTATATGACCAACAAGTGAACAATTTGCTAATATTATTAACAAATTGACAGACATTGTTATGTTATGGTTGTTATCAATAAAGATTCACTAACACAAACCCAAAGCATTGTAATCATTAGGCATATTTGGGTCTAGCTTTGTTTTTTTTGTTTTTTTTAACAATAATGGTTGGGGCGGCACGGTGGCGCAGTGGGTAATGCTGTGGGTTTGCTTCCCGGGTCCTCCCTGTGTGGAGTTTGCATGTTCTCCCCGTGTCTGCGTGGGTTTCCTCCGAGTATTCCAGTTTCCTCCCACAGTCCAAAGACATGCAGGTTAGGTGCATTGGCAATCCTAAATTGTCCCTAGTGTGTGCTTGGTGTGTGGGTGTGTGTGTGCGTGCCCTGCAGTGGGTTGGCACCCCGCCCAGGGTTTGTTTCCTGCCTGGCGTCCTGTGTTGCCTGGGATTGGCTCCAGCAGACCCCCGTGACTCTGTAGTTAGGATATAGTGGGTTGGACAATGGATGGACAATAATGGTTTTACAACTCAGACATGGAGGGCATCATGAACAATGCTAGTCAATAAAGATGTATTTATAATGTTAAGAAACAGAATTTGAGAATTTTGACAATTTTCTAATAGCAGGTTATTCTCAGTTTTCATATACATAATCAATATGATTTTAAGGCAGTGTCTAAAACTTGTTTATCTTTTTATTTTAATCAGCATATTACCCATTAAACACACAAAGGTGGTCATGAGTTAGATTTTATCACATTTCAGGAACTTAACATTGATATGAAGCAGATCCTGGACATTGGCATCTCAGATCACCTTTGTAACTAGAATTAAGAGGAATAATTTACTAATATTATCAGCAGTCAAACAGAATTCAGTGTATTTTTTATGCAGATGGTAAAGCAAATAGCCAGATAGACAATTCAGTTTAAACGCTGCAACTAACACAGTAGCCCCAGAAAAACATATTAAAAAAAATCAATTTCTACTACAGTTCCTTAGAAAACTCCAACGGTGTGTAAACTCCAAACAGAGTGCTACAAAGCTGTGAAAAACTAAGTTAACAGTACACCGTGAAATTCTGAGAACTCATGTACAACAATATCTTCTAAAAGTGGATCTTATTTCTCCACAGTTACTAGTAACAGAGTTGGAAATCTGACAGTGCTATTTTCAACTGTTGACTACGTATTGAACCCTCCAACACCTATGGAGTGGATTAACAAAGTGTCAGTAAATACGCATAAAGACGCTGCAGTGTTTTTTTTTTGCATAGGAAAGATAAATATTACAAGACTGAATATAATATGAACTTGAAGAACAGAGTTAGTTGAACCTCCTTCCATCCGATATACCAAACTCTACTAAAATAAATATACTGGAAGTTTGTATAATCACTCAACTCAAAACACCCACCCTCTGCACCTTGTATTGAGGCTTTTTCAGACAGGTCTCTTACTGTTTGGTTCACATCATATCAGACACAGTTACGTAAATACGCAATAGTTTGAAATTCTGCAGATTCACTTAAAATGGTAAAAGTCAAACCTCTGATTAATAAAATTCTCCTTAGATATTCTGTTGTGTATAATTTTAAACTAATCTTTACCCTATCTCTTCAAGCAAAATTTGACAAACAGTGGTCTTTCACCATCTACATAATTATGTTCCTTAAACGTACCAGTCAGGTTTTTAGATCTAACCATCTCCTTGGTCAAAGTAGTTTGTGACTTACAGTTAAATGTTAATGTGAATAACATCTTTCTCTTAGACTCGAGGAGTGCATTTGATGGTTTAGGTCTCAGTGCTCTCTGTACCCAGACTTTAGGAGAATGCTGTTTAAGCACTTTGAGCTATTATTTGTATGAAAATGTGCTATATAAATAAATGTTATTGTTGTTGTTGTTGCTGTAAACTGGTTTCAATCATACTTAATGGAAAAAATGAATTATAGGTCTTGGTGACTTTACGTCAAAAATAGTGATATTGCATATGGTGCACCTCAAGAATCAGTTCCAGGTTATTTTATTATTCTCACTTAACTTTCTCCCATTAGGCATTATTTCCAAAAAAAGGTAAACTACTATGCAGATGACACACAGCTATAATTATCTAAGGCTCAGAGGCTCTTAACCCCCTGCTTAATGCCTTACTAGCATTAGAGAAAGGATGAGACATAATTTTCTTAAACTAAACAAGGAAAAACACAAATTCTAGCTTTGTTGGCAGTAAAAAAGTGAGGAATTATGAAAAAAAGGTGTCACAAAACGACCAAGAGCCATAGCAAGGTTTGGGGCAACCACCCGTATATTGTTTCCTGGCTGCAAAAACTGATAGCACTTAGGTACATGCTTCAGAGTTCAAAATAGAACTGAAGGGATAAGGGAAAGATGGAGGCTTTTAAAGGCCAATATAGGAAATGACATTGGGGGGTTGGAACCGGAAGGGTCTTCATCCATAGGCTCAGACCCGGAAGTGACGTCAAAGGGATCGGAAGCAGACTTGACGTAATCAGGACCGGGCAGGATTTCCTGTGAACTGTCTGTAGAAAAGCGAGAAAAAGGTTTCAGTGCACTCTGCTACATCCCGGTCTTGGTCGGAATTACCCTCATTCAAGTCCTTTAGCTACCTCCCATGCGCACGTGTGTGACACAGGTTAAGTTAGAAGTACAGAATCTAGCTTTTCAATTAAAACTTAGGACACATTTGTTTTTTATATAATTGGAAAATATTGATAAATAGGCAACTAGATTATTGTAATAAGCTCCTATCAGAAATAATAAGAATATATATAAATCAACTGCAGTTTATTTAAAATGCAGTAGCAGAAGTCTTACCCAAAGCAAGAAAATAGAACATGTTTGTACTATTTCTATTTGTATTAGCATTGTTATATTGGGTATGTCTTTTAGGAAGTTTTTAGAGTTATCTACTTTTACTTGAATATAAGGCACATTCCCTTTATTTCAGAATGCCTGTGACACATCCCTAATCAGGTCTTCAAGCACCGGCCTGCTCAATGCCATGAGGGTGACGCAAAAAAGAACTGGTGACGCAACATTTTGTGGAATATATTTGCTGAGAGAGAAATGTCATGCTGTTGCACATTCGAAAATTTAAAAAAAAAAAAAAAAACAACAAAAAACAGCTAAGACACAATTTGGTCTTTTCATGGTTTGTTGATAGTGAATCTGTTGTAAAATACAAAAATGAATACAGTGTAATCAGTTATTTTAAGATTGAAGTTCTTTGTAGCCATGAGTATGACTGTATTCATTGAATGCAACTACCAGGGAGCCCTAAATATTTTCATGCTTTAGAATCGGACTGCCCAATACTTTTTATTACAAATTACAAAATATCTGTAGTTGAAAAGATGACGACTCATTCACATTTAAATACATAAAAAATGAAGTTAGCTCATTGTAGCTCATTAACACTTTTCAGTTACAAATAACTTGTTTTTGTTTTGTCCCTGCAGTATCTTGTGGTGGTACTCAGTGTAAATACCACTTGGACAAAATATCTGCATTTGATTGTGGAATACTAGTGCAGTGAAAATAACTGCAGCAGCATGAAGTCTTTTCGTCATATATCCATAATGCTGAGTTTCTTCATCACGTTTAGGTGCTGTAGAATGCAAGATGGGGTTGGAGGTTCTCTTGGAGTGGAAACCCTACAGGTTTAAATTTTTCAGCATTCTTGTCACCTGGAGTTTGTTTTTCCTCTCCTCTCTGGCCATATGACCATAATGTGCTCTACAGTTTTTTATCAAGTCAGACAAGGACTTCTACTATTTTAAACATCTTGGATAAAAATGGGAGTTTCTTTCCATTTTCCTCTTTAATTTTTCTTTTACTGTTTTTAAAATCACTTTGAAGTACACTTATATATGAAAATGCAATATAT
>JANRMT010062796.1:37926472-37970525 GCA_026402145.1 Polypterus bichir lapradei
GGGCTCGTCTCAATTTTGCTAAGAAACATCTCAATGATTGCCAAGACTTTTGGGAAAATACCTTGTGGACTGATGAGACAAAAGTTGAACTTTTTGGAAGGCAAATGTCCCATTACATCTGGCGTAAAAGGAACACAGCATTTCAGAAAAAGAACATCATACCAACAGTAAAATATGGTGGTGGTAGTGTGATGGTCTGGGGTTGTTTTGCTGCTTCAGGACCTGGAAGGCTTGCTGTGATAGATGGAACCATGAATTCTACTGTCTACCAAAAAATCCTAAAGGAGAATGTCCGGCCATCTGTTCGTCAACTCAAGCTGAAGCGATCTTGGGTGCTGCAACAGGACAATGACCCAAAACACACCAGCAAATCCACCTCTGAATGGCTGAAGAAAAACAAAATGAAGACTTTGGAGTGGCCTAGTCAAAGTCCTGACCTGAATCCAATTGAGATGCTATGGCATGACCTTAAAAAGGCGGTTCATGCTAGAAAACCCTCAAATAAAGCTGAATTACAACAATTCTGCAAAGATGAGTGGGCCAAAATTCCTCCAGAGCGCTGTAAAAGACTCGTTGCAAGTTATCACAAACGCTTGATTGCAGTTATTGCTGCTAAGGGTGGCCCAACCAGTTATTAGGTTCAGGGGGCAATTACTTTTTCACACAGGGCCATGTAGGTTTGGATTTTTTTTTCTCCCTAAATAATAAAAACCATCATTTAAAAACTGCATTTTGTGTTTACTTGTGTTATATTTGACTAATGGTTAAATGTGTTTGATGATCAGAAACATTTTGTGTGACAAACATGCAAATGAATAAGAAATCAGGAAGGGGGCAAATAGTATTTCACACCACTGTATATACTGTATATATACTGTCACAGACGCCAGGGCCGGGACACCTCTTCACTGTATGGGACAGGGGAGCAAGCCTGGTCAGGACAGTACCTCCCCTGGAACGCTAGATGGCAAGCCCCCTGGGTTACAGTGGTGCCTAGGACTCCCGCAGGGTTTCACGGGAGTTGGAGTTTGGTGCAGCCCTGTTGGGATCCATGGGTGCTGCCAGGGGGTGTTGTAGCTGGAAGTGCTGCCGGAATTAGGTCTTCAAGCACCTGGAGCACTTCTGGGTGAATTATGAAAGGATCCAGCAGCCACTCCTCTGGGGAGCCAGAGTCAAGAGGAGGGAAACGAAACTTGCCAGAGAGGAGTGGTGGAGAAAATCAAGAAGAAAAGAATTACTGTTGTGTGGTATTGTGTGGAAAGCTTTGCCGGAAACTTAGAAAAAGTGTTAGTGCACCCTGCCACCCCCTGGGCAGATGTGTTACCATTATTCTCCAAGCCCTTCCGCTTCCTCCTATTCATATATTTATATATCTATATATAGTCATAGATTGCTGGGGGGCCAACCTGGCCGGGACACCCAGGAGGACCGAAGGAGGGCTTACGCCTCCCCCAGACCACGTGGGGGCGACAGGTTGCCCCCCCAGCCATCTGTGATTATATATATATATATATCTTTCTGTTATTGCTTTGTTGGGATTAGGTCTAAGGAACATCTAGAAGGCTTAATTTCAGAAATTAAGCTTATGATTCCTTATTCTGTTGTAAAGTTAAAATTCCTAGAGTGGTGTGCCCAAAAAGAGATATGGTTTGAAATTGCAATCCTAATTTTTTTGTGTAAAACCTATTAAGATATAATGAGATCCCATATTTCATATTTTTCTGTGTCTGCCTAGGAATGTAAGTAGAAGTCAATTAATCAGTCTCCTTTTTTTAAAAGATATGCACAAGTAGTTTCATGGTGTTGGCAAGAAACAGACACTAATTTCCAGTTCATCACAGATTTATCATCACCATGTCATTTAATCAGATTAGAAGCCCTTACAACCTAATGTGCATAATTTATTCTTTTGACAAATGTTTTGTAATTTCCTTGTGAGTTCCCTATCTGCAATGTTTATATCTTAGCCAGGACTAATTATTCCACATCAATGTCAAGTTTATATTAAATGAGAGGAGAGACAGCAATTGTCTTTAATGTTGTGCTTTCCAGGGCAGCTTTTGACTAAAGCACTAAATAAAATCAGATTAATTTCAAACAAAGAGAGTATAATCTCTTTAGTTTGTGTGCAATGCATTCAAAGCTCTGCTCTGGTTTTGACTCAGTTTTTTTTTCTCTTAGCCTGTTCCGGTATACTTCAAAGGCACATTAGTAACATTCCTTACTATATATCTATCTACTGCTCTTGGACATTCATAGTGTGGCATTTAAGCAAAATTCTTACAAGCAACTTGTGTAAAGAAAGACACCAAGGTGAAACCCAAAGACTTCCAATGCTGAAATCACTAGGATATCAAGAAACAAGGTTAAATTTTAAACAAACTAAAACTCATTTTGTGTTTCTAGCCACTTTCTATCCTTTGCCATGGGAAGCAGAACAAGAGCTGAGATTCTCCAACTCAGCCTTTAGTGCCCTCTAGTAGAAATGCTTAGAAAATGCTACAAGTTCATGTTTCATTAGGAGAACTTCACCTTTAGGCTTGGATTACCCAAGAATTGTTCCTGTATTTATCAAGCATTTCAGTAATACTTGTAGATATTGCACTCAATGTCTGACATGGAAAAATAATTCATCCTTCCTCAGAGTAGCACATTTATGAAGTTGGCAAGTAGTGTGGTAGACAGTAGAAGTTTAGGCACCTTCAAAACTAGACTCGATGTTATTTTGGAAGAATTACATGGTTAGGACCGGTACGTTTTGTTGGTCTGAATGGCCTGTTCTTGTCCAGATTGTTCTAATGTTCTAGCGTCCTACTTTTACTCCCAGCTTAGTGTAGGAATACATGTTTGACAATAAATGATGTCATGAGCCTCAAACTGGCACTCACAAAGGCGTTTTGTAGTTTCCTTGGAAATCGTCATGACATTTTGTAGTTTTCTGATACTGACACTTAAGATCCCATTCAAAGATGATAAAATCATAATAATATACATTTCAAAGTAGTAGGAGAAGAAGAAGGAAAACATTATAAAGTGGGATATTGAGCTGTATATAATTGTTGTCACTTTGCAACAACATCAAGAATATACTGTAACAAGCACAAATATGTAAGACTAAGACATACACACCAAACAAGAGTAAAGCTCTGCAACAGACACATTTATTTAACAATGAATGTTTCACATTCGTACTTTCAGAAGAATGACCTTTCTGCTGTTTAGTGTCATGGGAAATGCCTTGTAACGTAACAGTTTTAGAAACTAACCATGGCTTGCACCGCTTCTGAAGTCGTGTTCACTCCAGTTTTCCCAATTCCCTTCCAGGTTTGCGTGTCTCTATCAGTCGTCTCCCACCTTATCTTCTGCAAGGCTCGATTTATCCAGTGCCTTGAGAGTCCGTGCCTGCTTTCTTGATCTCTCCTGGGCTCACCTCACATGAAGTGGTGGGGAAATGTATAAATATGTGTGTTACCTAACGTGTTGTAAAAACTATCAGAGTTTGGTTCAAAGTTTGAGAAATTGTTGGTTGTGACACATCAAAATTATTGTTATCGCATACTGTATTTTCCCTGGGGCCAAAATGTGTATAATTGCCTGAGTGTGTATGGTTTCTTTGCTTACAAGGAACAATTTGTGGACCTACAAGATTTCTTCAGGATTTTGTTACATCATTTGATTCAGTTCATTTTTGCTCAGTGCTTCCAAAACATTTAGCCTTTCTCAGAATATGTGTGCCAATGTCTGCCTGAATGCCAGCTTCTGAGAGTTCAAGAACTCTTTTAAATCCTTGTGAAGTTAGAAGCAGTTTTCTAAATTATTAATATTAATAACATTCTTTTACTCCTGCTGCTAAGAAGAGGACAAAATTTGCATCACTCTGAGATTTTTGTGCCAGTTAGGACGGTTTTCCTACTCTATGATCACTTGATAAATATGGACACTAGAGTTCTCCATGATCTTTATCTAGGTAACACACTCTGCAGTAAAATTTATTTAATTTATGCAGCATTTAAAGCATTTTGACAGGACACATATAAGAAATGGAAGCCAAGGAAGGTTTTGTAAAAATTACCAAATTTGTTTTTCATTCAAATGTTGTCACCCATTTGAAAGACAATGCTGATCATGCTGGATAAGTTACACAGCAGTCTCTTTGCTGGGTGCATGGTGATAGAAACAAGCCATAATGAAAATGTTTTCAATACATTTTTAAACTCACTAAACTAAACTAAATTGTCAAATACTGATTAACAGGCTGCTACAAAGTCTGCAAATGTTCAAAACAATCCATATTTGATCTGTGGTAAGCTCTCCAATAAGCTATGATTTTACCAGTTGAAAGTTTTATTTAGTATTTTACACCATTTGGTTTAAACTTTGAATTGTTATTTATTTGAACTTTGTAACTTTCACATCATTCTTTAACAGACATCTTATAAACCATGTGTGATGATATAAACAGCAATACAGAAGTCTCATTTTGCTTAAGGCAGCTGTCCACATGCAGATAAAGCTGTGCATGTGGGGTGCTATAAATCCAAAATATTTAGTATTCATACACACACAGCACAGTTAGCTATAACTATATAGATAAGGTGAGACAAAATAGTGAACAGGTTAACTTCCATGATAATATGCTGAATCAGTCTCAAAAGTGCTATATGACATTTATTCAGAGATATAATAAGCTTCCTTCAACTATTCACTATCTGGGTCATGAGCACATCTCCAAAAAAATGTAAACAACATTGTGTGGCGGATGGCAGGGGGCTATGCCCAGCCGGGATGCCATGAAGGACCCGGAGATGGACTATACCTCCCCTGGACCCTGAGGGGGCAGCCGCCCTGGTTTGTATGGGGGCCACGGGAACTGAACATGGAAGCTCAACCCTGTAAGGGCCTGTGGCTATGTATCACAGTTGCCATCACCCTTCCCACTACTCAGTTTAATATGTCTACCCCTGTAGTTCCTTTACTTCTCCCTGCTCCCTGTCTGAATCTGCTTGGTGCCAACACATGCCTATTTAACCCTGACTGATGTCACTCGACTCTCTAGTGAGGTATCCTGTGTCCTCATCGCTGCCCACAGTCCTGTAACATCTCTCACTGCCCTCAGTTTCATAATGTATCCATTTAGTAAAGGATGACTTATTCTCACATTCACTTTATAATGGCATTCAGTAGTTGTGGCAATTTAAAAAAAACATATTGTATTTAAAATTGTGCAGTAGTGAATTTATTTCACGTCTTTCTGCCAGAAGGTGGTAAACAAGAGTCTGAAAGAAACACTTCCAGCGAATGAAACGAATGCTGACATTTTACAGGAGATGTGTATATTACTGTGAAAAGAATGCTATGGGCAAAAAAAAAGCAGCATGTGCATACAATTGTGGAAGGCATTAAAAAATCCACAATATTGCAAGACATTATATACAGTATATACTATATATATATATATATATATATATATATATATAGTATGCTTAAATTTTTCAACTTGTTTAATTGGCTACTTCATTCTATAAAGGAAAGAATTTTTAGATAGATTTTTCTGATTGTTTAGCTGTCTGAGTTTTCATTGGTGGGGCTGAGATCCGAGTTTCATGGATTGTCTTTGTAACAGATTGTTTTTGATCTGTTGTGTGTGTTTTTTAAATCTGAATTTTTTTCATTAAATAGAAAGGTTCATCTAATGACATCACAGAAATAAAAAATACATCAACAGCTATAACTGTGCTTCTCATGCATTTAAAAGTTCAAAGAAACTGAGAGAATTTAAATTTTACTGCCAAGATCCAAAGATAAAAGGATGAGAATTATTATATGAAAAAAGGCTGCATATTACACACCACATTTGGTACCCTACTGCTACCAAAAAGGAAAGTGTGGCTTCCTCTACCAATAACAATGAGGCAGCATTCCTCATTTGTCATAGCTAATTCAATTCTGTCATTTTTCATCATTGTTGATATTTTTTTATAATATTCTAATAGGAATATGTACTGTGGCCAGGAAGTGCACCACTGCATTCAGATAAATAGCCGGGGTACCAACCGGGTCACCCAAAAACAGAAAGATGTCCTTTAGGGCCCAAGAAACACAAATATAAAATGTCTCTGTTTAGACATAAAAAATCAGCAATAGGTTGGGGCTCAGTTCTCTCTGAGCAGCAGGTCAGAATGTGGCCAACACATTATATATTTATTTAACAATAAGCATGTGTAGTCGATAAAAATTGATTTAAACAGACATTTTCTCATAAGCAACACATAATATCAAGTGGTATTACCCACAGGATTTCTGAAAGAAGGAACTCACGAATAACTGATATATAATTTGTTAAGATGCCTAGTGCTTAATAGCCATGCTCTAGGTCATAGATTTCCCTTAAATTAAAAACTGAAACTTCTTTTCAGAATAAAAGAATATATAAACTATTTTAATTATATGACATACTTGTTTAATATTCATTTCAGCAGTAGAAGAAAGCCGTGTACACATGAATATTTTATATTGACTTCCATCCATCCATCATCAGACCCACTTAACTAGTTTAGGTTAGAGTTAGGGTTAGCAGTTTGGAAGGAGCTCATTCAGACAGCACTGAGTGCAAAGCAGGAACCACCTGTGCTGTTAGTTCATCATGAAGATATTTCAAATATGTTGCTTCATATAGCAGTAAAGCTATTTCAATATTATTGTATATTTGTTTTGTAGATTTTTTTATTGGACTGATATTACAGCAATCTGTTTTATATTTTTTCTTCAACTTTTTCTATGTTGTAGCTGGGTCTTTAATGTAGTTTCATTTATTTTGTTTGTTTGTTACTATTTAAACATATTTATTGTGCATATAGTTCTTTCTGTCCTTTTTAAAATATTTTTTATTGTTTATATATTTTTAATTCTGAATTAGTTTTTTTTAGTTATGTGCCCTATCTCCTTAAGATAGCATTTAAGTGGTGGGCATAGCATACCATGAAATAGCTGAAAGACCACCCTTGACTTATATATTTCTGGGAAGAGAGTTTGGTCCTCCAAATTATCATTGAGAGTTGTTTGTGGAAGGTCATTATTTGTTAGCACCTTTTGATTTTTTTTTAATTATGGATTTTGGATTCGCTTTACTTTTTCTAGCTTGCCATTTTGGCATAATAGTTTTGCTCTATCTTGATTTTTTTGTAATAAATCTCATTTTTTAAAGTGCCAGCATGTTTCATATTTGTTCTTGTCTCTGCCTTTATTATTTTTGTTACTAAAGATTCTAAGGATTGATATGTTGTCGGGTTTTCGACTTTTGTATCCATGTAGGCCACCACCTACTTAAAATTGGTAGTAAAATCCATCTTAAACTAAAGGCCTCAGCAAGGCTAGGGCTAGATTTTGTAAGGTTATGCCTCATTTTGATATTCTGGGTGATAGATAATAAACAACTGTACAGTAGTGTTGTCATTTAACACAAATTTCGCAAACCTTTCCAAATTTAAAAAATTGCTCTACTGGCTTTTTTCATTTTAATCAAAACAATATCTTCTCTTCTGTAACATCCCAAAAAACTTCCATCCATCCATCTTCCAACCCGCTGAATCCGAACACAGGGTCACAGGGGTCTGCTGGAGCCAGTCCCAGCCAACACAGGGCACAAGGCAGGAACCAATCCCGGGCAGGGTGCCAACCCACCGCAGGACACACACAAACACACCAAGCATACACTAGGGCCAATTTAGAATCACCAATCCACATCTCTTTGGACTATGGGAAGAAACCGGAGCGCCCAGAGGAAACCCACACAGACACAGGGAGAACATGCAAACTCCACGCAGGGAGGACCCAGGAAGCGAACCCGGGTCTCCTAACTGCGAGGCAGCAGCGCTACCACTGCGCCACCGTGCCACCCCCCAAAAAACTTCTACTACTCAATTTAACTGAAAGTGGTCATTCAGGACTTCTTTGAGAAATTTTGATGGCAATGAGAGCCACAACCATCCTTCTAACTCCACAATCCTTAGACCTCTGGTGGTTAACATCATGGCCCCAGATTTACTGAGGTTGGGGTGATTCTGTTGATACAGTTACATCTTGCTCTAACTCTTCTGGTGTCCCTACACACCCAGCCCAAGCAGGCAACACAATCCCAGTTCCATGACTATGAGCTCTTCACCAACCAGGTGTTGTCTTATCTTCTACTCTCTTCCAATTGTTTCCTTATAGGCGAAGGTTAGACGCCCCTACCAAAGAGTCTCATGTCTACACCAGATCCCTTAGGAAATGCTATTTACTTCCAACTTCTACTGTCTCTTGTGTAAAGCCCTTACTTATTGAATTTTTGGTGCAGCTATCACATACAGAGGACACACTGTTATCCAGATTCATTTAATTCTTGTTCTCCGACATATGCTGTCAGTACCTTCATGTACCTCCACTAAATACTATTATACTACTGACCAAACATGTTAACCAACCAGTTTTTATCTATGTGAAAAATTTCATAATCTATGCAGGGCAATGCTGCCTTACAGCTTTTATATAATATGCTTTTATGTTAATTGCCAAAGATAAATATTTCCTGGTATATGTCTCGTAAGCATGAATGTAGATGTCAGAGTGAGGATACCCTAGAATGGGCTGGCATCTCCTCAAACATTTAGAGGATGAATTAACGTAAGAAAATTGAATTATTTATTTTTCTGACCTTTTATAAAAAATATTTGACATCTAGATTTGTTAGCATTTCAAGTATGACATCTGTTAGTAAGAACAGACATTATGAAGAACTTCTTGTGGTATAACAAATTGACACTAGCCTTTTTAAACTATATTCACAGAATCTTGGGATATTTCAAGTCATGCTTCATCTCTCCTTTATTCTATATTACTAACCTCTGTGCTTTTAAGCTCTGGGCTACATAACCTCTAAGATGTCTACAGTTGTTAAATCAAATACTAGCTTCATTAAACCTGTGCAGTGTGCATATTCTCAACATTTCTATGAGTAAATCCTTCCATATTACAAGCACATGCCATGTTGCTTGGTATCTTTACTGTAAAATTGAGTGGTGTGCCTGGGTATGCCCTGTAAGGAACTTAAATAGCATTTAAGTTTGGCTTCCAACTTATACCCATTGATTTCTGGAATATTTGTGACTCCCCTCATGGTCCTGACCAAAACAAATTTAATATAAAGATGAATGAGTAGCTGCTTTTCAAAGCTGATGTATGTAAGACTTTTTTAGCAGCTGAGGTTTTAAGAATCTTTTAGAATTTTATATATGCTGATTTTAGGGTTAAATACTATACTATTAACATTTGAGAAAAAGAAAGACAAAGAAGGCAGTGTGTTGGCAAAAGGCCATTTTCACAAAGCTGATATTCATTAAATAAAACATGCAAGGACCTCATTACATGCTAATTTATGCAAATATGTTTCCTTTTTTAATCTCATTTCATTACAATCCATTTTGCAAATCTAAAAAGAACTTCTGTGATATCAATGTAATATATAAACTGACAGCCTAAAATATATTTTTTGTAAAGAAAATTTTAATGAATTTAAAGATTTAAATAATAGCACATTTAGATTTAGATTGTTTTGGAAGGGTGTCTAACTGACCAATTTTTTGACAGGAGCAAGAGCATCAAAAGATATAAAAGGACAGAGTACAATCCCATAAGAAATCTTCTGTATCTTCTGAGAAAGTGGGAGAGATACCACTGGAAATGAAGGGTCTGGAATTTGAAGATACTATCATGAATATTTCTTGGAAAGTAAAACCTCTCAGGGCACCCAAAAGATAGAGAGAAAGTCACATCTTAAGATCCTCAGGAGAATCTTCCAGGAAGGTAGAGGGTGAGCAATCCAGTATACACCAGCAGTGACGGATGGGACTGAGACAGCATTTCTCAACCTTTAAGTATTTGTGACCCGAGTTTTCATAACAGTTTTAATCGTGCCCCCCCCCCCAACATTTTTTTGAAATGTAGATGCATATTTTATTGTACCTACTTAACTTTTGTCAACATTTATCTAACTCTATATTTATTGTTCGAGCATCAGAATGTAGTTTAATTTAATTTGTTTTGGCTTCAACTGATGTTTTTTCATATTTTTGATTCTTGTTTTCTTTTTTTCACATCTTCGCGCCCCCTTTTTTGTTACTTCGTGCCCCCCTAGGGGGGCCCGCCCCACAGGTTGAGAACCACTGGACTGCGATCTATTATGAGAGACCACAGGATCTACTGACCAACAGACACTATTACATGTTTCTGTATTGGAATCTTGTGAACAGTGTTGTCCATTTAAGAGTACAGGCAGCATGAAAGTTGCTGTGCAGACATAGACCTCTTAAGGCTGACTTTGAACCTGAATATGATTTTTCAGAAGTGACTCGAGGATGGCTTTTAAAATTTTTTCAAGCCAGATTCAGCAGTGGAAATACATTTATGATGACAGATTGCAGAACTGAGAATGAGGCAATGGTTTAGGAAAGAAAAGATACAGAGAGAAAGAGAGATAATAACAATGAAGAGTGATATTATAGTATATTGCAGATAGGCAAGAGGGACTGCCACCCCAATAGGTAGACAGGTTCTTAACTCAATGATAGCCACTAGGTCCAGGAGGCACTTATTGCTTTGCTTTGTGTGCCCATGTGTTATCAAAAAAACTTACCTTATGTTACACACGTGCACATGGGAGGCAGTCTAAGGGCTTAAATAGGTGTAGGATGCAGAGCCGGGGGGTTGATAAATGGTCCTAATACCTTTTCTCCCTCTTCCACAGACCACCAGAAGGAAAGCCCAGTTAAGACTCCGCCCACTTCCCCTGTTCCATCACACCCTCCTGCAAACCTCATTTCCACCTAAAATCCCACCCCTTCCTGTCCTCCACCTATAAAAGCCCAAGCCTTCACTCTGTTATCCAGTCACGATTGACTCAGTCTTATATGATTACTCTGTTTTGCTGTTGTAGCTTACTCTTGTATTATATGGGGTGGAGTCCCCAACTCTTTATCTTTGTTCTCTCTTTTTTCTTCACATTTATTAAATTACACAAACAGGATTCTAGCTGACACTGAGGGGAAGAATGTAGGTAGCTTGTATTAAATCTCTCATTAACTTGGAGCAGATTAAGTCCTGAGACCCTGGTACAACTTAACAAATTGTTAACCTGGATACAAACTAAATATTTGATCACCTTTCTTCTATATTTTTAACATACATACAGTAGATAGAGAAATAGTACTTTATTTGCCCTAATGTGAAATCTAGCTTTTACAGAAGCTGAAGAAATATACAAGTATTATAACAAACAACAACCTCCCTTAAACACACATAAGAATGACAAAAAAGCGGAATAACATGTCTGCTAAAAACATCCATCCATCCTGCTATATAATAACTACAGGGTCACGGGGTTCTGCTGGAGCCAATCCCAGCCAATACAGGGTGCAAGGCAGGAAACAAACCCTGGGCATGGAGTGCACACACACACACACCAAGCACACAAACTAGGGACAATTGAAGATCGCCAATACACCTAACCTGCATGTCTTTGGACTGTGGGAGGAAACCAGAGTACCCAGAGGAAACCCACACAGACACAGGGAGAACATGCAAACTCCACACAGGGAGGACCCGGGAAGTGAACCCAGGTCTCCTAACTGTGAGGCAGCAGTGCTACCACTGCACCACCATGCCACCCACCTGCTAAAAACATCCATCCATTCATTATCCAACCCACTGTATCCTAACTACAGGGTCACGGGGATCTGATGGAGCCAATCCCAGCATGCAAGGCAGGAAACAAACCCCAGGCAGGGCACCAGCCCACTGCCAGGTGCACACATACACACAGTATGGACAATTTAGAATTACCAATGCACCTAACCTGCATGTCTTTGGGAGGAAACCCACACAGAGAGAACATGCAAACTCCACACAGGGAGGACACCAGAAGTGAACCCTGGTCTCCTAACCGCGAGGCAGCAGCGCTACCTCTGCGCCACCGTGCCACCTGCCTGCTAAAAACAGTGAGGTATTATATAGATTTACTGCCATAAAAATGCAGGACCCCTAATAGCGCTTGTTGACACAGTTCTGTTCAATAATTCATTGAAAGATGTACCCAGTGTTAGCATGTCACAGACAGGATGTGCAGTATTGTTCCTAATGCCAATAATTTTGTCTTCATTCTCTCCTGCACTACTACCTCCAGTGAATGCTTCCCATACCTGAGACTGCCTTCTTATTTAGCTGGCTGATTTGGTGGGCCTCTCTTGAAGTAATATTACCTGTCTAGAAAATCGCACTGGCCATCACAGAGCTGTAGAACATGTGAAGGATGCCAACAGCCAAATTACAGGAGCACCTTCTGTTTTGCCCTTCCTTATATAATTCCTCTTTGTTACTCGACCAATCCAGCTTGTCATTGATGTGGACCCCCAAGCCTTGTAGCAGTGTACCACCTTGCAGAATAATAACAGGGAGTATAGGTTCTTTGAGGTGATGAAAGTCAATGTTCTGGCACAAAATAAAAGATAAAATATATATATATGTATATTTTAAATACCAGACCAAACAGCCAACTGTTCATTTGAACTGCAGCATTGGCCACTTGCTTTTTTTAAGCCCATACTTCCCAGCTACAAAAATGTCAGTATATAAACATCAGGATATGGATTGTAATGCATTTAATGGAGGTTCAAAACAGCCTAATGCCAAAAACAGAAAGTTAAGTCAAACAGGAATTATAATGTTCAAAACCAGAAAAACACTAACTAACTTACTAACTATATGTACAAACTTAGATCTGAGTATACACCTGTTTCTGGCTTATAAACTGTCACACCAGGGACATCATTTAGTACAACTTTCAGGACTCCATCCTCAGAAGCCATCCAACTTTTCATGGTATTGAAAACTTAATGCAGTGGCATTCACAGTGAAAAACAAAACAGTGTAGTGGCAGAATAAAAACATAAAGACAATAATGTTTTAACCTCCTGTGCCCTAAGTCAATAACCAGTTCTTTGGTATTGCTGAACTGAGTTGCAGACAGTTCCCTTTTTGCCAGAAACAAAGTTCTCCACCTGACTTGTATACTCATCAATACACTTGATTTGCATAAAATCATCTAAGAAATTTCTGCAGTTTAAATGACCTGGAGTTATACTCATAGTCTGAGGTATGCAGCGTAAACATCAAATGTGACAGCACTGTTCTATGTGGATATATATACACTCTACGATATATATTAATATGCATATATATATATATATATATATATTTATATTGTGGACACTAGGGGTCGCTGTTGCCCCGTGAAACCCATCAGACAGACGTCTAAGACACACTTATAAAAAGCACCAAGAAGAATTTTAATATTTTTCTTCAATTACAGTGCACAAAGCACCACACATGCCACAATTCTTCAATAATAATAATACAATAAGCAATCACAATCCTCCACTCCTCCCAGCAGCTCCGTCACTCCACCACCCAACTCCGGCTCCCTTTGCTGGTCTTCAGCAGTCATTTAAGTAGTCCATGACCTGGAAGTATTCCTCCCGGGTTAAACGCCACATCATCCGTTCTCAAGTAGCCCGGAAGTACTGCGGGCTTCCGTCCTTGTGACTCCGAAGTTGTCATAACAGTAGGAGTCTCCAGGTTCTTTGTGAGCTTCCCCTGACGGCACTCATGGCACACAACAGGGCTGAGGAAATGGACTCCATGTCCCAGGATGCCTTGAGGAAATCCAGGGAACCATTGCCATCAAGGGGAGCTGCCACCTAGTGTCCCGGGGGATGCAGCGTCCTGAAAAGGCTGCCTTCCTCCATTCTTCTTTTCCAGGGACGGTCTGGCCAGACTGAACCGCCGGCCGTCCCTCACAATATTTATATATATCTTCTTATATAATACGCTACCATGGCTGTTCATTTGTCTGTCCAAGATTTTAAATTACCGGTAGGTCACAAGCCGTTTCACCTATTGACTTGAAATTTGGTACACATATACTATGTGATATCTACTATCCGCTTTCCGGGTGATGATTTTTATTACTCTTTTTATTTTTATTTTATTTTATTGTAGAATCATCTCTCTGCAGTGCACAGCAAGGCGGCCGTGCGGCCCATGCATACAGGCGCTATTCTCATTCCCTACCATCTTCGTGGTCACTTGCCCTACCTCTGCATATCTTTAATCATCCTTGAAGCAGATTGAAGATTTAAGTGCCAGCTTAAGTGAAAAATTTAAGTAATTGCAACACAAAAACTAACTTAATCAGTTTTAACGCGAAAAGATGCAGATGAAAGAAGAGAAGAAGCGGGCCGCTAGGGTAGAGAAAAGAAGAGCTGCACAGAAAGCAGTAAGCGCATCAACCTCTGAGCAAATGAATGCTAAACGTATAGAGAAAGAGGATGAAAACTAGGAATGCTCAAGTCAAGTGTATTCACTTCACGTTATCGTGCAGTACACCGTTACTGGTATATATATATATTTATATTTACACTAGCTGCAGTACCTGTCAGAGACAGGTAACAGAATTATTTTAAAATATTTGCTATCTCTTGCCTTATGTGTACCTTCAGTGCCTTTCTTCAGTATTCGCATATGTCTGAACTATCTCTTTACTGGCACTCTGTCTCGAGTGCATTCTAATAAATCCTGCTTCTCAGACACTCATTATTTTCAAGATGCCTTTCTCTTCTCCTGTCTGGTTTTATACTTTCTGGTTTTCAAGGTAACTCTCTTAGTGTGTGCCTTTACTGCTTCTCGTGCATCTCACACTGACTCTTTCTGTTTTGTCGTGTTGCCAAAGCCAAGCTGACAAATCAAATTACACTGAGGAACTGGACTAATATATATAGTGGCGGACTGCTGGGATGCCTCAATAATGGAAGGACCTGGGTAGAGAGCTTTTTCTGGACACTATCTCCCCAGGAAAGCTAGAGGGCAGGCAGCTTGCAATAGGGCCATGGGTTTGGAGCATAGAAGTTCAACATTGTTGGGGCCCATGGCCACCACCAGGGGGTACCTGGACATTTGCCGAGCCCTGTTTGGCATCACTTCTACCACACCTAGAAGTGCTGCTGGAAGAAGCTCATTGGACACCTGGAGTGCTTCTGGGTGTCCTATAAAAGGAGCCAGCTGCCACTACTCGATGAGCCAGAGTCAGTAGGAGGTGTATGACGCTTAAAAGGAGAGAAGTGGAGGCGCAGAAGAAGAAGCAGGAAAGGCTTTTGGCTTGGACTGTGTTTTGGTGCTTGGTGTGCTGTGAAGTGGGGAACAACAGAAAAGTGCTTCCCCAGGGGAACAAACATTTGCTGTGTGGCAAACCCGTGTCTCTGCCTGTCTGTGTCAATTTAGGCCTCTGGGCTTCATAATATATATATATATATATATATACACTGTATATGTATATGTATATATATATCATGTCCTGTATGACACTAAACATTGGTGTACAAATGGAAATATATTTGATAAATGCTTTCATTCAATTCATTGAATTAATTATTTTGTGACTTTAAATTGTCCCTATATGAGATAAATATACATTGCCCTGTGATTGACCTGAACTTCATCCAGGACTGGTCCCTGTCTTGCACCCTTTTATGCTAGGACTTTCATTTCTTAAACCCCATATAAAAAAGAGCAGATAATGAAAAATAATGGATGGATTGTATACAGTAAGTATATAGTTTTTGTATTGTGTAGTGTTTTTGAATGAAAATAAAACTGATATATTGTGAAATATTTTGCATCACTACTCCTACTTCTGTGAAAGAAAATAACATTTAGTAATCCATCTGTGCAGTTGACGTGACAGTTAACTGATCTGCAAGAAAGTGATTCAGAAAACATTGGGGAAAACTTTAAACTGTCTGTCATTACTAAGTGTTTATACCTTTTAAAAGATGACAATGAAGAACAAGAAGCAATGTAATGAATAGTATTGTCAATCACTTCAAAACCTGCAGTCATTCATGAATGGGACAATAAATAAAAAATTATATGAATGGCGTCTTTGTTATAAATAGCATAGTTTTATACACAACAGATCTTGCACGGCATGCTGAGTAATATCAATGCCTCATCCTGTCTGTTCTTTCTAAAGCAATACAAGACGATGACTGGTAGTATGACTGCTGTGATCTACAGTAGCACTTAGCTTCAAACATATGTTAAACAATTAAATGCTTTGGAAAGAACCATTGAAGCAGCATTCTTAAGCATGCACTGAAAAAAACATTCAAAGATTATTGCAATGTGACAGAACTAATAAATTGTCACTGGTACTCAAAGAAGCAAGAGACTCTAAAGTGGCCATTCACAATACTTTTAAGAAGTTCAGATGGGCCTGAATGTGATGTGACACCTACAGTTTTCTCATGGATGGTTATAAATGTGTTCTGTCTTCATTCTCATGCTATATAAGTGGGCGCTCCCAAGATGGGCTTTTCCTTTGAAACTTCATTTGGTCCCAGGGACCTGAATTGTGATAACTATCTTTGCCACTGCATAACACAGCCTGCCTTGTTCTCTAACAGGCCTACGAATGTCAACATAGAAAGTCCTTGACAGTTATTTTCTCTTTAATTTTTCCAATAATTCTGTTAGGGCTCTTTGACTTGTATCCCAAGGCATCTACTAACATGAAGAGAAAATATCCACTCAACCTCATTCTGACCTCCATTACTGGGTTTCGCGGGAGCCTAACCCAGGTGCATATGGAGTGCCTTGCAGATGTATTCATACCTGTTAAAAAGATTTCAGTTTTTTTGAAATCTTATATATCTTTTGTTACAATTTACTTTTCATTGTATGTTTAAGAAAAAGTACTCTAAAGGCAAAACCAATTATTAGTGTACACCGCTGAACTCTGTAATAGCCCACTATATAAACAAAATATTGAGACCTGGACTGCTTAAACTATTTAAATGTTCACTGGATGTCAGAAATGCCAGCTTAAATAATTATTTTGGTTATTGCCTCTTACAAATACTCCAGTGTGCAACATAATAATTATGTGGTCATGTCTGTTTAGAGCAAGTAGGACTGTTTGTCTGTAGTTTGGGCTACTTTATCTCGCTGTAGTGTACACTACAATAAAGTATGGGCAAATAAAATTCAGAACGTGAATTACAGTAACCATTATGATAACTAGGGAGCACTCAACAATCCCAAAATAACACCAAGTAAGCCAATTTATACAAAAATAAACATTTATTATACAAAAAATTGTCTTCTGGCTGACTTCCCAAATGTCTCCTTTCTCTCGTGCTTACTATAACTTTCTCTCCACATTTTCTGACCTCTCTTCAGCTGAAGTCTAACTAACAAATTTCAGCTTTCAGGTACTATTGAAATGGAGATTTTAAGACTCAACCATGACAAGCACTTTTGGGGACTACCTAGTGGGTACTTCTGGAGTCAGGAATGACCCGTGGAACCTCTTAGGCCATTCGACTATAACTACAACCGGTGCCTTCGTTATTCTTGTAATCATGACCCCAGTTCTCCATTAGCATCTCTTTTAATGGTCAATGGGAAACCACATATAATATTAAGAGCCTCCACGCTGCTACCTACTGAACTTGGAGACTCCTAACAAATTACTCATCATCTTCACTTCCCTTCTGTTATAACTTCCCGCTGTTATAATTCAAAACTGTTTACCTGTTGGGTGAAAATTTTGGTTATTAAATTTTTACATTTAATTTGGGCTGTTGCCTCAGCAGCATTTTGTTTTTGTATTCTTTTGTCTTATTTTGTACAGTTTTCTCATGACTGTAGCCATATTGTTTACAGTTACTGTTCCTGGTGTTGGTCATTAGACACAGATATCAAATGCCATGTTATATCATCACATTCCCCCGTTTAAGATGGGAACTTACATGTCCAAGAATACTTATTTTGAATGTCTATTAGAAAAAATAAAATCTTTCCAAATCACTCTCTGAGTGGCAGTCTAATTAATAATAATAATATTATTTGCATTTATATAGCACTTTCTCACTACTCAAAGCACTCAGCAATTGCAGGTTAAGGGCCTTGCTCAAGGGTCCAACAGAGCAGAGTCCCTATTGGCATTTACGGGATTTGAACCGGCAACCTTCTGATTACCAGTGCAGATCCCTAGCCTCAGAGCCACCACTCCGCCTTGTAATTGTACTGGTATGACCCCATAAGTTATCATTACTAGCTTACCCTCCATCAGGACTTCATACATCCCAACTCCTATCCTGTTCTAATGGGATCTTCCTCCAGATCATGTTTAGAATTTCAGGGTGGACACAAAGGCAGCAGAAACTAGCAAACAGAAGTATGTTTAACTTGCGTCCACAGGGACCATCCATGAACTGAGATAATTACCCAGACCTTAGTGGATATCTGTATATTAATTATTAGGATGTATGATCAGCCACATTGATCTTGAATCATCTTCTACAGTATTTTAACTTCCCATTTTGAATTGATGTCTCCGTTGCTTTATAGAATTTCTTATGATGGTGTATTGTGTGAAGGGTGTCAAATTAAAGATTGATTGACTAATTGATTTGACATTGTCAGCAATCATTTAGACATCCCGTAAAGTGTGAATATTACATTAGTTTTCTAGTCCAAAACCCCTCTTTTTGTTCATGGGAAGATATATCTGATATATAAAGCTCAATGTGTGTGTGTGTGTGCATGTGTTCATTCTTTGTACAATTCAACACCCTTAGGTAAATCTCAACAATAGTTTGTACGCATATCCCACTCACTTTCTCAGGAATAGACGCTAGGCTATTTTGGAACCCCAAATTTTGACCCTGGGTGTTGACTTTTTCCTTTTTACTACAGTGAGCTTTAAGGACAGTGCCAACTTGTGGCTCAGAGCAAGTGAATCACCAGAAAAGAGAACAGACTGAAGCCAGACTAGCAGAGAAAAGGACCAGAGCTGTTGTCTCAAAATGACTAGAGCTGCTACATCAAGAGCAGGTAAAACACCAGAGCAGACTGAAGCCAAACTAACAGACAAAAGGACCAGAGATCTAATTTACAATATATAGTGGATAAAGCACAGTTCAACTGAAACCAGTGACACATTTTTGTAATTTTCAAAATAAAATAAATAACAAACAATGATGAAAATGAGCCCATGCATATCAGTTTTTACTGTGAGAAAGATGAGATAGCAAAGAATGACAATTTGAATCTGGACACATCTGCCTATTTAGTGTATGACAGTTTTAATAATAAAAATAATAAAAAGTGCGGCAGCTGGCTGTGTTACCTGCACATCTGCTGGCTCAGCTACTGAAGTGCAAAGTTAATTGGTTTAAAACTTACAATGTAGCCGTCAATCTGATAAAAATTTATGTGGCAGTGGAATCTACATATTTATTAGGAGCAAAACTGTGGTTAGTACTGAAAAGGTTCCAATTACAAATTTCATTTTGAAAAAAACAGAGATTATAAATATAGAACAAAACAGGATGGTAAGAAATGGCATTTCTGCCTTTTCTGACGGAAAGTTTTATCAATTGACATCAAATTTAGACTGAGACTGCCACTGAATTAGATGTTATTTTCAGTATAGCTGGCAAAATTGTTGCTTTGTTTTATCATTATATTTTTGTCGTGTTTCCTAATTATTTTTCAGTGCCAAATAGCACTCGACCTTATTTAATCTTTTACTCCTTGTTCTTATTTTATCACATTTTGGTGAGAAGACACAGTGCAGTGAAAATGAATTGTTACATAATACAAGCAAAGCCATGTGGTCCTCCAAATCACTGCAAATAATAAAAAAAATCCATACTTTAGCACCACTAAGAAATATACCAAAATTAACCTGTTAAATGCTGACTAAGAAAATGAACACATTTTCAGTCCTTTGAGAATAATATTAAATGTGTGTATGAAAGCAGAACTCTTCACTGGGGCACTGCCTTATATTAAACTTGAATTAGAAAAACTCCATTGTACCATGACACTAAAACAAGATGAGCAAGAAAAAACTAACAAGTAAAGAACAACAAATGAGAAATAGAAAGAATAATGAATAAATTACATATCAAAAATGTTGGCTATGAATACATTAATATACATTTACTTATCAAAGATACACAGAAATTAGAAATAATAGAGTTCCTTTTTCATTTTTAAATCTCCAGGATGCGTCCTATGGTAAGGCTAAATGGTAAAGGAGGACAATAAGTAAAAATAACTCCAGGGGTGAGATGCTGGAGAAAAAAAAAACAAAATCTGCAGGGGTTCCAAGGCCAAAAGAACACCAAGCTACATTTGGTCATTCTGCAGTCCATGAATGTGTTACATTAACAGGATACTCCTGTGGAGCACAGTAAACCCCAAGTGCCCCTCTGTACCTTCCTTATATGCTTTAGGGTCCCTTGGACTAGAAGATCTAAAAAAAGAAATTTTTACCTTTCAAAAGGGTGCAGGGTGGAGCTGAATATTGTAATTAGTTGTCAGAAGACTAAGATAAAAAGGTACAACTCAGAAAAAGATGACATCTCAAGGAAGATTAACAATGAACAATGAAGTAGTGCTCCAAAGCCAACATGAAGCGGTACTGGAAGGGCAGACAGTGAATCTGCCAATGGAGAAACTGAGCACTATGCAAATAATTTTTCCTGAACATATTTTTTAATAAGGCTTTTTGCAAGCAACTCTGACGAGGCAAATAGCTCTGCACTATTGACCAGAAATCAGAGTTCTGGTAGGCAACTATGGCAGTATGACATCTGGGCTTATGTACTGTATATATAGGAATGGCGGCACACATAGATGCAGTGGCTTCATGCTCTTCGTTTCAGTGTTTAGTGTGTATGTTTGTGCTAGTATTACTACTTGTTTTACCTGCATCTTGTCAAGCCAACAACATCTACAGCCGGCAGGAACTTTTCAAGATCGGAGTGTGCAGCGAGGGGAGTGTTTCACCAGAGTTTCTCCACTCCCACGACATTCCAGCAGACAGAGCGAGGAGTTCCGGCTCTCCGTGGATTATCATCCCCACGGGCAGGCGACAGAGGTGGCACAGAGAGAGAAAACAAAAGCGAGGCTGCAGGGCTGGCGCATTAGCGAGGTTACGTAGGCAGCCTGTTAAACCACCGCTCCCCAGTGTTTTCCTCACCAATGCCAGATCTCTCGTCAACAAAATCGATGGACTGAGGCTACAGGTGGCAACAAATAACATCATAAAGAACAGTTGCGTTCTGTTGACCATGGAATCCTGGCTTCACACATTGATCCCAGACTCTGTTATCCAGCTAACAGGCTACACTGCATAGCGCCATGACAGGACCAGTGACTCCGGTAAGAGCAGTGGAGGGGGACTGTGTGTGTATGTAAATAACAACTGGTGTACAAATACAGTGATTGTAGACAGTCACTGCTCCCCAAACCTGGAGTATGTGACTGTTAGAAGCAGACCCATATATCTCCCTAGAGAGTTTACTCTGGTCATGATTATCGCTGTTTTCATAGCACCGGACACTAATACAAACTCGGCTATCAAACTTTTACACCACAGTATAAGCAGTCAACTGACCAAGCACCCTGATGCTGTGTATATCGTTGCTAGGGACATGTGGATTTAAAACCTGTGCTCCCTAAATTCCATCAGCACGTCAAGTGTGCCACCAGAGTAGCTAACACTTTGGATAAAGTCTACACAAACAGTAAACAGGGCTACAGGGCTACACCACTACCACACCTGGGCCACTCTGACTACACGTCATTGTTTTTAATTCTGGCATACATCCCACTCAGGAAAACTGCCCCTAACAGCACAAGGACAGTTAAAACTTGGCCAGATGGAGCCTCTCAGCAGCTGCAGGACTGTTTCAGTAGGACCAACTGGGACATCTTTGAACACCCAGACCATGAAGTGTTTAGGACAGCATATTGTGTTATATTAAGAACTGCACAGACATTGTCACAGTGGATAAACATATCCGGGTCTACCCCAATCAGAAGCCCTGGATGACCAGGGAAGTCCAGAGGCTGATGAAAGAGAGGAACACTGCCTTCAGGTCTGGTGGCAAGGTCCTCTAAAGCAGGGGTGTCAAACTCCAGGCCCGGAGGGCCGCAGTGGCTGCAGGTTTTCTTTCTAACTCTTTTCCTAATCAGTGATCAGTTTTCACTGCTAATTAACTCCTTTTCTCTTCATTTTAATAAACCCTGTTTAAAGGATTCAGTCCTCTGAATTGATTTGTTTCTTCATTAAGTTACAGCCAATCAGAAATGAGATGTGAAACGAGCCGACGGATGACCAGCTAAATTGGGTCTTCAAACTCCAACCAATTTCACTCCAATCACTTTCTTAATAAAAAGCCAATTCTTGCTGTTAATTAAACTTGTTATTTAATTCCATGGCTTGTTGCTGCTCTCATTCTGCCATAGCACACATTCCCAAAATTGTTGTTTTTCTGCTTTTTCTAAGAACGCCATCATAAGGTTTTAGTGACCTCGGAAATCAGCCTTACTGAGACCATCACCTTTCTTTATTTTCAGATATTGTGTGATGGGCACAGGTCAGCTGGTCATATGCCAGCCTGTTTTGTGTCTCATTATTGTTTGGCTGCTAATTAAGGAAAAAGAAATAACTGACTTGGGGCCTGAGTCAAGTTAATTAAAAGAAGTAATCAGCACTAATTAAGAAGATGGGAAGAATGAAAACCTGCAGACACTGCGGCCCTCCAGGACTGGAGTTCGACACCCCTGCTCTAAAGCACAGCCCATGCCAGCCTAAAGAGGGGCATCCGAGAGGCCAAGTTAGATTATAAAAGGAAGATCAAGGAACACCTGGACAGCAACAACGGCAGGCAAGTGTGGATGGATGTCCAACATTTGACCAACTACAAGACCAGTGCCGGAGCTTTGGGAGGTGATTTATCGCTCGCTGAGGAACTGAACCACTACTTTGCCCGGTATGAAGTGGATCCACCAGAGACCCCATCCAGAAACCAACAACAGCCCCATCTTCACAGTGGGGGAGCACAAGTTGAGATGCACGCTGCGGGCTGTCAACCCACGGAAGGCAGCTGGACCTAACGGCATCTCAGGATGCGTGCTGAAAGACTGTGCAGACCAACGGGCTGGGGTCGTCACCAGGATATTCAAACAGTCTCTGTATCAGTCCACTGTGCCATCCTGCCTGAAATCCTCTGTTATAGTGCCTC
Organism: Polypterus bichir lapradei; assembly: GCA_026402145.1. Taxonomy (NCBI): domain Eukaryota; kingdom Metazoa; phylum Chordata; class Cladistia; order Polypteriformes; family Polypteridae; genus Polypterus; species Polypterus bichir. The sequence continues at coordinate 37,949,665 of JANRMT010062796.1, forward strand.
TGGCCAAGAAACAGACCATCACCAGTCTTAATGACTATAGACCAGTTGCACTGACCCCTGTGGTTATGAAGTGCTTCGAGAAGCTCATCAGGAACCACATCATGTCATTCATTCCTCCCATGTTTGATCCCACCAGTTTGCCTACAGAAACAGTACACAGAGGAAAGAGCTCCACAGGGTCATTAAGGTCGCCCAGCGGATAGTCGTCTGTCCTCTCCCTTCACTAGAAGAACTACATAGTTCCTGTTGTCCCAGGAACGTCAAGAAAATTCTTCAGGACCCATCACACCCAGGACATGCATTGTTTGAACGTTTGCCTTCAGGCAGACATTTCAGATGCAGAAGGCAAATAGACTGAGAAACAGTTTCTGTCCTTCAGCCATCACCATGCTGAATGCTGCTAAGTGGTCAATCTGACCTAATGCGCCTTCATGTTTACAATACAATACACTCTCATGTTTACACTACAGCTCTAAGTTAACATTGGATAAGGGACAAATGCAATATGACATATGTATGAATGGAAAATTTTAGTTTTAACTTGTGCAATTGTGTTTTGTTTTTATTTTATTTTTGCATTGGAAAAGTGCACCTAAATTTCGTTGTACAATGTCTCATAGCTACAATGACAATAAAGAGTTTGATTTGATTTTGATTTGATTAATAATTGAGTAAGAGAATTAATCAGTCTGAGGTGCAGGCTACGCAGCAGTGAATAGCTGGGCCAGCTGGGCATATCATTCATAGCTGCAGTCACAGCCAGCTTTAAGACAGAAATACATTTGTGTTTACTAGCATAAAGTTTTACACTGCTGGCCTAGCTCTCTTTCTTAGGGGTGGGGGTTGATTTGTTTTTTTTTCTTTTTGTAAAACTCGAGTTATTAGTATGGAGTGTTATTTGATTTAAAAATAATTCAATAAAATTAAAATATACTTTTAAAAAAAATGGAAATACAAAAGGCTAAGGACAGGTTTATCATTTTCTTCCATGAGCCTTGATATTCCTTGCTCTGACTTCATTTTTGTTAAGCACTGAAAAACAGTCACTCAGTCAGTCATTGTCCAACCCACTATATCCTAACACAGGGGTCTGCTGGAGCCAATGCACCCAACCTGCATGTCTTTGGACTGTGGGAGGAAACCGGAGCACCTGGAGGAAACCCACGCAGACACAGGGAGAACATGCAAACTCCACACAGGGAGGACCCAGGAAGCAAACCCAGGTCTCCTTACTGCGAGGCAGCAGCGCTACCACTACGCCACCACACTGAAAACATCCAAAGTTAATTCACATTTTCATTTCTTGATCACACTTTTTCAATATCCAGATTCCTGGGATCTGGATTCCAACCTGGTAACATAGATTGGAAGGCAGTAACCAAAGCAAGATGGTAGTTAGTCACACACACACTCTCATAGGCCAACTTGGAATTGAAGTTAACATAATAACACATGGAAGAACACCGGAAAAAGCCAACATTGGGCAACAGCACCAACCTGTGCACAACTATGCCTCCTGCTGTCTTGTTTATGTTCTTATTATTTTTTCATTTTTTTGGAATAACATATTTTAAAATTGTTTGAAGTGTGGAGAGATAACATTTTGATTACTTAAGGTGTTCAAATGTTGCATCATGAACCCCAAAGATGTGCAAAATATGCTGCAGCATTTATATAAATCATAACTTAATGCACAAAACTCTGATTAAAGTATCAGTCACAAATCCTTTGCATTGACTATCCAAAGTATTTGTACACCACCTTCTATTTATTTATTTGTTTTCCATGTATTATGCACAAGAGAAATGCTATAACATGACAATGAAACATGCCATTTGTGTAAATTACAAGGAAATAAAAGGGTCTAATCAGAAAAATAATCAATCCCATATTTCTCAGGAAGATTTAAGATTGCTAATCTTAAAACTCTAAAAACCCACCCTTACTCAAACTTGAAAGATAATTAGCAATAAAAAGACAAAGAAAACACCCATTGTGTTATACATCCTCATACTGATTAAAACAATAGGAATTAAGCAATAATGTTGGCAGGAGCCCAGCAGAGTCTTGCCAAATTCCTATGCATAGTTCCACACAAAGAACATTTGATTTTTTTCTAGTTTTAGGTATGATAAGATATTGTTTTTTCATTAAGATTCTCCTAGGTGACCAAGATTAGGTGACACACTAATAATGTAGCAAAGGAAATCACAATGAATATGCAGTCTAAGTCCATCTATAATATCTCCAAACACTGAGTAAGAATATTTGAGTTGATCATTAACCCAACAATGTCTTATATGTAAATATCTTTGCCCAGAAAAGATTTTAATTTAAAAATTTCCCAAAACATATGCCATAGCGATGCCTGAGCTACATGTAATCATTCACAATTAGCGTCCAATTCCTGAAATATTTTCAATTATTTTAATCTCAGGAGATATGTCCACTTCTCACACTTTCAAATGAAAAACGTGTTTTTCCCAACAAATGAAAAAAATGGTATTCCATACCTGAAATATTGAAAGATGGGTCTCTTTCCCTGCATTATCTATGGTTGTCTATCATAAAGCACTGATATTAATTGAGAAAATATGATAATGCTTTCAATATTGTTCTCATTACTGATCAAAACCTTTTCAAGTGTGAGTGTTGATTGAAGATTAGGAGAGTTAAGAATTTGTTATAGACTTCCTAAACAAATGTGTTAAGGAAATTTTATATTTACAACATGCTATCAACATAAACAGATTTAATAGCTGAGATACCAAATGACTTCAATGAATCAAATACTGTGCAACAGCAGTAGGGATAATCATTTAAAGCAGCTGCATGTTGACTACATGCTTTGCACTGTCAGTTTTTGTGATTAGTAACAGGCTCCATTATGCTCAGCAACACGACAGAGCACGTGAAAAATGACAATATACAAACTGAACACATCTCAAATAACAACAGTAATCATTTCAAAAATCTCATTACCCTCATCTGAACATTTGCTAATGAAATTCAAAAAATATTAAGAAAAGTTATGACATTTATTATTCCAGACACTAAATATAGTAAATCCAAATGTTTTTTTTAATAAGATCCTGATTCTTCCATATAAAGCAAACTTATACAGCAAATGGTGATATTGTGCTTGAAAGTTTGACCTCAGGAAATATTTAACAGTTTGCAAAATATTAGAATTAATTGGACTCTATAGACTGTCCTGAAGTCAGTAAGATAAGTAAGTAAGTAAGTAAATAAATAGATATACACATACACTTTGGTCTGAACACATACCAGAATGACTATAAATCAAGAAAATTAAAAAGAAAGAGGCATTATGCTGTTGGCATAAAGGAGCCTCAGTAGTGTTTGTTAACACACTTCTGCTGAATGATTCATCCTCAGTGTTAGTGAGTCAGAGAGAGGATATGCAGCATTGTTCATAATGGCACTCTGTTTTGTTTTAATTCTTTCCTTAGCTTTGACCACTCCAACCTGTCATTGATGTTGGCCCTCAAGTACTTCTAAGAGTGGACCACCTCTACATCCACTCCTTGCATAGTGACTAGACAAAGAGGCTTTTTGGTGCAACAAAGTCAATAGCCAGTTCCTTTGCTGATGTTAAGATGCAGACAATTCTCTTTGCATCAATAAACAAACTTCTCTACCTGACTCCTATACTCTCTCTCATCCCCTTTATCAATACACCTCATAAGTGTAGAATCATCAGAGAATTTCTGCAAGACATTACCTGGTGTTATATATCTATATATATATTGTGGAAATGGCCCGGACACAGACAGGCAGACATGTTGAAAGTCACCACCACACGTTTATTTTACAAACTATTTACAAAGTCCAAATGTGCACGCACCCCAAGTCCCCAAAGTCCTGGCCAAACAACACCTTGCCTTTCTTCGGGCCGCCTCCACTCTCACTCCTTCTGCCTTGTCCTGCTTCCATCCGACTCCAGCCTCGAATGAAGGGAGGCAGCCCCTTTTATCTGCACCCGGATGCGCTCCAGGTGCTCCCCAGCAATCTCCCGCTGACACGCCCCAGTGTGGCGGAAGTGCCGGCTGTTCTCCCTGCTTCTCTTTCCCCCAGCACTTCCGGGTGTGGCGGAAGTGCTGACGTCCAGGGTTCCCAAGGCATTGGGGCGCTCCCTGGCGGTGACCACGGGCCCCTACAGGGTTGGGCTTCCAAGCCCTCTACCGGTGGCCCCCAAAGCAACCAGGGTGGCGGCCCCCACGTGATCCAGGGTGGGCGTAGACCCTCTTCCGGTCCTGCAGGGCGTCCCGGCCGGTTCGTCGCCCCTGGCATCCCTGACAATATATACATATATATAGTGTGTCAGACGACCAGGGATCTTGCCCCACCGGGATGCCTGGAACAGGGAAGGATTGGGAGAGGAGCAATATATTCCCCTGGACGCAAGAGGGCAGCCGCTCTGGATTCCATCAGGGAGCTGGGAAGCTCAACCCTGTGGGGGTCCGTGGCCACCACCAAGGGGCGCCTGGATAGTTCCTGAGCCAAAGATAACAGCACTTCCACCACACCAGGACAGAAACAATGTACACCCGGAATGCTTCCGGGTGCAAGGGCAGCACTTCCGCCAAACTAGGAAGTGCTGCTGGAAGACCATCATGGAGCACCTGGAGCACATCCAGGGTTGGATAAAAGGGGCCACATCACTCCATTTAGGGAGCCGGAGTCGAGTGGAAGAGGACAGAGCTTACAAGAGAGGAGTGGAGGCGGCTGAAGGAAGGAGGAAGAAAGGAAAGAGCTGTATTGTGGTGATTTGTGCACTGTGCGTGTTGTGGAAAAATAAACGGTGTGTGTTTTGGACACTTGGAGTCCGTGTCTGTTTGTGTCGAGGCTGATCTTTCACAATAGTCAGAGGTGTACAGAGTGAAGAGAAAAGGAGACAGAACTGTTCCTTGTGGTTCTCCAGTGTTGCTCACATCCACATCAGAAACACAGTCCTTGAGTCTCACAAACTGCAGTCTGCCCAGCAAATAGTCCATAATACAGGACACCATAGGTTCACCCACCTGCATAACTCTGAGTTATCCCCTTAACAGGGATGGCTGGATGGTGCTGAAGGTGTGAACTTAATGATAATGAAAAATGAGCAAGAGGTGCTTAAGCAAACAGATGGAATTTGATTGACAAAATTAAAGATATTATTAAATGCTGAAAATTAAGACAGATGCATAGATATAGTCTATCCATACTTTTTAGATGACGGCTGGTCTGAATGCTTAGATATAACAAATGTGATTATTGAGAAGATGGCATATTTACCACATTTACCTGTTTAGGACAGGATTTTTATGCTCTGATAACTGCCTTTTGCTGTCTCCCTTTCTGGTTATTTTCTACTTCACGGATTCATTCATTATTTTAGTGTTCTCTTTATAGACCTTAATAGTCATTAACCTACAGCATCCTTATAGCTGATGGGTTGAATGTCAGTGCTTTTAAATACTACTTGATTTTTATTAATTACAACATTATAAGAAGCACTGATATGCCATTATGGTCTGTATTATTATTTTAGGAAGGGTGTTATGATTTATTACTATACATTTTTATTACGATGCCATTACATAGCCATGAAGAATGACCATATGCCTGATTGACACATAACCTTGAACTTCATGCACATGTGTTCTAACCTACACGTACATGTACACATTCACATGCCCAAACATCACACCAAATAATATGAAGTGTGTTAATATAAGTCCTTCTTTGAACTAAGTGTTTAAAACACAGTAGACAGAGGCAGCAGTGTGTCAGCTTCATCTGCAGAAGTAGCCAACAGCAGTAAAGGACTTATTGTCTAATCTAACATTAACTTAACCACCCCTGGCATCCTTAGATCAGTAATGTCCAAGTTGCACTCATTCTTTACTATTCCATTTTCTACCTCTTGAATCTGTATCTCATATTTTCTGCTCCTGCACTGATGTGCCTCTGACCAGCTTATGTATCAACACTAACCCCACTGTTTTAATGGTATGGCTTCCCTGTCACTTATCTAAATTAATTACAACTATAAAATGCAAAATAATTGATCATGAAAGAATTCACCTCCTTTCTTATTACATGTCTAAACCATCACTGCTGTAGCCAGTCAGTTTTAGAAGTCACATTATTAGGTAAATGGAGATCACTTGTCTGGGGTTTATCTCATTGAAAAGGTGGAGGAAGAGCACCTGTCAGAGGATGGAAACAAGAAAATGTCCACGTCACTGAATATCCATTCAAGTCCAACTAAATCAATCATTAAGACACAGAAAGACAAATACAGACAAAAACTGAGCAATTGTGTAAAAAAATGGACTAGTGAAGGAGACCACCAACAGACCTATGATAACTCTGAGGAGTTACAAGCTGCAGTGGATGAAACTAGAGAGACTATGCAGACAACAAATATCACCCAGGTGATTCACCACTAGCATCTTTATGGGAGAATGGTGAAGAAAACAACACTGTTAATAAAAATGCATGTGACATGTAGGTTAGAGTGTGCCCAGAAAATATGTGGGAGATTCTAAAGTCAGCTAAAAATGAACAAGCTATACCTCAACGTAGGAAAGGACTAGAAACTCATCATCAGTTTCAGACGATCACGTGATCATGCTACAGTTTTCATTAATGGGGACAGGGTGGAGTGTGTTTGGGTTCCTGGGGATATACATCACCAGGGACCTTTCATGGACAGCTAACACCACGGCACTGCTGAAGAAGGCACAGCAACATCTGTTCTTCCTAAGAATGTTGAAAAAAGCTTGTCTACCTTGACAGTTGTTGCTGACCTACTACTGCTGCACCACAGAGAGTATTTTATCCCAGTGTATTTGTGTGTGGTATCTCAGCTGCACAGCTGCTGATCGGAAAGCTCTATAGTGGGTTATGTCGAGAACGCCGAGAATTGTCAGGGTGCAGTTTCCAGCCCTGGAGGACATCTATATCACAAACTGCCTCAGGAATGTCACCTGCATCTGCATAAATTACACTCACCCATCCCACAGTCTGTTTGAACTTCCATCTGGCAAACACTACAGGGCCTCTTATGCATGGACCTCGTGGTCCCAAGAGCTATAAAAGCAATAATTAGTCCATTAAGTGCTCCAGGTAGAGCACTTTGCACTATATGTAATATGTACATTGTACTTATGATTTTATATTGTACATTTTTATTGTTTTATTGTGTCATTTAATGGGAAGATTATTGTTTTGTGGAAGAGTTTTGCATTGAATCCCATTGTACTATGTGCAATGACAATAAAAGAATTCAATTCAATTCAATAAGCTCCTAAGGTCTAATGAGACCAAAATTGAGTTTTTTACCATCAGACTAAACATCATGTTCCACTGCACATTATCAAAAACACACCATACCCACCATGTCACATGGAGGTAGCAGCATCATACTGCAGAGATTCTCTGCAGCAGGTCCTGTAAGGCTTATGAGGGTGGAGGGTAAAATTAATGCAGGAAAATACTGGCACATCCTGGAGGAAGACTTGATTACATCTCCAAGAAATCTAAGCTTAGACAAATTTGTTTTCCATGAAGGACAACAACCCCAAGCATAAAGCCAAAGCTGCACAAAAATAGCTGAAAGCAGCAACCTTAACATCCAGTAGTGAGTCCAGATCTCCATCCAACTGAGAACGTGTGGCTGGATTTGGAAAGGACTGTTAATTCACAATCCCCATGCTGCCTGAAAGAGCTTGAGCAAGGAAGAATTTGGTTAAATTGCAGTATCCAATTATGCAATGCTGAAAGAGACCCGTGCACACAGACTCATGGCTGTTTTGAGTGCCAAAGGTGCATTCAGTAAATACTTACGCATTCAATTATTGTTTTATATTTGTATATAATTTAGACCACCTTGCAGAGACTTGCTTTCACTTTGACATAAAAGATTCTTCTGATCAGTATCAAAAAAGCCAAATTAAATCTACTGTGAGTCAATGTTGTATCTAATAATAAAATGTGGAAACTAACAGGGGCAGAATACTTTTTATTGGCACTGTATCAAGGCAGCATTGTATACGATTCATTACCTTTGATGGGGCAGAGCACCAGCCCATTACAGGACACAATCATGTACACACACAGACTCACATGGAGCCAATTTAGACTTGTCAGTTATGTGCAGCTATTTATTAATGTCAAATGTCAGAAGAACAATGTAGCCTGCCAGAAAGGATCTGACACAAATGTAAAGACTCAGTAAAAATATTCATCAAAGAAAAACAAGAGGTTTGAGCGAAACCTCCATAGAGCCCTCAAAAGAAAAAAAAGAAAAGCAAAATACTAATACACTCCTATAAAGAAACACACACAGTCTTAACTCCTTAAAAAGATCTTGATACTAATTAGAGCATTGTTAAAAGTTTTCCACAATATCCAAAATCTTAATCACCAGGGGCCTCATGTATAAAAGGTGCGTACGCACAAAAATGTTGTGTACTCCCGTTTCCATGATTAAATCGCAATGTAGAAAACCTAAATTTGGCGTAAAGCCACGCACATTTTCACACTAGCTCAAACCATAGCATATGTAATGGTAATTGAACATCACTGAAAATAACAATATGACTCGAGACATCCAAAAATACAGAACTTTTAGACAAAAGAGTAAATATAATGATTCAAAATTTATAACAAGCATAAAATGAACAAATATGTACAAAAAAGGGTATAGAAATGAAATCTGGAACATTTAAATTTCCAAATTCATAACATAATCCACCTCTCTTTGCCTAGCACAAGTTTTGTCCATCTGTATCATGCATTTTCCTCTCATTTCTAATTCTTTTATTCATCAAATTTTTGAATATCTTTCACCCCGCCAATAAATATAATCCTCATTTTTTGGAGAAGAAAGAAAATTGTGTCCACATACAAAGAAAACAAAGCCAATGCCCCATCTGCTAGCAAGGACCTGCTTAACCCTTAAATAGGGGCTCAGGACGCAACTCCATTAACCACACCTGAATAAATGGAAGATACTTCAAAATATGTAAAGAAACCAAGAAAGAAAAGTACGAATGATTAAGAGAAGATACTTTATCCATCCATCCATTATCCAATCTGCTATATCCAAACACAGGGCCACAGGGGTCTGCTGGAGCCAAACCCAGCCAACACAGAGCGCAAGGCAGGAAACAAACTGCGGGCAGGGCGCCAGCCCAAGATACTAAATATTAATAGAATTAAATTATAACAGAACAGAGCCCTGACAAAACTATGATTTTCTCACCAAATCACATTGACATTCTTTGATTCATCTGATGATTACTAGGTTCTTATGTTCAAGACTTCAAACAAAGTCTCATTTTCCAGAAAAAAAATGTATGCACTGTAACTATTTAAAGGTACGTATTCTGTAGACTGCTTTCTTTCAAAAGAGCTATCCTGGATTGTGTTGCTGAGGTCTTTAGGAAAGAGTAAAACTGATGTTTCAGTTGCAAAATTATACTTGTTATAATGGTCTGCGGTAGCTTGTCATGTGTCAGCAAGTGGTACCACATTTCATAGATAGTATCCTCAAAATATCTACAATCTGTGACATTCATATTACTCAGGGAAGAGCGGCCAGAAGACGCAAGATGGCCTGTTATGGTTCCTCAATTTGCTGTATTATTTTTGTCACTCTAAAATCTGAATGATTTGTTGCCTTCCTATTAACTAACCAAGCAGAGTTTTCCTTTAAGGTATTACATCTGTTACTCTCTCCTCTTTTCTTTTATTTTGCCTTTCACCATTTATCTGGTCTAGTCATGTAATGGTACCTCCTCTGTGGTCAGTTCCTATGCTTCCAAAGTTGTATCAATCAGGTTTGGTTACTGGGTGTGTTAATTGGATTTGGTTACTTTGGTTGCTTATAGCCTTATATATATCTGACTTAGCAAAATGAACAGCACTGTACCATGACCAGCAGAACTTAAAATAAAATGATAATTATTAATTAATTATTAATAAATCAATCATTAATAATCATATCTGATTTAATAGAGTCATCCTGCATACCATGCTCTTCTATATTTAGTCAAAGCCAATTATTAACCATTATACTCTTTTTATCTTTACTGCTAACATTAGTGTTTGACTGCCAGTAAGTTATTTCATATTTTGTATAGTAACTTTTAGAGTGGGCGGCACGGTGGCACAGTGGTAGCTCTGCTGCCTCGCAGTAAGGAGACCTGGGTTCACAACCCAGGTCCTCCCTGCGTGGAGTTTGCAAGTTCTCTCCATGTCTGTGTGGGTTTCCTCTGGGTACTCTGTTTTCCTCCCACAGTCCAAAGACATGCAGGTTAGGTGCATTGGTGATCCTAAGTTGTCCTTGGTGTGTGCGCCCTGCGGTGGGCTGGCACCCTGCCTGGGGTTTGTTTCCTGCCTTGCACCCTGTGTTGGCTGGAATTGGCTCCAGCAGACCCCCATGAGGATATAGTGGGTTGATAATGGATGGATGGACCTTTTAGAGTTAACATAAAGAAGTGACCTTACAAAAGCATTCATACTATTTTGATTAGAGAACATGATGAAATCTAAAGTGCACAATATCCAGTTATGCAGCACAATATGATTTGGAAGTGTTACAGTTAACAGAGTGAAAGTACTCCTTAGCAAAGAACATAAATAATAAAGGCAAAGACAGCTTGTGGGGAACAGCAGGTACTGAAGAAATCATGACATTCTTTTTCAGTCTATACCTAGTCTCATTATTTTCCCATCTCATTTCTTATCCACATTTTTTTATTAAAAATGATAGTATCCTGGAGCCTGTTTTCTGACAGGTGTTTGTCAAGTAAGACATTAGTTTGTGGGCTTCAAAGTCTAGTCCAGTCTAATTTAATTACGCTTTTGACGTGCACCGACAGAAGAGGTGGATACATTTTGTATCTCTGCCACACATTACTGACAGCATGCCGTAACTTCCAATCTAACTGAAGGTTTTATCATGATAGCACACAAATTAATTGTGTTAATTAATAATAGGAGACCACTGCATTCTCTTTTCCTCAGACAGCAGTATGTAATTAGTTGAGTTTTCTTTCCAGATGTCATGTCTTGAAAAATATGGTACACTCATTGATATAAGACAGGATGAACAGAAGACACATTGTGCTGCTGAGTGTCATGAGTGACTGAAATCTAGTCTGGATTTCAAGCATAAGTCAACTATGAGAGACCAATGCACAATCTCACATGTATACTCTTGCTCACTAACTGTACTTTAAAACAATTTGTAGTCATTAACAGAGGCAGTTTGTAATGCGGGTCACTGTCCATTCCGCCAAATATTTCTAAAATAACTACTTATATTTATTAGGAAATGCTAAATAATCATGAAATAAATCTGATTATTTGCACAGCATCCCTGTTGTCAGCACAGGTCAACAACTATAAATTGGTTCCTACTTGTATTTGTTCACACCTATATTTCCTGTGTGAAGAGTGCTAGCCAGATGAGAGTGTATGCAAGTCCTTTATCTTTTGACATACAGGTGACCAGAGGCTGCCCTTTAATTGGTTGCTTTCAGATATTTCCAGGGACGCTGCTCTTGACACCCCAGACACTCCCACATTTATTGGCAGGGAAATAGCATCGTTTTAGGTTTTTTAATCTAATGTGATTGGACGATCGTCGACACACTATTTCACATTCAGGTCAATGGTTCACAGTTCACCCCCACCATTATTACAACTACAGGTGAATGAGAGTGACTTTAGGAAGATTGCAACTTCTGAAGAGTGGAACTTCAGAAATCAAAGAAAACTTGGTTATTTCTTTAATGAAACACCCCTTCATAAATTATTCACTTGAAGAAAAAAACAAAGATAAAGGAGCTTGAACCGGACCGACCTGACATTTAGCAGCAGGCAAGTGATTGAGGACAAGTTTACAAACAGACTTTTTCCCAGTCTTGTTGTAACAAATGGAGTTGGCTTACTGGAAGTGGTGTAAGTAATGCCTTTTTTGCTTCCCTGTCTGCTGTTTCGGCACTAAAATGTTGTGGATGACAACAGAGGTAGGAGACCTAAGACATCTTTCTGAAAAATGCAAGCAGCATGAAAGTAGCCGCAGTCATCTAGCCCAGTGTTTTTCAACCAGTGTGTCACAGCACAGTGGTGCACCATGGAAATAATAGTATAGTGCACTTGGGTCTGAACCCGAGAGGGACAAGCTCTGCAGGTGGTCGAGACCTGTCTGAGGGAGATAGGTCTACCTGGATAAGCTGGCATAAAAACAGCTAAACGATTGCCATGTTAGAGCACTTTGAATGTGTCTCTTGGCTGCTAGAGTCCATCTGTCTGAGTATGTGGTGTTAAGTGAATAGCCCTGACACATGAAAAAGGTTTGGGGCTGCCACCCACATACTTGAATCCAGGCTGCAAAAAGGCAAGTATTAAGTACAAATGTGTACAGAGTTGAGTCCAGAACAGAACTGAGTAAAAGCAGGATGTGGTCTGCCTTTTATGGCTGGTTGGCGGAGGTGACGTCATCGGGGCTGGAAACCAGAAGTGACGTCATCGGGGCTAGAACCAGGCAGAATTTCCCGTGTTTGGTCTGTAAGGATATTAGAGAAAGATTTAGCGCACCCTGCCACCCCCTGGCCTGGAGTGGAATTACCTTTTATTGGTTCTTTTAAGCTGCCTCCCATGAGCATGTGTGTGACAGTAGTCACCAGCGAGCCTCACAGGGCTAGTGGATATTGGGCATACGAGCTGCAACTGAGGCAGATAGGGGTGGGAAAAGGGGTGAAGCACCTTGGAGATGCCAGCAAAGTGCTCACTAAGTGCTGTGTCTGTGAACGCTGATCTTGGTCCTCCCCTTCGGGTAGTTGAGCAAGTGTATGAGATATACTGTGTGCCTTGGGATGATTTTGGTTACAAAAAGAGTATCACCACGGAAAACACTTTGGGAAACACTGATATACTGTAGACAATAGTATGAGGCTAAGTTTTTTTGGCAGGTTTAGTGAAATGACTCAATTTGATCAGAAAATAACTGAGAAATTTTCAGGCCTGAAGGAAAGAAGGGCAAAATTTATGTTCAAGGAAATATAGGTATCCTGATTATAAATGCAGAATAAGATTTAGGTTGGACTTGTCCTGTGGGTGTAGTACAAGATAGGTTGGGGGGTGAGTTATGTTTTAAGATGTGGGTGTCTGTAAATCTTATAATATGAATTTGAGCCCAGGTGAGGTAAGCCTGGCAAACCTACATAGGACTGGTCAGACTGAAAGCAAGTGTATAATACAGGTAAAGTGGGAAGGACTCTGTGCATATGTGGTAAATGATAAACTGGGATGCAAGACTTGAGAAAAATCAGAGGACTAGTGATTGTATGATGTGGGTTTATGGAATACAATGGAAATGGCCAAGGACTGGGCACTCAATTAACAGAGGCAGAATAAGATTTTGATTGGACTTGCTATGAATGTGTTATATGCTATGAATGTGTTATAGGACAGACTGAAGTGTACATTATTGGAAGATTAGGAGTGCAGACATTACGTTGTGGGTTTTGGCAGAATGGGGAACTGGGCAAGTTGGCAGAGGATTGGGCAATTTAGAGACAGGTGTAGTATAAAGTTTTGATGGCAGGTGTACTTGTTGCTTTTCAGATCTATTGGGCAAGTTATAGAAAGGATAAGGGGACTGCGGATGTCATGGACTTTCCACTGTAAGGACTACAATATTAAGTAACAATGACGACTTCTTGTTTTATTGAGTTATATATGGTAAATTAAAGCAATTATAAGTTATGTTCAATAGCTAAACATTTTCATCATTCATATACAGCTGACCTTTTTTCATTCGTAATCATTTATTCCTAGTTTAAAAATAATGACTGCTTTTTAGGGACCATGCATTAGAAATGATGATGTGTTTTGCTTTTGTATACATACGGATAGTATCAAATTATATTTAAGGATTAGTTTTTTCAAATTGATTTCTTGAATCCAGGTTATGGTAGTTATGGTATCACACACAGAACCTTGCACTTTATTTTTTGGTTTGGTGTATTGCACAGTGTTTTTGTGCATTGTAACAAAACGTTTTGTGCTTCATTTTGTGGATGTAGTTTTCCAGCATGGTGGTGTAAGGTGGTTGTTAGGATCTAGGAGCTAGCTGAATAGGCATATGCTCGCACTAGCCACTTGTAAGAGAGTCTGTACTGTGTGCTCTTAAACATTTATAGTATTGGTGCGATAACTTCATGTGTCACATTAGTATCAGTACTCAAAGCAAGTTATGGATTATTGATGCCATGAACAATATGGTGGTATCTGTGAAAAAAATGCATGACATACTGATGCTTTCCACAAAAGCCCAAAAACAAAATGCTGTAAAAAAAAATCATTAGAAAATGTTATTTTAACATCAAACAAAAATAGAAATGTGGGCCTTATTGTTTAATTCTGTTACCAAAACAGCAGTAATAAACACAATAGTAAAATCACACAAATCAGTACTTTTCTAATGGAATTCTGGCATTACTTTGCTCTGTGACTTACTTATTGTGTTATTCTTTTTTTTCTTCATTCTTGCAGTTAACACAATTTGAACATGACTAGAATTAAATGTTCAAAAACAGAATCCAGTGGATGAAGCTATTTAAGAAAAGTTACCCTTCCCAAACAATATTCAGTATTCAGTCACAGACACACTGTGTACTCATTGGTTACTTTGTCACATTGATGAATTGTACGTGTGTAAATAATTAGGAAGGAAAAAACAAAGACTTAAAAAACAAGGGTTTTCTGCTGCTATTCAAGTTTCCGTGTCCTCACATGCACTAAAATTTGATGCTGATGCTTCACCATTTAGTGGCTTTCCCTCATTAACCTTAAGCTGGTTACATCTTACTGTATAACAGCCATGGGAGGATTTGCAGACTAAACAGCAGTTCATTTTATGTTTCAGACCAAAAGCATTTAGTAATTATGATGCTATAAAAGGGTGCGCCCTACCAGAAAAAAGTGGGGAATGTTGGACTATATGTTGCATATAAATTTAAAATTGAAACACAGAGGTTTATTTACTACATAATTACAGTATTTTTTATCATTACTTTTTTTTAGTGCATGCAGGACATAATACTAGTGTTTTATTATTTTAAGATCCCTTTAGAGCTTTTAAAAATATCATCTGTAAAAATGTATGCATGAATTCGAAAATGTTTCCCTGGTTTAGAATAATATCAGCAGGTAGAGGCAATGTCATCATACGAACTCTCAAGTTCTTAAACCTAGAAAAGTTAATGTTCCTAAACAAAATCAGGAAAACTTCAGAAATGACTGTTCAGCGATTTTCTGAGGCATCTCAGTAATTAGAGAGGTATGGGGAGCTGAAGTTGATCTTTGAAGCAATGAAAACAAAACAAGGACCAAGGTCTGGATAGGACAACAGATCGTAGCCGGCCATACCCACTCTCACTCTGGATAATTTATAGATTCCAGTTAGCTTAGCCCGATCATTTGATGAAAGGAAGCCGAGTTGCCTAAAGTAAACCCACACAAAGGGGAAATAGCAACACCACACACAGAGTGGCTAGGCTGTGAATCAAACCAAGGAGTTGCAAGCAAACTGTTTTAGCCATTGGGCTGCTGTGTCTCTTATCTAATGAATAACCTTTTTGTTTACAATTAGTGGACCAAGTTATATATAAAAAAAATAAAGAGAAGAAAGTGAGACTTATATATTAAAATACATGTCCCAAGTACAGTATAAATCATAGTTTGTAGTGCCTTTTCAACTTCAGAATGGCAGCAGAGAAGGACCAGCTAATTAAAGAAAGAGATCAGTGAAAGCAGATTCACAGCAAAAGCTGTTATACTTTTCACTTTAACGTATAAAGTGAATGAACTTGTTAGAAAATACTTGTGTTGATACAATAAAGAAAGAAATTGGAAAATTACAGGATGTCTAATTTAGATGGAAGGGAATTTAAAGGCAGGAATTAATTAGAATGAAAACCTGAAGCCAGCAATTAGCTTTTGTGTTAATTATGCCAAAGTCATCTGCTTTCTACAATGTGACTAACTGGCATGTAAATACTTGTAAAACCATCTTTAAAAAGATCAGAAGAGCTTTGCAAATCTGTTCCCAGATAACACTACACTTTTGACCTACCAAATAAACCTGCTTTTCTGTCTGCAGCTTGTAAAGACGATTGCTATTTCATTTTTTCACATTTTTTGCCATAGAGTGCTAATCATAATAAATATTAACACTCATTGCAAAAACATAGTATTTTATTAGTTATATGCAGTACCTTCAAAATATAATTTTAAAACAGTTCTGCAAACAGTTCCCACACAAATTCCACCTGAATCAATGTTCAGTCCTTAACTAACATTATTATTATTATTTTCCTAACCTTTTATCCATCCATCCATTTTCTGAATCCATTTAATCCAATTCATGATCATTGGCAGCCAGAACTGGGCACTACGCAGGCATTTACTCCTACCCAATTCATTTTAGGGACTCCAGACACTAAAATGTGCAGAAACCTCAGAGTACATAGTGAAAAACTTACTCAGACATGTGTGGAACATCTGGCCAGGTTGTGAACCCAGAATTTCTGAGGCAGTAGTGGTGAGCACCAAAAAGCTCCCCAGTGGCTTAAGCTTATTTGTAAAAATACTGTAAGGTTCTGTCCAGTAGAGGGCCTCATTACACCTTGCAAAGGGTCCTGCTACGAGTGTATTATAATGGACAGACTGCACGGCCATTTTAATAAAAAATTTGGTTTCAGAACACCTAAGACTGCTAGCGAAAGGAGGATGGCCACAGCATGGTGCATGGGGTTTAAACCTGAAGTGATTCCTGGAGGAAGTTATTATTTATTATTCTGGTTATTGAGTTTGTAGGACAAGGGCTCAGCTAGAGGATAAATAAGAAACTAGAGGGAGGAAAGTTATGGAAGTCACTGTATATGATGTAATGTGTGTTTCACACTATTTTAACACAGCTTTCTCATAGCTTCATTTTAGCTTAATCCTGATACTCTGTATATTCAATGAAGTATCATTATCATTCATGGTGGCTCCGAAATCCGTACTAACTCCTACTTTCGTTACTGTTCTTTTTTGTTTTTCTGTGGTAGCAATCTGTGCCACCACCACCCAAACAAAGTACTGTGATGTCCCTACATTGATGGATTAAAGGCCAGAAGTCCACATGACCATCATCATCAAGTTCTTCCATGTGAACCCTGAATACCATGAGGACTGATTGAGGTCATTTATGTTAGGTAGAATGCCTAGAGGGGGCTGCATGGTCTCTAACTCCTGCAGATTTTATTTTTTTCTCCAGCCATCTGGAGTTTTTTTTTTTGTTGTTGTTGTTTTCTGTCCTTCCTGGCCATCGGACCTCACTTTTATTCTATGTTAATTAATATTGCATAAATGTATGTTTTAATATATTTTGTCTTTGTTCTCTTTCTTCATTCTGCAAAGCACTTTGAGCTACATCATTTGTATGAAAATGTGCTACTGTATATAAATAAATGTTGTTGTTTTTGTTGTTACATAGCATTGTAAGTGTGTTCAGCACCCTATATAGGCCTGATGGGATGTCAGGATCATTTATTTCTCCTTATTGTTCCTTATGCAGCGTGAGTTCTTGTAATGGTGAGGAAAACATTATTAGAGGATCTTGGGCATCTGATAGGCTGAAAGGAGATAAGCAGGTAAGGTAACGTGGGGTGATAGACCTACATCAGTAAACCAGTAGCAAAGTTTAATGTATACTTCAGAAAGTTTATGTGGCTGAGCCAGATGAGGAGTGATGGGTTCATTACACTCAGTCTGAGTCAGAATTCTGGCAGCAACATTTGGATTAAATATAAGTGGTTGAGGCCCTAAGTAGTAAACTATTGAAAATGCAGATACCGTATATCATTAGAGTTACTGGCAATGCCCTGCTAAGAATGGGCCTGGGACCATACAAAGATGGACAGAATGGGTAGAAATGAAAAGAGCTTCAGTTTTATTACCAAAAACAAAAAAAAACTGTTACAGGTAAAAAGAACAAATGCTATTAGAATTAAACTAATTTTGAAAGGGTGTCTTCTGTATTTCACAATAAGTTATTTCTATTTTATTTTATTTTTTAAATTTTCTTTATGATTTTAAGTTTAAAGAAGCTCTTTTGCTCATCTGGAATTGAAATTACGGCTCCTTTATTTCAAATATTGCTATCACAAATTCTGTAAACCGCAATATTCTTATATTATAAAATTATGTCCATAATACAATATAAAGCAGCACAAAAGCTGCTACAGGGAAATGCTTTTTTGGCACTTTAAGTATTTTTTTACTAGATTCAAGGCTTCCTTAATACCACTAACCAGTTGCTTAAACGTAAACATAGCTTAAAAATCACTTTTGAACTGTTGGATTAATTTTATGGGAGTAATTATTTTAAAACAATGTTTAGCATAGTGCATTGTTAAATAGTTACTTTTTAGAAAATTTGGAATGACTGACTTATTTTTAGGCATGATGGCACAGTGGTTAGCTGCCTCACAAACTCACGAGTCAGGGTAAAAATTTTGTCTTCATTAATGTCTCATCTAAGGTGGTCCCTGTGCTCAATGCTACCAAGATAGGCCTCTGCTCCCCTCCTCTTCGAATTGGATACAGAAGATTTAGTGATAGACGTCTCTTTATTTATTTTTTTTTCTGAGGCTATCACAGGGTTAGTGCTGCTGCCTTTTCACTCCAGGACCCCAGTTGGATTCCCACCTAGGGCCCTACTTGACTCGAGTTTGATGTGCAGATTCTCTTCATCCACATCCCAGCGACGTTAAGCAGTTTTGTTTACTTGGGGATTCTAAATGGATTCAGAACGAGCTGAGATGTAGATGGAGACGAGTATAGATGTGTTCGTGAGGGTGCGCTCCATGGAGAATGGATTCCTGTCTTATACGTAATCCTGCAGGGATGGGCTCTTACGTTTCCACAACTGTGTAATGAAGAATGGTGCTTAAAGTGAATGAATGAATATATGATTTTTGTTTAAGGTGCATGACAACCCAAATTTAATCATTCTAAGGTTGACAGGTTATTTAGTGAAATTGCAGCTCAGATATTATGGTTAATACAGACTTTCGTTAATTCTGACCAGTATGCTATGCAATCTTAGCACCTTAACAACACTCTGATAATAAAACCAAATATCTAAATTTGACATTTAAACAGGTAAAAATAAGTAAGAAAGAAAGAAAGCAAAAGTATCAAACAGGCTGAAGACTGAAGCTTTATTTCAAGGTTAGGTGTTCTGGAGCTTCTAATCTTCAGTTTCATTAGCTGAAGTGGCAAGGCAAAAGTGAATTGTCAGATTTCATTGAAAACTGGTATCTACCATCAAGAATATAATCACATGATAACAGATGAAGACCTGATTATTTTTAGCTTCTCTGATACTGCATTTCCATTAGAGTAAAGTAATAATTCAAATGGCCTCAGAAATACCTTTAGAAATTTTCAATATAATTTTTGTCAATTTATACTAAAATGAAATTAAAACAATACGCAGTAACTTTGTTTGGTCTTGTCTTTCTATGTTTACTTCAAAATCAGTTGATCAGAAATTAATGAAAAACACTTGATAGGTTATAATTATATCATGCACTCATACCCTGTGGGTAGCAATTTTTGATAAACACATTACTATACTTACAGTAAAAAAAATCCTGTTAGTTATACACTTCATTACTATACTTACAGTAAAAAAAAAATCCTGTTAGTTATACACTTCATATGGTATTATATCATTTAAAGGAAAATGTTGATAAGATAAAGCACACATTCTTCTATCTTAAATGCTGTAAAGCTTAAACTACATAATGCAAAATAAAGATTATTAGCTATTATTTACCCTTCATATCATCTTTCATGTTCATTGAAACACTTTTTCAGTACAATAGAGTTCAATTTGAAATTTTGTTCTGATACATATTAATACATTCACATATACATATTTTACCCACATTCCTCTATCATCTGATAAATGAAAGTTATAAAAAATATAAAATCTCATTTCTCAAATATATCTGTTAAGCAGGATACATGTTCAATGCAGATCAGACAGAAAGAAAGATGAAAATGTACCTATTGTAATGGCATTTAGAACTAAAATATATAGTGCAAATGTGGTATCTTACCTTTCTATCTGTTTTCCTTTGGGAGAGGTAGAGAATTCCCAAATCCCCATACAGAGAAGTGTAGTCCCTTCCAAAAACAGAAAGTAGCAAAAACAACAACCAAAAAAAAAATCCCAACCTTCGATATTTTACAGAAGTGCAGAGAGTAGAGGCTTCTCTTGAAGTTCCTTTTCAATGTGGCAGCATTCCCTGAGCTGAGGGCCAGTCCAGGATTTTGGGGAGATCAATGCAGTATTATTACACAGAAGAAGAAGAAAAAAAACCTGATATCTTAAGAAACAGAGTAAGAAAAATGAGGCACGAGAGAAAGGGAGAAGAGCAGAAAAACAGAATTAAAAATAGTATAAAAATACTGGAGGAAAGAAAAAAGAAATTGAAAAAGAATAAAGTGCATTATGTAGCAACTGTGCAGAGGCAGAAGGATAACTGAATCCTAGACAGATATACAGTAGTGTTCATCGAGGATCCAACAGAAAAAAGAAGCAAAGGCACATCCCACACATTAGCAATTTAAACACCTTCCTGCGTGTATGAATGAGTGTGTGTTAAGAGCAAGGGGGTGTTCACAAGCACTTTGCTTTTATTTGTATGCCTTCTTTTGTAAAAAAAGGATAGATAGATAGATAGATAGATAGATAGATAGATAGATAGATAGAT
>JANRMT010062796.1:37970535-38019493 GCA_026402145.1 Polypterus bichir lapradei
GATAGATAGATAGATAGATAGATAGATAGATAGATAGATAGATAGATAGATAGATAGATAGATAGATAGATTTTCATATTGCCCAGCACATACACACCATCTGTACACAAATACAGAATTAGATCTATCTGACTTTGGAACTGCAATCACCAGAGAGTGTGAGCGCATAATTAAACTGCCTGACACTGGAGAACCGCATCCTTTAAAATCAATTTTTGAATTACACCTAAATTTCTGTAACGCGGACTCACACATTACATCCCTGCCTAATTAGAAATTAAGTATTAAAAGTGGCTGACCCTAACATGCCACAGTGCTGAGCCTCACCTAAGGTAGTGTTTAAGGAGCCTTTCATGATCGTCTTTCAGTATTAGCAGGGCAGGATCTTGCATGGTAACAGACCATCATTAAAGTACTATTACCGTCTGCTGGTTAGAAGGTAACTTAATCTCTCGTTCTAGGAAACAAGCCCGTTGGCACAGTGGGCATGACATTTTCACTGGAAATTGGGCAGACTGGAGAGTTGCCCTGGTTACAGTGGAGCCATACCTCAAATCTCAGCCTTTTTTTTTTCTTTTCAAAAATGCAGCTGCATTGTCAGGCATTCCACCTTGTGTCCATGAAGGTAACTGCAAGATAAAAGTAAATAGATTTTTTTCCAAGTGCTACAGTATACATCTTTAAAATAAATTACATTACCTTTTAAAATGATTTTCTTACAGTATTTAATATATGTTCAATAAAAGTGTAACATATACAGTACAACAGTTTTATTGTATATGGAGCAAGTGAGCTAAACACTGGAGAAAAATTGAAATTAAAATAGAAAAAAGGAAAATGTTAAATTTGAGATTTCTTAACATATTCTCCGTGAAATGCATTAGGCCTGATTCACTAAATAACAGCAAATGCCTAAAGTAAAAGAGAAGTTCTTATAACTGAAGAAACATTACATTACATTTGATTGATAAATACAACTATTATTCATAAACAAGAAAGAGTGAATTTTATACTTTGAAACAATCCTAAAGATAGCATATACAATAAGTAATGTTGTATGAACTAAACTACATAAGAACAGGGTAGCCCAAGGCAATATGTTAAAATGTGAACGTAAATGTGACAGTATAATAAGTGGAGCACTTTCTCAGTCAGAAGATATGAGAATGTCATTGACAACTCAAGTTTTGCCTCATTCTATGCAGTGACTGAAGCAAGATCAGATGCAGTGTTTCAGGTGAAGCCTATGTTGTGAGACATTATTTTTTTTAACATTAAAAGGTTGTCACAAACTCCACTCTGTGTCATAGCAAGGTTTGGGGCAGCCACCCGTATATTTGATATCCTGGCTGCAAATTTGCGAAAATGTAAACAGCACTGATGTGCACAAAACCGAGTCCAAAACAGAACTGAGGGAATAGGGAAAAGGTGGAGGCTTTTGAAGGGGAAGACAGGAAGTGAGGTCAAAGGGGTCGGGCTCATAAGGGTCTTCAACCATAGGCTCGAGCCCGGACGTGACATCACAGGGGCCGGAGCTGGCAAGGTCTTCTTCCATAGGCTCGGACCCGGAAGTGACGTCAAGAGGGCCAGGTGGAATCTCCCGTGAATAGTCTGCAGGAAAGTAGGAAAAGAATCACTGCACTCTGCCACATCCCGGTCTGATTCGGAATTGCCCTTACTCAAGCCTTTTAGCTGCCTCCCATGCGCATGTGTGTGACAAGGTATATATGAAATTGCTGGATAATTTTAATCTCATTTCTCTAATAAAGGTCTGGAAATGGCCACTTTTAATGTATACCTATGTAGCAGGATGAATGATAAGGCAATGCAAATCCAAAACAACTTGGGTGCCAACCGGGTAAAATCCTTGTTTAATTCAAACAAAGAAAGAAATCTTCAAAGGTAAATCATGTGCTCAATGATGTTATGTTGACAAGCCAATTGCTCTTTAAATCAGTCACTTGGTGTTCACAAAAACACTCTTTTTATTAATGTCAGATCCAAATGAGACAGCACCTTCGGAGAGCGTCTCCCTTTTATACCAGAGGGACCGAAAAGGGCAGGGCTTCTTTGGCTCTGCTGTCCTCATGGGGCAGTTTCTCAAATCTGTGAAGGGCATAATGGAACAAGACTGTAAGCGACAGTGCCCCCTCTCATCTCATGGTGGTACCACATACCTTAGGTGAGTCCGGAAGGCAATACTCTGGTGTGAATGCATGCCACTTGTCATAATAAATAGTACTTTTAAGATGTGTCTTACAACTACAGTAATAAAGTTTTTAACTAACTTGTTTGGGATTTACTTTTAGAATGCAAATATATAATTTCCTTTTGTATTATTAAATTAGAGTTACCAATGTGCTGTGCACAAGCAATATATTTTGACTCACTTATAATGTTGCATTTTAGGGTGCTTTTTCATGGTACTCTTATGCCTTTCAAATTATCAGAAAATTGTTTCTGTTTTCATGTATTCATTTGGAATAGTATTTAAAAAAGGCAATATAAAGCTTTTTCTTTTACTTTTTAACAATGTCAGTGCATACTGTTTGGTAAACATGTAATTTACTTGTCCTGCCTCTATGTGCTGGTTTTTGGTGTTCTAAATTAAGC
Organism: Polypterus bichir lapradei; assembly: GCA_026402145.1. NCBI lineage: Eukaryota > Metazoa > Chordata > Cladistia > Polypteriformes > Polypteridae > Polypterus > Polypterus bichir. The sequence continues at coordinate 37,973,149 of JANRMT010062796.1, forward strand.
ATGTACTGTAGTTAAACCATGCTGAGTGTCTTTGTGTTCTGACTATTTTTATTTTGAGAGAAGCCACTTTCTGTTGCCTATTTCAGAGCATTCCTACAGTGATATGCCAAATGACCTATATCAGGTAAAGACGATCACAATGCCAATTAATGATGATTTAGTACCCTAATTTGTCCTAAATATTGCAATGTTTGAACATATGGATTTATTATCCAGGCCAATAGCAGGTCAGCTGTAATTAAATGTTTATCTGAAATGGTTTTATTTAGAGCAGTAATTTCTGTAATTCAATTTTGAAAATTAACATCACAAGTAAAAATTAAATCTAAAGTAACTGTTGCAGTGGACAGATCTTTACATTTAGCAAAATATTACTGGACTTGATAGATATAGGAAAATGTTAAAATCAACCAACAAGACTATTTTATCATAGTTAATAACTTGTGCCAATAGAAATGTACTACTTTTATTTTCCATGAAAGGTTAAACATGTACTATAATTGTATTTGATTCTAACTTAATATCCCACAAGAGCCCCTTTATGGATGAAAAATCATCAAATAACACCTTCATATTTCTCTCTCCTACGCACTATCTGCCTATGCCAACTTTTCACCCTTCTGTCTAGATGGTTTCAAACACTAGACATATGCGGACCCATGTCTTTAAATTGCACTCTGCATTCCATTCCACTGACTGGAATGGAGACACTGTATACTGTAAAATCTCAACATTTTATACCACAATATAAAATCTCAGAGTCATCATGCCACAGTACTCTCTGGGGGACCCTAAGAACACCGAATCCCACCTCTAAGCTGCCTTCATTAAAAAGGCAACATTGTCCCGACCCTTATGTTGCAGTAGTGTTTGCTGCAATCTATTGGGCTGGAAAAAACTGGGTTTTGGACAGTCAACCTGGGCCTCACCTTAAAATGTACAATGCTGTCCTAGTTCTGGTCAGTGGTTCTACTTTTAATCCCTTAGGAGATCTTTTAAACAGTAGTCAACCCTGAATTCTGACATTTTGAATTATATAATATCCAACAATGAGCACATTGTCAGGATCAACATACAGTGCATTCAGAAAGTATTCAGGCCCCTTCACTTTTTCCTGTGTTTTAGCCTTATGCTAAAATCTCTTCAATTTATTGCTTCCCCTGTGAGTGACGGCGGGCATCTTTACCCGTCCAATACCCCATTAGGTTTTAAAGACAGGAGGAGACAGCTTACACAGGGCTTCGTCGTCCCAGAACACTAAATGGCAGCCTGCCCAGGCTCAAATCCCCACATGGGTGCCCAAAGGGCATGTGGGGTATTGTAGTCCTGGGGGACAGTCCTGCTAGGTTCCGTGGGGGCCACCAAGGGGAGCTGCAGGATTTGGAAGTTGCTTTTCTGTGGGGCTCCACCCTTTGGAGATGCAGCATCATTTCACCGGAAGCACTACCGAGGGATTAGATAAAAGGAGCTGCCTGCCTCACATCGGGGAAGGAAGAGGAACGAAGCTTGCCAGAGAAGGAGTGGAGGCGAAGGACAAGAGAGAAGAACAGAAAAGGCATTGTGTGCTGTATATTGTGCTTCTTTGTACTGTGCTTGCTGTAAGGGGAACAAAGAGAAAGCATTTCCTCCTTGTTAATGAAACGTGTGTGTAGCTGAACTTGTGCCTGGTGTCTGTCTGTGTCAGGTTTGGGGAGCTGGTGTGCCCCCTTGTGGCCACACCCTACATCAAGCAACAGCCAATACCCCAAGCTGACAAAGTGAAGACAGAATTTTAGATTTTTTTTGCAAATATATTATATAAGGAAATATCACATTGACACAGGTATTGAGAGTCTTTGCTAAGGCAAGTGAAATTTGGTTCAGCTGCATCTCATTCTATTGATCGTCATTGAGATGTTGCTGCACATTATTTGGAATCCATCCATGGTCGATTGTATGGATTGCACATGATTAGGAAAGGGTTGCACGGTGGTGCAGTGGGTAATGCTGCTGCTTCGCAGTTAGGAGACCCAGGTTCGCTTCCCGGGTCCTCCCTGCAGGGAGTTTGCATGTTCTCCCCATGTGTGCGTGGGTTTCCTCCAGGTGCTCCGGTTTCCTCCCACAGTCCAAAGACATGCAGGTTGGTGCATTGGAGATTCTAAATTGTCCTTGGTGTGTGTGTGTGTGTGTGTGTGTGTGTGCGCGCCCTGCAGTGAGCTGGCACCCTGCCCGAGTTTGTTTCCTGCCTTGCGCCCTGTGTTGGCTGGGATTGGCTCCAGCAGACCCCCATGATCCTGTAGTTAGGATATAGCGGGTTGGATAATGGATGGATAGATGATTAGGAAAGACACACATCTGTCCATAGAAGGCCCCACAGCTGACCATGTCTTCCAGAACAAAAATCAAACCATGTGGTCCAATGAATTGTCTGCAGAGCCTAGAGATTGAATTGTGTCGAGGCACAGATCTGGGGAAGGCTACAAAAAAATCATCCAGCGTTAAAGATTTAAAGCTCCAGAGAACCTGTGTGAATTTCTGTAAGTCTAGACTAGTCAAAGAGACTACTTGTTTTCTTCTTTTATAAAGTAAAAACCAGTTATACTAAATACTTCTTCCATTCCTCTATCACAGAGCATGTTATGAGGGTTATTCTGGGATTTCATGATCCTTTGCCTGAAGAAACCTCAACACTGTGAATCAACAAATCACCTCTTCCCCTACTAACTTTTCAAACTGTGCAATAGTTTATTTTGTTTTACTCCTACTTTTTGTTTCTGCCTGCTAACCATGTTCATTCATATTCTTCACTTTAATATTCCCATCACCCACCTTCTTACTATACAGCAAAATCGCAGGGTATTGTGAGTCCCAGGATAATGCAGAATGAGATGTAATCAAGGAAGTTTGAAAATAAACAGTTTGTTCTTGCATCAGTACATAAGTTTAAAAAAAGCTATTTCACAGGTGGTATTACAATGAATGATTCCTTTTTCTGACAATGCACAGATGTTGGGGGATATGACTAAACTCCCAGTTGTAAAAAGAGAAAAGACACAAAGAACGAAAAAAAGCAGTGAAAGTCTGAGAAGCACGTCAATTAAAAATATGGAGAAATAGTACTCTGGGCAAATTTTATAAACTTCAATTGCACTGAACATGAAAATTACAATATCTTTGGGAATGCAGAACAGATGCGATGCAGTCAGAGAAAAGACAGACAAAAGGCAAAGAAAACATGTGAACCTCTGAATATTATTATAATCCTTTTATTTGTGGAGTATTTCTATGAAGAGGATGACTTGTACAATCTGCCTGCTAAATTTCAAGACCCGGCCCTCTTCTCTGTAAAAATGGCTATTGTTTTGCATTGTGACAGATGTAGCTGTTGAAGATAAAAAAGCATAATTTCAACTACTGGAAAATCTGTTATTGCGAATTTATGAACATCTTCAAGTTAAATGATAAAAATAGAAATCAATTTTAATATCACTACATTTTTTTCTACAGGGAGACAGTGTGTAATATTGGTTATTAATTATTCCCTTCAACTAAAAAAATGAATATTTCTTGACTGAATTCGAAAAGGGCAAGGATTTTGCATAGGTACATTGACTATTTAAAAATATATGTTTGTGGTGCAGAGGTAGTGCTGCTGCCACACTGTTATGGAGGAATATTTCGGACAAAATTAAATAAATAAATAAATGCGTAAATAAATAAAAGTACTAAATAAATAAATATGTCATGAAATGAGAGCATAAATAAATAAATGTGTCACGAAATATGTTTTTCGTCGCTTATTTATTTATTTCATTTTGTCCGTAACATTCCTGCAAACCGTCATGAAATACGGCTTGAAATAAAACTGTCATTTTCACTCGTCAAAGTTGAGAGGGTGGGCTCTAACACGCCCTCTAGTTACTGATTGGTGAATCGATAGCACAAGAATTAATTAGAAAAATGCTTACTACTGCCGATGAAATGGATTCTGCCGAAGATATTACGTATTTCAGAGAGAGAATTGAAGATTTATCGGAAGAATGTTGGCGGCCCTTTTAGACTCCGATATAGATGAAACTATTTTTGAAATTATCGAAGAACAGGTGGAACGGACTCTACTACACTCCAGTTCAGGTGACGCAGTTCCCCGCTCTGGACGTCCATCCTTTGACATTCCAGCTGAGTCAATAGAACACCTTCTGTTATGCGGTTTAAAAGTACGACAGATTGCAGATCTATATGGTGTATCGGAGAAGACGATCACAAGGCGAATGAGCCAGTTTGATATACAGTATGGTAAGCTGCAACGGCTGTATTAGTTTAGGTACTTTGACATGGAATGCCCAAAGCAGCTCCAACTAATATTTTGAACTGAGTATTTGACACTTGTTTTACGAGTATAAAGTCAGGTGCATATTCGCAGCTACTTTTTCAAACAACTGTACAGTTCTGATCAGTGGTAAAGTTGTTCAGTTCAAAATATTAACAGAAGGTGTTCTATTGACTCAGCTGGAATGTCAAAGGATGGACGTCCAGAGCAGGGTACTGCATCACCTTAACTAGAGTGGAGTACAGTCCGTTCCACCTGTTCTTCGATAATTTCAAAAATAGTTTCATCTATATCGGAGTCTAAAAGGGCCGCCAACATTTTAATTTCTTCCGATAAATCTTCAATTCTCTCTCTGAAATACGTAATATCTTCGGCAGAATCCATTTCATCGGCAGTAGTAAGCATTTTTCTAATTAATTCTTGTGCTATCGATTCACCAATCAGTAACTAGAGGGCGTGTTAGAGCCCACCCTCTCAACTTTGACGAGTGAAAAATGACAGTTTTATTTCAAGCCGTATTTCATGACGGTTTGCAGGAATGTTACGGACAAAATGAAATAAATAAATAAGCAACGAAAAACATATTTCGTGACACATGTATTTATTTATTTTCTCATTTCATGTCATATTTATTTATTTAGGCTCTCATTTCATGACACATTTATTTATTTATGCTCACATTTCACAGTACTTTTATTTATTTACGCATTCATTTATTTATTTAATTTTGTCCGAAATATTCCTCCATACACTGTAAGGCACTGGTGTCAAACTCCAGTCCTACAGGGCCGCAGTGGCTGCAGGTTTTCATTCTGACCATCTTCTTCATTAGTGACCACTTTTGGCTGCTAATTAACTTCTTTGTCTTTAGTTATAATTAACTTCACTCAGGCCCCCTTAGTTGTCTCTTTTTCCTTAATTAGCAGCTAAACCATAACGAGACACAAAACGAGGCACCACATGACCAGCTCACCTGTGCCCATCACACAATATGTGAAAATAAAGAAAGGTGGAGTTCTCAGTAAGGTTGATCTCTCAGGTCACCAAAACACTTTGACGGTGTTCTTAGAAAAAGCAGAAAATCAACAGGTTTGGAAATGTCTGCTGTGGCAGAATGAGAGCAGCAACGAACCATGGAATTAAATAACGAGTTTAATTAACAGCAAGAATTGGCTATTCATTAAGAAAGTGACTGGAGTGAAACAGGCCGGAGTTTGACATTCCAGTTTAGCTGGTGTCACAAAAGTCACAATGAGACATAGCAAGGTTTGGGGCAGCCACCCGTATAATTTGGTATCCTGGCTGCAAATCGTCTTTTAAATGATAGCACTGCTGTGCTCAAAACCGAGTCCAATACAGAACTGAGGGAATAGGGAAAAGGTGGAGGTTTTTAAAGGGGAAGACAGGAAGGGAAGTCAAAGGGGTCAGGCTCATGGAGGTCTTCTGTCATTGGTGCAAGCCCGGACGTGACATCACAGGGGCTGGAGTCTGCAAGGTCTCCTTCAAATTGGCCCGGTCCCGGAAGTGATGTCAAGAGGGCCCAGGTGGAATCTTCCGCGAATGGTCTGCAGGCAAGGGAGAAAAAGAGTCAGTGCACTCTGCCACATCCCGGTATATCTCGGAACTGTCCTCACTCAAGCCCTTTAGCTGCCTCCCACGCGCACGTGTGTGACACTGGTCATCTGTTTCACATCTAATTTCTGTTTGGCTGCCATTTGATGAAGAAACAAATCAATTCATAGGTCTTAATCCTTAAAAACAGGGCTGTTAAAATGAAGGGAAAAGGAGCTAATTAGTGTGAATCCTGGTCACTGATTAGGAAAAGGGTTAGGGTGAAAACCTGCAGCCACTGCGGCCCTCCAGGCCCGGAGTTCGACACCCCTGCTGTAAGGAGACCAGGGTTCGCATTATGGGTCCTCCGCGTGTCAAGTTTGCACATTCTTCCCATGTCTAGATGGGTTTCCTGCAGGTATTCCGATTTCCACCCACTGCCCAAAGATATGCAGTTTAGGTGAAATGGCGATGCTAAATTTGTGTGTGTTTTGTGTGTGTGTGTGTGTGGGGTTGCCCTGCAATAGGCTGGCACCCTGTCCAAGGTTTGTTCCTGCCTTGCACCCTATGCTGGCTGGGATAGGATCTGGCCACCAACCCGTGATGCTGGTCTGGATTAAGTGGGTTAGAAAAAAAAGCCACAAGACCACTAAGCCCCCACTAGGCATTCTACCTAACATAAATTATCTAAATTAGTCCTCATGGCTTTCAGGCTTCTTGTGGAAGAATTTGATGATGATGGTCATGTGGAACTCTGGCCTTGAATCCATCAATGTAGAGACATCTTTGATCGGGTGGTGATCATCGGAAAATCAGAAAAAGAACAGCAGAGAAAGTATGAGTTAGTATGGATTTTGGAGCCACAAAAAAAAAAAGATAATTAAATGCATATACAGAATTTCAGGGTTAAACTAAAATGAAGCTATGAGAAAGTCATGTTAAAATAATGAGTTTTTAGCAGTTTTTTAAAGTGCTCCATATTAGCCTGGCGAATTTCTATCAGTAAGCTATTCCAGATTTTAGGTGCATAACAGCAGAAGGCTGCCTCACCACTTCTTTTAAGTTTAGCTCTTGGAATTATAAGCAGACACTCATTTGAAGATCGAAGGTTACGATTTGGAGCTTAAGGTGAGAGACATTCTGAGATATAGGATGGTGCGAGATTATTTAAGACTTTGTATACCATAAGCAAAAAGGGCTGAAAATGAAGACCAAAGAGAATTCTAAGATTTGATTATTCAGAAATATACAGTAAATCCAGGGAAGTGTTCAGAACCACATTATACATATTGAACCTTCATTGAAGCTCAGTGCATTGTATTTTATATTAAAAGAAATGTACTGCTGGGCAGCACGGTGGCACAGTGGTACCTGGGTTCACTTCCTGGGTCCTCCCTGAGTGGAGTTTGCATGTTCTCCCCGGGTTTCCTCCGGGTGCTCGGTTGCCTCCCACAGCCCAATGACATGCAGATTAGGTGCATTGGCAATCCTAAATTGTCCCTAGTGTGCTTGGTGTCTGGGTGTGTGTGTGTGTGTTTATGTGTGCTCTGCAGTGGGCTGGTGCCCTGCCCTGGGATTTGTTCCTGCCTTGCGCCCTGTGCTGGCTGGGATTGGCTCCAGCAGACCCCTGTGACCCTGTGTTAGGATATAGCGGGTTGGGAAATGACTGACTGACTGAAATGTACTGCCATGATAAAAGAGGTAGAAAGAAGGTCAATTCAGCTTAGTGATCAGATTTATAAGGCTTGAGTATACACAAAAAGAGTCTTGAAGTATGTGTATGCAACTTTCCAGGCTAAAAAGAAAACTTGACAGGAGAAATTGCATATATGTAGGGCATCTCTGACCCAGCCATACACAAGAGAAACAGGTAATTGATGATCAAGTAGGGAAATGCAGCCAAACCAGCTAATTACCAATAATTTCTATCACTCAGCCATTATTATAATGTGTGTTGATGTGTCAAACATACTAAACATTAAAAGTGATGAATATCATGTATAGTCTGATGGCGGCTGGTGGTCTTTCAAGCAGAGAAAGCACATTTTAGGGCTACATCATAAAATTAATCCATTTTTGCATTGTGTTATGTGCAGTATATATACTGTAAATTCTGCTCACCTTTCTCTTTGTAGAAAATGGTCTATGACCCTGTCATACCAACTGGTGACTTTTCCAGAGACTTGACTGGTTTCTTCTTGGCCAGGATAGCAAGGCTGCTCAAATGGTTTTGGCCCATTTTGTTGTGGCTGTACAACTTGACTCATTTTAAGCAGAATAAGCTCATCTCTACACCTGCTGATGTACCTCCAGCTGTTGCCACTAAAGACAATAGCTTGTATAGCTGAGACATAGCACTAACAAACTGCATGTCTTTAAAGACCACCAAGAAATCACACAGCTTTCCCTGCAAATCACTATTTGAATATAGGACTCGAAGTTCAGATCTCACTCTTTCTGAATACCATACCATACCATACCAGGAGATTTATTTTTCCTTGACTTTTGAACCAAATCAGTCTTGGGAGTTGATCTGCCCTGCTGTTTTATTCTGAGCCTCTCCTCACAAGGACGACTATCAAATGGCTTCACCAAAATCAGGTCATCAAAATTAGCACTGTCTGCCATAATGCACAGATAGCTAGCTATCTGGCTATTTCCCCACCCAGCTACAACCTAGTTTGAAATAAACAAATTAACTTTACTAAACTGAAACAAGGAGCACACTCAATAACACTATATTTATGTTTTTATTCACAGTAGGATATGTACAAATGAAAATAATGGGCTACAGTATGTTGCTAGCAGATAACAGGCTATGAGCAGCGGCTTGTCTGAGGACTTCACTGGCTAAAAATCAACATGGAACTGAATTTGGAATGATCCAGTACCAAAACACTTTCACTCATAAAGAGGTCCAGCCACCTTGACATTATTCTGCCAGCCCACTGCCCTGTTTACTCTCAGAGATGCTGAGCTTCCCTGGAAATGATGTTTTGAAGCATTTGTCCAGTAAAAGTTTAGCATTGCTGCGCTGAAAACAAAGTATATTCTGAAGTGCCACTGAAATCCAGTGATGATGCTCTTCAGTGGGGTTTAAAGGACTGTGCTGCCTTGGGAATATATAAGAAAAAAAAAACACGTTAGATGACCTGCAAGAAACTAGCCATGAAGTTTAACATGTTCTTGCACACTCTTTGTAACAGCTACTGTATGTAAATACTGTACAACAGTTCATATTTGACAAATTTTTTTCGTGACATTTTAGAGGAGGCAGAGCGTCCCTTGTAGGTTTAGAGCCGTTGTCTCTGGTATAGACTCTGTTCTTTTTCCTCTTTAAGAGGAACAATACTGCATATTTGTAGTGAAGAACTTTTGTGGTCAGTTTATATCAGTTACCTGTTGTCACTTCTTAGGGAACTGGACAACAGGTTAGAAACATCTCAGCGAAGCTTCACTCCATCATGTCCACTGTGCTGGGAGCCATTAACCAAATGGTGATGCACTACATCCAATTTACATATGGTGAAGGTGTACATGTATAAAACATTACATGTTTTTGCCAACATAAAAAGACAATATGGTGGTGATATATGTCATAAACATAATGGCAAAATCGAGATCAAATAAACAATGAGTTAGAATTCATCAGTCAAGATAAGAAAAACCCTGACACCAGACAACAGAAGCACGTCATAAAGAAGCTAATGCAAGACCAGTTTTGGCTGAAAACAAGTGACAGACAGCAATGGCTATTCATGTATCAACACTTTCCCAGGTATTACACATGAAGGATGGCAAGACAGAAGCTGCAGTATGTTGATCTTTGACCACAAATATTATTCAAAATGTTACCTAGCGCATATAACAGATCTGCAGAAAGTCCTGTGTGGTGACACCAAGACAAAGTGGATTTTTTGGCTTGATGACTAAATGGCACATGTGGTAAATCACATGCCAGCTAGGTCATGCCATCGCCACCTTAAAATATGATTTGAAGATGTTTTTCATCATCAAAGACTGCCAAATGAGGCACAGTTGGATACAATATTAAATAAGACCTTTATCCATCTATCAATACAGTGAAATTTGTATTTCAATAAGATATTACTTCAAAATGCAATTTAATAATGTAAAATGAAGAGCATAGTTGCCCTTTAATGGCCTAGTCATAGTCATGACCTTTTTAAAAATGAAAGAAGGGTTTGGGAACTCTTTAAATGACAAAGATGGAGGGTGTGCAAGATACTGTTTCCAACTGGTGAAACGCCCAATCAGAATGATAATGCACCTTGCTTTGCTCATGCTCATTAGAACACCATGATCTTATGGTGGTGTGGTGCTGATGAACGGGTAGGTGGAGCTCAATAGGGTTCACAGAAATTCCTTGAAGCGAATGGTTTCAGAGTGAGGAATGAAGCATGTAGAATATCAGCTATCTGGTGGTTTAAAACAAATCTCTCCCGTGGTTCATGAGAGGGCTTGTGTGAATAGAAACATCCTTGATGCTTGAATCTAATTGAAAATCTGCCGCGAGCCTTAATAATATCTCTCCATGAACTTCTCTTTGCTTAAGTTCATACAGCAATACCAGTTTTGTAGTGAGGCTTTGTCAAACTTAATAAAGGCTTATGCAAAAACAATGCCGGGTGTTATACAGGCGATCCACCAATGTACTGAATCATTGGGAAACAATACTTAAATAATAACATTTCAGTTTATTTTACGTTTTTATTAGTATTGCTATTATTACTTTTACTATCATTTTCAGAAGGTATCAGTAAAGAAGAAAGTTTTACTTAAGGTTATTTCATTTAATACAATAAAAGCCCAGGCAGGGAGATCTTGATAAAAGTGCAAGAAGATTTCATTCTTTTTTAATGCACAGCGTTCACATACGCATCTTCAAAACCTGAAATATAGTTTATATTTTTTCTAATATTCTTCAGTAAAATTTTATCAAAGCAATCAGATGATACTATTCATTACAGAAAACTGAACCACAGAAAAAAATAGGAAACAAGTCATAATAATCTAAATTCCTTATCTGAAATTCAGAAAGCAATATTTAAATGACATGTTTATAGATCATAGATGATTGGAATTTTTGAAACCCATTTAAAAGTTTCAGTGATAAGGAATATAAGAGATTTTGCAAGTTATTATGAAAGGGTTTGGGGTTGATCCTGTCCTATTTTATGCAAGTAAACCCACAGATACTGTATGTCCTCTTAGGGCTTGTTTATACTTCACGAACGCGTATGCGCCCGCATGATGGCTGCCACGCGTTCCCAGCGTTCATTTGATGCGTCCTCTGAGCAGGTCCTCAGAAATTAACGCGACGTGTGCGCAAGTTGCAGTACCAGCAAAAAGTAGGGGGACGCAGTGTGCTAAAAGTTGGAATGTGACGTCAGAGACTCTGGTTACTATCTACATGTGACAGAAATCTACGAGATTGGTGTGTGCGCTTCGATGTTTGATGAATGGTTCGATGTGGTGAAGCAAAATGCCGACATACAAATACATTCGTGGTGCTTTTATATTCAAGCGTCACATATTCCTGATCGTAATGACACGATACATTTTAAAAGTCTCACATACCGTCTGTGCCGTTTTTTTCTACGGCTTCCTCCGGTCCTGGCAGCAACGGTAAACAGCAATAGATCGCCATACTGAGCACATAAAATGTATGATATTCCAACTCTCTGCACATTTAGAATCCTTAGATTTATACTTGATATCACTTTCATGATGAAATGCATTAAAGTATGTATGTTACATTTTACAGATAAATCGGTAATTTCGTTTAAATAATGAATAGTATTAATAATTACACACATGGGGGTGACACGGTGGCGGAGCTGTAGCACTGTTGTCTTGCAGGGAGTCACATCACTGATATTCCCTGCCTGGAGTTTACATGTTTTCCTGCTGGGTTTCCACATTGTACTCCGGTTTCCTTCTAAAGATATGCAGATTTGGTTACACTAAAATGACGCTAGTGTATGTGAGTGCTTGTAGTCACCTTGCGATGGGCTGATGCCTCTTCCAGGGATTATTTCTGCCTTGTGCCCACTGCTAGCTGAAATGGACACATACCTGGATTGATAGATTTAATCATTAAACATCCTTTTCAGAGATATTGCGGTAAGATGTCATCAGAATTTAATGGGTGTTCCAGACAATTCACAACACAGCGAAGCCGAACCTGTTCTCTCCGTGATGATATCTCACACTGCCACCTGGTGGATTCCTACAGATTTACGTAAAGTACGTGCGCAAGTATAAACAGTACAATGCTTGCGTAGCAGTTGCATCCACTGCAGCATGCGTCGCGTCACGTGAAATATAACTCCGGCCTTATCGTTGCACTCACCTGACTGGGATGTTGGTAGCAAAGAGTCAATTACAGTTTACCCAGAGCTGACTGCTATTGTCTGCTATATGTTCCTCTCAACTAATCTCTTCTCCGCAGGTGGCAAGAGAGAGGAACAAAGCAAGCAGGGAAGCAGGTTTAGATACGTTCATGAAGTGGTAAATGGGGTAGTTTTTCAGCTTGAATGGAAAAGCAACCTAATCAAGCAGACTCAGATTAATATGATTCACACAATGAATCTAAAGAAAATTAAAGTTAAGAGATATATAAGGGTAATGGCAGCATAATCCTGGTGCCAAATCTAGACAGAGTAGATTAAACATCACCTTTCAGCTCTTTACAAAAGACCCCCGGGAAGAGAACAAATGACATAGTCGACTATTGATTCCCTTTAAGCCATCTGATATACACCGGGCACAAGCTGAAACAGCACAGCCTGTTTCTTCATTCATTTAAATACTTTCTTTATATGATATTTCTACAGTATTACTTTTCGTTTAAAAAATTCAATCAACTTTCTGAACTACTTCCTTTTCAATGCTTTTACAATGTCATAGTTTATGGTTTGTATTAAAGAAAATTCCCAGGATTATGCAGTTAAAGTTAATGTGCTCTGGTTTTTTTTATGAGCCACTTATAAATAGCAGTATCAAACTTTTATGTGCCTTTAGTGGGCTGTTACAGTAAATGTGTTTCCCTAGCACCATAATGCCCATGTTAATTACTTTTAAATTATAATAATTGCCACTAGCAGCAGAATTCTGATAGGACTTATATTATAGAGTAACATAATTACAGGAGTCTGAGCTTTTCACATGCAATTCTTCATTCAACCCAACATAAATATCACCAATATTATTACTTCTTTGCTCGGGCTTTGAAATGTGCCTGTTTTAATATGCATCCATCCATCATTAAACTGATTTTCTTTAATCCACTTTTTCCATAGTAACACTACAAAAAGATATATAATGAATACGAATTAGATATTAATTCAGGAGCGCAGTCCAGTCTTTCAAACAGCACACTGAAATGAACACCTATACTCACCAGTTAACCAAATATACATTTCAGGAGCACCTGAAGAAAATATATGCAGACAGATACTGTAACTTCCTGAAAGGAGTCAAGACAAAGTCGGTGAAAGAAAAGATTGACAGTATATTTCTTGAATTATTAATCACTGCATGAGTAGTTAAGGTGGATAGTGCTGCAGAGTCAGAACTTCAAGAGCTCTGGGGAGTTTTGTTCTTCTTCTTGTTTGTATATGGGCTGGTTTATAGATACAGTATGCCAACCTGTCCATAACAAGCATGTGCATGTTAGGTTAAGCTACAAAGACCCAAGGCAAAAGGTGGCAAATTTCAGTTTTATTACTGGATGGCAAATATATATACTCAGCAAAAAAAACTGTTTTTACTTTCAGTAAACTTAATGTGTAAATATTTGTATGAACACTAAAAGAGTCAACACCATAAGACATAAACTAAAAATGTTTCACAATGTGTCCCTAAATGAAGGGAGGCTCAAAATCAAAAGTACCAGTCAGTATCTGGTGTGGCCACCAGCTGCTTGAAGTACTGCAGTGCATCTCCTCCTCATGGACTGGACCAGATTTGTCAGTTCTTGCTGTGAGATGTTACCCCACTCTTCCACCAAGGCACCTGCAAGTTCCTGGACATTTCTGGGGGGAATGGCCCTAGCCCTCACCCTGCGATCCAACAGGTCCCAGACGTGCTCAATTCCTTCGATGATAAACACTAATCCGTCCATCACCCCTGGTGAGACAAAACCGTGACTCATCAGTGAAGAGCACTTTTTGCCACTCCTGTCTGGTCCAGCGAAGGTGGGTTTGTGCCCATAGGCGGCGTTGTTGCTGGTGATGTCTGGTAAGGACCTGCCTTACAACAGGCCTGCAAGCCCTCAGTCCAGCCTCTCTCAGCCTATTGCGGACAGTCTGAGCACTGATGGAGGGATTTTGTGTTCCTGGTGTGACTCGGGCAGTTGTTGTGGCCATCCTGTACCTGTCACGCAGGTGTGATATTCGGATGTACCGATCCTGTGCAGGTGTTGTTAAACGTGGTCTTCCACTGCGAGGATGATCAGCTGTCCTTCCTGTCTCCCTGTAGCGCTGTCTTAGGCGTCTCACAGTGCGGACATGGCAATTTATTGCCCTAGCCACATCAGCAGTCCTCATGCCTCCCTGCAGCATGCCTAATGCACGTTCACGCAGATGAGCAGGGACCCTGGGCATCTTTCTTTGGGTGTTTTTCACAGTCGGTAGACAAGTCTCTTTAGTGTCCTGCGTTTTTAGAACTGTGACCTTAAATGCTTACTTTCTGTAAGCTGTTAAGGTCTTAACGACCATTCCACAGGTGCATGTTAATTAATTGATTATGGCTAATTGAACATGCATGGAAAACATTGTTTAAACAATTTACAATGAAGATCTGTAAAGTTATTTGGATTTTTAAAACATTATTGTTGAAATACACAGTCCTGAAAAAGGGACGTTTCTTTTTTTGCTGAGTATACAAGATATAAAACCCAGACACTGACACAAATAGATGAACACACACAGGCTTGGACCACAATAGAAATAAAATCCTGCAGTACTTCTTTATATCCCTTGCTTTGTGCCCCAGTAAATACGAGTTATCACCAATATACTAACAACCAAATTGTGCTTCATTTACTCAGAGAAGCTTTTTTTCTGTGGCATCTCTGCACAATAATCACCTTTTTCCACCATACGCAGTTTTTAATGTTGGGAAAATGTACACGGTTAAATCATTTAGAAATATATATATAGATAACGACTTTGCATCCCAAGAACAATTACACTCCAAATGTAGCTTCCCATCAACACAATTTTTTACCTCTTTCCAAATTACAAAGTTTGCTAAAGAAAATCTGCCCATTGTTCCTCACCTCCCATCTACTTTCTATTCCAGAAGAAATATTGATCAGTCTCGAGCACTCAGACAGCATTTCTATAATATACACAAACTTTTAAAGCCCATTCCTTTCAAAGATCCCAGAGTACAGTGGGAAAAGGATCTCTTTCTCAACATTTCAGAAAGGGAGTGGAAGACAGCCATGCACATAATTCACTCTAACTCCACAATTAATTAATTCATTAATTTAAAATCTTTTATCAAGCACATTTAAAATTTTCCAAAATGTTTCTGGGGCAAGATCCAACCCGTGAATGCTGAAATCGAGCTCCAGCCTCACTAGGCCACATGTTTTGGGCCTGCACCAAATTAACATCATTCTGGACCAAAATCTTCAAATGCCTACCATACAGCCGTGGTGTCACAGTCCTTCCTAACCCATTAACAGCTGTGTCTGGTGTTCTTCCAGACAGGCTTAAAGTGGAGAAGGACAAACAAACTGTGATTGCCTTTACTACACTATTGGTACGTAGACTTGTCTTGGTCAACCAGAAGAATCCTAGCTCACCTCTTTCAAGTCAGTGGGTAACTAATGTTATATACTATTTGAAATTGGAAAAAATCAAATTCATACTTAGTGGATCTGTTTAAAACATTTTTAAAACCTGGAAGGATATAATCAATAACATTTTAGAATAAGCATTGATGTTGGAGAAAAGGATGCTCTTCCCTCTTTTCTAGTCATAAAGTTTTACTCTGGCTGTTGACGTTCCTCTATTTTTCATGGGTCGGGGTAGAATTGAATTTAGTTTTGTTAAGTTTGACTTGTTTGTATGGAATGTTACTTGCTTTTAATGAATTCAATAAAAAACAAAAAGTTACTAATATTGTAGAGTTGTACCATTTAATTTTATGACATTAAACTGGTAAACAGCATTTAACCCCTGATCATTAAATGATCACTTTCCATACTCTGATCTGTTTGATCTGATATCAAGACCTAATTATGTAGGATTCTGATTTTCAATTATTTTGCAATAATTATTCAATGTTATTGGCCGTTCATAGCTCATATGTTCTGTGTGAGTTTTTCGTGCTCTGTCTAATACTGTACATGTTGCATTTTTAAAAAGGTACAAATAGAAAAATAAAAGAGTTGAGGTCCCAAACAGGGAAATCTCCATTTAGTATTTGGTTGGCTGGAAATTCAAATAAGTTTGGGAAGATGTGTTCACCTCTATCTTAAGCACAAATACAGCGATGTTTATGCAGTAGCTACTGTAGTCTAAAATGATAACTACTCATCTTCTTTGGTAAGGACTAGTCCATAAGGCGAAGTTACAGAGGATCAGATGTAACGTCAATAATCTTCAGATGGGACATGCTTTGGTTTGAGAACAGGAATAGAAATTGTTACTATAAACAGTGTAACCCACTCTAAGAACTTTCCTGGTCTTAAACTTCATCAATCCCCATAAGATACTCACTATACCAGCAAGTTTGAAAATGTTTAAATCTGCTCTTGGTCAGCTTTCTCCATGGCTCTTCAGTATGCTATGCTAGTTGCCAGTGTGATTTATTGTAATAAAATTATATCACAATATGACTCTTCATCCACCACTGCTGATGACATTGTTTCCTAACTGCTCTGAAATCTCATTCTGTAGGTAAAGAGGAGGAAGAAGAGGACATGCTTGAGCAATAAAGCAGTGTTGCCAAGTAACACTGAAGGATATTCTTTAAGAAAACAGAATGTAAAGCAGTAACAAATGCTAAGAATAATTGCTTCATTTGTAATCTGGGCATAAATAAAAGATGTGTACAGTAAAAATTGGAGGATAACTTAACTATTGACTAGCTTATAATACAGACTGTGTGGAGTCCTGAAGCAGTGGTGAAAAGGGCTTTGAGAATCTGATCTGGTATTTTGCCAACCACTGAGTTCCTGCTTTATGATATTAGAGGCTAACCTTAGAGATGATTGCCGGAAACTGAATGACAGTCTGAATGGGGCACATTGAGGCGGAATGAATGGGTATAATCATAATAAAATGTGATAAAGGAAAATCTAGATTCACATTGCATTTTCCCTCCTTCCATCAAATTATTTCAAACTGTTCTATTTCAGATTACTCTGAATCTATGTTTTACAGACAGACATCTCTGATGAAACCGCTTCTCTCATGGGCAACAGTATTTCACTTGCTTAGATGTTACTGCAATGTTTTGCAATAAAACCTTGGCAACTTCAGGAAACGCAGCAATCATTTCTGAAAAGCTTTAATGTATCCCGATTATAACAGTAATGGCACTGGTTTT
Source organism: Polypterus bichir lapradei (assembly GCA_026402145.1). NCBI lineage: Eukaryota > Metazoa > Chordata > Cladistia > Polypteriformes > Polypteridae > Polypterus > Polypterus bichir. Next base: position 37,990,601 of record JANRMT010062796.1, read on the forward strand.
ACAGAGTGTATTTCACCTGAAATCTCAAAACTAGCCTAAAATGAATTTCTTTACTTGACTGTTTGGGGGAGCCTATAAATAAGTATTTTAATAAAAAAATAAACTAGCTAATAAAGTATTCAATGTAATACTAATTTGTATTTTTTATAGATTATGGTGCAATTACCTTTTGTAGCTTTCTGTTGCATGTTAGCCACAAAGATGTAAAATTAAAAAGTGAAATTAATGCCCCTAAAATTGAAAACATCACACTGATTTACTTAAATTTCCATTTTGGAGGTTTGTACAATATGTTAAAAATATACAGTTCAGATATTTTCTTTCAGTATAAGCAGGAATGCTCCTGGAAATCCATTGGAATAACTCTATCCTTCTTTGGAGAAATGATAAAATCTGAAAGTTTATTAGGACAGGAATACGTCTCAGTCTCAGTGGAGACCTACAGATGCTATTTGCTTGAAAGGAACTCATGTGACACATACATAAAAGACATTATGCTCAATTTCTTAACAAACCTCCAATGAATGAGTACATTGAGGAGTGTTTGTCACAAACATTGTGGTGGATCTTAGTGTCTGCAGACTGTCTTAAGAGTCAGCACCATCCTGGGAAATCGGAAATAAATGGAGTTGTCACAGAATGTGCGTTTCTGTATGTGTGGGTGTGCATGTGTGTGTATGTGAGTGGGCGTAAGAGAGAGAGAGAGAGGAAGAGCAAGTGCTAGCAAAAAATATGAACAAACACTTAAACAGCAGTACTTACAAGAGCCTCGTCTCTTAAAGATGTGTAAGAGACTGTGTACATAGCTCAGGGCAAGTCTTGGGAAGCATCTTGACATGGGGAATGACATGGATTGATTCACAGAGTTGGGAGAAGGTGAGTGCAGATGGTGTTGTCTCTGACCCCAAGTGAGTGAAGTGAGGTGGAGGCAGCAGCATGAAAGTACTCGTAATTCATTTAGTCAATAGTACACTGCATGGCTAATACATAACAGACAACACTCAATACATTCACAATTTCAGTTTTAGAATGCAGAATATATTTATTAAGGCTGATATGGTTCCAAAGGCTTAATTTGAAAATTTTCCAGTTTTTAATCAATGTGAATGTTGATGATGACTATTTTGATGCAGTGAGATGTACAAGTCCTTTAAGGCCCTATCCTTCAAGTCCCAAGGGGTAACCTAAAAGTTCAGGCTGTATATGCTGACAAGCACAAAGTAATGCTGTAACGTCTTCAAGCCCCCAATGTCTATGTTCCACCGAAACAATTCATTCATCAACCCTTTGTATCCTTTTCTTTCTGATCTCTTAATGTGAAACACTTCTTTTTTCCTGCACATGCTCACCCAGTCAGTCATCCTACTGGTTGTTTATCCCATGCTTTTGTTTTATATACTTTCTCTCTGAAAATGTACTTTGGTGTTAGCAGCACTTACCTTTCATCACCATGAATCTTTTTTTCTTTCTCTTTTCTCTTTACTGATGATTTTCTTTTTCCTGGATGGTATGGCTAACCCTTTTCCCTATTTTTTCTCCCATCTCTCCCTTCTCTTTCCTCTTTTTAATTCTCATCTTCCAGTCCCATTCCTGTTATTATTTTACCCAGGCTGGAATATATCAATCAGCAGGCACTAGCAGCTCTCAGACCAAGCTTTATGCCCCCAAAGCTATCTAGTTTTACTCCTCTGCATCATCTCATCTTATCTCATCTTCCCATCAGCTTTCAAACATTCCTAATTTTTTCAAATTAACTTTAATAAATTATCCCACATTTTGGTGCTCTTTATTCTCCTTTTTAATTTTAATTTTCAAAATCTAACCCAGGTTACACATCTTTCAGGGAGGAAGCATAAAAGAATTCAAAGTCCCTTTAACAATTGTATGGGGAAACTCCTTTAAGCTACCGGGTTATGAAAAGTGTGCTTTAGAGCTATCCAGAAACAAGTTATGAATGTAGGAACATAACAGACACAATAGACAGGCTTGTGCCTTTCTTTTGGCATTTCGCTTAGCAATTTGAGGAAATGCACAAGAAGTAAAAATAGCATGCAGTGCAGACCATTATTGAGAATTAGATAGAGAGATACATAAGGAGAACTTTATTTGTCCCCAGGCGGGAACTGGCTTTTTAAAGAAGTTATTTAAATAAATAAACACATACACTGTGGTCTGAACACACCAGAACGACAATAAAGCAAGAAAATTAAAAAGAAAGAAAAAGTAAACAGCTGTTACAGTCACAGTGAGGCATTATGCAGACGTATTGTTGTTGTTGTAATGGAGCCCCCGTAGTGTTTCTTGACACGCATCTGCTGAGTAATTCATTGGCTAAAAGTCCTCAGTGCTAGTGTGTCAGAGAGAGGATTTACAGCATTGTTCATAATGGCATTAATTGTTTTAATTCTTTTATGTGCTATTAACTCCAGGGGGTCCAGTGTGTGTCCCATAACTAAGCCTGCTCTTTTAATTAAACTGTTGACTTGGTGGGCCTCTCTTGAAGTGAAGTTACCAGCCCAACACACCACAGCATAGAAAAACACACTGGTCATCACAGAGATATAGAAGATTTGAAGGCTTTTATTTCCAACATTAAAGGAACACAGTATCCTAAGGAAAAATAGCCTGTTCTGCCCTTTCTTATATAGTTCCTCTGTGTTCCAAGACATGTCATTATTGTGGACCCTCAAGTATTTGTAGGAGTGGACCACCTCTACATTCATTCCTTGAATAATGTCTGGACATAGAAACTTTTTGGCGTGGCAAAAGCCAATAAGCAGTTCCTTGGTTTTGTTGATGTAGGTGCAGACAATTCTCTTTCTACCAAGTAACAAACATCTCCATCTGACTCCATTACTCTCTCTCATTCCCTTTATCAATACACTCCATAAGTGCAGAATCATGAGAATTTCTGCAAGTGACATGACCTAGTGTTATATTTGTAGTCAGAGGTGTACAGAGTAAAGAGAAAAGGAGACAAGATTGCTTCTGGCTGAGCTCCTGTGTTGCTCACATCTGTATCAGAAACACAGTCCTTGAGTGTCACAAACTGCGGTCTGCCCGACAGATAATCCATTATCCAGGACACCATATGCTCAGAGTTTACCCCTTAACAGGGATGTCTGGCTGGTGCTAAAGGCAGTGGAGAAATTAAAAAAAACATGATCCTCACAGTGCTGCCAGCTTTGTCCAGGTGAGAAAAAGCCTTTCGGAGCAGATAGATAATTGAATCCTCCACTCCAATCTTTTTCCAATAGGTAAACTGCAGTGGGTCCAGGTTGTCTACCACAAGAGGACTCATATAGTCCAGGACCAGTCTATCAAAGGTCTTCATGATGTGCTACAGGTCTGTAGTCATTAGGTGAGGATTCACCTCCCTTCTTTGGAGCAGGAACAATGCAGGATATTTTCCTCAGCAATGGCACTTTTTGAAGCCTTAGGGACAGACTGAACAGGTGACACCACAAAGTTGGTCAGCACAGGCTTTAAGAACTAGAGGACTGACTCTGTTTGGTCCCCCAGCTTTTTTTGTGTTTAGCTTCATCAGTTGTCTGCTTACTTGGTCTTCGGTTATGGACAGTCCACGGGGATGGTCAGTGGTGGACTTGTCACTGGCCATTTCAATTGGCGTGGTAGGAGTTGATGATGTAGTAGGGTTTGTGTGAGGAGACTGGTCATTGGAAGAAGGTGACAGTGGTAAGGAAAATCCATTAAAAAATTGGTTCAGGACATTAGCTTTGTCGGGGGAAAGAACAATCTTACAAACCATCAGTAAAAAATCTTTTCTTGTGCCAAGTAAATTAAATGATCAAACTGAGACCTTATCATTATTGGATTCATGTGCAGCAGAACATTTTATTTGTTCTACGTTTATTGCTCAATTAGGTATTATGAAGATACCTCTTAAGTTCAAACTATGAGATCTGATGTCAGTAAACAGTCGGCATATTGGTAATGAATTCTTAGAGTATATAACTTCAATTTTAAGAATGCAGTAAGGAGATTTTTATTTTGATGAAATTACAGGTTATTGAAATATAATTCTAAATAGATCAAGGTGCCAGTAAATTGGAAGTTTTGAGTTTCTCCTGTTTTAAAAACTGTAGGAAATCAATCTGCCTAAAAATCTATCCTACATAATTGGAATTTTGCCTCCTCAATATAAGGACGTCAGGTGTTTGGTAGCAGAAATCATTAGAACTCTTCCTCCTCCACAGAGAGTACAGGTGTATGTGTTTATATACGTTTATGGGTTTATATAGTGCCATGTGTACAGTGAACAGTGAAATTCTTACTTGCATGTATCTCGAGCAGCATGATTAGTGAATATAACTGCAGTACTTCACCTCAAAAACCATTCTGCCGTACTGAAGAACCTCACAACACATCTGTAATAGCAATATATATTTAGGGTCAACATTAGTATTCAATAAAGCACAAAAAATAAATTATTGCTTAACAAGAGTAAAGTGTATGTAATTATGCCCTGAACTGCTTTGTCATGTGAATAGATATTCAAGATGATCAATAGTATGACTGCACTATTGATCTTGTACTAGGACAACATTTACCTAAAGAAAAAAAAATTATGCCTCATTTAAACCTGAATGTAAGAGTATTGTCCTAAGGAAAAGAATCAGAATGGGTTTATTAGTCACAAAATAGTGCAAATGATGCTGGATTTTTTAATTCAAAAGAAGGATATGTCCCTGTATATACTGTATTACTGTGAACAGAACAAAATCACCTAACAAAGACTTAGCCCCTTCCTTTAATTTCTTCATTGATTTATTAGGTCACCGGATCCACAATTTTTTTTTTAAACTACATCTAAAAAGTGCTTATAACATTATCAAAATATGACAAGGTGATGGGTAGAAAGCTGTATTTAACACTGCTGACTGGTATTATGAGTACCAAGTAGTGCCCTCTGAATCGACTAATGCTCCTACAGTTTTTCTGTCATTTGTTAATATATTTTATGCTGTACTGGGGGCTTATGTTTTATTTAATATCCATCCATCCATCTATCCAATATCCATCCATCCAATATCCAACCCGCTATATCAACAACATATTATGATTTTCATTGTTTGGATCCTGTGGTGGGCTAGCACCCTGCCTGGGGTTTGTTTCCTGCCTTGTGCCCTGTGTTGGCTGGGATTGGCTTCAGCAGACCCCCGTGACCCTGTAGTTAGGATATAGAGGGTTGGGTAATGGATGGATGGATGGATGGATGTTTGGATCCACATATGCAGCTAAAGAAGTGCTGTGCAGATTATGAAAAAGGCTTGCTTGTTAAATTAGAATATAGCAAATTTCATAAACTTTGAATAATGAGATATATTATATTTATTTACATACAGTATAGTATATACTGATACATTGGCAGGCTACACTGCACTGAACTGCTGACTTTGTGGTTTCAAGTTCGCTAAATTAACCTCAGTTTATAAAGTTTCATCCATTTTGATGTAACTTGAAAATCTGAAGCAGCAAAAATATATTTTCAAAGGGTATACTGTAATGTAAAACGAGATCTGAAAATTTAAAATGGTCTGTTTGTAGAGTAAGCATACTCAGAAGTGATATTTTTACCAGCTCAAGGGCAAACATCTGCATCTCTGATATTATTGTTTAAAGTACTTGAAACTAAAACTGAAATGAAATTACATATTGCAGCAGCATTATAACAAGAAAATAAATCATCCTTCTTAGGGGGTTTGCAAAAATAAAAACAGCTGCTAATAAAATATGGAAGACTAGAAAATAAAAATAATGTTCATGTTTTGAAAATCACAATGGTTTATTGCCTTTTTTCTATTTTAAATCATTCATTTTATCAGTTAACAAGAGACTCGAAATGCAAAAACCCCAGTGACAGAAGACAATATGAATGCATTGAAGTGAGTGTAAAAGCACATAATGGCAAAATCATAAAGTTTCTGTGCATTTCCTCTCCAGACTGTTATTTTCAAGAATTCATTTGGCTTGGGTCAAATGGTAGACAGCTGCTTTTCTGGTCTATCAGCACAGACTGTAAATGACTATTGATAAAAGTTGGGATGAGTATTGTTTAAAGGTATGTGTCATCTCAAAATCAGATTTCTAACTTCCCTAAAAACTAGAAACATATTGATGAATGGAGGAAATGATACAGGTAATATAATCCCCAGGAGAGAAAGACTGACGATACAGAAATCTAATGCTTGTGTGTGTAATTATGTTTCACCTACTTGATAGAATTTTTTAGCAGGGAGATGTAAAGCTAGAAACCTTTTGAGACAGAATCCAAACTGGCTGTAGGAATCCAGCATAAAATCGCTGATTAACCAAGCAAGCAAAAACTGAATTATTCATAGAGAAATCAGCATGGCTGTTGAAGCAACTGTAACTGGTCAAGTGTGCATACATTGTTGAAGTAATCAAAATTTACATCGGCTCATTTCACTTAACAGGGTGGGAGGGGGTGACATTAGAGAAGCAGCATTCACTTCCACACAGAACACATCCCAGTCACTAACTGATTTCATGCATTAAGCACCGTGAGGTGGCAGCTGTACTTGCTGCACCCCTTGGCTTTAGTTGTATTTGTTACCTTTGACAAAAAGAAACTTCCTTCACACAAGGTCACCCAATTTGTGTTTATACTGTTACAAATTTACATTATTATATTCCAAACCTTTAATCTATAGAACTCAGAGCACTAGAGAGAAGTTCAAAATGTAACATTCCTGTTTAGACGCATTTATAAACACATTTTGAGAAAAACGTATGCTTGCAATCGCTATGTCTGCCCGCCTGTCCGCATTGGCACACTTACTCTTCCAGAAAATGAGTCAGGAAAGTTCAATTTTCGTTGGCATAGCTCAAATGCAAATTTTTGAAATTTCAAATTCTCCCTTTGAAAAGCTTTGACAAATTGTTGAACTCGACCATCTTAAACAGAGAAACATTATATGCGGCTTCCATTACAGATTAGTTTACTGTTGCAAATGTACTTTGGTAAAGGTCTCTTCAACTTATGTTTTTATTAGATACTTTTTTGTTAGGTTACCTGTAAAAAGAAAAAGAAAAAAGTAAATGTCACTAGAAATGTGAGGAAAGGAAGTATGTAAGCATTGCTATGTAAGCAAACAGTCAATAAATATACACTCACTATTTGTCATAAATTACACTATAAGCAACTCCATGGCTACATTATCTTTACAATATAATAATGCATTATTTTTATGACACTTTCATATATTGGTAAAATTCCAAGACCTCTCTGTACCCTGGTCTGATATAGCAAACAATTTTACATTGACACTTAAGCAGATTTTATCAGTTGAGATGGGTTTTTCAAAAATTTGAATTTGGTTAGTCATAGACCCCTCAAAAACTAACAACAACTAACAGCAGAATATCAATCAACACCATTTTTATATCATGTGAATTGAAATGTGCTTTCTATGAAAGCTACTCAGCCACCACAAGCCTATTAGGACTACGTCTTTAACTACAGGACATTATAAAGTGCTGTTAACATGCACATATTTAATGTACTTTAGTAACGCTTGGAATTGCATTCTGCAATCTGCTATTTTTAATATGACTCACTGTTACAAAAATATGTAATAAACAAAAATGTGATAGCTTTGCAATCACTTAGCACCTGCATGTTATGCCATACATGCATTTTCTTACTTGTTATGCTAGCTTTATTTTAAAGTTTTAAGATAAATACCATTTTCCAATTAAATCCTTTGGATATATTGTTTTTCGCATTAATTTCAGGCATATATGTGTGTGTTTGATATTAATGTATACAGTACATTATTGATAAACATTCACATTCATAAAAAAGAGACAGTCAGGTGTATTTAGCACTACCACTTATTTTTTGTATCGCATTCTTCACTAGCGCAGACGCAGAGAACTGTGAACAATCTCAGTTAAAATACAGCATGGAAAAAAACACCCATGGCACCCTGGGAATTATAACAGTGCCAAACAAGTTACACAAATGATTCCCAAATAAAGCATTCCAATTAAATAAACACTGCATTAATAATTTGAACCCTGCAAACAATACAAACACACAACCAGCAGGATCAACGTGTGATTATTGTAAGTTAGTTTTCATTTTGTTATTCCTGCTGTTGTATTTCTCTTGGTCTGTTATTTTGTTTTTCTTCATCTTTTCCTGTTACAAGCCATATATGCACGGGGGAAGCCACTGAAAATGCAGATGAGAAGAATGAATGCTTCAGGTAATTACCATTTCTCGTTGCAGGAAGGTCCCAGAAGGCTAAGGGCAAAGACACGGACATGGAGGGCAACAGGAAGTCAGAAATTGAGGAATCATGCCATCACCCACAAAGGTGATAAGCGGAAAATGTATGCTTCCACTGATGTCTCTTCTCCAAGAGAATAAAAGTAGTGTGACAGGTTTCTGGTCACATTTACAGGTAATCTAACTTAGACACCATTTAAATATCCGACTACGCCACCCAGTTTATTAAGAGACTGGGAACTCCTGAAATTTACAAATAATAGCACACAGTGTTCTTTAAATTGGGCGGTGAGTAAACACACAATGAAAGACACAAGTGTAATATCAGGAAAAGCAACAGTAAACTTCTATTACACTAGACAATAATAAGTACATGAAAAAGATAAATGAACATAAACAAAATCTAACAATATGAAGAACGAATTTTCTTTTTCTAAAAGGAAAACACACAGTCCACACTCTAAAAGTCCATCAAAAACAGAATTCGAGGATACAACCTTTAGTGGTGCAGAGTCCAGTTTGTTCTCAGTGTTACCCCAACACTTAATCGTTCAACTGTCCATGGATGCACTCTGTTCACTGGACACTCGTTTCACAACAGAAGTTTTGTCAAAATCGTGGAATCCCTGTCAGCGTCTCTTTGTTGTTCCTTTTTTTCCACTCTGGGCTCCTTGGGCTGCTGTGACCTAGGCACGCCTCATTTCTCGTCTGCCAGCTTTGCTCGGTCCTTTCATGCGGCTTCCCTCTCTCGCTGGACTCACAACTGGCGTCTTCTTGCGGAGCTGTCTCTTCCTCCCTGGAAGTAAGTCTTGCTGTCCTTGTGCCTCCCGTCGTGCCAGCCAGGTACCCCAGTCTGCCAGTGAGCCTCTGTGCTCTCTGCGAGTCTTGGCAGCGTTCTCAGTGGACTGTCCCTCCTCTGACAGTAGTAAAGTGTGTCAGAGTACATTTCAGCTGATTTCTTTAGGAATTCAAAACGTCTATGTGAGAAGCTGCTCCAGGCATCACTAAAGGGACAAAATATATCCAGAAGGACTAAGCATTGAAATGGGTCAAGGACCAAGCTTAAATATTAACAAAAAAATGCTCTGGTATCAAAGACATACAGAACAGTCGCATGTATCAGTGTATTGAGTGCCCCCTACAGGTAACACTGAAGTATAATTCTTTGGTCTTAAGCAATGAAGGCAGTTTGAAAACGTAGATTGTAATGTTATACCTATTCTTATAATGCTGAACTTTTCTAAAATACTTACAGGTCTTCTTTACGTTTTGGGAATCATTGTTCCCCCATCTGCATAACTGAATTTGACCCAGGGCTACTCAGTGTGGCATGTGTTTATGGAACGGAAAATAGGTTCTCAAAAGGATCTTTGGCTCATTGTAGATCTGGAGATGTAAGTATTGATTCAGCTCCCAGTGGACTGTCATTAAATCGTGTGATGTCGAATAGCAAAATTTTTGTGTAATCAGAAACACAGTAAAATGTCAACAGAATGGCAAATCGTTAATGTGTATCTGGATTGTTCAGATTTTGGAAAACTGAAAAAGCCACAAATATTAAATTAACAAAATGTGAATTGAATTAGCAACTAGGTAAAATTCATTGAATCCAATCAGTGTTTTTCCTTCTTAGATCCACAGCTGTTCTGCTTTCCACTACAGGGATTAGATGAGCAAGTTCACTGGTGTCAGATATAAAGTCTAATAAGCAAACATTCTGGCAGCGACACTTTTGAACGACAGTATATGGAATTAAATCCAATTCTTAAATCAAATTTAAGATGATGTTAGTAATACTGTGAATCTGTGGCAAAGCCTTTAAGTACTATAGGAAAGAATGAAAACATGCAATAAATTTCAGATTTAATAATCTTTTAAAAATTTTACTATTGACTTGTTTCATTAAACAACTTCATGTGGCCTGTTCTCGAAAACCATTTTTTAATGGTCAAAATGTGTCTTGTATTACTTTTTCACATAATTCCTTTTTGTGTTTTTTATTTGAAAGGTTTAATTAAATTTGAATATGTTTTGAGTATAGGGTTATCTACAATGCTATCAAACTCTGGAACCTCGAGAGGCAGGAAGATATTTGTAACTGCATTGTCATAACAACCCAGGCTATATTTTATTATCCTGCCATCATAACATTGAAAGTTTCTCACTGTTCTCTGAACATTTGACAACAAGCTTCTTCATTAATTTTTCATTTCATGTATGGCATTTCTATCACATCTGCCTTGTGTTTTTATATGTAATGAACTCATCCACCTCCAACGTGAGTCTTCCAGTACAAGCAGAGTGTGCACATTTTCACATCTGAGGCTTGTTCATGCCCTAAAACTAAATTTCATACAGCATGTATATTCAGATAGTGAAAAAAGTGGAGCAGAATATTTTAATGCTGGGTGAAGGAAGATATCCCCATGGGCAAAGATACTAAGGTTAGAAACTGTAGAGCTCAGCTTCATTGCTGCTTTAATATCACACTGCTTGATCAAAAGTCGGTTAAAATAATTTAAAAGTAAGATTTGATCTCCACAGAGACATAGTAATGCACTCTAGTGTGATTTCATTAGAGGTGTATTAGAGAGTGTATGAAGTTAGGACTCATTATTTATAGTATTAGCTTTAATTAAAGCATTTTACAGGACATCAAAATGTAATCAATAAGTTCAAGTCTTCAGAATTTCTAGCCATAATCAAGTTTTAATTTTTGTTCAAGACAAGAAAAAAGGAAAAAGACACAGAGAAAGCAAAGATAAACTATTCATTTTCAGCTATTTAGAGAGTAAAGAAAGGGAAAAATTATATTATTAAGTGTGGGGGTTGGGTTTGGAGGAGATGGAAAGTAACAAGAAAAGGAATTGAGGTTAAAACACGGCCGAAGAGCAGTCTCGGTGAGGACGATCCGGCCACATAGAGGGGAAAGGCAGCACGAACAGGGCCCCGCAAAGGAGCCTAGGTTGTGACACTCTAGGGGCTGATTCACCTCACTGAACAATGGTGTGGACTGGGGCGAGCATGGTTGATGACCTCCCCAGGGATCCGAGGTATGACTGCGGGTGCATGAAGGATGACGGGAGGAGTGCTGACCTCGAACAGTCTGGCTGCGTTGTGAGGAAGAAGACAAGACGGCGGTCGGGGGATTAGGTTCGTGGCTGCTGAGTCTCCGCCAGCTTGTGTGAGTTATGGGTGAGCCGCGGAGATGAAGGAGGTGGGCTGGGATCTAAAGGAGCCAGTGGCTGCATTTTTAATCACTGCTTGTTTTTATCCTCCACTATCCACTTTTTTTTATGGATTATTTATTTATGGATTTTTTGAGCACTGTGGACACTGCTTTTGTTTTTGTTTTGATTCTTTTTAATAAAAGCACGGAACACTTTTTACACCATCCCCTTGCTCCATGTGTGATTTGTCACCATCTGTCACCTCATTCGGTCATCACTATTGACGGCGTTGGGTTCGAGAGGTTCCGAACACAAGCCTGGAGTGGACATGCATTGTCTCATATGTGTGCCATGTTTTTATCTTTTACCTGTGTTAGTTTTGGTAAAGAAAAGAGACAGTTAAATTTACTTTCTGCCTTTTGTGTGTTCTGAAAGTGCAGTGCTGCTACTGTCACAGTTTATAAAATTAAAATCTATGATTAAAATGTGACTACAAGAAATAGCTATTTTTGTCAATATAAATAAATTTGATTTTAGTCATCTTTGTCATGTTTAAACTTCATGCCAATGGCATGAGTAATACATGTCATATGGATTAAATATATTTTGCACAAAATACTAAAATTTAATACAGGGGAAACATTGCAATGTACTGTACACCACAATATGGTGAGGGAGCGTGGGTCTGGGAAAAGATGAGTTGTATTAATGTAAGCACATTTGGCAGGAAAATATGAATGTGCGTCTGCAAAACTTGGCAACCAGATGACAAGGGATTTATCTGACACCTGGAGCAAAACCGCCATTGTCACAACCGTTTTACTTGATCTGCCAAAATGCCTACAAAACCAGCATACATAACATCATGAGTGTGTAGGTACATACGAACATGTAATTGAAATGTGAACTCAGTTCAGTCAAAGTACTGATTAACTTTCTTCATTTAACTGTGATTCCTTTAGCATCACGAGTCATTAATTTAGGGCATGATAACTGATAACAAAGGTAGTGTTTCTATTATCTGATCTTGATAACTTATAACTTATGTTGAGTTCTTCAGATACAAGAAATGAAACAAAAGCAGCTGTTTTTCAAAATAAAGATTAAAACAACATTATGCAGAAGGGCCCACCATGCTGGTGACCACAAACCAATATTTGACTGAGAACATTGCAGTGACAAATGTTAAACAAAGAACAAGATTTATTTCAAAAATAACCAATCAGGAGTAGAATGAAAAGAGGAGAGAGGATCTATAGGAGAGCGAATCTAGAGGAGGATTACTTTTGTCACACACATGTGCTTGGGGAGCACCTGCCAGGCTCAATGACGTGGGACAACACAAAGAAAGTGGGTTTTGTACAAGGCACTAACGTCTCTCTCTTTCGTTTAACAGAAAAGGAGAAGAATAAAATCTACAATAAGAAGACTGGCAGACGATTCCATTCACCCGTTAAACCCTCCACTTCTGACCTTACCTGACAACTGCACTTCTGGCTTTTCCATTCCACGTCATCTCCGCTCAACCTTCTTCCCAGCATTCCTCTGTTTTCAATTTCCTGTCAGTCTTTCTATATAAACGTCATTTATGCACTGCAATTTTGTCCTTTGTGTGATTCAATGCTATATTGAATGAATAAGCTAGGGAAGGCTATTCTGGCCTATTCAGTATACGGGGCTCAAACCCCAAACCTTTATGAGTGTGTTGTCCACTTCTTTTCACAGATTGGCATAGCCGGCAGGATCCCTAGTGTTCGCGGATGTCTGAAGAACAGAACCTGCATACAGTCTTAGAGACCATTCTTGTGGAGTTACAAGCAGTGAAAATCAAAGTTGGAGAAACCCGCACCCAGCTAGCAGAGGTCAAGGCTCGAATAGCCACGACGGAGGCGGTAAGACCAGCGGCTGCTCGGCCTCATCCTCCTCTGTTGGTTGCTTTGTTGGAGGGGGATGACATAGAGTCTTATTTACTTGTCTTTGAGCGTACCACCACTTGCAATCGGTGTCCAAGGGCAGACTGGGCCCACATACTAGCGCCATATTTAAAGGGGGACGTGCAGCAGGCCTATTACGATCTCCTCGAGGATGAGGCTGCCGAATACGACACCCTCAAGGGCAAGATTTACAAACACTACGGCATCACCTTGGGCCAGCAGGCGAGAAAGTGGAAGCTCTGGAAATTCGATCTAGATAAACCTGCCCGTTCTCAGGCTTTTGAGATATGGGGCAAGACGAGAACAACGCACGGCAGGTAGTAGAACAACTTGCCTGCGAAACTTACATTAACACAATGCCAGACTTCCTCGCTCAGCAGGTCCGTAGACAGGAGTATCAAAACATGGATGCCCTTATAGAGTTGGTCGAGTGTCATCTGGCGGTTGCCAAGTCGGGGTGGTCCGAACAAGCTGCTCGGGGAATCCGACCAATATGTGTCGCTACACCTGAGTCCAGCCGTTGATCCTCAGACTCTCCAGTTAAACCGAAGGTGAAACCACCCAGTCTTCCCTGCTGCTTCAAGTGTGGGGAGTTGGGGCACATAATAACTTCTTGTCCTCTGTCTGCAGAACCTATGGATTGTACCTGGGCCCGAGGAGAGAGGTATTATGTGTTGTCTAATCCCCTTTCTTCACCTAATACGGGGGTGGTGTTAATAAACGGACACAGCGTGCTTGCTATGTTTGATTCTGGGAGTAACATCTCCATTGTTGCTCGCCGTTTTGTCCTGCTGTGACAGTTCACCAAGGCTATGACCAGGGTATCCTGTATACACGGAGAGACCAGGTATTATGGATCTGCCTACTGTTTTGTAACTTGGGGCGGGGTTTCAAAGAAATTACTGGTGGCAGTGTTTCTGGACCCTCCTTACCTGGTTATTTTGGGGCGGGACTGGTCAAAGATTGAAGGAGGTATGAGACCAACCCCTCCTAAGACAGAGTTGAGCCTGGTAGTGGATGGAGATAACCCCGCCCCAGCTGCTCCCATGCCATGTCAGTCTGTTAGTTCAGCTTAGCTGGAACATTTAGGGAGTGAGCATACGGTTACTCCGGCCCTTCAAGAAGGAAATCCAGAGAAGGGTAAGACAAGTGACGTAGCATTCCCCGAGGGCAGCGACGATCCTTTACTCTCGCTGCAGTTTCAGTTTAGGTGCACGTCTTCCTCCTTTAAGAGGGAACAGTGAAATAATGATTCCCTTAAAAATGTCAGAAATGCTGTTGTCTCTGTTAATGGGAAGCCCACCCAAGATTCCATACTACAAGGATCCCACTCTGTTTTCGAAAATAAACTGTTATATTGAGTGGTGGATCACGAGGGTGAAAGGAGGTTGTTGCTGTTAGTCCCACGGACCTCCCAGTGGAAAGTCTGTGAACTAGCTCACGCCCACATCTTGGGAGCCCACTTGGGGACCGAAAAAACACTTGAGCGGATTAAACTCCAATTTTTTTGGCTGGGGGTAAATGAGAAGGTCCGCCAATTTTGTCAGTCCTGCCCTGACTGCCAACTTCGCCAGATTCCATGAAGGGATCATGCTCCTCTGATTCCCATTCACCTGGTTGACATCCCTTTTGAAAGAATTGGCATCAACCTTGTTGGCCCATTAGAACCCTCAACTAAAGGTCATAAGTACATCTTGGTAATGGTAGATTATGCTACTTGATATCCAGAGGACGTTACCCTGTGCGCGGCTAATTCTAAAAATATCGCACAGGAACTAGTAGTCCTTTTTTCACAAGTGGGGATCCCTAAAGAAATCCTTACAGATCAAGGGGCCCTTTTTACATCAGATACGTTCAAGAAGGCTGCTAGGTTACTCCAAATGAAGCATCTTAAGACGTCTGTGTATCACCCCAAAATAGATGGGTTGGTGGAACGGTTTAACCAGACCCTGAAGCAGATGCTACGCAAGGTAGTCGCAGAGGATGGGAGAAACTGGGACCAGTTTCTCCCCCTCGTTCTTTTTGCCTATCAGGAGGGTCCTCAGGCCTCTACAGGGTTTTCCCCTTTTGAGTTATTGTATGGGCGACAACTCCAAGGTATTTTGGACCTAGTCAAAGAAGGATGGGAGGCGGAGGTTCTCCCCTCTACCAATATTTTGGAGTATATCGCGCAGTAACGCCATAGATTCACACGTATTCGGCCCCTTCTAAAAGAGCACATGGAAAAGGCTCAGTCAAAGCAGTCCTGACAGTATAATAAAAACAGCACGCTCCGTGAATTTCTTCCCGGAGACTGAGTCATGGTTCTGGTGCCCACTTCCCGCTCCAAATTACTGTCAATCCATTGACAGGGGCTATTCAAAGCCAAATCGTCGACCGAGAGAGCAGGTATATCATGTTAATTTGTTGAAACCATGGAAGGACAGGGACTCTGATCCCTCCTCTGGGCAACCACACTCCCTTTTCTCAGAAAAAATATCCCTTAACTTTGTGGATACTCTAACCCCCCTCCAAAGACAGGAGCTATAATCTGCCATCCTGTCCGTCCCTGAAGTGGTCAGCAAGACGTCAGGCCGGACTGCCTTGATTCAGCATGACATTGTGACAGAGCCCGGGGTAGTCATCAGAGAGCGACCCTCTCGTCTCCCAGAGGCAAACGTGCAGAAGTAGAATTGGAGATTAGACGAATGCTAGACTTAGGTGTTATTGAGGAGAGCCACAACCCCTGGTCCAGTCCAATTGTGCTCATCTCCAAGCCCAATGGGCCCTGGAGATTTTGCAACGACTTCAGGCGACTCAGTCAGGTCTCCTGACAACAACAACAACATTTATTTATATAGCACATTTTCATACAAAAAAATGTAGCTCAAAGTGCTTCACATAATGAATAGGAAAATAAAAGACACAGTAAGAAAATAAAATAAGTCGACATTAATTAACATAGAATAAGACTTCCTATATAAATGTCATTTATGCACTGCAATTTTGTCCATTGTATGATTCAATGCCATATTGAATGCATAAGCCAGGAAAGGCTATTCTGGACTATTCAGTATAAAGGGCTCAAACCCCAAACCTTTATGAGTGTGTTGTCCACTTCTTTTCACACTTTATACACTTCAAAACCCAAAGTAACATCAATATGAATATATGTAAATGACCTTACCAGTAGGACAGATGGTAGAAGAGGTGACTGTTGACAAATACAGTTTAAGGGGAGGCAAGTGAATTATTTACCTTTTGATTTAATTGCCAGATAAGGCTTCATAGGAGTTAAAAAAATTAATGATATGGGAGGAATCCGAACAGTCTGTGTCCAGAAAAAGCAGAATATCTGAAAACTTTTGAAAAAAGTTTTGAAAACTATTCACCCCATTTGAAGTTTTCATGTTTGATTGTTATACATCATTGAATGTTATACAGCTGATTTAATTTGGGTTTTTAGTCACTGATCAACAGAAAAAGACTCTTCAATGTCTTTGTGACAACAGACCAAAGCAAAGTGGTGTAAATTAATTACAAACATTAAGTGTTCACTCCTTAAAGTCAGTATTTAGTAAATGCACCTTTGACAGCAATAATAGCCTCACGTCTGAGTGCACAGGTCTCTCTCAGCGTTGGATATCTGGAAACTGTCCCCAATCTTCTTTACCAAACTGCTGAAGCTCTCTCACACAGCATGGGAATTGTGAGTGAACAGCTTTTTTCAAGTCCAGCCTCAATTTTGCAATTGATTGAGATGTGAACTCTGACTCAGCCATTCCAGGGTACAAACATCGTTGTTGTTTTTAAGCTATTCCTTTATCTCTGGTTTTATGCTTTGGGGTTGTTATCTTGCTGGAAAACAAATCATCTCCCTGAATGTGTACAGTGGGTTTCTTGCAGACTGCATCAGGTTTTCCTCCAGGATGCATTCATTTTACTCTCTACCATTACGAACTTTCCAGATCATGCTGCAGAGCAGCTTCACCACAAAATGATGCTAACACCACCATTCTTTATGGTAGAGATGGCATGTTTTTAATAATGTGCTTGTATGGCTAATGCTAAACATGGTCTTTAGTTTGATGGGCAGAAATCTCAATTTTGGAGTCATTAATATTGCTCTGCCCCACATGTTGTTAGCTGTTATTTGTTGAGCTGTACTCCCCCTACATCTTGACATTTATTAACACACCTGTCAGTCCTGTCCCACACTCACAGTCGTATCATAATTGTCTATGAAACTCACGTAAAGCGTGTAGGTCTCATAATAAACATTTGAATACAATACACCCCATGTGTCTCACATAGGCACCCCTTTATCTCTTGTTTCGGTCACATCCAAAGCGTATCTTTAAGGTATATAAACCCCTGGGTCTGGTTAGTTGTGGTACACATCAATTTGAACCTCTGTCTCCGTGCTTCTCTTTGTCTTTATCCAACTGTGGTAATCACTCGCCTTGTAAGTGTCTTTTAAAGCTTTATTGTTTAATGTATACTGCCTGCTATGTATTGCTTTGTAAACCATTCTTTATTCTCTTTGGTTGTACACCTGTATATACCTGTATGTTTCTTTTGTATATATTTCAGTTTACAATGAGGTACGTCCAATAAAAGCCTTCAAGAAAGCTCACCCCTTGTCGTATTTATGTGGATGTGCTGTGTTGTTTAAGCTCTCTACAACCGCGTTGCATGGACAGCATGGAGTGAGGCAAAAAAAGTATATAAAACCCTCTTCCAGCTGAGTTCAAAGTCTCCCATGTGCCTTCTGGCAAACTCTACCCAAGATGTCATGTGTGTTGTTTTTAACAGTGACTTCTCTTTGCCACTCTCATATATGTGACTGCTGAAGCACTTGAGCGAGAGTTGTTGTATGCAGTCTCTGAAATCTCAATGCTGTATTGTAGTTTAAATAATTGATAATTCATACCTGATGATCAGAATAACGATTCAACTTTGGAGATCTTTTGCAATTTGCACAGCCAGACTGCTGGCAAACCCTGTCATGGAGTCATGTATTGCTAATTTAATAGCCATCCAAAAAAAAACAATTCTGAGATCATTTACAGAGAGTTTAAATTTGCCATTGTAAATCTCTATTTATGTAGTTTTTTGGGGAGTATTTGGTGTATTTTATATTTGTGAAAGTGATCTAATTTCAGTACCATTTTGGAACCTTCACTGTTCAGGAGTGACACAATTTGATTACGTCTATGACGCCCATCACTAACT
This sequence comes from Polypterus bichir lapradei, assembly GCA_026402145.1. Classification (NCBI taxonomy): domain Eukaryota; kingdom Metazoa; phylum Chordata; class Cladistia; order Polypteriformes; family Polypteridae; genus Polypterus; species Polypterus bichir. The sequence goes on from JANRMT010062796.1 coordinate 38,009,197, forward strand.
CAAGATCACCAGCGTCACGATATGTGATTACTTTATGAAGATTTCTGAACAATGAAATTTAAGTCTATGTTTTGGATTCTCTTAAAAAACAAGTGTTTGTGGTTTAGCTAGATGAAAAGAAATCAGGACAGTAAAAAGACAATTTTGTATGCTCACTTCTGACTTAAATATTGTTTCTGTGCATTGATTTTTTTGGCAATCATTACTTTTGACTTCTCTGGGACATTCTGACCTTTTTGCCTTTCTTGACTTCAATTCCCCCAGTGTTACAGGAAGCTAAAAGGTGCTTACTAGAAGACATTAGTACAAGGACCCTACCTGTTTCTTTCAGTAGGGCTTTGGTTTCCATTTATGCATAGTAAGCTTGTATTCTCCTGAATCCTGCCTGCCTGGTGACTTTGATTATTACCTGACCAGTTAGTTGCTGTCTTGCAGAATAACACCTTCTTCAGTTTCCCAGAGATCATAATGCAAAGTTTGAGTTAATAGAAAGAAAATTGACCTTAATGCAAACATCAGCATTGTGCAAAAGAAAACATTGAGTGACACAAGGAAGAAGTACCAGGAAATAAAACTGTGTAGGGACAGGATTATGGTCAGAGTTAAAAGCTGACACAAGGACAGTTTTTTTGGAAAAAAAAACAGAAACTGTGAAATGATAATTTAGTTGAGTCTAGACTGGAAGTTGTTGTAGGAAGTAAAAAAATAAAAAGCATTCTTTCTCAGAGGAGCTATTTGATAATAAGATTTAAGCAGATTAAAATGAGAAAGAAGTATGCAGAGTGAAAATTAGAATGTGAGTTATGATGAAGAAAGGGCAGAGAGAATTTATCTAATAGTGAATTCATGTATGAGTTTCTATCAATGTCGAGAATTCTTTGAAATTTAAATTCTAGTTAGTTGGAATGAAGGTATAGAGTTAGAGAGTAAAAAAATGCAGCACGATCATTTTTCCATCAATATCTGCCAGCAAGTTACAAAATCTGCCAGCATCATCTTTGCCACTGCCAAATGTTTTGAACTGCAGGTTACATCTCACTACAGTAATCACGCCCACTTACGAAAGCATCCTGAGGAAGAAATGACTACAAAATAATGCTAATTCCTGAATTGATGTGCATTCTTGCTTAATAGCCTGAATTCACATTAGTATGTTAATTTTACACCACTCCATGAGTGTTTATCAAAGAGACTTGACCAAGAAGACCCTAAACATTCCAGGAGGTAAAAGTTAGGTATACAGTAAGAATTATAGAGGAGACATTGTGAAATAAAGAATGGAAAGAAAAGGATAAAGTAAAAATGAAGGCATGGTGCAACCGTGCTGTGACACCTCCACCATACAGCTCACAGTACAAACACCAGGAATCACTCACACGGCACCCACCTGTGAACCCATCTGCATGAAATTCTGAATTCATCAAGAAACTGCAAAACTGTGTAAAATTCTTAGGCCACTCAAGAAAAATATTTTTAACTCTAGTTATCATGGCAAATAAGTGCTTATTGATCATGAAAGCCCTAGATAACAAAATAAACACCAATAAACTATGATACAAAAAAAAAAACAACAGACCTTGTCTTTTTAATGTAAGTCAGCATTGAGTGCTGTCTCCCTTAGAATACAAAATTCAAGCAATTTGCTTTGATACACTGCTATATATATATATATCACCCCCTGCCCGTGATGGACATTCCTTGGGCCCGCCTCTCTACGGTCATTGGCGGGCACGCAAGACACACCGTCCAATCGCTTGTCTGTCAGGGGGAGGGACTTCTGGTCCGTGGCCATCTTGCATCCCCTTCTGCGGTGGTGACGTGGTTGCCGGCAGCCGTGTTGTTGCCAGCGTCTCCTCCTCCACAGCCCTTGCGGCTGCCGCCGTGTTGCCGAAGCCCCGCAGACCGGCATGCGCCTTCCACTGACGTGGGTCCGGGAAGTCCCTGCCTGCAAAAGAAAATACACACCGGGGCCGGCTGCCACTAGGCAGGGAACTCACCTCCCCGGACTCGTCAAACTGAGGACACCTCCTCGGCGTGGCCTTTCTCGACGCCATGCCGTCCCGGGCGCCTTCAGCAACGGCGCGGTCCTCGGAGCCCGCTGCACTCCTAGTGGACACGCCGCCCACCCACATCAGGGGAATATGGCCTTCCTGCGGACCCCTGGCGGTTCGTGGGGTTCCTTTACCCCGTGGGGCTGTGTGCATGCAGCACCCGCGGTACGTGGGTGGGGTCCCCTGCTGCGCCAGGCCGTCCACAACAAATTTGTTGATTACAGGCCCCCGCCTTGTAACAGGCGGAGCATCCTGCCGGCTACGCCAGATGTGGAGCCAACCCGGACACAGACAGGCGGACATGTTGTTACTCAATCACCACACGTTTATTTACAATATTTACAGTACATTAAATGGTCACACAGACCCACATAAAGGTCCGCCACACCAGGAAGTGCTGGGGCAACAGGTCCCCAAGGCACTGGGGCGCCTCCTGGTGGTGACCACGGGCCCCTACAGGGTGGGGCTTCCATGCCCTATACCCGTGGCCCCCAAAGCAACCAGGAAGGCAGCCCCCACGTGGTCCCAGATGGGCGCACGCCCACTTCCGGTCTTCCAAGGCATCCCGGCCGGGTCATCGCCCCTGGCATCCACGACAATATATATATATATATATATATATATATATATATATATATATACCAGTAATGGCGCACTGAATACACTTGACTTGAGCATTCCTAGTTTTCATCCTCTTTCTCTGTACATTTAGCATTCATTTGCTCAGTGGTTGATACGCTTGCTGCTTCCTGAGCAGCTCTTCTTTTCTCTACCCTAGTGGCCCACTTCTTCTCTTTTTTCTTCAGCATCTTTTCACATTAAAACTGATTAAGTCAGCTATGTTGAGATTGGCGATGTCTAATGTGTCCAATCTAGTAATCATAGTTTTTCATCCATAGATTTTAGTGCCAAGCAAGTCTTCATTTTAAGGTCTTTACAATCTTGAAAGATAAGATTTTGACAATAAATTCACTTCTAAAAAGCTACAATATGTTGAATCCAAATCTGTTTATATTTCTCAACAGTCATCAGTACATTGATTTTGTCTAAATCCTCTATACCATCATCTCTTAAACTAAGGGTCACGGGTTGCATCCTTTGGGTCACTCAGGTTTGTTACTCACCGGTGTATTAAATAGGAAACAGTTTATGAAGTGTCTTGCAATGGGTTGCCGCAGGTTTTTTTAAGCAATCGCCATTGTTCCAGTATGGCTGTTGGTGGACCCCCACCTCAGGTCTGACAGTCATTATTAACTGTGCCCAGAAAATTGGATCCTGAAAAAGAAACACTGCTAAACTGTGTCTCCAGACCATGACAAAGCTGCCAACATGCTTCAAAAAAGCTAAAGACAGAGATCAATGTAATTCTTACCAACCCTTCTGACATAATCAGAATATTTGTGAAACAAATATATGGGTTCACTGCTTTATGCTGCTGTTGCATGCTTTGTGGTCTTTAAACACAAGAACACAGGAAATTTGACAAATATGAAGAGAGTCCATCAAGTTTGTTTATCTAATAGCTAAGCTGTTCCAATATCTCTTCCAGAAACTTCTTAAACATTGTTTCGCTTCAACTCTATAGCTTGGTAATTTGTTTCAGATTCCCACAACTCTTTGCATAAATAGATGGTTATTGCCTTCAGTCCTGAATGCGTTTCCCCTTAATTTCCACTGGTGTCCTCAAGTATGTGATTCACCCTAAAGCTGAAATAATTTTACTGGAGCTACTTTATCAACGCCTTTAAGAATTTTGAAGACCTGGATTAGATGCTTGATACTAAACAGGTTTAAGTATCATCAGAGTACCTTAAGTCCTGGGATGCACTTGGTTGTTCTACTTTACTCTTTTCAAGTGCTACTATGTCTTTTTTGAAGTGTGGTAACCAGAACTGCACACAACAGTCCAGATGCAGTATTTTACGTACTGCAGTCTCTTCTGCTTCTTGCCTGGTTGAAATATATACTTCGGTGCCACCAAGTTATGCTAGATCTAACTATCATATAACTATCTGGAAACACTGCAACCCAATAAATACATGATGCTACAAATTATGAATCAATAAAACATGCAGCTCAGATGAAGCATAAAATCTTTATGGAACCTTGCTCTTGAAGGTTGACCCACTAGTATGGCAGCATAGTGATCATCTGCTGTACTGCAAAAAGAAGTACAACCAAATATTCCAAAACTCCCAAAAGTAGTTTGAACTGTGACAATGTAGACTATATACATTAGTAAGAATAAAGACGGTCCAGCCCTTCTACCAGCAACGATATATCAAGAATAGTGAGTGTTAACACAAAATGATGAGAAAATTACTGAAGCATCAGCTTCACTATAAACTTGGGACTTCAATCACTATCAAAAAATCTTGCATCAAAGGAGTTACAAACACCAGAATAAATATAGAGTTTGAAGTGATGTAAGAGAGAAAGATTACCGAAGGATATTAAATGCACTGGTAGTAAATTATTTCATGATATGTTGTATACAAAAAAAAATCCACAAAAAACATTACTCATTTATCATTTCTGGAGTTAATACCTTTCTGGTTTAAGCTGCTGTTGGTCTAAAATCAGGGAGCATATTCATCCACTGGCTCTCAAAGGACAGATTGGGGATTTTTAAGGACTCATAAAGAACTATCTATTGATCAGTATAACTTAAGTTACTTATCAGGAGCCAAAGATATGAAAAATTATCTTTAGGAGTTGTGGCAGGCAGCCGGGTTCCATGCCCAGCCGGGACACCCTTCCCTGCACTATATCTTCAGGGGGAGCAGCCCTGGATGGTTCAATACCTCCCCCTGGACGCTAGATGACTGCCCCCCTGGGATGGAGAGGTGCCTCGGGTTCCCGCACGGCTCCACGGGAATTGGAGTTGGGTGCAGCCCTGTTGGGTCCCGCAGGCACTGCCAGGGGGTGTGGCAGCTGGGACTCCAGAGCCCCTATGGGCAACGTATTCACCACACCCTGAAGTGCAGGGTGAACTATAAAAGGGGCCAGCAGCCACCACTCTGGGAGCCAGAATCGGGAGGAGGAGGACGAGATTGCCAGGGAGGAGTGGTGAAGGAAGAGAAAGAGTGCGAGATTGTGTGTGTTGGTACTTGGGATTGTGTATTGCCTGTGGGACACGGGGAAGACGTGCGCCCACAGGTGAAGAGAAAAATAAATATTACTTTTATTTTAAACATGCTTCAGTGTGAATCTGTGTCGGGTCGGGCACCTATATAGTGCTTTATTCACAGAGTATATATTCTCTGACATCTTTCATTCACCAGCAAGAAATCTTGCAGGTTGGGAAATGCAGCTGTCCATGGTCTGTTTTATTATACTGGAGTACTGTTCTCATTGAGTCCTATCAATTAAACAATATTTCTTAAATTTCTGTCTTATAAATCTTCATTTGGGAGTTAGAAATGCAACTTGTAATTCCAATGAGTGAATCTGATTATCATGGAGGCATGATCTCTGCATAGCCATGGCCATGTTGTTTATGGTAGTTTGATTTATTGCCTGTCATATGATGCAGAAGTCATGTGAATGCACCATTTTCTTGCAGTGTCTATGTACTGTTGCAATGGGGTTGTTACGAATAGATATCAAGAAGTGAATTAAGTTATGGGGGCAATGATTTAAAGGTTATTGCGAATATGAATGAATAACTTCTGTGCGATTTAGACTTGCCGGTTAAAGACTTCCTGCTTTTGTTTCCTAAAAACTATGCCTGCTTCATGTTTTTAAGAGATTTGGTTAGTGTGATTTCTTAGCAAAGAACGCCTGTATCAGCCCTAAAATTACTACATCCATGGCCTCTACAGGATCTTACACACTTTATCAATTACATTAGTAATTCAGAGTTAAGAACATTAAGAACATTAAAAACAAACACATTGATTAACATTTTTATAACCTCTAGATGACATGTTCCCAGATTGTTAACCCAGGATATGACAGAAGATGCATGGCTTAGAGATTCAGTTTTTAAAAAATCGTATAGTTTTATTACACCTCTAAGACATTACTGCTGATAATTTAAAGATCATGAGCCTGTTTTTTATTTTTAAAGTACTATAGATATGAAAGATAAACCTCATTGTCTACAAACAACAGAAGACTGCAGAGTCAGGGAAACAAAATATTTTATTTTGACAAGAACAGCAAGTGTGGAACTTTCTAGACTATTGCTAATTATATTACTTTATTATATACTAATGTAAACATGTATGAACATTGTATTGTCATTTTCAACTTTTTCAATTTATGCAGAGAGTTTTAAATAAATTATCTTAAAATATTACAGTTTTCCTTTTACCACTACATACTAACTTTTTCATAGGCTCAATACGTTTTTTGTCTGGTATGCCTATGCAAAAGTTCTGGGTACTTTAGCTTTCATCATGAGGACTGACTTCTTTAAACTTGCCCTCAGCCTCCTGTAAAACTTTCTGCTGTTCATCTTCTTTCTCTGGCGCCATCTGGAATAAACTTAAACATTGATGGATCACTGGCACCTCTGAAAGTGTCTCAAGGACCAACATCAAGCTTATCAAGCCCAGAATAAGATAACCTAGAAGACAGAGAACATGGTCTTTAGGTAAATAAAAAAATTAGCTTAATGCAATGTATTTTTAAATGAACATGAATGAACTGCCTATTGAATTCTGAAATTATCCTAAAACAAAACATTAATTCAATTGTTCATAAAACAACCCTACTCTTGCTACTGTATTGCTTACACTGATACACATTCAGTTTTCTACCTTTTTACCAAACAATTCTGAATTAGACACTCAATAACATAACTTTGCCATGACAGATAATTTTCTTTTCTCTTATGATATGAATAGATACAATAAGTCCTGATGGGGAGCTGTTCTCTCTTGTCATTGGCTCAGATAGTTGACTACCTCTTCAAGCTTACAGGACCTAACTGAGCTAGACATCCTAAATGAGAGTGTCATGCTTTTTAATAAAGTTCAGATTATTGAAGCTAAACTATATTGACTCAAGTGACAACAAAATCTGCACACAATCTGTTCTCTGAATGAGATAGAGCCATTAAGGTGTTATAGTTATGCAGATAGCTGAATGCAATGTAAACAAACTCATTTATTCAGCAGAATGGCACTAGAGCGGAGGTGGATTGCAGAGAGGGGGTTCACTGTTGCTTTACGTATGGAGAATTGCACCCCAAAAGAAAGATCTCACATCATACTGTTGAATGTTATAAAATGACCGAGAATGGTGCACTAGATTCTGTTCTAACTGAAAGTAGAGAGCTCTCAGGACAGACATATTCATGGGTGGTCACACTTTTCAGGATGTTTCATGGTGTGAGCCAAGTGAGAGATAGAATTCAGCTTATGTCATCAGGAAGCATTCCACTCGTAGTTTTCAGAAGCATGACACCAGTAGCTTCCTCTAGTTCAGGCTGATAGGAAACTGGTCCTGACAGCTGTTGTAATCCAGATATTGATGGTTCACGGCTGGCAGTTACTAGTCCACAGCACTACAATGGCTAAGAGCCTGCTGATATAGGAGCATATGAGTTCTGGACCCTAGGCATGACTCATCTTCAAGATAGTCAGCTTTGCTTAGAAGGTCAGTGAGGACAGTAGCTCCTCGGCATGAATGTGGTGAAAACATTGGAAAGAGAAAAGAAGAAGAGTGAAAACAAGAAAGGCAGACTTCGCAAAGGATAAAAGTGTAGTCAGCAATGAAAAATTGCTCAGGCCACCACCATTTTATGTCATCCCACAAAGAGGATGGCTATGAATTTGAAGCCTCCAAGTCAGTAAGGAGCAGCTCATCTAGCTGCACTGAGGAGATCTTCTTTGATGTGGTGGCAGAGAATATTGTTCTATACTCACAAAGTCTCAATTTTGAGTCCTTCTGCCCTTTCAGGGAGGATGAACAACTGTGGAGGAATGTCACTCTGAGTGAATTTTCAAGCACAGATACTCCACCATGGGTTAGGATTTGACTCCTGCCTTAAACTGCAAAATCTCTACAGTATTTACATAGTTTCTTTACACTCTGAAAGTTTCTGATCCTATATGCCAATGAACATTATAATTGGCTCATCTTCCAGCTCAAACCTAGCTCATCCTAAGGTTGACTTCTAACCCGAGTGTGATTTTAGGAGTTGCATAAAGTTCAAGAGCAAGACATTTTAGGCAATGACTGATTCCTTTGCACCTCTTTTCATTTGTATTTTTTTTAAATACCTGTTTTTTTTTTTCGGCTGCCTGTGTTACTCTTTCTTTAATTGGACTCATACCTGCAGAAATGAGGTTGAAACTGTGTCAGCCCGCTTTCAAACATCTATTAATATGGTACTCACAGAGAACTGTTATCTGTAAACATGGTTGACCACTCCCTAAGGGTTCCTCTTACCCTAAACTAACTTGATAAGAAAGCACCCATTTTAAATAAACTCTGAGGATGTTTAAAAAAAAACACACACAGACATTTCTTAGAGCAAAAAATAAGAATTCTGGTCAGACTGTTCTTGCTGTGCCCCCTTCATAAACTCAATGACATTTAAAATAAAAGCAGATCATCTTTGAGAACATTGCTGATGTGTTATGTGCTAGTATTGTTCAGAAAGTGCTGATGTTGAGTTTCTTTTTTCACATACTAATCTCAAAGACAATAATTGGTGCCATGCAGTATTATTTGATTCCCAAGATAATATTCCCAAAGAACTGTGGGCTTTTTCTGATATGAAAATTACATTTATTTTTGGATGACAACAGCTTTAAAGTGCAGAGAGAAAACAGATACAGTGAATGGGCTGTAAAATGAAAAGGAAGTAATCTAAACGCCACATTGAGCAATTTTTATTTAAAGATCTTGCACTTTAAAGATTACAGCTTTGTTCAGAATGTTTAAGCAAAACCACTGATGATGATTACTTAAACCTTGACAGGTTGAAATGTACTGATATTATAGTAAGGGTGATGCAGTTCCACAAAATAGACCAAAATTATACAAATGAAGCAGTAAATAAAATAATAAGTGTCAGAGATAAGATAGAGCAAAATATCTGCTTGGCTTGAATTAACTCTCTTTGTCTTGTAGCTTTGACTCCCCTGCAAGTGTTCATTTCAGCCACTTACATAATTAGTGATTCATTCCTGTTTATGATTGAGCTCCTTATTTTAATTACCTTGCTCTTCTCTGTTGTAATTCTGTAGTCACAAAGACAATGTAGTATGCCATTTAAATTCTCAGAAAATGAATTCATTTTTTTTTATGTTGAGTTTACTCATTTGATTATATCCAAATAATAAAAATTAACATAGGGCAGTCACCAAATGCAAATGACTATGAATGGGAGCAAATACTCTGTCATTGCTACCTAAATGCTTATCAGCAAACAAAAGATTAAGTAGCAAAATAGGGAAGGACTGTATAATGGGGACAATAAAAGTGTATCACGAAATGGAGAGGTGTCAGCAAAGGCCGGCCATACTAAACTCCCACTGTTTGAGGGGTTCTTGTGCATCACCTAAGCTCTGATTCTTTAAAGACCTCTTTCATGCTGTAGTCTTCCAGGATGTTACACTGATCCATCACTGTGTGTTTTGTTTCATCTCCTTACACATTATACTGTATTTTTTAAGACACAAAACAAATAATTTTCTCTGTTACTCTGTCTAATATAACTTTGAACATGACAAAACCCATGGTTTAACCCAGTATTGTATAGTAATAATGAAGAAATAATTATTGTAACTGAGTATATTTTGAGAGTATATCCGCTTTACTTTTGAATACAAATGGCCACTTTACTCCAAAATTCTGTATTTTGTTAGACACACCTGTTATTGCAATATTAAACCATAAAAACAAATGGGCGATGCAATGTCACATACATGTGCAAGGGAGCCAGCCACAGGGACCAAAAGAAGGAAATTACATGCCCGGCCAGGGGGTGGCAGGGTGCACTCAACCTTTGTATTTTGTACCTGTACACAAGACACGGGAAATTTGAAGACGTCACTTCTACCTCGGCTCTGATGACATCAGTTCCTGTTCCGGCCCCGAGGACGACATCATTTTCTGTCTCGGCCCTAAGGACAACAACACTTCCTGAAATCTCCCTATAGAACCCAACTTCCTTCCTCCATTGAGAAGTTCTGTTTTTTGGATGCACTTCTGTACTTTATTGTACTGAAAACTTTTCCTATTTGCAGCCAAGGTCAAGTACATGGGTGGCTGCATATATATATATA
>JANRMT010062796.1:38019893-38100894 GCA_026402145.1 Polypterus bichir lapradei
ACTGCATTTTGTGTTTACTTGTGTTATATTTGACTAATGGTTAAATGGGTTTGATGATCAGAAACATTTTGTGTGACAAACATGCAAAAGAATAAGAAATCAGGAAGGGGGCAAATAGTTTTTCACACCACTGTATATACTGTATATATATATCTACGCGTATACTAATAAAAGGCAAAGCCCTCACTGATTGACTCACTCACTCACTCACTCACTCATCACTAATTCTCCAACTTCCCGTGTAGGTAGAAGGCTGAAATTTGGCAGGCTTATTCCTTACAGCTTATTTACAAAAGTTAAGCAGGTTTCATTTCGAAATTCTACACGTAACCGTCATAACGGTCGACAACGTCCACCATGTTGAACTTTCTTATTTATGGCCCCATCTTCACGAAATTTGGTAGGCGGCTTCCCTGCGTTAACCGAAACCAATGTACGTACTTATTTTCGGTGGTATGATGCCACTGTCGGCCGCCATATTGAACTTTCCAACGGTTTTTGTTACTTATGGGCCCATCTTCAAGAAATTTAGTATGCGGGTTCCCAACACTAACTGAATCCTACTTACGTACATATATATGTCCATAGCCTGCAGCTCGGTCACCATGTGAGGCGCCGTTGGATCCCCCATCTCAACGCCTCCCACGTTGTTGGCTGCCTGCCTATATAAGGCTGTCCGTCGCTCCAGGCTTTTTTTTTTAGTTTGTTTATTATGATTATAGTTATTGTGTAGGTATTTTAGACTTACTTTACATTGTTCAGGTACCCATTTCCTTTATCGTTCCAACCGTTCCCCCATTAACATGTCTATCGAGGTGATCACCATCGATCAAAGAACTGTCACTTACCGAGTGGTTTCCATGCCGGGAGATGGCACCTGCCTTTTCTATTCTCTTTGTTACATATTGCACGGCCATATCAGGCTCACTCTTGATATCTGGAGGAACATTGTGTCTTATGTATTGAATGACTGGGACAGGTTCAAGGTGTGGACTGATTACGGTACAGGAGATAATTATACTGCACAGGAGCACTAGAAGAGTGAAATGCTTAAGCCCTTCACCTATGGTTCTGCATGTGAGTTGATGGCTGCCGCTGAATTGTTCGGTTGTCGCTTTCAAGTGTACCGAAATGGCCAAATATTTTACACCTTTCGACAACCTCCAATGCCTCTTAAACATCTTAGATTCACAGGTGACGATTTCAGTAGTGGACACTTTGATGTTTATGAATGTTTAAACTCTCAAAAGCTGGATGTGAAGTTATCGATGAAACCGGTTGTATGCTTACAACGCTTGACAGATGCCGAATGTCACTTCAGCACAAGTCCTGCAAATACTGTCGTAATTGAAACAAACCATGAAACTCAAACCGATTATGACAGCAGCAATCCAAGCTGTGAGATTTGAGACAAGATTACTGTTCACATGGCCAAATGTACGTTGCATGCTCAAGAGTAAGCTCAGCGCACAGCTTGGTCATATTACAACCGGAGGGCCGAACTGACAACGTGATATACAAAGAGATCCTTAACAAATAATTATTGGTATATTTTCCCTCAGTTTAAAAAGGTTTAATTTTTTTCTTAATAAAAATTTTAAGGCAGTACTTTGCCGCTGCGAAGCGCGGGTATTTTGCTATCTATACTAATAAAAGGCAAAGCCCTCTCTGACTGACTGACTGACTGACTGACTGACTCACTCACTCACTCACTCATCACTAATTCTCCAACTTCCCGTGTAGGTAGAAGGCTGAAATTTGGCTGGCTCATTCCTTACAACTCACTTACAAAAGTTAAGCAGGGTTCATTTCGAAATTCTACATGTAATGGTCATAACTGGAAGCTGTTTTTCTCCATTTACTGTAATGGAGATGAGCGAGAAAGCCGTGGGGGCGGAGTTTCGTGTGACATCATCACGCCTCCCACGTAATCACGCAGTACATAGAAAACCAGGAAGACCTCCAAAAAGCACTGAAGAAAACATGCATTATATAATTGAGAAGGCAGCGAAACAATAAGAAGCGAGCGAGTGATATTCAACCATATTCATGAGTGATGCTACTACGGAAACAAAGCACAGTGTAAACCTAAACTTTAAATTAAGTTCATAGACAGGCTGCCGCTGGCGGTTGTAATTTAGTGCCTGCCCATATAAGGCTGTCCGTCAGCGGCAATCCAATAGAAACACTGCCACTAAATATTCACGGGTGAAGGACTGTGCTTATGCAGAGGAAGATGAGATGGTCAGGGTGGTGTTTGGCACAAATTCAGCGAAACTGCGAGAGAAAGTTTTAAGTGCCGGGACTTCGGTAACATTAAATACAGTCATGGACATCGCACGACATGGCACCAGCATAGCTGGGAAACTTCGATGCAAGAACACCGAGCGGCTCACGTGAACTGACGCAGTGCACAGACAAAAAGCAACAGTTCCAAAGAGCGCTGAACAAAAACCGAATTACACAATTGAAAAGGCAGCAAAAAAATATGAAGCATCTTATACATACAAGCATATTCATAAGTGCAGCTACTGCGGAAACAAAGCACACGGTGGAAAAAGTCAATGTCCCGCTAAAGGAAGACAGTGTAAAAAAAAAAACCTGTACATGCAGTGTGTCAGGTCTCAGATAAAGAAGAAGACGAGCTGTTTATTGATGCAGTAAGAAACGAATCAATGAATGAAACTGTTATCTTTACAACGATTGACAAACACGGAATGTAACTTGAACACAACACATCCTACAAATACGAACCTGATTGAAAGAAATAATGATAATCAAGTCCTTGATGACAGCAACACTCAGTAAAACTCACAAAACAATTACTGTATATTGACAGTCATGTTACGTTATTTTTAAAATGTTCCCTTTTCTTTTTCATAGCTTCTTTAACACACTACTTCTCCGCTGCGATACGCGGGTATATATATATGTATATATATATATATATATACATATGTGGAAACTGCACTTGTTCAGATTCAGATGGAGGTGATTGAGCTGCAGTGTAATGGCACACTGAAGGCAAAGTACGATACTGCAGGGCCTGCACAGTTTATTCACTCCATTACGGCAGAAATGCTAAAGCTCCATCTACATGCGGCTCGAACCTTGTGCATGTTTGGTAGCACATATCTGTGTGAGAAGCTCTTCTCAGTGATGAAGACTAACAAAACAGCACACAGGAGTCGCCTCACTGATGAGCACCTGCAGTCCATCTTCAGAATCTCCACAACACAGAACCTCACACCAAACATAAACGAACTTGTTGCCAAAAAAAGATACCAGGCGTCCAGCTCTAAAATGACATATGAGCAAAGACAACTGAATGATTTGATTTCTTATTGCTGAAAAGAACACATTTTATTTATATTTCCAGGTTTTGTTATGTAGCAGGTTCATATTTGAATTTGTATAATTTTGACAGGATATATTTTTATGGAGAGCAAAATCTTTTGGGATATTTAAAATCTAAGTTTATTTTTTATATAAAATTACATAAGAGTAAAGACATTGGAATCTTTGTTCTTTTAACGTTTACTTTATTTCTAACTTGTATAATTTAGACAGGATATATTTTTATGGAGAGCAAAATATTATAAGTTATTTAAGGTTTGAGTTGATTTATTCAGGAATAATATTCCTGTCTGTTTTTACCATTCCTACCAAAGATATTTCTGTCGACTAAATAAAAATTCCTTCTATTTAAAATTTAAATAGAACTTGAACAGATACGATAGTTCATAATATCCACGCAGACTTGCACGTAAGAGCGGGAGTCATCCGTTTTAACAAACAGCATATTGCACTGATACGAAATAGCCTGCCCATTTAATTATTTAGGAATGGATAAATAAATTAAGATTTTGTACAAATAATGTTTTTCATTTTTCTTCCTTGATGGATTCTGCCACCCCCAGCAACAGTTGCTTGCACCCCAAAGAGTGTATTTATATATATATTATAAATATATGTGTGTGTGTATATATGTAGATATGTATGTATACGTTTATATATGTGTGTGTGTATGTGTATATATATGTATTTGTGTGTATATATGTGTGTGTGTGTATGTAGATATATATATGTATGTATATATGTGTGTGTGTATTTATATATGTGTACATGTATAGATATGTATATATATATGTTTATGTGTGTGTGTATATATATATATATATATATATGTGACAGCAACACTCATCACTCACAACAGTGACAAAACAATTACATTGACAATCATGTTACGTTATTTTCAAAATGTTTCATTTTCTTTTTCATTACTTCTTTAACACACTACTTCTCCGCTGCGAAGCGTGGGTATTTTGCTAGTATATATACTAGCAAAATACCCGTGCTTCGCAGCGGCGAAGTACTGCATTAAAATTTTTATTAAGAAGAAAATTTAACCTTTTTAAACTGAGGGAAAATATGCAATAATTATTTGTTAAGGATCTCTTTGTATACCACGTTGTCAGTTCGGCCCTCCGGTTGTAACATGACCAAGCTGTGCGCTGAGCTTACTCTTGAGCATGCAACTTACAGTTGGCCATGTGAACAGTAATCTTGTCTCAAATCTCACAGCTTGGATTGCTGCTGTCATAATCAGTTTGAGGTTCATGGTTTGTTTCAATTACGACAGTATTTGCAGGACTTGTGTTGAAGTGACATTCGGCATCTGTCAAGTGTTGTAAGCTTACAACCGGTTTCATCGATAACTTCACATCCAGCTTTTGAGAGTTTAAACATTCATAAAAATCAAAGTGTCCACTACTGAAATCGTCACCTGTGAATGTAAGATGTTTAAGAGGCATTGGCGGTTGTCGAAAGGTGTAAAATATTTGGCCATTTCGGTACACTTGAAAGCACCAACCGAACAATTCAGCGGCAGCCATCAACTCACATGCAGAACCATAGGTGAAGGGCTTAAGCATTTCACTCTTCTAGTGCTCCTGTGTAGTATAATTATCTCCTGTACCGTCATCAGTCCACACCTTGAACCTGTCCCAGTCATTCAATATATAAGACACAATGTTCTTCCGGATATCAAGAGTGAGCCTGATATGGCCGTGCAATATGTAACACAGAGAATGGAAAAGGTAGGTGCCATCTCCGGGCATGGAAACCACTCGGTAAGTGACAGTTCTTTGATCGATGGTGATTACCTCGATAGACATGGTAATGGGGGTTGGAATGATGAAGGAAATGGGTACCTGAGTAATTTAAAGTAAGTGTAAAATACCTATACAATAACTATAATTGTAATAAACAAACAATAAAACAGCAGAGAAGCCGTGGATTAAACAAAAAGGCTGTAGTTATCAGCATGGAGACGTGAATCCCGTGGCGAAGCAAGGAAGGGAATGTAGAGACTGGAGCGACGGACGGCCTTATATAGGCAGGCAGCCAACAACGTGGAAGGCGTTGGGATGGGGGACCCAACGCCGCCTCACATGGTGACCAAGCTGCAGGCTATGGATGTATATATGTACGTAAGTAGGATTCAGTTAGCGTTGGGAACCCGTGTACCAAATTTCTTGAAGATGGGCCCATAAGTAACAAAGACTGTTGAAAAGTTCAATATGGCGGCCGACAGTGGCATCATACCACCGAAATAAGTATGTACATTGGTTTCGGTTAGTGCAGGGAAGCCGCCTACCAAATTTCGAGAAGATGGGGCCATAAATAAGAAAGTTCAACATGGCGGACGTTGTTGACCGTTATGACCGTTACGCGTAGAATTTTGAAATGAAACCTGCTTAACTTTTGTAAGTAAGCTGTAAGGAATGAGCCTGCCAAATTTCAGCCTTCTACCTATACGGGAAGTTGGAGAATTAGTGATGTTGGAAAATTCAATATGGCGGCTGACAGTGGCGTCATACCACCGAAATAAGTATGTACATTGGTTTTGGTTAGCTCAGGAAAGCCACCTACCAAATTTCGTGAAGATGGGGCCGTAAATAGGAAAGTTCAACATGGCGGACATTGTTGACCGTTATGACCGTTATGCGTAGAATTTCGAAATGAAACCTGCTTAACTTTTGTAAGTAAGCTGTAGGGAATGGGCCTGCCAAATTTCAGCCTTCTACCTACACGGGAATTTTGAGAATTAGTGACGTTGGAAAGTTCAATATGGCAGCTGACAGTGGCGTCATACCACCGAAATAAGTATGTACATTGGTTTCGGTTAGCACAGGGAAGCTGCCTACCAAATTTCGTGAAGATGGGGTCATGAATAAGAAAGTTCAACATGGCGGACATTGTCGACCGTTATGACCGTTACCTGTAGAATTTCGAAATGAAACCTACTTAAATTTTGTAAGTAAGCTGTAGGGAATGGGCCTGCCAAATTTCAGCCTTCTACCTACACGGGAATTTTGAGAATTAGTGACGTTTGGAAAATTCAATATGGTGGCCGACAGTGGGGTCATACCATCGAGATAAGTACGTACATCGGTTTCGGTTACCACAGGGAAGTCACCTACCAAATTTCGTGAAGATGGGGTCAGCCTTCTACCTACACGGGAAGTTTGAAAATTGGTGACGTTGGAAAGTTCAATATGGCGGCCGACAGTGGCGTCATACCATTGAAATAAGTACATACATCGGTTTCGGTTAGCGCAGGGAAGCCGCCTACCAAATTTCGTGAAGATGGGGCCATAAATAAGAAAGTTCAACATGGCGGACATTGTCGACCGTTATGACCGTTACCTGTAGAATTTCGAAATGAAACCTGCTTAACTTTTGTAAGTAAGCTGTAAGGAATGAACCTGCCAAATTTCAGCTTTCTACCTACATGGGAAGTTGGAGAATTAGTGATGAGTCAGTCAGTCAGTCAGTCAGTCAATCAGTCAGTGAGGGCTTTGCCTTTTATTATTATAGATATATATATTGAGGCGGGCGGCCGGGCCCCATGCCCGGCCAGGACGCCCCTTCTACATATGTTCTGGGGGAGCATCCATGGGCTCCTCAGTACCTCCCCCGGGATGCTTGGTGGCAGCCTCCCTGGCAGACGATGGTGTCTCAGTTTCCCGAAGGGTTCCATGAGAGATTGAGTTGTCCACAGCCCTGTTGAAATCTGGGGTGGCTTCCAGGGGGTGCTGCATGGATCTTGGAACCAGCCTGGACAACTCTACAGCCCCGCCCAGAAGTGCAATCAGTAACAAATGATCAAGCAGCTGGAGAACTTCTGGGTGGACTATAAAAAGGACCGGCAACCACCACTCAAGGCCAGAATCGGGAGGAAGAGGACGAGGTTGCCTGGGCGGAGTGGTGGTGCCAGGAGAAGGGTTGTGATTTGTGTTGTGCTTAGTACTTGGGACTGTGTTGTGGCTGGGGGGGAAGACGTGCCCTCTAGCTGAAGAAAGAAATAAAGTCTTTGTGTTTTTACACGTGCCTCTGTGTAAGTCTGTGCCGGGCCGGGAGCTATATAGCGTCCAATTCACAATATATATATATATATAAATATATTGCATTGATTTCTGTAATCAAATATTCATGTCCGTGTTTTTGAGGCTCCTGATTATGATTGTCATGTTAACTTTTTGAAATTCCAATCATGGAAAACGTTATCTAATTTTTTGACCATTTTGTCCCCCGTTCTGTATTTCTCAAGCTTGACATTATGCTTTGTTCCTGTTATTATGACTGCTTCATGTGTTAGTGGCATGTAAGGAATGACATGATGGGGTCATCAAGGAATTTACTTCTTTATCTAATTTGAGGATACAAAACCTTTTCTTGAATCACTCTTTCTAAAAGTTTGCAGTATTTTTTCCTGGTTCTGACTTCTGACCTTGTGTTTTCTAGTACAATTTTTGAGTCTCATTTTGGATTTGAGACTTGTGATCTTCCCTTTTTCACTATTTCTGTTACTTGTCTTTTCTCAAATTAAGTCAGTTTGCTGACATAATATTGCTTTACGAATAAGTGCTTTATAAATATTCATACAAACAAAGAATCTGGGATGATTTTCAAATGTGCGCCGCTGGCACTAACACCCAAACATCTGCATAGCCATTCCAAATACACCTCACAGCAGCCCGTTGACCAGGGCTGGGTGTGGATGTTTTAGGACGGGGGCTGGACGTTGGTAACATGCATTTCCACAGTTAATGCTGTTGCGTTCACACACTTCCCTAATGGCAGCCTGTTGAACAGGATGCTTCTGATCTGCAGGCAACAGCCAGGCACAGGTGTACATTCACTTTCTGTGGCTTACTTTGTCACGGGTGTTGCTTACATGTTTTCACACATTATTCTAGGCATCAAGGCTCTAAAATGGATTGTGAACTAGTTGGAAAAGCCCAGGAAAACATATAAATAGAATACTGTTTGGCTCTACAGTTCCCGAGTAGAAGTAAAGAAAGAAGACTGCAAAGGATATGGGACAACGCCCCAGTAATGAAAAAGGTGCGTGGGATGAGTCATGTTAAGTCCATGGTGATGTGCAGTTTTAAGTAAAAATGTTTGTGTGGCCCCACAATTTTTAATAGGGAGACTGGGTCTGAGGGCACGGATGGTTCCAGTTTCTTCACTGACTCTTTGCGGGTCATTATTAGGACACCGCCCATGTGGATATAATGAAAAGCCTGAGTATGAAAGAGGGTGATCAAAAAGAAAAGAACAGAAACTAAACAGAGGCAGAGTCGGGGTCTGAGCCAGTGCAGTAGTGAGGTGACAAGCAGTCAGTGGCTCAATGAGGGAGTGAGCGATCAGAACTCTAAGGGATGGATTGTACACTATTGAACAGTTTGGAGGTAGCGGGGCCGATCAAAATGCCCTCCTAGGGATCCTGTAGAAGGCATGGAAAGGGATTGAGGATGATGGAGATCCTGCAGAACAGGATGGGAGATGGGGAGAGGCACCAGAGCTTTTGGCATCTCTAGGGGAGCTGGGGAAATGAAAGGAGGAAGAAGCGCTGGACTGGCAAGATGGCAATGAAAAGAAAGGGAACCTGATATCTATATAGCTTTATTCTGCAATTTAATTATGGATTTATTTATTAATTATTTATTTATTAATTTCACGATCACAGAAGAGTACTGGTTTTTATGGAACTTTTTTATTGTTTATTCATTAAGAAATAAACACTATTGACTGTACTTTGTTAACAAAAAACACTAACACTTTTGCATCTTACTTTTGTCTGTTAAGTATCCTGATTACACAGGCTCATCTTAGTTATAACTATCAATGGTTCCAGGTTCAAGGACTTTGTTGCAGCTGCAGCCAACCTGGACCATCAAAATGTGCATACAAAGAGCCCAGAAACTAAAAACTAAACAGTCATCTTTAAAGGAGAGTAAAATCTTTTTTTTAGATTTTAATAATTAAAGTGATACACATTGCTGATCTTGACAAGTGATAGAATAGGGTAGGGAACAGAACATTACCAGTAGGAACAGAGAACAAGGCCATAGCCTTAAAATATTAGGCTAGTGGAAGGGATGTAACAGTATGAAAGGAGAGAATTCACAACATTAAAGTCTTAACATTGTGTCCTGTAAAATTCTGCCAAGAAATAACACACTTAAAAATACAATCTAACTATCTATCTATCAATCAAAAATAATATAATTGCTAATACCTTTAGATGAGAGCATAGCTACATTGCAATGCAGGGTCTTGTTCTTGAATTTCTCTTACTGTCTATCTCTTCTGTAGGATGCTATAGGTTACTCTGGAGAACCACCACCAGATGTAGCTGCCACTGTGTTTGCTCTGCCATGCTATATAAACATTCTTCATCTATTTCTCTAGCCCTGTGCTGAGTCTGAAACAGCAACTGGTATTTGTTGTATATTTAAGGGAGAAGCCAACTAATTCATGTAAGCATTTGTTTCTCAAACTACAGACTCAGATGTTCATATTCTCCTGTGCAGTTGTGCATCTGGACCTTCCACTTGTTCTCCTACCCTGGTTAGTTCCAGTTTATCCTCTTAAAACAGTAGTGAACACCATTACATGAAATCTCTTCAGTATTTTGGCACTCTGTCACCTTTATTGCGTAGAACATCAGTAGACTGATGTGTTTCTTAAAAATCTTTGTGAACCCTCTCTTCATGGTTTGCATCAGAAACCTTCAGGATGAGTACTGTAAGAAGATGAAGATGTAGCCAATGTCTAAGCTTAAGGGAAATAAGTCAAGTCACTCAGCCAATAGGAAGCATGGAATCTGGCCCACCAAGGCCAGTTTTAAATCCAGAATTGAGGTTTAGGAATGCCATTAACTTGCAACCCATGAAAAGACAACTGATTTGCTATATGGAACTGAATAATAGCTTTGGATATATTAACTCAATCAATAAAGGTTTATCTGATAATCAATTAGCATTTAACCATGATTAATTATGAACAAATTGAAAAAGTTCACCATTAGGACATTGGAGTAGTGCCTGCTGATAATGGGACTTTGCAGTCATATGTGAATAATAAATTATAAATCAGTAATTTCAAGCAATAATAGCAATCTGAAGCTTTAATAATAACTTGGCTACATTTTTCAATTAGTTTAAAGGTACAAAGATAAAAAATAACAATATCTATCACCAACATGGACATTTCGGAATGATTTCAAAATTTTGAATACTAGAGTGTACATGGGGTTCCAGCCCGTTGTTTTGCCCACTCACATTGGGTCAGCTCAGCATCACCAATTAACCCAATACACACACATCTTTAGAGACGTAAGAAGAAAACTGGACAACCTGGAGAAAAATCCACACAGTCACAGGGAGAGCATGCAAACTTTGTGAACTGCTGGGTAAGGCTTTTGAGCCTGGGTAGCTGGATTCCTGAGGCAGAAATGTTAACCACTGCAATGCCCCAATAAATAATGTGAAACACAATATGGAATTTGATATTGTTTTCTGTTCAGTTAAATACACGGTGTAGTTCAGATCCTGGAACTTGCAAGAACCTCAACTAAAAACAATTGTGCACCCTAAACTACTCACAGAAATTCAACACAGTTTAGATGTGTCAGAATGACTCCATACTATTTGCTACAGTGTCTGTCATAATATTAAAAATACACTTGATGTCATATCAAAGAGAAAATAAAGCCTCATTTGTCACTTTGTGTCCACCACAATTTTAATAAACCAATGTCAGGACTTGTCCCCAACATAGATAATAAATCATTTCTATAATTAAGCATTCAGGTAATAAATGTGTGCAGTTTGCATCCAATTGCCAGTCTTCTAAATCAGCACAGCAATACTGATACGGTAAGGATACGGTAACCAACTCTAGACAGTCCTGAATGAGCTGATTCAACTTCTTTAAATTGCATTATGCAATAACAGCTTTAATGATTAATATTATTTTAGCTATAAGCTTTGAATATTTTCCATAATACAGTGGTGTGAAAAACTATTTGCCCCCTTCCTGATTTCTTATTCTTTTGCATGTTTGTCACACAAAATGTTTCTGATCATCAAACACATGTAACCATTAGTCAAATATAACACAAGTAAACACAAAATGCAGTTTTTAAATGATGGTTTTTATTATTTAGGGAGAAAAAAAATCCAAACCTACATGGCCCTGTGTGAAAAAGTAATTGCCCCCTTGTTAAAAAATAACCTAACTGTGGTGTATCACACCTGAGTTCAATTTCCGTAGCCACCCCCAGGCCTGATTACTGCCACACCTGTTTCAATCAAGAAATCACTTAAATAGGAGCTGCCTGACACAGAGAAGTAGACCAAAAGCACCTCAAAAGCTAGACATCATGCCAAGATCCAAAGAAATTTAGGAACAAATGAGAACAGAAGTAATTGAGATCTATCAGTCTGGTAAAGGTTATAAAGCCATTTCTAAAGCTTTGGGACTCCAGCGAACCACAGTGAGAGCCATTATCCACAAATGGCAAAAACATGGAACAGTGGTGAACCTTCCCAGGAGTGGCCGGCCGACCAAAATTACCCCAAGAGTGCAGAGACGACTCATCCGAGAGGTCACAAAAGACCCCAGGACAACGTCTAAAGAACTGCAGGCCTCACTTGCCTCAATTAAGGTCAGTGTTCACGACTCCACCATAAGAAAGAGACTGGGCAAAAACGGCCTGCATGGCAGATTTCCAAGACGCAAACCACTGTTAAGCAAAAAGAACATTGGGGCTCGTCTCAATTTTGCTAAGAAACATCTCAATGATTGCCAAGACTTTTGGGAAAATACCTTGTGGACTGATGAGACAAAAGTTGAACTTTTTGGAAGGCAAATGTCCCGTTACATCTGGCGTAAAAGGAACACAGCATTTCAGAAAAAGAACATCATTCCAACAGTAAAATATGGTGGTGGTAGTGTGATGGTCTGGGGTTGTTTTGCTGCTTCAGGACCTGGAATGCTTGCTGTGATAGATGGAACCATGAATTCTACTGTCTACCAAAAAATCCTGAAGGAGAATGTCCGGCCATCTGTTCGTCAACTCAAGCTGAAGCGATCTTGGGTGCTGCAACAGGACAATGACCCAAAACACACCAGCAAATCCACCTCTGAATGGCTGAAGAAAAACAAAATGAAGACTTCGGAGTGGCCTAGTCAAAGTCCTGACCTGAATCCAATTGAGATGCTATGGCATGACCTTAAAAAGGCGGTTCATGCTAGAAAACCCTCAAATAAAGCTGAATTACAACAATTCTGCAAAGATGAGTGGGCCAAAATTCCTCCAGAGCGCTGTAAAAGACTCATTGCAAGTTATTGCAAACGCTTGATTGCAGTTATTGCTGCTAAGGGTGGCCCAACCAGTTATTAGGTTCAGGGGGCAATTACTTTTTCACACAGGGCCATGTAGGTTTGGATTTTTTTTTCTCCCTAAATAATAAAAACCATCATTTAAAAACTGCATTTTGTGTTTACTTGTGTTATATTTGACTAATGGTTAAATGTGTTTGATGATCAGAAACATTTTGTGTGACAAACATGCAAAAGAATAAGAAATCAGGAAGGGGGCAAATAGTTTTTCACACCACTGTATATGTAAATTATTTAAAATAAAATAAGTACCCCGAAAAGATTCAAGATGCTTGAATCTTATTTAGTAGAACAACTGAGAAACAGCAGTTTAAAAATATGAAATGTAAAAAGAGGAAACTAATGGATAAAATTCTGTTTAAAGATAAGCTTTAAAGAATATATCAGAATAATCTATTAGAGCTTTTTAAAATCACATTATAAAATGACTTCAGGTTTAATTCTTCAAGGCATATTATACAAAAACATTTTTTGTTTGTAGTTTTTGATTAGGAAAAACAATTATGGTCAATGAATCAAAAATGTATTTTATAAGCCCCAAGTGACTCATTAAACTGTGGTTACCATAGCAAAATTCTACATATAGTGACTTTCATCTGTGTGCATTACCATGGCAACCTGGCAAGGCTGTCGGGCAGGCTTCACTTGTGAAGTATGGGCTTCAGTGAACTTCATGCTGCAGATTTTGACGTTGTCTGACAACACTGACTCATAGCTTTACAATATATTTCAGACTCCTGGACATGAGCACACATACTTTATACAGCACGCAAGGGGCACCCAACAGGTTAACTGACAAAAAGTAAAGATAAATGCCATTATCATTTCTGTTTAAATATAACTCAAATTTTGTTAGCACTAAACATACAACAATATACTTATACACAATTGATATATTATTTAAGCAACTCAAAACTTCAAAATGACTCTGTTCAATAGCATTTAATAGGGATCCAAATTAAGCTAAAATAAAGATTAGTCTTCATGTCTGCCTAAAGATTGTTATGTATCAGATGCTGACCTGTACATGTCATTTTCAATAATTTTTTTTTCAATAAACATATTGATAGGAGGGGCGGCACGGTGGCACAGTGGGAGTGCTACTGCCTCGCAGTAAGGAGACCTGGGTTCGCTTCCTCTGTCCTCCCTGCGTGGATTTTGCATGTTCTCCCTGTGTCTGCGTGGGTTTCCTCCGGGTGCTCCGGTTTCCTCCCACAGTCCAAAGACATGCAGGTTAGGTGCATTGCCGATCGTAAATTGTCCCTAGTGTGTGCGCCCTGCGGTGGGCTGGCACCCCGCCCAGTGTTTGTTTCCTGCCTTGCACCTTGTGCTGGCTGGGATTGGCTCCAGTAGACACCCGTGACCCTGTAATTAGGATATAGCAGGTTGGAAAATGGATGGATGGATATTGATAGGTCAAGAGAGAATTGGAACTATATTGGCAGTAGACAGTGTAAGGAAAAACTAACTCAGGGAGGGAATTTATAATTAAAGTAATAGTATTTTGATTGTATTTGGTATTTATCTGCCTCCTTTACACTTTTACATTTTCATAAAAAACATATTAGGCAATTTGAACGAAAGCGCATGTGACCAGCCTGTTAAGAAGGTCCACAAATAAAAAGCACAAAAATGGGTCCAGTCTCGACTGGGGTAAAAAACACCAGCAAGTCTCTAAACCTAACATATCCATACTGGGATTATACACAATAAAATATGTTTCTGTAGTGTTTAATGATTTTATGTTATCAGTAATGTTCTCACTAAGCAATGAAATTTGTTTTATCCAATGAAACATACTATCTAAATTGAATATTTTTTAAATTACTAATTCCATCCTAAACAATCTCTTATCGACATTTAAGTTATTTCAAATAATATGATTCAAACATTAAAATAAATAGATCTAAACTTTAGATCCTTTTAGCACACAATAAACATCTAAACACCTGATGCTGCAGGTCTAACTGAAGCTACATTGAAATCCTGGGACAACATCATTTAAATCATATTTTAGTCTAAAGGCATGCATGTAGGCGATTTGCCCAACACAATATCTCACCCTCACCATATTTATATTTGTTAAGAGTTTGCATGTCTACTTGTGGGTCTTCCCAGGGTTCTAATGTTTCCTCCTGGGCCAGTATGGGTGAATCTGATTTGTTTGGGTTTGTAATTTTCTTGGAGCTACATGAAAGAGGACAGTCACTTATCAACCAATCAGATGAATTCTTATCCTCTAGCTTCATCAAGCAAGGATTCCATGATGTCATACGAAATCCCCCTTTGGACTTGCTCATGTAAAATCATCCAAGAATGGAAGATAAATCTGCCATCATTTCAATGGTTGCAGCAAGCACAATTTTTTGACCATTATCAAATGTGAAATGGTATGCCATTGTGGATGCAGTCAATGTTTTTTGATGACAGACAATGAAATATAAATTAAAGATGAGGAAATATAAATGACTGCCCTGCAAAGAAAACTTAAATGTTGTCTCAGGAATCACAAATTCTGGTGAATATCACATTAGCTGACCTCCAGTATGAGTAAATGTTAGTTTTCAGTTGACTCGTCTCCCATCCTGGGTTAAATTCCTCCTCCTTAAGCTTGATGTGTCTGGGATAGGCTCTGTCTCCTAGCTAACCGTGCAGATCCAGATGTATTAGGTAAATCTTTGGAAATTCATGGCTTTGAAAGTTCTATTTTACAAATAGATATTAACTCATGTTAAAAATAGGAACAATTGTCAATGTTATTATTGAGTAGGATATTCTTGTAGGCATAGTCAAACACGTCAGCAACTGTATCATAACATGACCATTCCACCTTCTGAACTTGACATGAACAAAGTAACTACAAGACTAGACTAGAATACAAAAATAAAAAATAACAGCTATGTTTTTTCTGTATTGTTCTGACTGTCCTATTTAAATTATATAAATAAAATTCATGATTTGTACCATAGCCATAAAGAAATAAAAAAAAAAATCTGAAAATAAACTTACTACAAAATTACTACTGGTTTTTCCCAAAAACCCTAAGACGTTGAACTACTAAATAGCACAATATAATATATGGACAAGCCTTTCACATCTCAGGTCTGGTCCTCAAAAATAGCTATAATTACTCAACATAAATAATTAAAACAGTTTGAAAGAACTCTGGCTCTCTTTCTTTCTAGAAACTTGCAGGAATGGTTTGCAGTTATACGATTAAAATTGTAACATTTTAAACGATGAAATAAGTTTTTGATCTTGGCTTAATTGACATATGTATCTGCCCAGCAATACTGATGGGAGTCAAATGTTCCTTGTTCCGTTCATCTTTGACAAGAGGAAGGATGTGTAGACCAAGTACACGACTCATGACAGCTCTGAAAAAAAAAAACTCTTGGTGACATTCTTGGGACAAGGAGCTGGGAGATCATGTGGGACTTTAAAAATTACCAGCTTGGTCCAACACAGGCATCATGTCTCTTTTGTTACATAGACATTCTTAATTAGAAGTCTACTTTTGCTATTTTCAATACATACTGTATCATTTTGTGACAAGGCTTCAGCTGCTACATCAATGTTTTCTTAGAAAGTCAACTACTTTTTTAGACCCTCTACCCTCATCTTGTTTTCTACTTTATTTTGAAATACCTTTTATTAAAACTGTTTATTTATAACCAACCCTCATAAACGCAAGTATTATAAACTGCTCAAAAAATTAAGGGAACACTTAAATCACACATAGGATCTAAATGAACAAGATATTCAAGTGGAAAATCTTTACTAATACTGTATAATTCGCTGAGAACAAAATGATGTAACAGTGGTCAATGGAAACCAAAATCACCAGCCCACTGAAGGCTGGATTCAACATTACACTGAAAATCAAAGTCAAAAATTGAAGTCACAGGCTGATCCAGCTTGCATGAATTTCATCACGGCATCTCGTAATGTGACTAAGCAGTATGTATGACCCCTAGTATTTTGTGAAACTTGCAGCAAGGACATGAGGTTGTGGACCACTGCTTTGAGCAACAGTAAATATTGCTTTTGTGTGACATGAGCTGTTCTAAATAACATTTCCCATAGTGTATTTTTTATTGTTCTTTGTTATTTTTTTGCAATGAACTGTATTCTTATCAGACTTAAACCAGGTTGTGTTGATATGGCCTATAAAAGAGTGTTTTTAAAATAAGTATCTATTGACTTGTTTAAGGGGTATAGTGGTTAACACTTTACAAATTCTTTGTCTCCGATTCAAATCCCAATCCAGGCACTGCCAATATAGTGTGCATGTTCTCCATGTGTCAGTGGGAGAATTTCTCAGAATAATATGGTTTTCTTCCCACATCCCAAAGACATGAAGGTTGGATTAATTAGTATATTGTCTAAGATTGACAGAATATACTCTTGTGCAGAACTGGTATCAACATTTTGCGTATGCGTTCATGGATATGCTTTGGTACCTTGTAGCTCCTAAACTGGAATAACTGAGTCTGAAAACTAAATGAAAGTAAACATTTGAAATGTGGCAAATTATGTTTTCCACAGTATAAATCCTATAAATCTTTCACAGTCTTATGGCTCTTCATGTTGATGGTATCAATGCAAACAAAAGTTTAACTTAATAGTTTACTGGAGACAGAGAAGACACATACCATAATATTTATTTCCTGTGATTTTATAAATTGTACTTAATAAATGGAACTTAAGGCTAGAAACAGATGTTCTCTTTTGTGATCTGTTTTGAATATGATGTAATACTGTATGCCTTATTTATATATCTTCATGGTAATGAATTTTTTAAATATCGTTTGTTACTGTAAGAAACTGTCATTTACAACAAGCTATTAAAAACAAGTTTCATTCTGAAACATCTGGTCACTTACACTAGTGAGGTGTTTCATAGTTTATTGTTTTTCACTCTTCTGATTCCTCCATTTATATTGTATACTTACAAGATATGCCAAATTCAAATGCCTGTCGTATCGCTTGGTTTTTGGCATTTCCAGGAATGTTATCTCCAATTCCAATAGTGCTTAGT
Organism: Polypterus bichir lapradei; assembly: GCA_026402145.1. Lineage (NCBI taxonomy): Eukaryota > Metazoa > Chordata > Cladistia > Polypteriformes > Polypteridae > Polypterus > Polypterus bichir. The sequence continues at coordinate 38,037,694 of JANRMT010062796.1, forward strand.
GAGATAAAGCAAAAGTATAAAGACTCCATGAAATTCCAGTCTTCTACTTGTGTAAAGATTCCAGCAGGAATGATGAAGAAGCAGGTAACAACCAGAGTCGACAGTAGCAGAGTGCTTAGCAGTTTGATGGTGCCAACTGAGTAGCCCCAGCGTGTGTGGACATAATTTATGGGTCGCCATATGAGATACAACATCAGGTTCTGTATGATACAAGCTAGCAAGAAAACTGAGAAGGGAATTCCCAGCAAACTGTAGATTATGCAGAATACTTTTCCACCATCTGAAATGGGTACTGTGTCACCATAACCTGAAAGGAAAAAATAAAAAACAACATTTAGTATAGCTCGTCATATACTCACATGAAGAAAATAGATACTAATCAAGAACAAATCAGCTTCATGTTTAAAATTTCAGTGACAAAATCCTATAACAGATGTTAAGGAGGCTAGCTACACCTGATGCCAGCTGAGCTTTAAGAGGAGGGGGAGCAGGAGGAGGAAGAAGAGGAGGAGGACAAGGAGCCTTTCTTAAGTAAAACAGCTTAAGGCCCTAAATTGGAGTAAGAGTTAGAACAGGGCAGTAGACTGAATTGATATAATGTGCTCAACCGTTACTTGTTCCAATGTGGTAATTACTTCATATGTCAGCAACATTCTGATATTTAAGTATTAATGTTAGGAAGGAGCCAGCAATGTGTGCAAAGCTGAATTCATGCAAAACTTAGAGTTCTGCTCTACAAAACAATCAGTGAAACTATGTTGTTTTGCAAACAGTATAATTTGAGCCACTGACAAATCAAGAAAGGTGTTTAGTTCCTTTCACATAAAGACAACATTCCCTCCACTTGCCCACTCCATGATCCTATTCATATAGTTATCAATTACTGGTAACATTTTTGCTCGAGACATCACTCTTTGTCCCACCCACTATATCACTCTCGTCCCTGCAAGTGTTGTCACTTGCGAGGGTTACACTATGCTATAACAGACAAGGCAAGAGGAAATGGGATGGTGGTGGATGTGGCACTATCAGCAAGTGACCTGATACAGGACCTTCAGCCCAAAAGAGAAGCAGAAATGCTGAGAGGGCAGCAGCATCAGCACAAGATGCATAAAATGGCAGAAATATGACCAACCAAATTTTTTTTAAATCCCAAAACAACACTTTTTTGTGAGTTTTGCAATTGCAAAATCACAAGAGATGGAGATTTTAGTGTCAATTGCACAAAACTGTACATTAAACAAAACTTGGATGTTAAGTCATCACTAGTTAAAATGTATTTGACATTTTTCATGTACTGTAAATTTGATATGCGCTAAGGAGAGTTACCTATTATGTTTTCTCTCCATTTACACAAGTGGTCAGGGCATATCCTTGCAGAAGTCAATCCTAGATGGATTACCATTACATTGTAGGGGGCACATCACTAACCAACCAACATTCACCCAGGTTTATTATATAAATGATAATTAAGTTACCACTCTAGTCTTTAATGTTGAACTCTGAGAGCCGACAGAGACTCAGATACAATTTCATGCAGAGGGCAACTTGTCTGATAATCCAACTTTGGTATATGAAATTATAAGGTAAGAGTAATCAAACAACCCTGATATCAACCATTTAAACTGTACATCTGCTCATGGGTTTCCTCTCTTTCTTTCTTGTTTTTATAATTTTATTGAAATCACACAACATTCCATACAAATAGATCAATTTTACAAGAATAGGATTGAAAACAAATGAACCCCCACCCCTGAGAAAGAGAGCATGGGCAGCAGAATAAATCTTAAAGCTAGTAAAATAAGTAAATAGATAAATTAATAAGTGAATATAGATGAATGGAGAAGAAAAAGAAAGAAAAAAAGGGAAAAGGGAGAAAATCTGCTTCCTCAGTGCTTTAAGAGCTTATTCTAAAATGTTATTGATTAGTTTTGAAACATTTCTGCACATATCCTCTAAGTGAGAATTTTATTTTTTCCAATTTCAAATAATATATAACATCAGTTACCCACTGACTTAAAAGAGGAGAGTTAGGATTCTTCCAGTTTAGTGAAATAAGTCTGCATGCCAATAGTGTAGTGAAGGCAATCACTTTTTGTGATGTTTGTCCTTCTCCACTTTAAACCCATCTGGAAGAACACCAAACACAGCGTTAATGGGTTAGGAGGGATTGTGACACCAAGGCTGTCTAAAAGTCACTTAAAAATTTTGGTCCAGAATGATGTTAATGTGGTGCAGGCCCAGTGAGGCTGGAACTTGATTGCAGCGTTCGCCCTGGAAACATTTTGGACAATTTTAAACGAGACAGATGTGCTCAGTATATAATTTTGATTTGAATAGTTATATGCTTTGCGCGTATGGAGCTCAAGTGAATTCTCTGCATTGCTGTCTTCCACTCCTTTGCTGAGAAGTTGAGTGATAGATCCTTTTCCCACTCTCCTCTTGGATCTTTGAAAGCAAGGGACTGTAAAATAATTTTATATATTGCAGAGATGCTGTCCTCGAAACTGAGCAATATTTTTTCCAGCATAGAGGGAGGTGAGGAAAATTGGGCAGATTCTGTTTAACAAAGTTTCTAATCTGAAGGAGAGTTTCCTCTCTTTCAAATGCAAAGGTTCTGAAGTAGAAAAAGAAAGTTGCATTTATAGTACAGTGATGGGGAAATCCAGAAACAACATGTTGTACTTTCATTTACAAATCCTAGGACTGATCTTAACAAGAATAAGGTTAAATTAGAACCCTAGGAAAAGCCCACAAACACTTTATTTGTTTCTCACACTCTAAAAAAAGACTATAACTTAGCAACTAACATAACTGAGGATAAGGAGGCAAAGGGAAACAAACCAGGGCCAAAGGACAATGAAAAAATGTACACACATACATATACACTCTAATGAGCAAAATGCTCATAATAACTTAGCAAACCTTTTAGAAGAGCACAGCAAAAATGTCAGGAGTAAAAGTAATCAGCACAGTACAGAAATGCTGACCTAAATGTAACCTAAACTAAAGATAATCTTGTGTGCATAGCAGAAAAATCAATGGAATAGAATACACCAGAATGCAGACTATACATCATATGCAGCATACAACATGATCGGCCCTGAGTAGAGGACCTGCTGTAGGTGTTCGGTAGGATCAGAAATCCTGCAAAACATCTCACAAGTATAAAATAAATGACAGTGTCACACACAACATCAGACAATTCTAGGCAAAATCCAGGTCAGTCACTTTGCTCCAATGCATATCAGAACAGGTTATTTTGTAGAAATATTAATCTTGAGGAAAACCCTAGAGTCTGTAATAATGGTTCTTAACCTTGGGGGGTTGTAGCAAGAGATATAGTAGTTATGCTCACTACTCAGAGAGCAGTGACATGTTGCATTTTGATTAGCAGATGTAAGCAAGAATTTCACTGTGCTCTATATATATGTGACAATTATGACCCTATACTGTAAATAGTCAATTATCACTAGTTAATATGTTGCTGAGTTTGTAAATTAACTAGCTTTACACAGATGGATGTTCTATCTTTTAAATATTTACAGTATACCGACACATTTACAATAAATGTAGCTAGCTTGTGCTAAATAATTAATCATTTTATTTAAAGATAGAGTATAAGAGTAAAGAACAGGTGCAAAGATACATTTATATAACAATTCTTGATACATTGTTGAAAAAAATGGACAACAAAAAAAAATTGTGGAGATCAAATGGATTGCATTGGTATAATACTAAAGGACAGGTGCAATGCAATGTTTAGTTAAGGTCCACTGGAGTGTGGTACCTGGAGGAATGGTCTTACTGTTACTCTCAGCATGTTCTTAGGTGTAAAAGACCATTGGTCATCTTGGGTACTTATGTTTCAGCACCACAAGAGGGCAGTGTGGTTTTTTTAATTTATTTTTTTTTAAAAAAGGTTGCCCAATGTGCATTCAAATACTAAACAAATTACATGGTACAAAATATGCATTTAATGATTAAACATTTAATATAGTTAAAATTATAAATATTCATTGCACTATAATGAGTATTTTATTTTACAGGGTCTTTTTCAATTTATTGAATAAAAGAGAGCTATTAGTGACATTTACTAAATGCCTATTTTCTGATGTATTTCTGACCTGGAAATTGCATATTAATGTGTAACTTTTTATTTAGTGTAAATGCTAGTAAATTACAACATCATTTCAATATATGTAAGATAATAATAATGACCAGTAGTCTGTAACAGAATCTGAGGACCTCACCCATTCATTCAAGATCCTGCTTAATCCAGTCTATAGACTACAGCCTATCCTTGAAGCAAAGACTATGGCCACCACAGGGCAAACTTATGCACACTCCTACCTTCACTCATATAGGGACAATTAAAAGTCACAAAATAATGAACACCTATGTCTTTTTGAACACGGGAGAAAGACCAGAATATGTGGATACACATGGGAAAAGCATGCATCAAACTATATCAAAGTATAGCCTGTGCTATTTGCCTATCACTCTGAACCTGGAGGACAACAACGCTAACCACTGTGATCCTGAGGATTCCTGAATAGATGATTTAGAAAAGGGTTTATATAAAATGGAACAAAAAAAATTTCAAGTTAACAAAAGACAAATTGTAAAGTTCTTTAATTTATGCTTAGGTTGCTGACTATGCATGATATGTTGGTATCACTACTGACAATAGCGCCAGAAAGTAGCAAACTTTTGCATAATGGTCAGGTATGTTAGTAAGAATTACACTATATTCCAAGCAACTCTGTGAAAAGGTGACTCAAAAGCACAAGTCAGGAGATCAATGCAAGAAACCACCTTAGTCACTGAATATCCCTTGGACTTCAGTTAATCAAACACTGAGAAATGGGAAAATTAAGCAAAGCCATAAATGAGGCCACTTCAGATGATCCACAAAAAAATAAGTGGTTGAGCAAGAAGTAGACTTGTGAGGGAGGCTGCCTAGAGACCTGCGATAACCTCAGAATTACAGTCTGCAGTGGATAAGATTGGAGTGAATGTGCAGACAGCAAGTGTTATCTGAGTGTTTTACTAGTAGAAGCTTTATAAGGGAATGACAAAGAAAACTGTTAAAATATAAAATGCACATGACATCTCGGCTACAGTTTGCCAGAAGGCACATAGAGACTCTGAACTCAACTGGAAGAAGGTTCTTTGGTTTGATTAGTTTTTTTGGTCATCAGATTAAGCAACCATGTCTGAACACTGCACATTTTTAAATACACACCATTTCCACTATGGACCATGGTGGTGACAGCATCATGTTGTGGTGATGCACTCTGCAGCAGGCCCTTGACGGCTTGTGAGGGTGGAGGGTAAAATGAATGCAGAAAAATATGGAGAAATCCTGGAGGAAAACCTGATGCAGTCTACAAAAAAACTCACCTTGGAAGAAGATCTGTCCTTCAGCAAAACAACAACTATAAACATAAAGCCAGAGCTCCGCAAGAATGGCCTAAAAACAGTGACCTGGAGAGACAGAGTCAGATCTTAATACAACTTAAAATTTGTGACTAGACTTAAAAAAGGCTGTCCAATCATGATCACCTTGCAACCTGATGGAGCAGTTTTACAAAAAAGAATTTGGTTAAATTGCCGTGTCCAGATGTGCAAAGCCGCCAGAGAGACATGTGCACACACTTGACTTGAAGGGGATGAACACTTACGTGATCAATTATTTTGTGTTTTATATTTATAATTAATTGAAACCACTTTGCATAGATGTGTTTTTACACAGACTTTTTCTATTAATCAGTGTCAGGTCAGGTTAGGTCAGGTTGGGGAGCATACACTGTGTCAAAAAGCCAAATGAAATCCACTGTGATTCAATGTTGTAAAATAATGAAACATGAACACTTTTTATAGGCACTATACACATATTTAGTATGAGGGAGAAAATTAGAATAGCTGGGAAAACGCACTATGACACAGGGAGAATATGGAAACTCCACAAAGACATTGAGTGGGCTGAAAATGGAAACCATAGCCCCTCCATGCTGTCCCTTATAAGGTCTGCATTTTCTGGTTGCTGATTTAGATGACAGCATCCCATATGGAACATACTAGGCTGTTCGATCATGATCAAAATGTAACATGACAGAGCTTGAAAAGGTGTGCAAAGAAGAATTTGGTTCAGTTAGTGTCCAGATGTTCAAAGCTAACAGAGACTTGTGCACACACACTCAAGACAGTCGATAGATATAATGTTCTGATTCTACACCTCTGTTCTCCTCCATTGGATTGTGCCTGGTATACGTTCCATAGTAGGCAGCAGAATTGCCAGTTAAGGATTAATTTAATACTGTAAGAGTTAATTTAACACTTGCAATTTTGCAGTGTAGATGCCCCAGAGCAATTCTAACCATGATGCCCCAGTAACTTTAACTGGCGTCTTTCAGTGTGGACGATAGACGATTTACCCTACAAGTTTTAAAATACTTCAGCATAACATACAGTGCCTGAAAAAAGAGACAGTGTACAATAATATGACATAACCCAACATTTTCAAACCTGGCTCTGATCGTGGCTCTCGAGAGTGTCTGGGCTTGCGAGTGTCCAGGATAAAAATAAAAGATTCAGGCCTTTAATGACTTCCTAGGCACAGCCATCAGCAGTGTGTCTGTCTGTGGAGAGAGTGTTGACATTCATGTCTCTGGTGACCCTTCCTATGAAGACAGTAGATGGATTGTGAGAGCATGGGGTGGTCATGAGGTCACTGGAAAGGGGTGTGTGGCACTCCCAATATCTTTGCAAAAAGACAAAGGTCCATGTCTTTAGAGTCCTGGTGCTTCCTGTCTTGCTATATGGTTGTGAGACATGGACGCTGTCCAGTGACCTGAGACGAACACTGGGCTCTTTTCGGTATTGTGTCTCTTTGACGAATCCTTGGGTACCACTGGTTTGACTTTGTGTCGAATAAGCAGTTGTTCATTGAGTCCCTAATGAGGCACATTACCTGTATTGTGAGGGAGTGTCAGTTATGGCACCATGTGGCGTGATTCCCAGAGGGTGATCTAGCTCGCAGGATCCTCATTGTTGAGGACCCAAGTGACTGGACCAGGTCAAGCGGACGCCCACATAACACCTGGCTGTTGCAGATAGATGGTAATTTCCGGAGGGTGGGATTGGACCACGTGTCTGCCTGGGGGGTTGCCAACCAGGATCCCAAGGTGTTTTCATTGTGTGGTGAGTGCGGTAATGCACTGTACCAATGCACACTCCCCAACCTGATCTGACCTGTCCTGACCTGACTTGACCTTAATCGATTTCGGGGTTGTGGTGGGTTGGAGCCCATCTGACATAAGGCAGGAAACAGCAGCCCTGGATAGTAAGCCCTTTGCATCACCTGAAAATATAAGTAGAGAGCAAAACTATACTATTGTAAAAAGCACAATACTAGCAGCAAATCCATAAAATTGTAAGAAAACAGAAGATTTAAAGATCCTTTTTTTTTTTTTGACATTAATCAAATTGTGCACGCCTTCCACCAGAGCAAGAACTACTTTGGACTACAGTAGACCCTACTGACTGCTGGGTCATGTTGACTTAACAAGCATTTTGTTTCATTTTAAACAAAGATAATGATTCAAGAACATCAGATAATTGCACAATCACACAATAAGAAACTAGTAATTAAAATGTTCCATTTAAATTTCTAAACTTTTAAAAAATCAAGCATTTTGTTTGCTTTTGCAGCCATTCTGCTGAAATGTCTGCATATTTTCTTATTTCACTCATGTTTATAATAGGGAATTTGCCGATACAGCAGAGAATGCCATCTTAGAGGCTCGATTTTTTCCTTTTCACAAGTCCTCGCTGCATCATTGATGATTTGCACATACAGCTGGGCTCTCTGGAGGAATGCCAAGCTGTTTAATGCTCCCACTGAATTTTCCTGTTTATTCTAGAGGGGAAAGGTCCAGAGAGCTTACTTTTGCAGTAACACGATCCAACTTCAAAAAATGTTTAATAATTGTGGTGTTGAAAATGCATAGAAAACAAACTTTGAACCATTTAAAGTGAATGCCAGAAAGCTATTAGGCACCAAAAAGCAAGTTCTTTCATTTACAGAGCTTATTAAAATATACATGAAAGACTACACTTACGGTAATTTATATTCCACAGCTGACCACAAACACCATGCACCTCTACAATTGGAATGACACAAAATGTGTCAGCTTTAAAAAAAAAAGGCCTTACAGGAATTTTGGAAGGAGAAACTATGCAAAACAGACTTGCCTTTGAAAGAGCACTCACTGAGTTATTTAATCAAAGTTAGACTCCACTATCTAAAGACTTCATTCTGTAGGGTTGAGGCATATGATATAATGAAAAGGAAAACAACTTAATTGTGTTGCTTTGTATAAAGTTGTTGAATTTTAAAGTCATTATTCTTAAGCCTTGAAACTAGAGTAAGAAGTTGTAAGAAAGACATTGGATGAAGGAGCTTCTCTTAAAACAAAAGTAGTTACAGCTAATAGATGCTCATTATGACTCAGTAATACCAAGTCTTCTCTTAAATTAGAAGGCTATGTAGGTGGAAAATTACAAAATTACACATTCACTGGCTGTTGGTGTGCACTGATAGCATTAATTGCTATAAAAAAAGCTGTTTTCTTTATTCTTAGACGGAAACAAAAACTATTTAGATTTATTATTCTGGTCTGTAAGAACTCAAACTTATAATATAATTAACAATAAAATGGTTGTTGGATTACTATAATACTAAGGTAAATATGATCTATTTTCCATACATACGTAAATGCACTTCCACATAATACCACTGGAGGACAGGCTGGCATTATCCAGGCTGGAACACAAGTCCTTGGCTTAGCGAGCTGCCGCCAGACTCTCTTAATATCAGTTTCTTTTTGACTGGCCCTCTCTTTGGAATTCATCCACTGTGCCTAAGATGATCAATCATCAAGTGGCATCTCAGAGCCATCTTTTCGTGGCACCAGTTAAACATTCGGCTCAAGCAAAAAGCTATAACTCAAGGACTGACAACCTTGTGAGACTGAATTTGCACCAATGGTCAACCTAAAAGGATGGAGTTATGTGCATCCATGAAACCATTGAAAATTTGTCTACTCGTACCATTTTTAAACACCCTAGCACACACTAACTTATTGTTTCACTGCTCCACATGGCCATAACTTCTGTTGTCCAAAGCAGAAATCCCAGTGCTTATAGGGTGTGGTCATAAAAAAGAACAATCCCTTCTACTCCAAAAAGTAACCGGTGCAGGTCTTGCAAAACAGAATACTGTCCATAAAATGAGTTGGACTAGGGGTGCCATTAGTTCAAACCTTGATAAGACAGCAAGTGATTGAGCAGGAGAAGACCACCAGCCAACCCAGCAGGTGTAACTTTACAAGCAGCCAAGGGCATTGTGCAGAAAATCCTTGAAGAGAAAACTGCAGAACTGTCCACAACCAGAAGGTGTGACCAAGGTGAAGAAGGAGACAAGCTCCTGAACAAAGAAGGAAAGTGCGCTGAAGATTCTTCAATGCTTCTAGAGGAAACCAACCAGGAAAGGAACAAAACATCACTTACATCAGACCATAAGTTCACCAATTTTTATTTCAAGAACTATTAATTGAAACTTAATAGATAGGTCAAAGCTAGCTAATGCATTATGATACTGGTGTCACTGTAAGTGGAAAGTAATAACCTTTGTGAAGGATAAGTTCTAGCTGTGTTATAAGTTTCTTTTTAAGTGCATTAAGAAAATGCACTTCCCACCCACATACACATATAATCTGTGTGGGGGGAAGTAAACCAGTGCAAACAAGCTATGAGTAAATGAATGTCATGGTGCAGGCAAAAGAAGTTTCATAACTAGGTAAAGAACATATCTATGTTAACCACATGAACTGAAAGATCAGAATTCATAAGTTATGTGCCTTTTTCTATATCTCTATATATTTGCACATATCCACCTTATTCTTATGTTATGAATAAATTGTATTATTTTGTTTACTTCAACAAGTACGTTTGGATTATTTGTAAAAATAAGTCTATCATGTTTATTTTATGGCATTCTACCTAAAACCTTGTTTAAAAATTGCAGTATATCCATTTTAGTTTTATAACACAAAAAATTTGGATATGACATTTGATCCAATCTTTAAGGTGCTCTAAAGCCTTTTTCCCTAAGTATCCATCAGAATGCTGCAAAATATGAAAGGCTTTATCTGAGTGCCACATGAGTTGGAGTTGGAGCAGGGACAGGGATTATGTATGGGGTTTGAACCTTGGACATTTGATACATGAAGCAGCACTGAGAATGTGCCATTTCAGAATGCATAAAAATTGGGGATGATTTCCATTTTATGCATAAGATCGATATACTTGTCTTGAATTTACTGTGAAATTTTAACTTTGATATTTTCCAATTCCACCATTGCCTAACTTGCCACACTAAATACACTATCACACTTGAGATCACTTTCTTCTTTTTTATGAGGATATGGGGGTTTTGAAAATGTATTAAGCTTTGTTGATGTTGTTCCTTCTTACTTCTGCCTTGATTCCTTTAATTTGTTTCTTTTCTGATAATTTCTGGAGGCACAACATAAACCATATACTGCTGTGCTATTACTGTGTGGAGAGCTCATTTGGGAGCATCCTAATTTAGTTTTTTTGAAAATTTTAGATCTCACTTCTGTTGTTTTAATTGTTATTTGGTGCCCCCATTGTGGTGTGTGTTTTTATAACTGGCATCTCAATTTTTTTCTATTATTTTCATGGGCATCACCATATTGTTGTTATTAGTAATATCTGTTGCTCTCATATAAGCCATCATTATAAAAGATGGCACCACACATTAACCAATTTCCAAACTTTGAATCAACTACAATAAAATTGTAAAGTTAGGAATTTCTTTAAACTTTAATCCCCTCTCATATAAAGGCTACTACAAAAAAATCTGTTCATTTTTTACTTTAATTTCAATTAGTGCCTTGGTTTTTGGTTTTCCTGCAATGTTTTGGTCTGTTTTGTGACCATTCTTTTGGGTTCCAATTTAAAATTTCTTCATTTCCCATTCATTAAATACCAAAAAGTCTGTCTGGACCCATCTACTTTCATAACACACAGTAAGTGTGTATGCTGAAGTTCACCTGTGATGTTACCAGTACCATTTAGTACAAAAGCAGGTGGCATGCAGAGCTTTGTTTGCCACAACTTTGCAGAATGAATAAGACACTCTGACAGTCTTCAAAAGTTTAAATAAAATTTTACTAAAACCATTAAAAAGTTACTGCACAAAATTTCTGGCAATGAAAAAGAACTCTCTTTGTATTCCCAGTAACAACAAAGGATTTAGAGATTTAGCTTTGTTTGGTCTTTTTATTGTTATGGCCAAGTCAGGATTCCTCCACTTGCTCAAGGTTAACATGTTTCTTTTTGTCTTTTTTGTTTTTTAATTGTTGTTTACTGTTTTCTATTGTCTAATTTTAAATATTGTTCTGTTTATTTATTTGTGTAGCCTTTTAGGCATTATGTTTACCTCTTGGAAAAAGAAACCAGAAATGTTTTTTTTCAACAAAAAAAGGAAACATGTAAATACCAAAACATCAACATAAATACAGTAGGAAAAGCATGTATATAATCTACTGCTGTACTGATGCAGATTAGTACACATTCTTCATGTGATAAGTTTTGAAACTGTCACCAACACACAGCCCAACTTCAGAAATGCGACAGTAGAAGTGTGTTTATTGCATTGTCTTATCTTTTTTCTGTTGCTTGCACATGAGAGGTTATAATATCAGTGTCTGATCTGCAACATGTCTATATGTAAATGTAAGCTGCCACAGAACAAGGCTTAGTGACTTCCACAATTTCTCAACATGGACATTGACAGTAGCTTGCCCTTGCACTTGAACACAATTATTTTGCCTTTCTGTCACACCAAAGTGAAATGTCACGTTACTGAATTCAAGCATATTACGGTGCCTCAGTCATGCAGGACCATATGTATCAGTTTTACTATCTGTGTCCATATCTGATGAATAATTCACAATGGTTCACTTTCAGTTTATTCTAAAACTGGATTTACAGTTTTTTGTTTGCCACCGTGTGTTTATTTGAACACTCTGCCACAGTCATGAATATTGACAGGTTACCATAGAGTTACCATAATTTAGAAGAATGCAAAAAGATTTTCAAGATTTTTTGAATCATTATGTTATATCATCCACTAGATGGTGGCAGGATTCTGTCCCAAGAGTAATTTGGGATTAACATTATAAAGGAAATGCTTAAGGTTAACACCAAGAATGATAGTTATGTACAGTATTATGTTTTTTATTCGGTTTGGTTATTATCTAGTAACAATTTGTGTCTTGCAATTCTTGTTTCTTGTATTTTGTGAGTGGATCTGCAAGAGGCAGGGCCACTTGTCAGTCACCTTTTAGGGACTGCGCCTAACTCAATAAAGGCAGACTGGGAATTTAAATCCAATGTGGTTGATTTTGAATGTGTGATTAAGGTCCACCAGATTATTCTTTTTTTTATTTTATTGATTTTATTGTAATCATTCCATACAAATAGATCAATTTTTACAAAAAAAAGGGTTGAAAACAATATTCTTGAAGATTTTGAATAGGATTTTGCTTGCCTTGGATTGCCTTTTGGATTATGTTTTGCTTCTGTGTTCTTTTTGTTGCATATTCCTTTTTCTGTCAATAAATCTTGCTTTTTTGAAGATTATGTGTGGCCTTGATCTGCCAAGGGTGGATCGTAATCCCTTCCCTTGTGGAGTATTTTGAGATTGTGGCAGGCTGGTTGGATTCAGGATGACTTCTCTGGGTGTTTTTGAAGGCCTTACATGACCTTTGGACATTTTTGAGATTAAATTATAAATTATGCTTGTGGTTTTGCTTTGGTTCTGTCTTTTACTGTTGATGCTGATTAACAGAAAAATGATGTTTTTAACCTCTGAAAGGTGAACAACTAGGATATAGTGACCATAATATAAAACATTTCTCGGTGCATATTAAAGAACTATAAAGTACTCCAAATTTTTAACCAACAAAGTCTAAAAATGGTACAACTGGAAGAGGTTTTTGAGTTTGGAGTCTATTAATGAGCAGTGGAACAGGTTTAGTCTACAGCGTAAGACAAGAGAGGTTGGGAGCATGCGCTGATGGCGCATTGCCACACCCACCACGCAATGAACCACCTCAACAAGTTCATCATGAAATTTAGAAGCACTAAAATACTGAAGAGAATTCCACATTAGATAAGTGAGCACTTATAAAAGAAGTTGCAAAGGAAAAAAAGCTTTATTATACATATAGACTAATTGACCCCAGCACTAACAGTAATGCTTATGAGAACATTACAGCAATGTTTAAAAAGGATATTAGTTAAACTAAAAGGAGTTTTGAGAGAAATACTGTAGAACGGTAAAAATGACCCAAAGAGATTCTTTCAGCATTTTAGCAGTAAGGATAAATAATCAATAAGGAGTGCATTAGAATCTGTAAAGACAAAGTAAAATATACTGAAAGTGAAATAGCAAAGGCTCTAAACTTACATCTTTCTCAAGTTTACACATGTGAAGAAGTAGATAACCTGCTGTTGTCATAAGCATTACACCTAGAACTGGAGCTTGTATCTTTTTATTACTATGTATTATATATCCATGGTGAACTTCTCTTCAGTTTCTTATTGCTTCTATATTTCATGATTAACTTTTCCTGCTCTGTAACAGGGCAATGTGCTGTTTTTTAAAATTAGGTTGATACAAATCACAGCTACCAGTTAACATGTATTTTAGAATGCTATAAAGAAGTTAAGGAAGCCAAAAAATGGCATCCTATTGTATAAAAAGAGTGCTTAGGTTGATCGGAGTAGCTATAGACCAGTAAGCTTAACATGCATCTTAGGCATATTAAAGGTAAATATTAAAGAAAAAGACTAAGTATCTGTGATGGTCCAGGTTAGCTCCAGCATCCTTGTCACACTTGCACCCGGCACCATCTATAATCATGTCCGGGACAAGCAAATACAAAAATGATATGTAACAAGAAAGGATTGGTGCAAATTGCTTTTTATTCACATCAATCCACAGTACAGACAATTCAATGCTTCATAAAATATAAATAATCTGCAATAAGATCAAGTGCTCGTGAAGGATTAAAACCATTAATAAATAAATTAGAAATCCAAGTCAAAAACCATACAGGCGTTGAGTTTCAGCCTTGTGTTTCTCTCTCACCATCTCTCCAGTTCATCCAATTGGGTCTTACAGCCAGTAGAGACACTGGCAGCTGCAATCCATTTCTCCAGGGGCCTCATGTATAATGCTGTGCATAGAACTCACAATATAACATGGCGTAAGCAGAAAAACGGGAATGTGCGTACTCACAGAAAAACCCAGATGGAGGAATCTGTGCGTATGCAAACTTCCATGTTCTTCCGCTACATAAATCCCAATCAGCGTGAAAAGTAACGCACGTGAACGTGCCTGCTGTCCCGCCCCAACTCCTCCCAGAATTACGCCTCTTTGAATATGTAAATCAATATTAATAGCCCTTAAGCTCAGCGTTTTGTGAAAAGACAATGGCAAAACCACAAGGAAAAATGGAACACTTTAGGCGAGTACCAAGTGGAGGCAAGGAAAAACGTACTATTTGTTGGTTTAAACAGTGGTATAAACGAGAAAAGGAAGCTGATCGAGTGACATAGAGTGTCGGAGAAACTTGAAATCTCAAGTTCACAAAGTCGCACAGTGCCTGAAATAAAAAAAGAAGTTGCATATCAAAGTCGCCGTGAAGAGGCGAGTCGTAGCCCAACGTCTGAGTGTCATATGAAAGCTTATTAGGGTACAGAGAAAAAAACAAAGCACACAGTGGGTAAAAAAGCACGAAATGTCAATTTTAATCTTGAAATTTCCACTTTAATTGCATAGTTTTTTTTGTCATTAAAGTAGAACATCATAAACTTAATATTAAAATAGTTTAATTTACTAGTTTCTCAAATCCCATCGTAACTAAAGTAGTACGTTAAATGCTTTGTTTTGTATTTGATCTTCTATGTGCTCTATGTGTGTGAATCACTACGTGCTTCTTAAACAGTCTTTCTCTACCTCCTTCAGGACACAGAATCCATTACATTTGTGATATTACAGCTCTCTGAATAACTAAAATACTGAGATGTATACGTGATATCATTTTCATGATGATAGGAGTTAAAGCATGTTATTAAACATGGGAACATGGTGGCACAGTGATTGTGCGCGACCTTCGATAAAATAATTTATTGCAGTTCTGTCTCTTTCAAATGTACTAACCTCCAATTCCTGTCCTTCCTTTTCTTTCTCCAAATATCCAATCGCCACACAATCAGCTTTGTAATAGACGTTAAGACATCTGTAAGCTTATAATGGCGATTCTTCAAATCTTTTAAGGAACATTGAAATATCTTCGTAGTACATGTTTAATTATTCTATCCTTCACGCCAGTCCCAGTGAAGCATACAGTGCGAGGCAGGAACAATCCGTGAACGGAGCGCCAGATCCTTGCTAGCGTAGCGACACCATGTCCTTTAATTATTAACAGTATAGATTATTTAAATAAAGTTAAAGTTTTATCTGTATAATATAATAAATATATTTTGCTGCATTTCATCTTATAAATGATATTGTCATCATATGTAAATATGCGCTTTATAAAGTGGCTCAGGATGTGCAATATTATAACTGTATCACAAGTTTACAGTGAGGTGATTGTACTTATAGGTACAAACAGTTCTACAAGGAGCAGTTGATGGACTGATTGATTGCGTTTAGAGCTCTTGGTATGAAACTGTTTCTGAACCGCGAGGTCCGTACAGCAAAGGTTTTGAAGTGTTTGCTGTGTGAGAAGCAGTTCAAATAGGAAGCTTGGCTGAGGCAGCGTGTGCTTGATGCTGTATACTGATAATTCTCTTTCCGATCAGCTGCTCCAAGTGGTGCAGTGAGAGTAATGTGGCAACCCCTAACGGGAGCAGCTGAAAGAAGAAGAAGAAGGTGCAGTGAGAGTAACAACGCTAAAGCATTGTTTATGGTATTTAGAACAGTTCTCTGGACCATTATATTGTTACAGGTTAATTACAATCAGATGCATTAAACTAATAAACAATATGCGGTTAATTTCAGTGTATTTATAAAACCGTGTCAGGGATGTGGATCTGAAAAAGAACGATAAACCACACAGGAACAGTAGCATTGCTTTGACGCTGGGTGCCGCCAGTCTGCAAAACCGAGCGGAGAACTTGCATACAACAGGGTATGAGGTACCATGGAAATGTGCGTGGCTTTACGCCAAGTTTAGGTTTTATACATCGCGATTTGAACGCAGAAACGTTCGTACGCAACATTTCTGTGCATACACACCGTTTATACATGAGGCCCCAGCTCTTTCCATGATCACCATCTTTCTAATACCCTCCTCAGCGTCTACAGCAGCATTTCCCAAACTATGGGTCGCGACCCGAGCGAATATTGAGTGGGCCCTGAAACATAAGACAATATTCCGACCGATCGGGCTAACAGCCGGACGTCTTTTGTTTTTGTGACATTCTTTATCGCGTTGTGTTCGTTAGCGTACGCCCTTATAATCTTTTTAAAAACAATTATTAATGTTTGAATATAATAATGGAAAAGTGGTTGAAACGGATAGCAAAAACTATGTTGCCGCCGCCGGTTGATTGTGATGAAAAGACAGAAGATGTTCTTATAAATGACAAAAGTGGCACTGAGGCTGACTTCCAAGCTCCCTCAACGAGTTCGCATGAATCGAAACGACGGAAAGTTGTAAAAAATATGACCCTGAATATCTAAAACTAGGATTCACTTGGAATCATGATACGATAGATCCGCGTCCTCAATGCGTGATTTGCTACGAAATATTAGCGAACGAAAGTATGCGCCCAAGTAAGTTGACGCGTCATATAGAAACGAAGCATTCCCATTTTACGAATAAGCCAGTAGATTTTTTTCAAAGAAAATTGTTGGATATGAAATCTTCAAAAAATATTGTTTCACATTTCATTAATATTAATGAAAATGCTGTATATGCCTCGTAACTTATTAGCTTAAGGATCGCCAGAGCAGGAAAGCCTCAAACCATTAGCGAAGATTTAGTGTTACCATTGATTAAAGATGCTGTTGGAGCGATGTTTGGAGAAAAAGAAGTAAAGGAAATCGAGCGCATACCACTGTCCAATAATACTGTTGCACGACGAATCGACAAAATGGCTGAATGGGCAGAGGACGAATTAATCCGGAGGGTAGTTTGTAGTAAATATTATACGCTACAGCTAGATGAGTCTACTGACGTGCAAGGCCTATCTCAACTACTTGTTTTTGTGCGTTATATATGGCAAAACGACGCGCATGAAGATATCTTGTTCTGCAAGCCAATTAGTCGTGGAACAGCCGAGGAAATTTTCAATGCAATTGATTCCTATATAAAAGAGAAAGGTTTACAGTGGAAGAACTGTTTCGGTATATGCACTGACAGTGCGCGGGCTATGTGCGGGAAAAATAGCAGTGTTGTTACAAGAGTTCTTAAACAAAGCCCCTGTGCTTTGTGGACACACTGTAGCCTTCACAGAGAAGCACTAGTTTCAAAAGCATTACCTAATGATTTCAAAACAGTACTAAATACAGCTGTGAAAATTGTAAATTATATTAAAACAAAACCCTTACAAGCATGTTTATTTCAAAAGCTGTGTGAAGAAATGGGTAGTCTTCATACATCTCTTCTTCTGCATATGGAGGTACGTTGGTTATCCAGGGGGAAAGTACTGACACGATTAGTGGAATTACGCAATGAAGTTACAATTTACTTGGAAGGAAAAACTGAATATATTGAATCTCTACTGGACAAAGAATTCATTCTCAAGCTCACATACTTGGCGGATATTTTTTCGGAATTAAACGAACTCAATTTGTATTTGCAAGGTTCAAACGAATCAGACATTTTTGCAGTTCACGATCGAATTCGAGCATTTATGAAAAAGCTTATGTTGTGGAAAAGTTGTATTGAGGATGGCAAGTATGATTGTTTTGAAACTCTTGAAACTTTTATTATAGAAAACCAATTGCAGCCAAAGACGAACGTACTGTCTGCAATTTCCACTCATTTATTATTGTTAAAAAATAACTTTGATGCCTATTTCCTGGAAGAGATGAAAAAGCTCGACTCGTTGAATTGGATTTGTAACCCATTTCAAGACCGCCTACCAAGTAGTATGTCAACAAAAGCAAGTGAAGAACTCAGAAGATACGTCACTGAAACATAGTTTCAATCACAAGCAGTTAATGAAATTCTGGCTCTCAGTTGCTGGGAACTATCCTTGCCTGTTTGATGAAGCTATAAAAGTCCTCCTCCCCTTCAGTACCTCATATCTATGTGAGGCCGGATTTTCGGCTATGATCAGCATTAAAACTAAATACCGAAATAAATTGGACGTATCAAACTCACTGCGATTAAAAGTAACTAAAATTGAAGTTGATGCTAAAGCTGTAATGACAAAAAATAGGAAACAAATACACCCTTCTCATTGAAAAAACAGTCCTTGTAGGTATTTAAGTAATAAAAAATTGTAACTTAACGTTGTTATTTTTTCTTATTTGAAAAGTTCTTCATTCATATTGGTGACGCTTAAATTTCCATAGTGACTGTTTGTGAGCTAAAGTACAATATATGTTGTCTGTGATGATAACAAATTAATGTCAAATGAAAAAAATACTTTAAACAAAATAAACAGCCCGAACAAATAAGACACCATTAAGTAGTTCTGCGACTCGCTACTAGGGAATCTGAGCGTTACCAATATTTTATGCCCCCTTTTTAAGACGGCTAAGAGGTGGGTCCCGAATTTGGCAGTTTTTGTTAGGTGGGTCGGAGCCCAGTCAACTTTGGGAACCACTGGTCTACAGGATCCCTATGAGGCTATGTCACAATTGACCCCACTCATATGAACTGCTCAGCAGGGCACAATCCATCCCTCAGCGTGTTGCACGCCCTTACTACGCTAGCTCACATCCCCAATCCTGCTTTGCTAGTCCTTAAATTTTCTCTCTCTCTTGCTCAGGCTCCTTTTAAAAGGATAGGGATGCAAGTGTGCTAATCATGGACTGCAGAGTTCTAATGAGGTAACTGCCTGCTGCGCCACATAAATGACTTGCCAGCCAACTGCCAGTTAACACCCCGGAGCTGCTCCGCCATGCTGCTGCTTACACCAACACCTCTCCTCACCTGAGCATACCCCTCATCACAGCATCACATGACAAGAACAACTGTATTAGTAAACAGTCAACATGAGTTTAGACAGGATAGCTGTCTTTCACTAATATGCTGGAATTTAATGAGGAAGCAGCAAAAGCATTTGATCAGGGAAGTACATATGATATTATTTATGTGGACTTTTTTTGAATTTTTTAATAAGGCATCATGACAGGTTAGTGATCAAACTAAAAAGTGGGAGTTCAAGGCACTGTTTGTAGCTGAGTGCCAAACTGACTTAAACCCAGAGAACAAGGGTTACAGTGAAAGAAACATTTTCAGAATCAGGGGATATTAAGTGTGGTGATCCTCAGGATTGGGTGTCAACTTTTCAAAAAGATTGGTAGTGGAGTATCATAGGCTTCTTCTTCTTTTCGCTGCTCCTGTTAGGGGTTGCCACAGCGGATTATCTTCTTCCATATCTTTCTGTCCTCTGCATCTTGTTCTGTTACACCCATCACCTGCATGTCCTCTCTCACCACATTCATAAACCTTCTCTTAGGCCTTCCTCTTTTCCTCTCTACCTGGCAGCTCTATCCTTAACATCCTTCTCCTAATATACTCAGCATCTCTCCTCTGCACATGTCTAAACCAACGCAATCTCGCCTCTCTGACTTTGTCTCCCAACCATCTAATTTGAGCTGACCCTCTAACGTACTCATTTCTAATCCTATCCATCCTCGTCACACCCAATGCAAATCTTAGCATCTTTAACTCTGCTACCTCCAGCTCTGTCTCCTGCTTTCTGGTCAGTGCCACCGTCTCCAACCCATATAACATAGCTGGTCTCACTACTGTCCTGTAGACCTTCGCTTTCACTCTTCCTGATACCCATCTGTCACAGATTACTCCTGACACTGTTCTCCACCCATTCCACCCTGCCTGCACTCTCTTCTTCACCTCTCTTCCACAATCCCCGTTACTCTGTACTGTTGATCCCAAGTATTTAAACTCATCCACCTTCACCAATGCTACTCCTTGCATCCTCACCATTCCACTGTCCTCCCTTTCATTTACACACATGTATTCTGTCTTGCTCCTACTGACCATGATTCCTCTCCTCTCTAGAGCATATCTCCACCTCTCCAGGGTCTCCTCAACCAGCTCCCTGCTATTGCTACAGATCACATTGTCATCAGCAAACCTCATAGTCCACGGGGACCTCTGTC
This sequence comes from Polypterus bichir lapradei, assembly GCA_026402145.1. Classification (NCBI taxonomy): domain Eukaryota; kingdom Metazoa; phylum Chordata; class Cladistia; order Polypteriformes; family Polypteridae; genus Polypterus; species Polypterus bichir. Next base: position 38,058,170 of record JANRMT010062796.1, read on the forward strand.
TAATCTTGTCTGTCAACCTGTCCATAACCATTGCAAATAATAAAGGGCTGAGAGCCGATCCCTGATGTAATCCCACCTCCACCTTGAATGCATTCGTCACTCCTACCGCAGACCTCACCACTGTCACACTTCCCTCGTACATATCCTGTACAACTCTTACGTACTTCTCTGCCACTCCCGATTTCTTCATACAATACCACAGCTCCTCTCGAGGCACCCTGTCATATGCTTTCTCCAGGTCCACAAAAACGCAATACAACTCCTTCTGGCCTTCTCTATACTTCTCCATCTGCATCCTCAGAGTGGAGTATCATAGGCTACAACATAAATAATAATAATTCAGTTTGGCTGCATTCACTAGCCTACTACCTTTGACGGCTCCTATTGCTAGATTTCAAAAAAAGATTTGTCACCTGCTTCACCAACAGAGGATCATAGCAGTGGCTTTCTTTAAATGAGGCATTAAAAACTCTTTTTTTATTTTTGATTTATATGGATTATCTGTACTACTGTACTTAGAATTACAACTAGACTAAAATACTAGGGTGTTGTACAGTGTTAGCCATTATGGATGTAGTGAGAATGACACCTTTTATTGGCTAACTAAGAAGATTACAATTACATCTTACCTGAAGAAGGAACCTGAGTTGCCTCAAAAGCTTGCATAATGTAATCTTTGTAGTTAGCCAATAAAAGGTGTCATTTTGCTCGACTAGACTAAAATAAACTCTAGGTTGAAAACATGTGTTTCTAATATTTCAGTTATTCATAAAACAGCAACAGTAATAATAATCCAGTCTGTAATAATCATCCAATTAAAGTGCCATAGGAGACACAATCATGGCAAAATAAAATCAACATTCCAACATGGCTGTAACTATAGGCTTTGAATGCATTTCTAAAGATTGATTTATTTCAAATTATAAGCATCTTCTATAATTTGAAATGTTGAATTAAAACTTGCCAAATACTAGTTTTCATTGTGTACTACTAGTGTAGACCAATAAAATTTGTCAAAGAGCTTTTCGCGCTGAATTTGTTGTGACCTTATTAGCCAAAGAAAGATGGAAGGAGTGAAGAGTCTACATGCTTAGTGTTGTGTCTCTTTGGTAGCAGCAGCATTAAGTGTCAGGCAAAAAAAAAAAAAAAAAAAATTTTTCAGTTTGACAGAGGTGAGTACATGCTATCAAATCTATGAGGGGCAAAATTTGTGAATTTAATGCTTTCTGTCTGTAAGAAATGTTAATGTTCTGGTATTTAATTCTGTTAATTTCCTCATGGGGAGGCATGGTGGCTCAGCGGTTAGCACTGCTGCGTCACAGCTCAGGTCACATTTTTGGCAGACATTTCCCTAAGCCCTTGGGGACACTGAAAAGACCATTCCACCATAATAATCAACTCAAAAATAGCTCAGTTTCTTCTACCGCACTGACCTCAATACATTTTGCTGAATTCAGTGGAATTTCTGAACATTCTCATAATTTTGACAAACTTTGAATGTATAGTGATATTTCAGTCTCTATATATGTTGGTATAGACACAATAAACAGTATTTAAAGATGATTGTTATACTTTGTGCCCAATTTTGTGATTATATTGAACTAGTCCATTTTATTTTTAGAGAAACTAGGAGGCTTTGCCCCCTGCTCACTTTGCTCACCAACCCCCATGCCTGCGCTACGCGCTAGCCTGTTTGCAGTTCTGTTCGCTCGCCTATGGGGATGCGGTTGTACAATTTAAGCAGATTTTTATTTTCATGGGAATTGTTACATATGCAAAATAGAACTATTTTATATTACAGCGAGTAGTTAACCATATTAAACAAGAGTAAAACATAATATTTTAAAAGTAAATTATGTTTCATTTTGTCTTAGTTATTCGTTGCATAATACGATTTTGTTCTGTTTGGCTTTGAAATTAACACGCAAATACTTTTTAAACTTACACTTTTACTGTAAAACTTCAGTAAAAACAACTTTATGAATTAAATTTTCATTAATATCGCATTGAATTTTGATTCTGTGTTAGGACTTTCATCGTGACAACACAACATAAAACTGCCCATGATTTAATTTTGTTTTTTTCTCTCTATTAAATAAAACAACTTTTTCAAATGTTTGGCTGTGAGATTTGTTAATTGTCTTTGCTAAAGCTATTCTAACGGGAAACTGTTAACGTTTTAATATGAATGGCATATCAAGATCTTTGTTGTCTAATGTTATCAGCAGAAGATATACTACATTACCTTTCTTGGATACATCCTTCTTTCTACAGTAATTCATGTGGTGGAAGACCAGGTGCTGTTAATGGTTGTAGATATTCTTCAGGATATTGTAAGTTGATGTTTTCATCTTCCGCATGATCACCACCAACTGTTTCAGCATAGTCTATTGATACAGATTTAGCCAATTTGCTGTGTAACTGGTCAACATTTTTGGCGTTAATTTGTTTGACTTTATCGTTTCTCAGTGTTAGGATTGCCTGTGTACTCATTTTTTCTGTTGATAACCCTTCTTGATGAAATTCTTCAATAAGATTTGGACATAACACGTCTTGGGTACGGTGGCACAGTGATAGCGCTGCTGCCTTGTAGTTAGGAGATCTGGGTTCGCTTCCTGGGTCCTCCCTGCACAGAGTTTGCATATTCTCCCCGTGTCTGTGTGGGTTTCCTCCGGGTGTTCCGGTTTCCTCCCACAGTCCAAAGACATGCCAGCACGTCTTGGGCGGCACGTTGGCACAGTGGTAGCGCTGCTGCCTTGTAGTTAGGAGATCTGGGTTTGCTTCCTGGGTCCTCCCTGCACAGAGTTTGCATGTTCTCCCTGTGTCTGTGTGGGTTTCCTCCGGGTGTTCTGGTTTCCTCCCACAGTCCAAAGACATGCCAGTTAGATGCATTGGCGATCCTAAATTGTGCTTGGTGTGTGAGTGTGCGCGCCCTGCCCGGGGTTTGTTTCCTGCCTTGCGTCCTGTGTTGAATAGGATTGGCTACAGCAGACCCCCATGACCCTGTAGTTAGGATATTGCGGGTTGGATAATGGATAGATGGATAATATGTCTTCTTTAATTGTGAACTTAAAGTGAGAAAATCGTTAAGATTTATAAGAGCTGAGAGAGCAGAAAATGTGTCTATCAAAAGCATTCACACAAATGAGTGGTGAGAGTACCGTGTGTGTGGTTGAATATGGTTGAGAGGAGGGCATGATTTGAAAAAGGTCATGGCCAAAGTCTCGCAGGACTTAAAAAAATCTTCCAAATAGTCTCGTCTCGTCACTGGATTTTTTTATTATAATAGAGAGACAAATTAAATGTATATATTTATTGTTTATGTGTCTACTTTGGTGCAATTATGATTTTGTTATCACCATTAGTGTAAGCAGCATGTTAGGCCCAAACATTAAGTACAGATCTGTCTTTTTAAATAATTTGTGACAACATATAGACTTACAACCATCTACTATGCACATTTCAACTCAATTTAAAATTGTGACTTTTCTTTAGTATTGCTCCAGGACATTAGGATTTGGGGGGCTATTGACTAAATACACCGAAACGATGTTACAAATAACCTCAGGTATCAGTGCTGAAGCCGCTGCTATTTTTAATATATAAATTATCTGGATAAGAATATAAATACCAAGCAGGTTAAATTTGTAGAGGTGGAATGGAATATAATCTCAAATCTATTGAATCATTGCAAAGGGGTTTGGACAGCACACAGGCTTGGGCAGATTTGTGGCAGATGGAATTTAATGTAAGTAAATGTGAAGTATTACAAATAGAAAGTAAAAATGTGAGGTTTGAATACACAATGGAAAGACTGAATCTTGAAAATACACCCTTTAAGATGCACCTAGGAGCTGTAGTGGACTGGTCAATGTCTACGTCCAGACAGTGCACTGAGGTCATTAAGAAGGCTAATAAGTTAGGTTTTGTAGCACAATCACAGTATGAAATACAAATGAAGGGCTGAATACTCTTTTATCATGAAATTTGTTCTGACATCCTAACATATGATGTCATGAGGTGTGTTTTAAATTTGTGCCAATGTAATTTAAGTATTTGTTTCTGTGCTCTTGCCTGCTACATTATGCTTGCTTTTCAAATACTGTAAATTGTATTCCTGTACATTTTGGATTCGGTACTATGAAGTGTTTACTCAGAAAGGTTAGTAATTCCATGGGGGTGCATATACTGATTGCCCAGTGGAATGAGGGGTGAAGCAAGTTCTTGTGAGTTTTTCTTAGAGCTGCTCTTTTAAGTTTCCTTTTTCAGTATAAGGGCTCTTTTGGAGTTTTACACACATGCTTTTTCCTTGTTTATATGTTTTCTTATTGATGCCAAAATCCATATAACTCAGGAGTTTTTGTTATATTACTGCATATGCCAGCTGGTCATGAAAACATGAAACCCTGGATTTTTACATAATCATGTATTGTGTAATTACTATAACCAGTATGACTGGTTTTTATTATTCTCCCTCAGTGACATGTCTTTTACTTACACCACGTAACAGCAAATGAGAAACATGCTCCAAGACAAATTGCACATTCCGTGCATATAAACTGTGTATAGGAAATCTGTTGAAAAGCAAAACATACTGTATGTTTTAGATGTGGTCAAAAGCACAGTACATGTTAGAAGTTTGACAGAAAAACAAACTTCTACCTGTCTGCTACTAGCAACAGCGGTAGTACCAACAGTAAAATCACTAAGTACTGGATATCATATTAGAAAAATATTACAAATTATCACCACTGTATACATTTTAAATGTCTGTTAAAAATGTTTATACACATCATGATTTGGACTTTGACAATGCCGCCTTAAAGCCTGGTTGAGCCAGCTAATGCATCATCCCAAAACAACCAGCTCTAAGTTCTTCCCACCCAGGAGGAACACATTTCTGCTTGGCAAAGGTCAATCTTAGAATTGTATCCCACCCACACAGCTGATTCACAAAGTTTTTTTTCCTGGAGATATTGACTATATGTGCTTGATGGAAGATGGATGAATAATACTTATTTCTGTATGTGTCAGCCAGTATAAAACACAAGAAGAGAAGTTGAAAGCGTATTGCATATCTTGTTCGCTTTATTTAGATATTAGTAGGTGACCAGTCAAACATGTCAGCTGGTAAAATGTACTTTTGTTCAATAAAATAAACTAGTGAAACATGCAGGCCCACTGTCTTAAAATAAAATACCACAAAAGCCTAGATAACAATAAAACTTTCTGCCACTGCCTAAAACTTTTTGAATTTCTACAACATAACATCAGCTCATGAGCTTTTGATTAAGACCAAGATCAAAGTACTAGTTTCATTTGTGAATAATTATGTGATACATGGACAGATATTAACATTTCATATACAGTATGTAGATAAATAAATGTAATACTTTAATTCAAAGCATATTTCATTTTGAATAAGACACCTTGGACTGGTATATAAAAAAGACATCACAGCTTTTCAAAAAAAAATCTTTCAGCTGAATAAAATTAGTGTTTAGATAAAATAATTTTCAAAAATATATAATGAACTTATGTTGAAATCTCTTGTGATCAAAAATGTTTATGCTGTGTTTAGAACTTTCAACATATTACTTTTAATATTTTGTTTTTCTAGACATAAAACATCTGCTAGCTAGGTTTTAAACTTGTTTATTGAACACAGTGCTATTTGCTTCTATGTTATCTTCCATAGTGGTTCTCCCAAGCCATACAACCCAACAACATACTGTTTGTCCTACTGCCATTCTGCAAACCATATTACATCATTTTATGGCCCGCCAACAGACTTGCAAAGAGTTTTTACCCAAAAAACTACTCCTATGTCATCCAAGACTCCATTATACACTAGATATCATTAGTAGTTCAGTTTTACTGGTTGTCCATTAGAACAGGGGTTCCCAAACTTTTGGACGTCAAGTACCACCTGAGGTTAAGAGAGTTGCGTTGCGTATCACCCGCACCTTGTTGAAAGGGAGGGAGAGCTGTAAGGGGGGGGAGTTAGGGTCTAAACCAGCCCGAAATCTGAATAAAAGTTAAAGAATTGGAAGAAATTATGCATAAAATTAATGAAAAAATTTGTGCACGTACATAAATTGATAAATTCCGCCCCGAAACTAAATCCTGCCTTCGGCCTGTATGTGACGCAGTTACCGAAGACGAAATGGTATCGGCTTTGTGCTTAGATCTAGTGACTAGGATGTGATACAGTGGCAGTGCACGTATAACAATAAACGCAAGCGGTTTCTGTGAGGCAGAGTTACCGAAGACTAAATAGTGTCGGCGTTGTGCTTTCATCTAGTGACCAAAAGCTCAAACAGTGAAGAAGTAGAAGTTGACTTCCGCAAAATGGAATTATGATAGTGTTAAATGAACTAAATACTGATTCGAATAATAGGTTTTATTTATTCAGATGACGAAATTTCACACCACACTAAATTTGGGAATTCACGTATTATTGTATTTAAACAGTTTCATTGGTTTTTGCTCACAACAGGCTTGTCATAAAGGGTTTTGCACAGATAAATTAAATTTCAGGGACCGCGATGTGTACCACCTGAAAAGGCTCCGCGTACCACAGTTTGGGAACCGCTGTATTAGAACATTAAAACATTAGGACAATCTAGACAAGAACAGGCCATTCAGCCCAACAAAGCTTGCCAGTCCTATCCACTTATTTCTCCCAAAAAGCATCAAGTCAAATTTTGAAAGTCCCTAAAGTCCATAACTCTGTGTTTTGATCTATCTTATTAATATTGTATGTTTACATCTAATATTAATTTATTTTTAATCTTATATGCTTACATATTTATTACCATCTATTGCTTTTGATTATTTTTAGTAGGTTTTCATTGCACCATTTACTATATTTAGCTGCATTCTTCTGCACTAATGGGACTAGCAACAAAATCTACATTGCAATGTAGAATATACTAGAAAGAAACTTAATGTATTTTTCAGACATAAAATCTTAGTGGTTAGCTCAAACCATCTAAAAGATGTTGAGCTATATCAAATTCTGGTTTTAAATAAAAGGTTTTTATTTTCCATTAATACTTTTCAATACAAGAACCAGCCAAAATACTCAAACAGGTTCTCGTCCTCCTTCTGCCTCCAGTTGAGTGTCGCCCGCTGCCTTCCAACTCCGATGGAGCTGCACCTTTTTCTCAGAACAGGGAGTACTTCCAGTGCTAGGACATGATTCCGGAATTTAAGATTGTAAACCCCTGCAGCACCCCATGGCAGCACCCACAGAACCCAACAGGGCTGTACTCCAGGACTTCAGTTCGGAGGATAACCCGTGAGCATCTGAATGGGTACCAAAGCCCAGGGATGCTGCCATCTAGTATATTGTGGGAGAAAATATTCGCCAGATAACTACCCCACTGCTCCTTCCATTACACTGTCCTCCTGGCTGGGAAAGGATCCTTGCTCAGCCCTGGCCGAGATGCCAGTCCATGTATGCCATCTATTACACTGCATACAGATGGAAACAAGGGAGGGAATGGGCATTTAGGATGAATGCATTGTTTGTTGAATTACTTTTTCTAAAACATTTGTAATGTATGCAGTTATGATTCCCATACTTAAAAAAGACATAGCAGCACTATGAGAAAGTCCAAATATATGTAACTAGGCTGATTCCAAGACAACAATATATGAACTATGGGGAAATATTGAAGAAGTTGAATATTTTCAGCCAAAAAGAAATGGTTGAAAAGAGATGACATGGCTGATATTTTTAAAATTATTAAGGAGTTAAGCATAGTGGATTCTAGGCTTTAATTTTAAAATGATTTTATCAACACAGTGGGTCACAGATATAAATTGGTTAAGGATAAATATATTAGAAAGTTTTTGTTCACACAGAGAGCCATAGGTACATGGAATAAATTACCAAATAGTGTTTTGGAAAGTGGTACTTTGGGGACCTTCAGAAATCAAGTGGATAGTCTTTTGCAAGTTAGGTGAACAGGAATAAGTTGTTCTTGTGTCCTAAATTTACCCATATTATTATTTTGCTTTTGAATCAGGGACTGTTATTCTGATGATAATAATATGCAACTTTTTAAAGTGTGAGTGTGTTCATGAGCTGGAAGTTGGGTCCTAATTAAAGACCTTTTTATAGAATCTCACCTCTTCTCATTTACTTTCTGAAACCAGAAAGCTTTTCCTGGTGGGGGTTTTGGTGGCAGCAGGCCAAGCAGGTCAGTTCAGACTTCCCTGTCTGCAGCTACAGAGTTCAGCTTTTCCTGGGGAATTCCCTGTCATTCCCAAGCCAGACAAGAGGTGTAATCCCCCTGACATGTCCTGGATGTGCTGCATAGTTTCCACCATGAGGGATGTGGTTGGAGCAGCTCTAGGGGAGCCAGCTAAAACACATCCATATGACATGCCCAAACCACCTCAGCTGGTTCCTCTCTATCCAGAGCAGTGATTCTACCCTGAGGCTCTCCCAAATCACTGATTTTCTCACCCTATAATGGAGTGTCAACCCATTCGCACTGTGAAAAAAACTGATTTCTGCCACTTGTACTTAAAATCTCATTCTTTCAGTCTTTACCAGGAGCTCATTGACCCTAGGTGAGAGACACACACACCTTCACATCTAAGAACCAGAAATACACCCTTCTGGGTAAAGTATGCAACTTAACTACTTTTAAATACCATGCTATTACTGTCCCCTTTCCAGTTAACATGACCATTGTTGCTGTTTATCAATCTCCAGGTTTGCTCAAGGTCTCCCTTTTCTTTCTTCCTTCAGTTTTGCATAGCTTCACAACCCAACCACTCACAAAGGTGGAAATCTGCTTGACCTGATTCTTTAATGGAACTGTACTCACACAAATGCAACTGTCACTCCTCTAAACACATCTGACCGCCTTTTCATTCAGTTCTCTGTATTGCTCCCCTCCTCTCACTCCCCCTCCCCCCACTGCATCCTTCCGCCAACACCTCTGCTTACTCTATCCCAGCCATTTTTTCTTCCATAGTCTCCTCTGCTCTCCCTCCTCCTGACCACTTCTCCTCACTTGGCACCAACACTGCCACAGACACCCTATGCTCAACTCTGTCATCCTCTCTTGACAATATTCGTCCTCACTCTACCAGGCATGCATGCAAAAGACTCTCCTGTTCCTGGCTTTCTGAAGCACACCACAATCAACGGACTGGACTCAGGATAACCGAAAGGAAATGGAGAAAGTCAAAAGCTCAGGCAGACCTTGCTAAATAGCAGTCCCTTCTTACATCCTTTTCTTCAGCCACCATCAACGCTACAGTAAGGTTCTATCAAACTAGAATTAACAGCATCACCAACACACAATCTCAGTTCTCTGCTTTCACCTCCCTTTTTAACATCCTCCACCTCCTCCCTCCTCCTCCTCTTTGACTGCTGATGACTTTGCCAACATTTTTCAGGATAGGGTGGCTGTTATTGGTAGTCAGTTCACACCCTCGCTGCCCCCTATTATGCCTCCTTCCAAGCATCACCCAGCATTCTCCACATTCTCTCTGCTACCTGCCACTGATATTTCCAACCTCGTTGCCAATCACCCCACTACCTGTCCATTTGACCCTATACCCAACATTTCCTTCAGGTCATGTACATCTCACTCATTCCTTCAATTACACACATCATTAACACCTCACTCAACTCAGGCACATTTCTTATGATCTTCAAACTTGCTCTGATAACCTCACTTTAAAAAACCCAACACTTGATCCATCCCAATTTAACAATTACAGACCCATATCTCTCCTTTCCTTTCTTTCCAAAACACTTGGACATGTTGTTTCTAACCAGGTCTCTTCCTTCCTTGTACAGAATGCATTGCTTGATACCAACCAGTCCAGCTTCAAGAGGAACCACTTGACTGAGACAGCTCTACTGACTGTGGTCGACCAGCTAATGCTTACTAGAGCTACTAACATGTCATTGGCCCTGATCCTTCTGGATCTCTCCTCTGCCTTCAACATAGTCAACCATGACGTCCTTCTTGCCACCCTCTCTAACCTTGGGACTGCTCTCAGATGGTCTGAGTCCTACATCTCGGCCATATCCTACAGTGTGTCCTGACAAGCAGAGTTGTCAAAGACACACTAGATATGCACAGGTGTACCCCAAGGATCAGTGCTGGGTCCTCCACTTTTCTCTCTGTACACCACATCGCTGAGTTCCATCATCTAATCCCATGGTTTCTCTTATCAATGCTATGCAGATGATACACAGCTCTACCTCTTGTTCCCTCTGGAGGACAATACATCAGTCAGAGTCTCTGTATAACTTACTGATATCTCAACCTGGATGAAGGACCACCAACTACAGCTCAACCTGGCAAAAACCGGGCTTCTTGTGATCCCAACCAGTTTGTTCAATTCCCCATCTCTGTACAACTTGCCTCACGGTCGCTTATGCCTGCCAAGTAGGTACACAAATCTAAGGGAGGTGAAGGAGGATCTTCTTCTGACCACATTTCTACTGTTTCTCATACATGCAGGTTCACACTGTACAACCCACAAGATCAGACCTTTTTTGACAGAGTATGCAGCACAACGTCTGGTCCAGGCTTTGGTCTGGTTGTGTCTGGACTACTCCAACTCGCTTCTGGCATGAGTGATGTACCATCAAGCAGCTGCAGATGGTCCAGAATGCACAAGCCCAACTTGTATTTAGCCAGCCAAGACAGACATATGCCAGTCCTCTCTTTAGGTCATTAGATTGTCTCCCTGTCAATGGGTCAGCACCTGAGTATATGGAGACACTGGAGAGGTACTATACTGCTTCTCACTCATCAGGACTGCCAGCATCTGATGATTCCACCCTTCAAGGTATCATGTCTCAATCCAAACTCCTTTCCTGTGTAGTTCCTAGTTGGTGGAATGAGCTAACCACCTCTACCCGTATTGCTGAATCCCTCTATGAATTTAAGATTCAATTGAAAACCCATCTGTTCTGCAAGTGTCTGTCTAATTGATAGGGGAAAAAAAACGTTGCTCTGTGATATTTTAAGTTGCTGGTTAATTTGTTTTTAGACTAAGTTTAATTGCTTTATTGGTTGTAATCCATTATTGTATATTTATTAGTTATTACATCTTTTTCACTTGTGGCAATCAACTTTTTGTTAGCTGTCCTATTACACTTTCTGAACAAACAGGCCATAGTGTACTGTTACTTGATTATGTTTAACTCTTTTGTAAGTTGCCAAGCAAATAAATATAAATGTAAACAGAGTTCTTCACCGTAACAGACTTAGGTGATGAGACCTAGATCACCTGGAGTTTTTTGCACCTAGTTGGGTCTTTCTTGGTGAACAGGTTAAGGCTGAAATGTCAGACAAAGAATGGCTAACAACAACCATCATGATTATACAAAATAAAAAAACTCTGACCAGGATAGGAGTCTGGACTGAGGGAGGCATTCACTAGTGAGCACCTGGAGATTGGGCAATTCTCATAACTCGGCCAGTCTCAGTCAGAAAAAACATTGTTGAGCCACCTTGTAGTTTCACTATGTGGAAGACGAAAGGTGAAGATCAGGTGTGATGCCAGGTTAGTTGCAGGAATACATGGGAAAGAACTTGACAAACTTTTTGAACCTTTGTCCCCTAAAAAATACAAAGTTATTCAATAATCACACATAATTGGTATAGTTAAAGCAAAAACTCTAAGGGCAAAGAAAACTTCAAAAGATTTTTATTAAAGTCACAATATTTTAAAAGTTCATTTAAAAAATTTCATAATGCTGCCATTTGATTCAGACATATTCATTGTTTATTAAAACTGTATTCAAGATCACATCTTACCAAGACACGTGCTTCTACCCCCATTCGCTGGTCAAGAGTCCTGTTTTCAATTCAAAATGTTATTTTTATGAGGCTTTAGGTTTCCCATTTTTGTTGTGCCCTGATAATTCTGGAAACATACATGTAACAATATTTTAGCTAAAAAGTGTGTGTTTTGCATGTTTTGAGCATACAACTAGGTAACTGACATGTGGCTAATGTAACATTAGTAACTTGAGATTTTTTTTTCTTTTCTTCCATGTACATTTTTCACATTGTTTGCTATTTTACAACAATGGTCACTATTGGCTTCTATTATATAATAAACATTTTCTCTCTGTTCTGCATTAAAGATGAGGTTAAAGATTTTTCTCTGTCATTATTACAAAATACACGGGGTAAATAACATATAAAAATATATTTTTGGGTGGAGTATTCCTATAATAACTACCTACTACCGATCACTTTCCTGCAAAAATTACCAATATATTTTAACAAGTCCAGATTACTGCTGTCAATAAGTACAACACAGCCTGCGATCCCCTACTCCCTGTATTATATTTGTAAAGGTTTTTTTCTAATGTTATCTGTATTTGTAACACAGTCTAATCCCACTACAAAAACATCTTCTAATGTTACTTTTATATTGTTCCAAACCTCCTTTATGCTGAACATGAAGGCACAGACTCTGCTCTGAGGCTCTTAGTCACTTAGCCCCTCTTCTTAGATCTATTTGTGAGATTCCATCTGTCTTAATGTTCAAATGCACATTGATGTGGTCTACCTAACCTATTAATTGGTATCTCTTCATTAATAAAAATCATCAATGGCTTCTGTTTGGTATAATAACAATGACACTACCCTATTGAACATCTAATAGTGCTAAGCTGTGGAAGCTTTTTTTATGCTGCAATACCTACGTTATTGATGTAGATGTGTTATGGACTTTAGTTTCATTATTAAAAATGTTGTTATTTGAGGTAAACTTAGGTTAGACGGGCCATGCAGTCTCATTCTTCAGCTGCCCTTCAATGCTTCACCCACCCCTCTTCCATGGCTCCTTCCATGTGGGTCCACACAATCTCATCTGACTTGTCCACACTGCAAACCCATTCATGTTATTGGACCTGCCTTACATTTCACTTATATTCCCTAACTCCATAAGACAATCGAAGTGGCCCTGCACCACCTATGTGCTTACAGGTACGTACTCACTATCTCCCCCATCCCTTCCACACTATGTACTACCTCATTTCATGTCTGTGTGTTGACTCCAATGATTCTCTTCTGGGGCATTCTTTTCTTCTACCCTCATTTATAATTAGCATTTTAGTTTCTAAAGATTTTGCTTTACAATTGTTTTATGTTTTAATGAGATATTGAGCAAATTACATTTATTTCTTCATTAACATATTAAAATAACTACATTACACATGAAATAACTAAACGCTTGTATATAATTACTGTGTTTTAACATAGGCACAATATCAAGAATGCATGACAATTATTATATTTAGAGTAATTTGGCTATCACAACTCTCTAGTGGACTGACAATTGAACTTGTGGGTGCCTACTTTGATATAAAGGAGCATCATTCTCAGAGGATTTATTAAAACAGATATTATTGTAATATAATTTTGTTTTTACCATTTTTACCACAGTTCAATATTTGTAGTATTAATTTGGCTTTTAAAGAATCTATATATATGTATATATATAAAATGCTAATTTCTGTCCGTTATGTGATAACTCGCAAACTAAAGGGGTAGAACCTTGATCTTGGTCTTTATTGAAAGCTTATGACCTGATATGCGCTGGTTAATCAACAAATTTAGGTAGAACCAACCTCATCAAAGTGAGGTGAGTTTTCATGTTTCTTATGGCAAACTGACTGAGAAGCTGATGTGGCAGAAAGACAAAGAAGAGCAGTGATTTCTGTTGAGCATGAAGCAAACTGCAGAAGAAGATTACATGATAGGAAGAAGAAGAATGATGATGACTGCAGCATAACAAAAATGCATATCTAAAAATTTCAAAAAATGTAACAAAAAGACCCCAAGTGAAGTTATAACACAAAATCATGACAGGCATATCTGATACAATATTGTAATCTTACTGGATATTTAAAACACCTTGTGATCATGCAGGGAGTAAATGGCCTTTTGTAAATTGATTCAAGATGGGTTGATGCATACATTTACCAAAATATGCATTCAGTCCAGCAGTCGAACAAGGGTCCAAGTACTATGAAGTCACCCACTACTGACAGTACTGTGGTGTTACCTGTTAAAAAGATGCTTTTATTGCAGCTTCCTTAATATTTTATGGGTAAGGAAGTCTTAAGTATCACTTCCATAGAAGAAGCCTTCCCTGTTCATTTTCTTCATTCTTTATTGTACACCCTAATGTTGCAAGTCTGTTAGGATGAAGGACAGATTTCAACATCTGAATTCTAAGGCTGTGGCCCTTGAGTTCCAGAGTACTGTAAAGTGGAGCTTCAAATAAGAATACCTGGGATCAAACTCAGTTTGGGGTAATAAGAACAAACTAAGTCATAATTATACTTTGTGTCACTGTCTTAATAGGTTACACCATGAAGCAAATGGGTAAGAACAAAAAGTAGCCTTAAAGGTGATAGCTCTGCCATCCATTCTGCATCATGGTTTATGCGGGGTCTAGACAATATGACAACACTGAATAATGTATACATTTTTACGTTAGTGAATTCACTTTCATAGGACTGTGGCATAAGTACATAGGAAGTAAAAGGGGGCTAGCCCACTTACATTTCAGCCCTTTCTGTCCCTATAAATAGAGTAGCTTCGGTTGCTGCCCCTGCTCTCTTTTTCATGGGCAGGGTTCGAATTTTGCTTTGATTTGTTAAATTGGACTTGACTGTATGGAATGTTACTTTTTCTAAATAAAATCAATAAAATTATATTTAAAAAAAATAAGCAGTCTCAAGGTTTAAGGAAATTGCAAATCTCAAGTATGCAGCTATTTATGCTTCCCAAATCCAGTTATACAGGTATGATTCACCAGAGTGCTGTGCAAATGTAATTATTGTTTTCTGACTTGACGCCCAGGGGGGCTTGCTGAGGTGAACTCTTGCTGCTCATCAATAATAATTACTGGGATTTTGTGGTGTCTCATTGCACAGAGGTGGCTTTCAAATTCTAGGAGCTTTGTGATTTGCTCTATGGTATTGAAAAACGTATTTAGGGCAAAGATGGAAACATACATGAGTCAGAGGTGACTGCAGAGAAACAGAATTATGAAAAAAGAGGCATGCCATGTGGGAAATTCCCTTACTACTGTTTTATTATTAAAACCACTATGAGATTTTTACTTATTCTTTATATCTGAATCGATATTTCAATAACTAAGTCTCACAGGGCTTGCAGGAAAGCCTTCTTCCTCAGCCTAGAATAGTGCATGACAAAGAAAAATGTGCAATCCACCTTGTCGAACATCAGTACTGCTGGTGACTCACTAGTGCAGATTAAAGGATTTACCACAATCATGCAGGAATGTTTAACAATGCAATTGTTTTATTTTCACTGTGCTTAAGAATGTCTGAAATGGTGAATCATTCAAAATCAGAGCTCCTTGAGAAAGTACTAAGATCTTTAAAATCTTTGAGAATATTTCTTTATAAAAAGTGACACATTGACCTTTTTGTTCAGGTAATACTTTTTACTAAAATACTGAACATTTTCTCAAGAGCAAAATTTTATATTTTAGCAAAATGATTGGATGTCAAGGTTTCAAACTTTGATATATTTATTATTAAATTATTGTTCCTTGCTGTTTTTCCATTTGAATTTTAATTATTTATCATTAGTTTTCTTATTTTAATTAGATTAGTGTTTCTCTTAGTTTTCATGGTTCTGTCTGAATATGTCCCTTTTTTATAATAATAATAATAATTGATTACAGTTATATATCGCTGTTCTCACTACTCAAAGCACTTTATATAAACAGAGGGAAGCCACTTCAATCACCTCCAATGTGTAGCACCCACCTGGATGATGCTGTGCCAGCTAACTTACATTGATATGCTCACCATACATCAGTGTTTCTCAACCTTTAAGGATTTGTGACCCTAGTTTTCATAACAGTTTTAATCGCACCTCCCTAACGTTTTTTTGAAACCCTAATAAAATTTGTTCTTATATTTTTTGCTGCCGATACACCGCTACAAGTTTTATTATACCTACATAACGTTTATCGACATTTATCTAACTCTATATTTATTTTTCTAGTATCAGAATGTAGTTTAAGTTCATTTGTTTTGGTTTCAATAGATGTATTTTTCATATTTTCGATTCTTGTTTTCACGCCCCCTTTTTTGTTACTTCACGCCTCCCACAGGTTGAGAACTGCTGCCATACATTAACTATTGGGTGTTGAAAGGGTGAGAGAGATTAGAGACAGGGGATGATTGGGGGCCAGAATGATCAAATTATGGTGGATATTTTAGCCAGGATATCAGGATAAACCCTACTGTTTTGACCTCACAGAGTCCGCACCTCAGTTTTATGTCTCACCTGAAGGATGGTACCATATTTACAGCACAGTGTCCCTGTCCCTTTACTGGGGCACTGGGATCCACACACAGACCACAGGGTAAGCACCTGCTGCTGGCCTCACCAACACCTCTTCCAGGACCAATTCAAACTTTTCTTAGATGTTTTCACATCCAAGTACTCGCCGGGCCGATGTATTTATGTTTTGTTTACAATATTTCATTATTCTGTAGTTTAGTTTCAATGGGTGGTCATGTGCTGTCCTTGTGCTTTGTGGGTAGTCCTCTAAGAGGTGGAACCACCCCCAGCCCCATAAAGGCTGAGGAGATCCACTAGTGAAATGTAATTCATTTGACACTTCTTGGTGTTGGTGAGTTCACCTGTGTTTTGTGGAATATTTTACTTATTATGGAATTACTGGATTTATGACTTCTGCTCTGTGTTTGACCCCTATTAATGGATCTGTTTTGGGACTTTGTACGTTATTGGATTGCTGTCGGTTACATACATTTTTTCCTTTTGTGCACTTTAAGCATTTTGCAGTTACGGAGCCTTTTTAAAATAAACCTTTTTATTTGTAATAGAGATTATTTTTTTCCATTTCTGCATTGTACAGTCAGATGCTTACAGTTAACCTCTCTCTGTCAGGGCATTAGCTAAAGCACTTTGAGACCTGTTTCTCATTTCGAGGGCCTGCTCCCCTTGAAGCCAGCTTGTCTTCCCTAGGAAATGACCAAACAAAGTATGCCTCTGCTGGGTGCACCGGTGAGAATTCTGGCTTGTTCCCCAGCCAGCATGGATGGTCTTTGTGGATTTGAAGGAGAGGTACTCCTTTGCATCATAACAGTTGTTGCATATTTTATATTACTTGGGCCCGGTGGCAGTTGGGTTAGAGCCCCTGTTTATTCAGGTGTCCTGTCCTATTTCGGCCTCTGATAAACCCCAGTCTAGTCAGTGGGGCATAGATGTTCCTTTTTCCTACCTCCCTCTCTTCTTTTGGTTTCTTTAAGTTGAGGTCATACTTGTTGGTAATTCATTGTTAGTAAATTCATTGTTTAAGGATTTATCTCTTTTTTGTGAATATATTTTAATCCATTGCTCTGTTAACAGACTTTGTTTTCAAAAATTCCATTTTAGCCAGAGTAATCACTTTTTAGCTAAAGCTTTGTGTTTAAATATTTGTGCATTTAGCTCCTTGCTTACTAAGTTTTTGTCAATTTTTTTTTCAGAATTTTTGTTTTTGTTGCATTAAAAGTAAAAGTATTTTTATTAGATTAGTTGCAGGTTTTGGTTTTAGGGTTTACATTACATAACATCTCTACATTATTAGTAGCGATGAGTGAAACAGACAAGTTTTGATTTACATAATTTTGCAAAATTAACAAAAAATTATATATATATACAGTATATATTGCAAATAGGTTTTTAGGGATTCTATTTTTGTTGGGTGGAAAACAAAAATGATTGGGGGCGGCACAGTGGCGCAGTGGTAGCACTGCTGCCTCGCAGTTAGGAGACCCGGATTTGCTTCCCGGGTCCTCCCTGCGTGGAGTTTGCATGTTCTCCCCGTGCTGCGTGGGTTTCCTTTGGGTACTCCGGTTTCCTCCCACAGTCCAAAGACATGCAGGTTAGGTGCATTGGCGATCCTAAATTGTCCCTAGTGTGTGCTTGGTGTGTGCCTTGCAGTGGGCTGGCACCCTCCCCGGGAATTTGTTGCTGCCTTGTACCCTGTGCTGGCTAGGATTGGCTCCAGCAGACCCCCGTGACCCTGTGTTAGGATATAGCAGGTTGGAAAATAACTGACTGACTGACAAAAGTAATTGCTTTCTTAAGCTCATTTATACCTCTGTGTTCTTTTGTGCAGCCATATAACGTCTAATTTATAGCACTCTGGTAAAATCAATTCTAATTATGCAAGTGCAGTGCGTTTTCCAGAAGAAGACACACCAAAACACATCCTCAGGGACATTACTGTGCTTTCTCCACAGAAAAATCTCACTATACAGATAGCCTTCCTGCCCCACTCTTACCTAGCAAACTAACATATTGGCACACTTCTTCTTCTTTTCACTAGAGATCTTTATTTAAATATTAAATGACAAGCAGACACATGTGGAAATAATGCATCAAAATGCATCCAGTCAACAACAAAATACATTGCCAAATGAGTAATTGGTGTTACTTTAAGGGTGGTTACAAATTCCAGAACTCTGAATCAAACTGCACCAGTTTACCATGCTGAGCTAAAAGGAATTCTTCCTGTTCAAGTCAGATTGCGGGCTTCTGGTTTCTACCTGCAACTGCAGTCTCACTCATCTTTGCTACATTCTGCAAAGCCATGATTTATAAGATGCCCATCATGTTGGTTATGGATTCAACAGCAATGTAATTAAACCCTTACTGCCTGCTTGTCACTCATCTATCAATCCGTTCTTTCACATACATTTTTTGGTTTTACGTTAATCCTTTCTGCTCCTTCTTCACACTTCTAACTAACTTCTGCTACCATTTTATCTTTATTTAACTCCTGTGACGTAGATCTCTAGGTATATTCCCTATGCCCTAACAGAATGTATGGCCTGGAACATACCATACTCAGTTTTACCACCAGCTTCCACATAATTCTGAATGAGGCCATCAGTCATTTCAGGATAAAAAGAAGAACTTACCTAAATATTCTGCACTCTCCAGATAGAAGCAGAATCTTCATTTAATGTTCCCATATTTAATGTTTTTTGGATGATGTTATTGACATTAAAATAATTCTTGTCTTAGTTTTTTAAGCTACGTTCACACTGCAGGTAAATGTGGCCCTGTTCTGATCATTGGCTCATATCTGATGTTTTGTTTATTTGTTTGACTGTTCAAATTCATTTCGAAAGTGATTCAAATATGAAATGAATGTGTACACAAATCATGAAAGTGCCTCGCATGCACAAAATGAATAAAAACCATTTTATCATACAGATGCTGCCTAATGGACAGATGCTGGTTACTGCACTGCTTCACATCATTTCAGTGCAGGATGCTAAGAATTTGTCAGCTCATGACAGCAAGGACGAGATATTGAAAACAGAAAATTGTCGCTGCTGCTTTGAGCACATTTATCACTGCCATATCTGTAAGTAGAGGCCTATTGATTTGACATCAATGGCAGCACTGGCTTGACTATTTGGGGACACGTTTCCTTTTTAATGTTGAGTCACTCTAATTTAGCCTTGGTGCTTGAGTTCTCCGATGGTGAAGGCCTTACCATGCCACGTGGACATTTAGGTCAGAAGTGAAGGACAAATGGTTTGAGCCAAATACTGCCTGAAGCACAAGAACAATCTGTTTACATCAGCTAGGAGCAGAAGAAGGGGAGAAAATTATTTTTAGAAAGATAGAAACCCAAATCTGAAGGATAAAGCTAAACTGGAGTAGGTCAATTTCAAGTAACTGCCAACATATAACAGTTTTTGATTATAAAATGCATCACGTTGAGCATGTTCACCATTGCCAACTGCACTTAATCCAGCTGAGGGTTTACGTAGCATTATTTAGTACATGAAACAATCCTGGATCTGGCATCAATCCATTGCAGTGCACATTCACTTGCCCTCCCACATCAGAGTCCATTTAGAGATGCTAATTAATGTTACATGTAAGTCTTTGGAAAGTGGGAGGAAAACTACTGAAAAACTCAAAGAAATACAGAAACCTAGGAAGAATGTGCAAACTAATACATACAGTGAAAGATTCAAAACCAGGGCCCTAGAACTGTGAGACAACAGCACTAAATACTAGAACACCATGCCACCCTTGAGTAAAGTATCTGGAAAAACACCACCATATTATGTTTAAAAACTTTAAAAACCAACACACAGTAATATAAATTCAAACATACTTGATTTGGTTTAGATTATCGGGGACCATATCCGAGAAGCAGCGTGTGCAAAGCAGAAAACAGCCACTCACACATACACACACCCATACACACACACACCCACACACACACACACAACAGTCAGTAATGTTGTCTTTACTTTAAAGTTTTCATTAACATCCATAACCGTGAAAAAGGAGATTCACACAAAGTAATTCCCTTGTAAATGTTGTTTTTTTTAAATGTCACTCTCAGTGTACAGACCTGTCATACTTTAAGAATGTTCTCTGTATAGAATTTCACTGGTTAAACTAGAAATTCAAAAGCCATACCAAGAATACACCTAGCTCTTCGCAGACATTCTTGCTATACATACCAAATGCTACTTCTTGATAAAAGAACACCTTTCCAAAAAACAGATGCATTCTCATACCTCACAGGCTTTTTCAATAAATATGTGGTCAAACTTGTATAACTGGTTTAAAAAAATGTTTTATGTAGTTTTTAAAATGTTTTGTTGTTTTGCAATGCATTACTTTTTTGTACAGCATCTCATTAAGATATTCATTTTGAAAGGTGCTATATAAAATAAAAGCATTTTTTTCAGTTGCTCTTAGTATAACAGCCAACAAATTCTGATGAATTTATACTGTATTTTATGGTCATCACAGCCTGTGATGAGTGGAAGGCATTTGACAGTCCCAGTTACGATGTCACTCCATCCATTAATGCATTCGCTCATTCTTATAAAATATGCTTATTAAAATACAGACAAAGAGACAGCAGGAGCATATCTCAGCTGTATTATGTACTTTACTGCATTAAAGCTTTTTGAGTAGTGTGTTATTCTGTGGCAGGCTTGTACACCAGGGCTGAAAAAGACTTCTTGAACACTCTCTCTGCAATAAGAATAACTACGAGATGAGACTTCTAAAGCAGAAATGCCATCTTCTGTACTACAGATGTCACTGCTTTTAAGTGTAGTGGATGGGGTGGATTGGAGAAGTGTCGCACTGCACAACAACAGTATATCCAAAGTCACTTCTAAAAATTGTTTTTCAATCTTAGTATCATTTATTGTCATGCATTAAAAAAAGCATATAACCAAGAATACACTTTAATAAAAGGACAAGTATCTGTATGTGTATGTGTGTGTCTGTCAGGTTGGTGTGACTGTGTTAAATGTCATTTGGTATGGGATTCGTAAGAGCGGTGCTAATGTTTTATGATGTGCTGTCTGGTTGAATGAAAAATAAATGCATTTTATTACTGTATCATTACAAAATGCATTTCAATAGATGGTGCGCTGCAAACATAAATACTGAATACTTCCAGCATCGAGAACAGAAATCAGCTTATCCACCTTCATAAAATGTTAAGTGTCTTTGTATGCGTCTGTGTTTCTATGTGCCTGCCTGGTCGTTATGTCTCTGTTATAGCCATTTAGTATGGAATTTGTAAAAGAAGTGCTAATGTTTGTGATGCATCATCTGTTGGAATGAAAAAATCAATGCATTCTTTCACACATAAAAAACAAAATACATTCCAGTAGACAGTGCACTACAAACATGAAAACTGAATATACTGAGGTCTACGTTGATCGCTTAGATTTTAACCCATTTTAGATGAGTAGTACAGATAATACTTTATAGTGTAACAGTAACACGGTTCCATATTTGAGTGGAAATAGCTGAGTATATCCAATTTTCTTAAATAGCTGAGTATATCCAATTATCTTGTTTTTGTAATATTGCATCAGGGTTGACATCTTAGATAAAATCATGCATTATGTTTCCATAGCTTCAATAGTGGAGCATTAATCTCCTAAAAACTAGATCAGAAATGTTGATAAGTAGTTTACCTTACCTATTACTTTTTCATCGGCTCCTTTTCTTCTCTTTTTTGTGCCTATAGCTCCTTAACAGTGGTGCTGTTAACTCAATCTGCTTTAAGGAGATATCTAATATATGTCTAATATTATTGAACTTGAGGTGTCAGTGCAATGGTAAATGTTCATGAGGCTGAATTAGATACATCATTCACAGGATCATTATATCCTAGTGCAACGTTTTCTGCACTATTATTTAATTATTCAGCAAACCAAAATCTCATTTTTACTTAACTTTAATAACTAAGACTTTTATGCAATTTATCCAGAATTCCGTAGCCAGGCGTTTAACTAGAATAAAAAAAAGAACACTACCCTCAGAAATGCCTTTCAACTTTTTTCTAAAACAATGTCTAGGATTATCTGTTATTTAAACTCAGTACTTTTTGGATAATTCCCTCAGGCTATGTTCAAACTTTTCTGTCATGTTTAAATGTATTTTGCCAAAGACTTGAAAATCTGCTTTTATGTCATTTTCATGTGCGCTGTAGCCTGTGCTCTATTTTTGTTATTCTTACCTTTATGACCTTTGCAATGTACAATCTGATTTCCTTTGCAAAGCTTTTTAAAACTTCAGCACATTCTTACAGTCCGCTAACTAAATTTTGCCATTGTTTGCATATTTCATGATTCTGGCTGTCTGTTCACCCAGCTAAATTCCAGCACTCTCTTGTTATTTGCTTCAGACCCCCACCATTAACTCCATGTTGGAATAAGGGCTTTATTAGCCCTGCTCTCACCTCACTGGTTAAGTTGTGTTTTCTTCATTGTGTTTCAATCACTTAATACTAGGGCAAGGATGTAAATTTGACCTGGGAGGAGAAGGCCTGACTCAGGTAGATTACCTCTTTTAGCCTGATCTTTTAAATAGAGAGCAGAGTCTATTACTCTTGTACCATATAATCTTGTGTCCATGTTTCTGCTTTAAAAATGCTTTTAAATTTCATCAGTTTTTTAGTCCCACAACAGCCATACCACTCACACAGGTATACATCACAAATATATTCCTGATTGATTTCTTAAATTCAATACTAACTTTAGATGATGCAGCATTCTGCTATATCTCTATCATCTGGAGTAATTTGCCAAACTACTCACAAGCAGGGAATTCTGTGCACAACTCCAGTTGCACATTGCATGTCTGGTGGCACCGTTAAAGACCATGCAGCCAGGTTTTTGGCTGGTCAGCACAAGACAAGCAAACAACTGAAAAAAAACAACTTTTCTACATGCATACCAGTTCTTTATATACCACCATTCTGCACTTCTTTGAAACAGGATCATCATATAGCTGGCATCATTTCCACAAACTGTAGGCTTCTTTGGTGGCTTTTTCAAAATTAGCACAGTATTCCTCAGCAGCAGATGAAAATCAAGATTTGGGCACATAATGTCTTGTGAACAGTGTATAAAATAATTCTGTGACTACCTTTAAGAGAGCAGTAATGGACTGTTCATACCTCTTCACTGGCACGTGCGCCATGGTCTTGACTGGGAAAAGTTTAAATGGGAAGTGCCAATACGCTATTGAAATAAAAGCCACAACAACAATAACTGGCAGTCCTTATTTAGTAAAGGTGACACCTTCAGGCCCCATTGCTAAACTGAAAAGTTCAATGTTCAAGTTGCACATAAGCATACGCTCACCTGAGAATACAGAGAACACTGCAGGGCCAATTGGTGCAGCATTTCAGGTCTGTAGCACCAGGTAAAACAACAATTTCATTTATTACAAGAAGCCATATCTTCCTAGATAAGTAATTGCATTGAGCAAATGATAGACAACTGTGAAAAGTTACTTAAGAAAAACAAAGATGAGGGCTATTATAAAAATATTATCATTAAGTTAAATTACTGAAGGAAGCTTATCGCTTATTTTGCACAACAGCTGGTGAGGCTGTGCCACACAGGCCCTTAATGCTGAAACTGCATTGATCTTGTCACAGAAAATAAATAAATTAAATATAAAACTACCATCAATTGCTGAATGAAAAAATGACTAGATGTGTCTTCTAAAAGCTATTAAAAAACTTTGGTGCTTTTTTGAACTGCAGAAAAAATACAGCATATTTTTGACTCTATAAACACAAAGATGAAACTGGGCATCAAATTAGGCAAGAAATTTGACTGATGGTAGAAACTGCCCATCTGATTAAAACATTGGCTAGTAAGAAAACCAGCACCACAATAAGATTAAGAATTGCTTGCATTCAGTTTCAATAATAATACAGTATATTGTTAGTAATGTTACATTTACCAGAAAATACCTATATACTTAAATAAATGAATGATATCAGAGGTTTATGATAAAAGTAGATTTCTTGTCATTACAGAGTCGAAGCCAAACAAGGAGTGGTGACTCTGTGGCTGAAGATCTGGGCTGGTAACATGAAGGTTGTTGGTTCGAATCCCGAAAGTGACAGAAAGAATTTTACTCCATTTTGCATTTGAGCAAGACCCAACCTGAATAGCTGACCCCTGTGGTCTGATCCCAAAAAAACTCTGTAGAGAGTAAGTTGGGGTATGCAAAAACTGACAAATACCTTCTCATTTGGTGGAATGTATGAAACAATAAAAACTATGTTGTTTATATGTATAATTTTTACCTACAATAAATAATGGGATAAATACACTTTTTTCAAAATAATTGCAATGCTAACCAAATAAAGTACTTTGACTCATTTTTGGTTAATATGAATGGTGGCCAAAACTGTAATTTAATATATAATCTGGATCTGTCACTCTGATTAGCAGATTGGAAGACATTTGGTTGGTACAATGGAAATGCTGCTGCCACACAATGTGGGTGTTCCCCGCATGGAGCTGCATGTTCAACCTTTGTCTGTGTGGGCTTCCTCTGGATATCTGGTTTCCTCCCACAGTCACAATACATGCAGGTTAGGTGGATCAGTCATGCTAAGTTGGTTCTGTGTGTGTGCTGTGTGTTTACCCAGCAATTGTCTGGTGCACCGTCCAGGGTGCTTACTAGAATATTCTCTAGCTTCTCTGAAACCTTGCTTTAGATAATTGGATTTAGATATAAAACAGATGGATAAAAGATATTTTAAACATCTCTTTGTCAAATCAGAATCTGTGAATGTATTATTTCCTCACTTATGGTTTCCACATACTCTTTGTATAGAAGAATTAATCAATCTTGAAGCAATCAAGAAAAGACTTGAGCATCCTCAAGAGACGCCAATACATGCACTAAATGGAAGACTGCACATGGTTCCTACCTCGCACCCATATGGTAGAATATGAATGAACATATGGGCAAATAAATGTATTAATACTCAGTGTTCCCCTCACCAAACACTATTCTTCTATCAGAGAACTCACTTCAAAATTATTATTATAAAGTTCTAGCCCATTAATAACACCCATCCACTAAGTACATCCATTTATCCATTTCTTGAGCCTAGTCAGGGTTGCAGTAGCCACAGCCTATCCTGGTAGCTTCAGGTGCAGAGCAGGAACCAACTGTGGGAATGGTGTCAATATATATTATGCATAGACATTACATTATAGATACATGTACTGTAAAGGTAATGTATAGAGGACACATTAAAGAAATATTTAAAGAATATATAATAATAAACAAAGATTTCATTTGTATATTTAAAATAATCAGTATTGAATTTTCTTGAACTATCTGGACATTTACTTTATGAGCAATAGACAATTCTTTGAAGCAGGATCGCGTTTTATTTTGACGCCACTTGAAATATGCATGGTAACACAATGCTGTATATTAAACAGATGGCTAACATTATACTTAAAGTGAGAACTGAACAGACATATCTGATATATTTTTCGGTCTACTGGGCCGATTAATCAAACCAGACGGTTATTTTAGGATGTGGAAGAAAATCACACAGACGATCGTAGAGTGTTCAACCTCAATAAACATTAGTACGAGTGGAAGGGATTAGAACACAGCACTCATCATTCATCAGGCGGTAGCGCTATTATCAGCGCCACCAACGTCTTCCCACATTATTTGCACTAAGTACAAAATAATTACTGAAACAAACACAATATATGTATTATTGTACAGTATAATATGTATGTGCTTTCATCCAGAAAATAGGAAAATGCATTTGCAGGCGATCTTTCGATTGAAGTCAACTTAGTAAAAGTTCATATAAAAAGCGAATAAAGCCCAAGGTTCAATGAAAGAGCATCTTACCGGTTGTTGTGAGAAACGCTGTGAGGAAAAACAGGGATGACGTGAAATCGTAATTGTTCCTATCGTCTTCGCTGATCAAAACGGGGATTCCAAACTTCTGAGCACGAAGCACCTGCTCGGTGAAGGTTTCAAGCTGCTCGTCTGACACGCAGGTGTGCGCCTTCAGGAAGCGGCTTCGCAGGATGCGCATGGAGCTTCGCAACTGCGTTTCCTTCGGCTCTTCCAGAACCATGAGGACCGTACCTCCGAAAATGATGAAGAGGATGTAGCTGCTTATAAGAATCGAAAATGTCCA
Source organism: Polypterus bichir lapradei (assembly GCA_026402145.1). Taxonomy (NCBI): domain Eukaryota; kingdom Metazoa; phylum Chordata; class Cladistia; order Polypteriformes; family Polypteridae; genus Polypterus; species Polypterus bichir. Next base: position 38,084,726 of record JANRMT010062796.1, read on the forward strand.
AGTCCTGCAATTGCAGAGCACTGAGTAGAGTTTAGCAAACATTGGCGCTCGGCATAAAGGGGTGATGATAATAACTAGAAGTTAAATTACTTTTATTAAATTAGTCTACAAATTACGGCTTCGTCCTTCTTTGACATTTGAAGCATTTTGTTTTTATACAATAAATAAACATAATCCTACTTTTGGAAATAAGCTGGATGCTGAAAAATGAACTTTAGCATACACTAATGATCACATCTTCTTCAGCATGGAGTTTAAGACATGACTTGCATGGCAATGCGCTAAATTTTTTGCAGGGAGGCTCCTGACACGCCCGACCCGATACAGGTAGGCAGGGCTGCAGTTTGAATAGTCGGGCTTAAGCAAGTGCATTTTTTTCCAAACGTTTTCTATTTTTCTTATATAAACCACAAATCAAAGACGGTTAGTTATTGTGAAGACACGAAGACGTGCTTTTCTATAGTGTCACCCAAAATGTTAATACCGCATTTTCTTTAACATCTCCAAGTTTATTATATGTATTTCATATTCTCTGCCGAGAGACCAACCCAGTCCTGGCATCAGGAGCCTTTTGTTATTGGTGTGCTCATTGGTTTGTCAATGTCAGTTTCAGCTCATCAGTTTCCTATGGTTTCCCTCTAGGCACTTTGGGCTCCAAAATTTTTTAAAGCTATTGACACATAACAAAGTAAACAGATAGTACATTGCATGCTGATTAATTTAATTATCTTGTCTTACAATGTGTCGAGATGCTCCATAAACAAACATTATGAGGACTAACAGGCACATCATGAAGACTATAAACAATGGATGTTCTGATTCATTTACAGCAATTACAAGTGCAAATATGCATCTGAAAAATATAGGAGAGTTGTGCCAAAATTACATGGTTCTGCAGAACAAAAACGACATGATAATATGAACATTACCTTTGTTTTTTACTCAGAGGTTCTTCTGTCAGTAGGGATTCCAGAACAAACTTTGACAGTATGAGGGTTTCAAATGTCATCTAGTGTGAAGTCATACAGAAGCACTGTAAACTTGAAAGACCATTTGTCAACATTTTTCCTTTAAGGTTAAACAATCCTTTTACTGTGTAAGCAATTGATTGATGAGGAATCCAGCTACTTATAAATGAAGTGTAGAGGGAGGGCTGTCCTGGTATTTGTGTGGGGAAGAGAGCAAGTTATTTCTTATTTTATCTTTTTCACCCCAACAAGTTTAAGTGTCAACATAATAATAGGCCCCTTGGCCATAATACATACCAACAATATGAAATCAAGGTTAAAGTTATTTTATGAAATAACACACTACTTTCACTTAAGATTATAAAATGTCCCCAAAAGTTAAGAAGCACTGTCTCTCTGACCAAATAGTGAACTTTGTAAGCTGGAATGTCAAAGGCTTCTATCACGATCTAAAGAGAAAAAAGAATTCCTTAGCCTAACAGACCTAAATGATAAGACAGTATTTTTACAGGAGACTTAAAGTAAGGACGAATTTTGATTGCAAAGAGATTAGATTGACCAAATATTTCACTCCAGCAATACAAAGAAAACTAGAGGTGTAAGCATCTTAATACATAAAATAATCTAATTTGTAGTATCATATGTAATATCTGAAGGTTGATATGTAATTGGGGATGGGTAATTTATTTAAAGTAATTTTGATAAATACCTATGCACCTAATGTGGATGACAGAGATGTCATTCAAAATATATTTGCATTTACTCCCAATATGAGCACTCATAAAATTATAATTGCTGGAGACTTTAACTGTGTTTTAAATCTAGACCTGGATAGGTCTTCAACTACAGTGCTAATAACATCTAATACCGCAAACACATCACACAGTTTGTAATGGATCATATCTTATCAGACCCATGGAGATTGTTAAATACAATTACAAATACAATTGTTAAACTCAAGAGGATGTTCTGTCTTCTCACCTGTACATTATAGATATTCAAGAATTGATTTTTTTTTTTTTGATCATAATTTATTGCCCACTATCAAATCTTGCAAATACAATGCTATTGCTATCTCCGAACACACCCATCTGATCTTGGAGTTTGAATCATAATGCTCTACACACTTATATAGTAGCTGACATCTTAACCCACTGTGATTAGCAGAACTTTACAGAATTCACCTCCAAACAAATTTATTATTTTTTTAGAAACAAATGCATCTGTAGAGGTTTCTGCAGGAATACTCTGGGAAACTCTTAAGGCTTTTTTAAGAGGACAGATTATTTCATATTTTTCCCATAAAAATAAATTGGAGACCAAGAAGGTGTCACAGTTACTGAATGAAATTATCAGAATAGATCAAGAATACACAAGTTCTCCAAATGAGGCATTTTATAGACAAAGACAGGTTCTGCAATCAGAATTTAATCTCTTGTCAATAAAAGAAATGGAACAGCTTATCTTTAAATCGTGGCATCATTACTATGAACACGAAGAGAATGCTAATAAGATTTTAGCTCAAGAAATCCACAAGTACGAAGTTTGCAATGCAATTACAGAAATTACAAACACAGATCAAGAGCATTGACCATTAAAAAATAACCCACACATTAAGGAGTACTATAAGTCCATATATTCTACTAAGTTAAAGACAAAAGACATTCTGGTGAGTTTTTTGATGCATTACAAAGACCACAGCTAAATAGTCTTAGTGCATAGAAACTGGATAAACCTCTGACACTCCCAGAATTGCTAGATGCAAATTACTAAACTCACTCCAAAGTGGGAAAGCAGCAGGCCCTGATGGCTAACCAGTGGAGATTATAATATTTTTTAAATAAGTTTTCACCACTATTATTATTATAATGTGTATGGAAGCTAGAAACAACAAAATTCTACCTCACTCTTTTTGCCAAGCATTAATTACTGTTTTTCCAAAGTCAAATAAGGGCTTATTACAATGTTCATCATACAGACCAATTTCACTTCTGAATAATTATGTTAAGATACTGTACTCTCCAAAGTTCTAGCTAGAAGGACTGAGAAAGTGTGTCCTTCTGCAATATCACAAGACCAAACCAGATTTATTACAAGCAGACACTTAGCTTGTAATCTTTGATGTTTATTTAATGTAATATAATCACCCATAAAATCTAATACACCAGGGATCATATTGTCTTTAAATGCAGAAAAAGCATTTGATGTGGTTGAATGGAATTACCAACTGATCACATTGCATAAATTTGGGTTTGGCACAAATATATGTGCACAGATACAATTGTTTTATACAATCCAGAAACCTCTGTCTGTATTAACAACATTATCTCAAACTACTTCAAAGTAGAATGTGGTACTCGACAAGGATGCCCCCTATCACCAGTTCTTTTTGCAACTGCCATTGAGCCATTGGCCATTCACTTTCAACATGCATCACAGATAAAGGGGATTATCAGATAAGCACATGAATGGAAAAATTACTATCACAATCACATTCATTGCTTATGGGTGCTGGAATGTCATTTTGTTCAACCCCTTTTGTAACTGATGCCTGGTGGGGTGGAAGGTATGATTGCTTTTACCTTTAGGCTTACTGTGGTGCAAGATGTGTGAATGCAAAAGCAAATTACGTGTTATATTGTTGTGTCACTTTCGGTCAGACCGCTTAACTGAGGTGTAACATAAGCAATGAAAACATGTTCAGTATCTACAGAAGCTCAAATGTACCTCTGTAGTTACATCTGAGTTAATTACTATGAATATAATGTTCTTGAATTTAAAGTGAAAACATTTCCAGGATCTACAGAGTGTGTACTCTGTAGGTATATTTGAATAATTTACTATGAATACAATGTACTTGAATTATAGTGAAATTTAAGCAAATTAGGCTTATTTATATGCTCATGTTGACCATTTTAACAGAAAGGGATTTGAAAATATTTTACTACAGGGGACATCTGAGTGGCACAGTAGTTGGCATTGCTGCCTCACCCTCTGATCACTCTGGGTTAATTCCCCTATTCACTGTCTGTACAGAATGTACACCACTTTCCCCTTATCCATGGTATTTCAGTTTCCTTCAACATCCCAAAGACATAAAGGTAAGGATTATTGGTGACTTGGGCTAGGGTGAGAGTGGTAGTAAAATGAATAGTGATGGGTTGGCTCTTGCCATACTCTAAGTTGCTACCGGATTCATCTGCCTGCGAACTTGTAACTGAAATAAAAATGGGTTCAGAAAATTTAATGATTCAACAGAAGGTTTTTAGCTTGTAATTTAATTGGTGGATTAATTGGAATAAGTTAAGCTTTAATTCTGTTGGTGAGAAAAAGCCCCATTTGTAGATATTAAGAAAATACTGGCAGCCTTGCTTACTTCAGATAAAATTGAATTTTTTTAGGTTTATACTTGCATGTAATTGGTGCATTTTCCCAGTGCTACATACAGTAGCATTATAAAGTTATTTTTTGTTACACCTTGTATATTTGGCATGCAATGCATTTGCAAGCATAGAAATCTAATTATTAATATGCAGATGATATGGAACTTTATATATCAGACCCACAAACTTCCTTACCAGTAGTCCTTAAAGCACTGGCAGAATTTCAACAGATAGCCATACTCAAAATTAATTTTAATAAAAGTGTGTATATAGATAACGTCTTTGCTTCTTATAAATAATTTTACTTAAAATTTAACTTACAATCAGCACAATATTTCTACAACTTTCAAATCAGAAACTTTGCTAAAAGGAACCCACCCAATTTTCGTCACCTTCCACCCATTCAGAAATACTGATCAGACCTGAAGACTCAGACAGCATCTCAATAATATATAGAAGCATGTTCCTTTCAAAGATCCTATGGAATGGTGGAGAAAGGATCTTTTGCTTAATATCTCAGAAAGGAGTGGAAGGCAGCCATGCACAGAATACACTCCAGCTCCATATATACAAAACATTCAATCATTCAACTTAAAGTCTTTTATCAATCACATTTACCTTGTTTTAAATTGTCCAAAAATATATCTAGAGCAAGATTTAACCTGTGAACATTGCAATCTAGCTCCAGGTTCACTGGGCCACATGTTTTGGAATGCACTAAATTAACATTGTTTTGGACAAAATATTTGAATGCCTATCAGATAGCTTTGGTGTCACAATCACTCCTAGCCAATTAACAGCTCTATTTGGTGTACTCCCAGATGGGCTTAAAGTGGAGAAGGACAATTTGATTGTAATTGCATTGTAATTGCCAATACCACACTACTAGCTTATAGGTTTATCTTGGTCAACTGGAACAATCCCAGACCACCTTTTCTAAGTCAGTGGTTAACTGATATTCTACACTATATTGAAACTGGAAAAAAACCTAATTTGCACTTACAGGATCTGTTCAGATTTTTTTAATATGGCAAGATCTATTTAGTAACATTTTAGAATAAGCATTTATATTGGGGAAAAGGACATTCTCCCTTCTTTGTTGGTTTTCAAAGATTTGCTCTTGTTGTTGGCTCTCCTCTCTTTCTCTCAGGTGGGGACTGAAATCTGTTTTGTTAAGTTCAACTTGATTGTATGTAATGTTATCTTCATTGTTTAGATTTGATCATGAAGAATGTTATTTTCTTCAAATAAAATTAAAAAAAAAATTATAAAAACTAAATATGAAGTGCAAAGAAAACTTTTTGCAAAGACAGATGTTCTTTGAATAACACAAGCATGTATAATAAACTTATTGTGCTCTAACAAGGTGGCAGCGGAATAGATTCCCAAAGAATTGACTTGAAGCTTATCTACTAAATTAATCAACATGAACATTTTATTGCAGTGTGGCACATGCTGAGATGGGTAGACCAAGTTATAGCATTCCCAGAAACTTACTCCAGCCCCCCTGAGGAATCTTAAGATACACTCAGGCAAGTGGAGCTATACTGTCCTGTCAGGGTGCCCTGGGTCCCTAACTGGCTCAATCCAAGTAAGCAATTTAACAGCAAGGCCCTCTTATATGGCAGAGATTCTCAGATTATCACAGGGACTAACTACACCAGCTATTCATGAGAAACTCATTTTAATAATGGTAAGATGTGATTTAGATAACTACACAGATGGACTGAAATATTTGTTTAGTAGAGTATTTCATTAAGATTAAGTTAAGAATAAATTAAAAACACAGTGTATGCTCAAATATCATGTTATCTATAATTTACCACTGTTTCTTTTGCTTACTTTTAGTTGATTAATACTGAACAATGCTTTTCACTATAAAGTGGATAGTAAAGATAAGCAATGTGAATTTTGCACTGTCCTTGCTACATTAAAACATTTTTAAAGTAAGAAATTACCATCTGTCCCAAGTGGAATTTCTGTCCATGAAAGTTCTTTTCTGAACAGCTAGTTATTATCTGTATGTGAGCCATTGCTGTTGTTAATTTCATTAGCAACTGTGGATAGATAGATAGATAGATAGGAGTCCACAAATAAAAGTTGGGGAACAAATCGGGTGACCACTTTTAATGAATAAACAAAAATGAAAGAAAATTGGCGCATGGTGACACAATAAAAAATATACAGGTGCTCTACCTTTGATCAGGTTTTGGTATGATATGAGACACCATCTTTCTTGTCCATCCAGTTTTAAGGATCCAAAACTGGGTGGTGCCTGCTCTGGGTGGGCAGCTTTTGGTGTCCTCACTGAACTGCAGGTGGAAGAGAAGGCACAGCATTAGTACCCCCTTTTGACCTGGAGTGGTAGTGCTTACCTCAGCTGAGATAGGCACATGTATGACAATAGATAGATAAAAGGTATATAGCTAAATAAAAATAGATTTCTAAGTGTCAAAGAAAGTTGTATCTGACTCTATTAATAAAATAAGTAACTTGTCCAGTTTTTGCTTCTTGTAAGAATCCTGCAAGGCAAAAATTGCTTATCATTGCTGGAATGTCATTTTCTTTAACACCATTTTGTAACTGAAGCCTGGTGGGGTGGAGGGTATGATTGCTTTTACCTTTAGGCACACTGTTGTGCAAGATGTGAGAATGCAAAAGCAAATTGCGTGTTCAACTGTGGTGCCACTTTCAGGCGCACTGCTCAACTGAGGTACAACATAAGCACTAAAAACATGTCCAGTATCTACAGAAGCATCAAATTTACCTCTGTAGCTACATTTGCCTTATTTACTATGAATATTATTTTCTTGAATTAAATGTGAAAGCATTTCCATTGTCGACAGAGTGCATACTCTGTAGGTCAGTCAGTCAGTCATTGTCCAGCCCGCTATATCCTAACACAGGGTTACGGGGGTCTGCTGGAACCAATCCCAGCCAACACGGGGCGCAAGGCAGGAACAAATCCCCAGGCAGGGTGCCAGCCCACTGCAACTCTGTAGGTATATTTGAGTAATTTACTATGAATGCAATGTACTTGAATGTAGTGAAGTTTGAACAAAGCAAATATCTGTTTATTTTTTAATGTTCTTATTATCATAAAATATTATGCATGTAACCAAATTAGGCTTATTTATATGGTCATTTTGACCATTTTAACAGAAAGGAATTTGAAAATATATTACTACAGGGGACAGCTTGGTGGCACAGTATTTGGCATTGCTACCTCCTCCTCTGATGGTTCTGGGTTAATTCCCCCAGTCACTGTCTCCATAGTGGTGGAGAAAACATTCACACCATTTTTCCCTTCTCCATGGGGTATTTCAGTTTCCTCCCACATCCCAAAGGCATACAGGTAAGGATTATTAGGTAATGGTGAGAGTGGAAGTAAAATGAACAGTGACTCTTGCCATGCTCTAAGTTGCAACTAGATTTATCTGCCAGTGAACTTGTAACTGAAATAAAAACAAGTTCAGAAAATTGAAAGAATCAACAAAAAGGTTTTAGCTTGCAGTTTAATCGGTGGATTAATTGGAATAATTCAAGCTTTAATTATGTTGATGAGAAAAAGCCCCATTTGTGGATATTAAGAAAACACTAACAGTTTTGCTTACTTCAGAGAAATTAGATTTTTTAGGTTTATATTTCCATGTAATTGCTGCATTTTCCCAGTGCTACACACAGTAGCAATACAAGGTTAGCTTTTAGTTACACCTTGTATATTAGACATGCAATGCATTTGCAAACATGAAAATAAAATTACTGTAGGCTGTGAATCTCATCATCAGCTCATTTTCCGATGTTTGCTTTAGGGCTTTTCTGCTGTGGTGAGTTGTTTTTCCGCACTTAATAATTTTTCATTCTACTATGGGTGGAGTATTTGAGCTTAGATAAAGCAAATAGACAAATGGTTAAGTATGAACAATGCATAATTAGAGCACCAAAAGATCAAAATTTTCTTCAGATAGTGTCATCTTTACTTTTGCTGATTCATGGTTAACTACTTTAGCGTTATCAAAACTTTGCAATAGGTACTATAATAAATTTAAATTGCATTTCTGTCTGTAAAACTATTGCATCTGGACACTTCTTTTGTCATGTTTTACACAAATAATCTGAAAAAATAATTATTTTACAACTGAACAAACACATGCAATAAACATACATTTCCTTGTTTATAACTATGATTATTTAACAGAAAAACCTCAATGATCTCTGTGTGCAAATGTAGGATAACAACAAATGCTTCCTATAGCTCTTGGACTTCAAGTTTCCATTCCACTACAATTTTTCTTTCTATAAATCTTATAATTTGAAGGTTTGCTGGTATGTTTATGAGCACTTTGATGTAACAGGAACCATTTTATGCTCGATTTCTCCTTGAAGTCAGAGGGCCTAACATTCTCCTCCATGATATTTTGGTCTGATAATAATAAGGCTTGCTTGTTGTCTTGACCAGTGGTGCCAGAAAGTACAGAGTGAAGACATCACCGATAAAAAGGACTACTAAAAATGATAATATATTTATGACCAATTACTACTCTTACTTTAGTACTGCTTAAAATGATTTATGAGATAAGACTGAAAGAGCTGAATCACTTTAGTTTAAGGAAAGAAATTAATAAGAGACATAATTTGCATCTCATGTTATTTGACAATCCATTCTTTACCATAAAAGACAAATGAAAATTGGGTAGTCATATTTTATTTTCTTCATTTTACTGATTTTTAGGTGTAGCATTGATTTAATGTATGCATTATAATTCAGCAAAATAGGGAAAATTTTACAGTATGCTACATTCTTTGTTTGATAGTCTTATTCTGTGGTAATTTATCTCTCCATTATAAAAAAAAATCCTGGAGAGAAAGACGGGAGACGAGACGTGAACTTCACGTTAAGATCACGGAAGACACTTAAAAGACCTGTGAGACGAAAGAGAATGGCCACGGAGCATCTCGCGGGGACCTTAAACATGAGACTATGTGCCAAGAGATTGACCCAGGACCGTCTCGCGATGACGTAGAACATGAGATTCTTACAAGACACGCCCTACTTACAACCAATATCAAATAAGACCATGAGCAGCAAAACACTCAGTCGTGTGAGTGTAAGGCTTTGAGCACACACAGATCCAAGGCTCTCAGTGCATATAAAGTGTATAAGGGCAATATGTTATAGTTGAAACGTCGATGACTAAGCAAAGAAGAAAGTACAGCGTGTAGAACAGAGACTCAAAAGCACTGGAGAGAAAAAAATGGAAAAAAGAAAACGAATAATTAAAGTACAAATACAGAAATTAAGGAAAGTAATTATCAGCCCGGAACAAGTGGAATTGAAAAAGGTTAGAGATTATGAAAGCAGTGGAATTTGAAAGGCTCAAAAAAAAGAAAGTTGGTGTGATACAAATGCAGAGAAAGTTAAAGAATATGAATGTAGGAAAATTAGAAAGTATAAAAAAAGAAAGTAAAGATCACAGTAGCGCAAACAAATGGAAATTAGTACTTGAAAAAGGGAAAATAATCACCATGGACCAGGTGTCATTGAAAAAAAAGCAGGACAAAGCGAGGTCAGAAATGAAAGACAGAGTAGAAAACAAAGTAAAATGTCATAAAGAGGTTAAAAAACAAGGGGGCCAAACACATGCAGAGCAGGTTAGAGATAATGAAAACTGGAATTTAAAAGACTCAAAAAAAACGTAGACGTGAAACACATGCAGAGCAAGATACAGAATAAGAAAGCAGAAAAAAACAACAGTGTCAAAACAAAGAAAGTAAACATCGCATTAGCGCAAAGAGAAATTATTACTCGGAGAAATAACGAAAAGGCGAATAGAGATCGAATATATGGACAGAGGTGATATGTCAGAAATATGTAAATATTGTAAGGCTTTGAAGTTTAAGTCAGAGAATTTCAAAAATGTGGTTTACCTCACATGCATTTATTGGTTACTTTGCAAAAAAAATTATTAACTGCTGATGATGAAGAGGGCGGCATGGTGGCGCAGTGGTAGTGCTGCTGCCTTGCAATTAGGAGACCCGGGTTTGCTTCCCGGGTCCTCCCTGCGCGGAGTTTGCATGTTCTCCACGTGTCTGCGTGGGTTTCCTCCCACTGTCCAAAGACATGCAGGTTAGGTGGATTGGCAATTCTAAATTGGCCCTAGTGTGTGCTTGGTGTGTGGGTGTGTTTGTGTGTGTCCTGCGGTGGGTTGGCACCCTGCCCTGGATTAGTTCCTGCCCTGTGTTGGCTGGGATTGGCTCCAGCTAACCCCCGTGACCCTGTGTTCGGATTCAGCGGGTTGGATAATGGATGGATGATGATGAAGATCGTTTTGTCTGTGCTGAAATTCCAAACAGAGAAACCTATCCTGAATTATGGTACAAAATCATTAAACACATGTCTCACTGACCTAATTTAAAAGATTGAGCATATTGGGACTGCAAAGATTCCAAATATTGTTTTTACAGAAGTTCTGAAATAAAAGTGAAACTAATGAAACAGCAACAATTCAAAGAAAAAAAATCTTAAAAGTGTGTATCCGGAAAACCAAACACGGGGTTTGGAGAGCGAAGTAAGCAGGGGGCAAAGCCCCCTAGTTTAAAGATAAATTTAGGACATGTTAGAAAATTAAAATTCAACTTGCTACATGAAACTAGTTACCAGGAGTCTAGTTATAAGCAGTTCACAAAAGAAACCTAAAGAGAAACATTTTTTAAGTATTAGGTGAATAGGAAATGTCAAGCTTTGTCGGGCAGCTACTTTTCATCAAGACTAGTCTTATGTTTTTATAAACTTGGGAAATAAAAATCATGTCATAAATTAAGTGGACTATTTAGTGCAATAATTTAAGGATCATTAAAATGAGAGTAGAACTACTGCATAATTTTATTGCAACAAATCAGCTCAGGTGTTAAGGCATGCAGTTTGAATGCTCCTTTAGCTGGAGGAACTGAATCATTATATTCCTTGAAATAAGCTTATTATAATTAAGGTAAAGACTTTAGAGACTACTCATAGGATGAATGTGCTTTCCAATATTACGGCGTTTTCACACATTTTTCTGACACACCTAGTTCCTAATAAAATTCAGAAGCTGTCTTTATGTTTAGTGGAGTTTGTATCTTTATGTATCATTTTTTAACTGTAAGCTTGTTATAGCACGTTGAGCCTCTGTTCTACTTTGCAAAGACTTTTGCTAACCAGAAACCATGGATTGATGGAACTATCCGTAAGGCAGTGAACGTCCATACTCTTGCGTATAAGGCAGGTCTCACCTCCAGCTGATATGAGCGCTTACAAGGCTGCTTCATATGGTGTATGGCTCGCTGTAAAGGACGTAAAACACCTGTATCGGGAGTGTGTGGAGTCATTCTTCCACATGCCGACAAAACGAACTACACACACAATTACAGACTTTAAAAGCAAATCCAAGGAGGCTGTGGGTGCCGACTTTGTATTTGCCAACAAAATTAATGTGTTCTACACCCGTTATGAGGCTAATAATCCTAAAGACAGCTGCAGCCACAGCCTGCTGAGAGCACATGGTGATGTCATCACAATCACAGAGCACAACGTGCGCTAACCAGCTGACTGGAGTCTTCACCTGCATCTTCAACAAGTCTCTGGCTCGGTGTGTGGTCCCTATGTTCTTTAAAAGGTCCACTATTGTCCTAGTACCAAAGAACAATAAGCCCTCATGCCGAATGACTACCAATCTGTTGCACAGATTTTGGTAGTCATGAAAGTTTTTGAGAGGTTATTTAAAGTCTTAATTACAGCATCCATTTCCAACTCCACAAACCCACTCCAGTTCGCCTGTTGATCAATGGAGAATGCCATCTTCCATGTCCTGTATACACCCTCAGCCACATGGATATGAAGAAGAGGAACTATGTGTGATTGATGTTCACTGGTTATAGTTCATCTTTCAGTACAATTGTTCCCCATAGACAGTTCACTAAGGTGAGAGACCAGGGACTGAACAGCCACCTGTGTGCCTGGGTTTTCAACTTTCTTACAGGGAGCCCACAAGTGGTGAAAGTTGGTAGATGTGCCTCTGGCATCATTACACTCAATATGGGAGTGCCACAAGGCTGTGTACTCTCTGCTCTATACCCTCTGCACTCACCTCACGACTCTGTGGCCACACATGCTTCCAACCCCATAATCAAATTTGCAGATAACACAGTGGTGCTGGACTTCATCTCCAACAATGATGAGACAGCATACATGGATGAAGTGAAGAACCTAGCATTGTGGTGTCAGAGGAACTGCCTCCAACTGAATATCAGTAAAAATAAGGAGTTGGTGGTGGACTTCGGTTGGTGACAGCAGTGGTCCTACACCCCCCTCAACATCTACAGAATTGCAGTGGAGAGGGTGAACACTTTTAATTATCTGGGTGATCACATCACATATGATTTCACATGGACTGATCATATTTAAGCCAAATCTGAAAAGGCAAGGCAGCATCTTTACCATCCTAAACAGCTGAGGAAGTTTAGAGTTTTTCCAGTGATCCTAATTACTTTTTACTCTGGTGCTGTAGAAAGTGTCTTGACTTAGAATATTACCCACTGGTTTAGGAACAGCTGTGTATGGGACATTAAGGAACTACGAAGAGTGATCTGGATTGCAGAACAATACACCAGAATTGATCTACCATCTCTGCAGGATATTTATACCAGGAGATGCAGGACCGGAGCAACTAGGATCATCAGAGACTCATCTGACCCCAGTAACTATCTGTTGAACCTGCTGAAATTGGACAAATAGTTTAGAAGTATTATGGCCAAAACAGAGAGGCTCAGGAGGAGCTTCTGTCCACAGATTTCTTATCCTGGACGTGCTACCACATTTTTTTTTTTAAATCTTCATCAACACAGGAAGAATTCTTTACCTCACTGTTTCTCAGCTGCCGCCAAGTAATTAAGTCTACTTAACAATCAAACTAGCACACTGAAGCTTGCAGTACATAGTTATTCTGTTCTGTTGCATTTGCACAACAGATCTTGTTTAAAATTGTAATGCTTTGGATATATATTGTACCTTTTCCCTATTTATTGTATCACCTTATTTTTACAGTTAGTTTTAAGTTTCTTTTTATTAATTTAATTCCTTCTTTTTTAATTTAAATTTAATTTAATGTAAATTATCTATTGAACTTATTGCACAGTCTCATGGACCAATTCAGGGCACATTTCATGTTGTACTTGAATCAAAGAGCAATATGCAGCAATAAACAGAATGGAATTTGTGCATTCCATAGTACACCCAGGACTAAAAGATCCCTAAAGTCTGACTGATTACTAACTATTTGGTAACTTATTCCATGTATCTATGGTCCTCTGTGTGAGATAAAATGCTTCCACATTCGTGAGTTCTTATGAATATAATCAGTGCTTGAAAATGATATACTTAATTGTGGGTACTTTCGAGTGCTGCCATACACTAACTGTCAAATCAACAGTACAATGACATCCAAGGATACTTCTGTGAAAATTCAGAGATGAGGAAGAGGACACAAAGGTCAGACCTTAGAGACTGCCTTCAAGGTATGAATCTTTTATCTAGAGAATTAACCCACAACCTTTAGCTAAAATTACACCCCTTAGGCTTATTTTCACATGAGAACATAATAATACTTTCCATTCCAAATAATACTAGTGAAATGATCATGTTTCTATATAAGTAAGTTCTTAGGAATCTACTCCTGCTTGAAGTTGAAGCTGTTATACTTAAGTGTGGGTACTCTCGAGTGCTACCATACACTAAATGTTAAATCAACAACCAGAGCTGGAAAGGATTGGCGGGAAGAGAGATTGGATATGTATGATGCATGCCAGTATACATGAAAACACTGCCAGCATTCAACTGCTTAAAACAGGAAAGTGCTATAGTGCCAGTGCTCTGTACCAGCCCATTTCAATAGTTGTATGTACACCAATCAGCCACAACATTAAAAGCACTGACAGGTGAAGTAAATAACATTGATTAACTCATTATAATGACACTTGTCAAGGAAATATGTATTTGATATAAAATGAACAGCCAGTACTTGAAGGTTATGTGTTGGAAGCAGGAAAAATGGGCAAGCATAAGAATCCAAGTGACTTTGACAAGGGCCAGATTGTGATGGCTAGACAACTGGGTCAGAGCATCTCCAAAACAGTAGGCCACAAACTGCTCAGATTGCCCATGCTAACCCCTGTCTACTGCTAAAAGTGCCTAAAACGGGCACATTAATATCAGAATTGAATCACAGAGGCATGGAAGAAGGTGGCCTGCACTAATTGATAACATTTTTTTTAGATTATGTGTATGGCTGGGTGCGTGTACGTTGTTTATCTGAGGAAGAGCAACAGGATGTACTATGGAAAGAAGGCAAACCGGTGGAAGCAGTGTGATAGTCTGGGGATATTTTGTGTTGGGAAACCTTGGGTCCTGGCATTCATGTGGATGTTGCTTTGGCATGTACCAACTTCCTAAAGATTGTTGCAAACCATATACACCCCTTAATGGCATTGGTATTCCCTAATGACAGCAGCCTCTTTTAGCAAGATATTGCACCCTGCTACAATGTAATGCAATGCAATTGTTTAGGAATAGTTTGAGGAACATGACAAAGAATCCAAGGTATTGACTTTTCCTTCCCCAGTTCTCAATCAGATTGCAAACATAATATTTGCAATATATATACATATACAGTATTTATATATTAGGGCTGGGCAAATTAACATATTATTATCGCATTAACGCATTAATTAATTAATGCCAACAATTATTTTATCACAGTTTTTGTTATTATTATTATGATTATTATTATTATTTTGAAAACCTCAGTCTCATTAGCAATTGATAGAGATCAGTTATCTTCTTGTTACAGTGCTTTTCGATACGCTTTTACTAGAAGGAAAGTTAGCTTTGTTGATTTGACCTCAATTCCCTACGCGTCCATGAGTAGCGAAGAGCAAACAGTTTCTAAAATGGCATGTGGAGAGATACCAAAGTGAATGCTCAAAGCAAAATAATCCGTGGATGTCTTTTTTCTTATTATCACTGAATCGAACTCTAATTTTGATGCAAGTGATCTAGAGATGTAGATTGAAAATGAAAGTGAGGCACTGGCATCAGCTGATCAGTCCCCAGCTGATCGTGGTGCTGAACACATTCGTGTAGCTGATGTACCTATGGCAATGTTTGCCTGGGAGAACAGACACTTACGATGACAGGATATTGTGTCTCACAAAGACAGCCAGGCAGCCGAGAAGGGTATTGCTGCAGACCAGAGAAATTATGGGCGGATCTAAAGGCGGGATAACTGTGAATCAAATTCGACTACAGCAAATCATATTGTGCTAATTCAGAACTTCGACAAATGAGATTATTATTACTCTATGACAATCCAAAACTCACCTGTCCAATTATCAACATTTGAAGTTGTCTATCAAGCATAACTTTAACAAATTGTTAAATTGTTAAAGACTTTCCTGCAGTGGGCAGTGCGCTACTTAATTGTATGTGACTCAGACTGACAGTCGCGATGTTCACAGAGTCTTTTCAATTTAATTACAAGTGACATTTTTATTTTTTCCTTTCAGCCAGCTAGCTACAAGAATATCTTCTGAAAATTGGATGTTAATTAAAAATAAGGTAAATTGCAAACAACCATTTCTTAAACTTGTAATTCACTTGTAGTGTTTGATTTTCATGTGTGTCTTTTTTTCTTTCCTTCTTTTCCTGGGACATTCCTGCTGGTTCAGTAGACTGTGGAATAGACACGTTGATGGTATTTGAATATTAACTGTAAGCTTTATGTAT
>JANRMT010062796.1:38110894-38127152 GCA_026402145.1 Polypterus bichir lapradei
ATGTTTTCTGATTGGTACTATTCATGTCATAAAATTATTTCTTCAAAATATCATATATACCTACATCTGTGTTTTTTTTTTTGACATCATAAACCATAAGGTGCATACTAATAAAAAAAAAATAAAGTGACAGTGAGATACGAAGAAGGCAGATTCACCAGCGTTTGTGTGTCAGCTTTTATCCCTCCAGATCAGAGAATGTCCAGTTCCATTGCCTCAAAACACCACTCACATCTACAGTTATTCCCAGTTTCAAATAAAAACTAACAGCGTCAGATCCCTAGGGCGGTAGTATGTATCATGATCATGAGTGAGAGAATAAAAGTGAAAAAAAGGTAACTTTTGCAAGTACAGTACTATAAATGTATACGGTCTGTTACAAACGCAAACCAAATGTATGTGTGTACTGTATAATATTAACAATTAGTTAAAGGCCGCCGTAGCATACGGCGGTGTAAGAATAGGAACGGAAAACGGTGAGAAAGGAATTCAGTATAACAAAGGCTTAGGAAACCACCGTCGCAGTATAACGAAAATAGCAAGGAGCGAAACCAATGCCAATGGTCGAGAGAGTACCTTCCTATAGCAGGCTACGGAAAACATAGACACATATAGATAGACGCCGCATTCACTGTGTTGCCCAGTCGACACGATAAGTCAGCGTGTCTGCCCTATTTCGAGTGGTAAAAGTGCCATTTAAACTAATACAGGTAGACATGGAAACCATTTTTTCTGATTAAAAAACAATAACGTTTTAAACAGTATCGTTTATATACAACAGATTTTGGCAAATCGTTTACATGCAATTATTTATATCCATTTATACACTAAATGCGTGCGTATCCCATGGTCTTAGAGTTGGTGGGCGGGGCTCTGTGAGTTGGCGATCGTGGCTCTCTGTCTTGCGTGCTGTGTAAAGTCAATGTGGCTCAGAGGTGCACAGACGAAAGCGACAGAGGCTGTGTTTGGTGAGTTGTTGCACGCCTTGAGAACGACGCTGGACTCGGGAGGAAGGTTACAGTTGGCATGCGTGGCTCTGTCATGCGTATCCCATGAGGCGGTAGGAGGGTTAGAGTTGGCGGGCGTATCCCATGGTCTTAGAGTTGGCGGGCGGGGCTCTGTCTTGCTTGCCCTCAGTGTCTTGCGTGCCCTTAGTGAATTATATATATAGATAAGAGCAGCTCACTACTGAAAACGGCAAATATAGGAGGTAGTGGGGATCGAACCGGTGGCCCCTTGACTACAAGCCAGCAAATCTTACCACTACGCCACAGAAGCTGTTGTATCATCTTTGGACTTTTTGTGAAAGTGAAAGTGTTTATTTGATCTTTGGACTTCAGGCTTCACACATTCTATAGTTTAAGCCTACATTTTGCAACATTTATTACTAAAATATGAATAAGTTTCTGTTTTAACAATGTGTTTACACAGATTACTGTAGAAATGGAACACACATGAAATGCATGAGTTCCAAATAACAATCTATTATTTCCACTCTAAAACTCCAGCAGTTCACTCACTCCCAGATAATCAAACAAGGCACGAGCTGGGAGAACTTAGTGACCATTCTGCGATGGTGGGGGATGGAATAGCCGGCTGCTTGCTGCTTGTCTTAATCGGCTACATTTACAGGGCGAAGACACTGATGCAGAGGTGCGAACGGATTATAGTGGGCCGGATTTACGAGTTTTCTTGTAGGCTCTGGTAATTCTAGTATTAAGTAACTAACAAGTCTGTGTGCCTCCTGAAACTATACATCACCATGTAATCAGGTTGTATGGTTGCCAATATTCAAATGTACTTTGTTATTATTTAGTAATATTACTTTGTTAATATTAGTAATATTACTAATAATACATTGTTTAAATTGTAATTTAACTCCTGCTTGTGTTTTACTATACATAATTGCCTGAGGTTATAGATATAGAAGGGAAGGTGGGGAGAAATTATATACTATAATACCTTATAAACAGTGGTAAGTCTGTGGAAATTGAGGTGTTCTGACAGAGGCTACATATTAATAATACAAATGGGAAAGCAGAGCAATATATTATTCTACCAAGGAAAACATCAGGTGAACCTGTGTTCATTTCAAGACAAATTATTTTCACTTTCTAGTGAAAGGTATTTGGGAAAGGACCTGATGGGCCAACACAAGAAACTGTTAATCTGTACGTTTCCCGGAATAGGAGGTATGGTCAGCACCACATTCCCCATTACAGACAAAGCTCAACATTCTGTACAGATAATATTTAAAGGACTACGAATATATAATTTTTTTTCTCTTGCTCAAATTTCTGTATTAGTAGCATATGCGTTTAAGTATTTTTGTGCCATGATTTGTGTTGAGTGGGAAGCACTGCAGCACGATATTATGTATATAGGGATTTTTCTTACAGTAAGTGTGTGTATTGTCTTCCAATAATCTGGGAACCTTTGGGTCACTTAATTTTAGCTTTCAATAGTAATATTGAAAAAAAGAAAAATACTTGATTGATCTTTTTTAGTCTGGGCAGAAAACACATTATGAACAAACTCCTTGACTTTTTTCTTTAGGTACCAAACTCTTTGAAAACCCAAATCTTATTGCAAACTTAATTTATGCAGTTTCAGCTCTTACTACATTGCTTTATGTTCTAACATGAGCAGGGGGTTTTGCAGTTTAATCTTTGCAGTTTGCTGCATTTCTCATTATTTATTTGAAGAGAGGATTTTAATGATTCACCACATTAGAGAGATAATGTGGATCTCTGTGTGGTACATTAGAATTAAAACTGTTTCAGAACAGCCTACGAAAATGTGAAGTTTCAGTTCAGTTTCATGTATTTTTTCTTCAATTCACCACTGCACCCTTCACGATGGTGGGGTTAAAATAGTTTCATAATTTTAAAGAGTTTTGAGTGTAATTCCTGGTGAAAAGCCATGCTTGAAATAAAAAATGTGGCCTAATTTTATCTTAGATGGTTGATTCACTTTAATGGTTTATTTGATTATTACAAATAAAATGGCGGCATGATCATCTAAAAAACACAGTTTTATCTAATTCAGTCTTCAGAATTAATCATAATAAATCATAATCGGAATTAATAAATATTGAAAAAAAATTATTTGCCCACATATTAGTGAAACAGGACAGTGAGGAGGGCTCCCCCAGCCAGCAGCCTCTGTCTCGGATTAGTGAGAACATATTGCTCCTGCAAGCGAACAATGATTCTTAGTGCAATGAGGGAAATTGCAAAATCAACCAGAATGTTCAAGCAAATAATAGAAAAAAAATATCTAAATCTGTTAAATAGTTTTCTTGTTCACTAACTAAGCGGAGTTAAGGTTACACCCCGAGGCAGACGCGTGAGTGAGGAGGGCCCGCAGTCCGATGAGTCTCTCTTGGATTTGTGCTAATAAATCGATACCGCAAGCGAACTATAATACGTGATCAGAAAGTCGGAAAATCAACGGAATGTTCAAATTATAGAAAAAAAACCTGATTTTAATCCGTTAAGTAGTTCTCTTGTGAAAAGTGGACAGACATATAAACGGGTCTAAAAAACTATAAGAAATTTTGGGCTTGGACCATGAAATTTTTAAAACCTTTTCTTAGCGAGCACCTATGAGCCAAGGATAACCTATATTCCAAATTTCAAGTCCCAAGTCCTCATGGTTCGGGAGATTTCTTGATGATTTATCAGTGGTATTTGGCTTTTATATATATAGATCAATAAAAAGCCTGTTATCAACCAGCATTCAAAATATCCATGTTTATGTCCAGTCTATTGAAAAACCAAACAGACAAGTCTCAGTCATGTTGGACAGAAAAGCAGTGAACATCAAAGTAAGTAGACGTCTACTAAAGTCAGTGGTTGCTGGTGTATTGGTCTTAGAGGCAACGATAA
This sequence comes from Polypterus bichir lapradei, assembly GCA_026402145.1. Lineage (NCBI taxonomy): Eukaryota > Metazoa > Chordata > Cladistia > Polypteriformes > Polypteridae > Polypterus > Polypterus bichir. The sequence continues at coordinate 38,114,785 of JANRMT010062796.1, forward strand.
ACTTGTGAACCCAGAAAACTTCCTGCTTTTAATGACATTACCAACCAACCATGATGAAATATTGAAACAACACATGGAGCATCCAAAGCTATAAAATGCCACTCACTTTAATGACTTATAACAGCGTTTAGGTTTTGTGTCACTGCGGCTCCAGCTTTACATGTCAAAACGTATGACAGTATAATGTTTTAGTATTATCAAATATTGTATTCAATTTTAGTTATTTTACAGGATTTTTTATTTGGTTCACTTATAAACAAAAACATTCAATGCATTTTTCGTTGAAATTAACACTAATGTGATACTATTTTAAGAATTAGAAAGAGAAAAAAGCTCTATATATATACATATATTGAATATAATGCAAAAAAGTCCCTGTTTCAATATCTAGGTGTAACTTGTATCTGTTGTCACAAAAAGCAGACACAAGACAGCCATTTTAAGATCTCTCCAGAGATGATCAATCGTATTCAGGTCTGGGCTCTGGCTGGGCCACTCAAAGACATTCACAGAGTTGTCCTGAAGCCACTCCTTTGATATCTTGGCTGTGTGCTTAGGGTCGTTGTCCTGCTGAAAGAGGAACCGTCGCCCCAGTCTGAGGTCAAGAGCGCTCTGGAGCAGGTTTTCATCCAGGATGTCTCTGTACATTGCTGCAGTCATCTTTCCCTTTATCCTGACTAGTCTCCCAGTTCCTGCCACTGAAAAACATCCCCACAGCATTATGCTGCCACCACCATGCTTCACTGTAGGGATGGTATTGAGCCTGGTGATGAGCGGTGCCTGGTTTCCTCCAAACGTGATGTCTGGCATTCACACCAAAGAGTTCAATCTTTGTCTCATCAGACCAGAGAATTTTGTTTCTCATGGTCTGAGAGTCCTTCAGGTGCCTTTTGGCAAACTCTAGGAACATTTGGAACATTTCGAATACAATAATTTCAAACTGTGAAAATTCAGCAAGGCCTAACTACTATCTACAAGACGTTCTTTCTAACAAAATGGAAATATATTGATATGAAGGAAAGTGATGGCTTTACAAAGAGAAGGGCCCCTTTTATGCTCTGTCGAGAATGCAGTGCGGCGTAGCGGCCCTAACTGAAGCGTAAGTGGCCGCCTACTGAGGACAGAGGCACAGATGAGCCATGGAGGTGGCAACAGGCGTGCAGGCCTGAGTGACGCGTAATGAAGATTGGAGTGCCGAGTGGAGATGTCCATGTGGAGTAATTAGGTGATGGAATATGTTGCCCGTGAATTATATATATAAAAAAATTAGTAATAGAGGTTGGAGTGAAGGAGTCTGTTGCTCCATTGGGCCCTCCGCAGCAGCGTCGCATCACAGGAAAAAAAAAAACCTTGGGCGCATTGGGCCCCCTCCAGCTGTGGACCCGAAGCAGTCGCTTCGTTCGCTTCGCCCTAAGGCCGGCTCTGGTGTGTGCCTTTCCAAATTATGTCCAATCAACTGAATTTACCACAGGTGGACTCCAACTAAGCTGCAGAAACATCTCAAGGATGATCAGAGGAAACAGGATGCACCTGAGCTCAATTTTGAGCTTCATGGAAAAGGTTGTGAATACTTATGTACACGTGCTTTCTCAATTTTTTTATTTTTAATAAATTTGCAAAAACCTCAAGTAAACTTTTTTCACGTTGTCATTATGTGGTGTTGTGTGTAGAATTCTGAGGAAAAAAATGAATTTAATCCATTTTGGAATAAGGCTGTAACATAACAAAATGTGGAAAAAGTGATGCGCTGTGAATACTTTCCGGATGCGCTGTATCTGGCATCCCACAAAAACCTATCCATGGCTTACAACTTTTTCAAAATTCTGCTGCCAGGATAATAACCTGCTGTTCTAAATCCACTGAACACATCACACCGATTCTCTCTCAACTTCACTGGCTCCCTGTTAACTACAGAATACAATACAAAATACTGCCCTGAACATTTAAAGCTCCCCCCTACCTCACTGATCTCCTACAGACTGACACTCCCTCTCGCTCACTCAGATCCTCATCTGCAACCTTACTTTCTGTACCACACGTCAGACTCAGTGCTCTGGGAGCTCGAGCGTCCTCTCGTCGTGCTCCTCAATTCTGGAATTCTCTTCCCTCTCATATACGTCAGCTCGATTCAATAACACATTTTAAAACTACCCTCAAAACTTATCTTTTCAAACTGGCATACTAATTGTGAATTTTGCACTGTTACACCCAGTTATCTTTATTTGTTTGCTAATTATTGCATTTTAATTTATCATTCTCTTGTTTTAATTTTACTAATGTTGTTTAATTTTATTGTAGGGTGACCCTGAGTGCTAAGAAATGCGCCTATTAAATAAAATGTATTATTATTATTATTATTATTGAGACAAAAACTTGACCAATGTCTGAAAGTCAAAATAGTAGGACTGCAACTGGCAGTCTGGTCTTTCTTTTAACAGTGAAATGATACACTCAATGACAAAAATAAACAATTTTATTGTATACAGATTGGCTTAATAATTTCTGAAAACATTTCACTCATTCCTCTCTCAATCTCTCTCTCTCTCTCTCACACACAATGTTGTTAATTAAATATATACAGGATAGGATCTAAAATCCTTGAAACAGAACTGTCTTACATAACTTTTTCTGTGTGTTGCCACTCTGTAATTTGAGAGTATTCAGTCTGGCAATATGGTGCAGCCTTAGTTTGTGGAAGAATGACACAACTAAAGACATGAACATAAAATGATGGTTGTCAATTTAAAACTGTGTTTCCTCAATGTGCTCCTTGAGCAAAAACACATCATCTTAACCAATCTCAGCCCCAACAAACTGATTGTCAAAGATACACTGACAGCTTGCCCTAATGTCGACTGTCGGATAACACGCTCATCTACTTTGACCACCTTGATTGTACCCTCAGAAGGAATCATCAAACCTCCTTTGTTTTTTTAATGTGAGCAAGTGGTAGCTTTGATCATATGATGCCAGTACAGCATCTGTTACCAAACTAGCACTGCACACATCACAGGACAGCTTTCTCAAAATCCCGTCTAAGGGCTACATCCCACTGCTTCCTGAAGTGGATTTCTTTGGGAAACCTTCAAAGTTTGAGAAATGTTAACAGCTAACAACAATCTACATAGTTAGTGATTAAATACGTTTAGCCAAAACGTTGTTTGGAGGCTCACTTGAGCACATAAATGCATAGCTTTGCTGTCTTAGCCTGGCATAGCTAAAGTTACGATTATAAAACTGGATTTTCTAATGGCCAGATATAACCAAAACAATTGTTCAGCCTTACCTATGAAATGTAATCCCCCGGGATCTGGGTTGGAGCATACAGTGGTTTGTACAATCCCAAGCAGCACATGCATGAGGCATCTTTATCCATTACTTTACTCCACAGCAGTGCCACTTTCAATATGGCGGCGATGTTGTCGTACGATGCGTCTAGTAATTCTATGTCTATGATCAAAAGGGCCGGAACAGGAAGTCTCTTCAGTCATAGGTTCTTTACCAGAAGTGATGTCACTAGGGGCAGGTGGAATTTCCTGTGAACGATCTGCAGGAAAGTGAGATAAAAGGTCAGTGTACTCCACCACCCCCTGGTCTGGCGTGGAATTGCTCTCATTTAGACCCTTTAGCTGCCTCCCATGCAAATGTGTGTGACACTGTATTTATTTGAACTTTTTCACAAGAAACCATAACATCAGGCAAATATAGAACACATATTAAAAATGAACAAAATTAGCTAATTTTAAGAAAAGTCCAGTTTTTTGGAAAAAAGAACCCATGCCATTTGGGACGCTGGGTACACCTCTGTTCATAAGTCAGGCGAAACTCTTCTTGTGCTGCTGCTTTATTACAGAGCTAGATAATAGTAATATAAAACTTTGAATAAGTAAATATTTTATTCTCATAAAGATATGAGTTGAAAAAATATGGAATTTGATATGGTCAAACTCATATAAACAAAACACTGATATAAACATATGAGTACAATAGTCATCATCATTGCTTAGCAAACCTCACAGAAACAACTTAACAAAAACACACTTAACTGTATTCCTTAAATTATTTTAAAGCACTCGTAAAGTCAAGATGTTAACCTCATGATTCTCAAAAACCTGTAGGTAAGGAATACTAGGAAATCTAGCAGTCCTACTTCCCCATTAAGAAATTTGCTTGGATGGAATCCCAAGCAGTTGCATGTCCTTACTTGGAGCTCATGGACTAGAAGTCAAGCCACTAAATTTAGAGTATAACCATTTCACCAGTCAAGCCAAAGAAGAACAACTCTGTTATGGTAAATAAGGCTTTTGACTTTGAAGGAATCTTCTTTTTGCTGGAGGCTTTCTCCATTTCAGCCCTGTTACATTCACCCCCTCCCACCATCTTCAGTTGTACTCTACACTCTGAATTTAGATACCCCAGATTGTATAGTGGGTGGCACGGTGGTGTAGTGGGTAGCGCTGCTGCCTCGCAGTTAGGAGACCCGAGTTCCCTTCCCAGGTCCTCCCTGCGTGGAGTTCTCCCTGTGTCTGTGTGGGTTTCCTCTGGGTGCTCCGGTTTCCTCCCACATTCCAAAGACATGCAGGTTAGGTGCATTGGCGATTCTAAATTGTGTGCTTGGTGTGTGTGTGCCCTGCAGTGGGCTGGCGCCCTGCCCAGGGTTTGTTTCTTGTCGTGTGCCCTGGGATTGGCTCCAGCAGACCCCCATGACCCTGTAGTTAGGATATAGTGGATTAGATAATGGATGGATGGATGGGAGTTTGCATAGCGGGGTACCGACTGAGAACACACCATCAACCAAAGTATATATCTTACTGATGACACGTGGTCTTGACTAATTTAAGTTATTTATGAAAACAAACAATGAACTGATGGTAAACAAGAAATGATGGTCTAGAAAAGACATTTAAATCTCTAAAAGTAAAATAAATCCACAATAGAGAGCTGATAACAAATGATTTTAGAAGCAATGTTTACCAGTCTTATTATTTACATCTTGTCCCTGGCTGCCACATGGAACTGTGATGGAGATGATCAAAACAATTTCAGTAAAAGGCCTGTGGAAAACGGTGATTGCTTCCTGTGATTTTTAAATTGCCTCAGAAAGAACCAACTCTGTCGAGCTTTCTCTCTGTGTTAACAGATGTGAATTTTTCCACGTCAGACTACTGTGAATGGTGGTGACCAAGAACTTGTAATTCTCCAGTATCTCTCCAACTTCACCATTGATATACGAGAGTAATCTTTTTACTTGCTTAAAGTTCACTTTTGTTTTCTTGACATTTAATTCCAGGCTTTAGAGACTACACCTTTTAACCAGTTCACTTACCTCATTCCTCTACTCTGACGTAAAGTGATTTGCACTGGTATTCACAAGAGTGGTATGACCATTCTCACTCTAACCATACATGGAATGCATTCATTTGTGTACAATGTAAAAAGGAGTGGTGATCAAATGCATCCCTTTGAAAACTCATATTGCGGGGCTAAGTTATGTTGTCTTTAAACTTCGACACCTGCTTCCTGTCAGAAAGATAATCTAATAGTAATTAAAAGCAGGGCCAATTGATATATGTGAACAGCACAAAAGCCAGACATTAAATAGGTTTTACTTTCAACAACAAATAAACAAATGAAGAGCATATTACACATTATAAGTTGTAAAAACATAAAACATCAGAAAAAACTCTGCAAATAAACCAAGTAAATCTATTTAATGGATAAAAGTGACCTGCAAAAAATTCAGTAAATATGCACTGTAAGTTGCTTATTTTACAAGCCTCAGGAGTTTGAGTTGTGTGATGCTATTTATAAAAAGTAGGTGTGAGTTACAGTACGAGCAAAAAATACCTCAGTCCAACTGAGGCAATAACACATGCTAAAAGATTTTTAATTTGGTGCCCTATCATTTTGGAATTACAGTCTTCATTTTCATTAATGACAGTGTTAGATTATTTCTCTTTTAACTGGTAAGATTTTAGCCTGGGTAGCTCTAGGACAGAGCCTGTGGTGCTAATATTGAAAATTCTTAGAAATCCTAATACTTACAGAGGAACTACAGGATTCTCATCTTGCATATGAACAAAGCACTCAAAATGTGGCCACTTATGCCTTTGACATTTGCACCTGTGGATGAAATTTGCAAAGTTTGATGACTGTATTTCACAAACGATTTTTGACAACCTCAAGTTTAGATGTTTGTATTTAAGTGATTTTTCAGTTCAGGAATTTGCTCTCAGGTCTCGTGGCTAAGCACTGCCCACGAGTCACAAACACTAGTTACAAAGATGTCATCTCATTTCAGTATGCCAAAAAAAGGAGAGAACTCCCCCACTTTTTATAAATTCTCCTTGACCTCAGAAAAAAATATTTACACCTTGTTTTAGCGGTTTTTCAGGGTTAAGGAATCTTCTACTCACATCTATTTTGGTGTTGTATATGTTTTTAGCAACATTGATACTAAATACCTTATATACTCACGTTTAAGTTGGGTCTTCAAACCCGAAAAATTGTTCATAAAATCAGACCCCGATTTATATGCCCGTTCAAAAAGTGACACTTAATTTTTTTTTTTTTACATCTTCTTGACTCCTCCAATATCTCATCGGTTTCTCAGATAAGTGAATTTCATTGCAGCAGCGCAGTTACCAATTTCTTTCGGTACTTCAACGACATTTAATTTAAAACCAGCTCCATCGTAGATAAGGAATGCTCTTATGATAAAGGTGTATGAGGGTGTGAAATTCAAAAAACATAAAACAGTGCAAAACGTCACTTCGGAATAGTTCGGGTATTACCGTGTGGTCATGTAGGCACAATAGAGAGAGAGAGAGAGAGAAAGGTTAGGAGCATGCGCTAATACAGTGCATTGCCGCACCCACATAGGCAAAAAAGGCAGTGTGCTCTGTGGTTACTCTCTCAGGTGGGTGTTAGCATATCATAATCCCTTGTACCAATAGCGTGAGTTTTCCGCATTCAATTTATATGACCAGCATTATATAATACCAGAAATTATACTGTAAAATCAAGTCCCGACTTATCCGAAGGAGAACTTATCCATGATTATATATGGTATCAATCTTCTTGCTTGTTATTATGGACACCACCATTTTGAGAAATTTTAGACAGTTGGTATACCGCTGCTAGGAAAGTTCAACCTGAAGTGTGTGACATGTAACATACCTAAGTCAAGAGTATAAAGTGCATACTGTGCACTTTCTGGATGCCCATAATTTCATTCAACCTAAATCTTAAAACTTGAATTCCTTTGTTGTTTTGAATTATTTCTGGTTAATAAATTGTAACGCTGCTTATTTGACTATGATTTAAGATAAACACTTTTCTCTGGCTACATGTGTGTTTATTGCTTTTCAAATATCTGTCCTCTCTATTTGACTACAATTTTTGTTACATGCATTGAGCCTTAGTTGTTTTTTGACTTCTCAGTTACAACCCACCTCTTGTAGCTTTGGTTACAGTTCATCTCCTGATTTCTTTTCTAATTAAATTCTGCTGCTGTTCTGTGCAGTCAGCACACCGCTCTGTGGATAGGACAACCTCTAAAAGTGTATTTCTGTGTGTGCACCTGGACTGTTACAATTGGTCATAGCACTAAACAGCTGCATTTACAAAAGACAAAAAAGGAAACAGATGCCAAGCTTTTTCTGCTACTTCCCTTCTTTCAAAAACGTCAACTCTCCTCTTGAATTGAGTTCCGAGTAAACTCTGTAGACCTGGCACACTTACTCACTTCTTGCATTTATTTTAACAAAGCCTGTTTAGTTTTGAATACAGGAGAGATGGTGTCAAGCAAACAACCATTATCTTATATAGCACCTTTCTATAGTGAATGGCATCCCAACATGCATACAGTACTGAAAATGCACTTAAATTTCATACATCAATTTTTCACATTTGGAGAACATGAAGGTTTCAGAGTAGGTCACACAGTGAGTCAGAGGTTGGAATTTGAACAACAAATGTGTGATCTAGTGTGCTGTTGTTTGGTTAAGCTGTTTTGCCTACATCCTTCAAAATACACAGGTCCTGTTATTAGTTCTGGCAAGCATGCCATGGGAAACATAATTTATAATAATATGACTTTCTTGGAATCTGGTACAATAAGAAGTTCCTTAGAGTATATTTCTGCCAAAAATGACAGTATCCAGGAAGTGTTGCAAAGATATTAAACCTGCTAAATGAAACTAAAAAATGCTGTTCAGATTTTCACCCTAAAGAACACTTCTGCAAAGAGAACAGTTTGACAGCAAGCTCTGGGATTTAGGTGTAGCTTCTGAACAACAGCTTGGGAAATGTCCTGTTATTATTCCATATGTCACAGAAAATGATATAACAGTTCACAGTCAAAGAAAAAATACTTGTGGCAAACAAAAAATTTCTTATTGAACCTAATGTACAGTAATTACATACATGACTGTGCTGTTCAGTCTGCATGTTGTTTCAGGCTGCTTGGAGCTCTCTTCTTCTATTAACAAACTGTGTCATTCAAATGTACAGAATCAAATGTGAGCCTTGACAAGGAACTGCATATGAAATTTAATATGAAATATAACATTTCATGATTTCAGCAGACTATCCAGTGAGACCTTTCATCTTAATCTAAAGTATTCTAGACTGGTAGGGTGGATGTACTTTGAGGATACACCTTTGGTGAGGTAGTAGGTTTTACTCTAAAACTCTGTACTATGATTATTCAGCTGAGTGCTCATTTTTTATTCATAGGCATACTTTAGCAATGAGTCCTGTAGCCTGTTTTGCAGCTGTGTTTCACTGTTAATTAGAGTGATATTTAAATGAACTCTGCTGATGAATTAATACTAAAGCTTTATGTTCTTGTGGTATAATAATTTATTAAAAGCTAATAATCTACCAGACCTTGCCAGTCTACTACAGTTAGGTCCATAAATATTTGGACAGAGACAATTCTTTTTTCTAATTTTGGTTCTGTACATTACCACAATGAATTTTAAATGAAACAACTCAGATGCAGTTGAAGTGCAGACATTCAGCTTTAATTCAGTGGGTTGAATAAAACGATTGCATAAAAATGTGAGGCAACTAAAGCATTTTTTAACACAATCCCTTCATTTCAGGGGCTCAAAAGTAATTGGACAATTGACTCAAAGGCTATTTCATGGGCAGGTGTGGGCAAGTTCGTAGTCATGTCATTATCAATTAAGCAGATAAAAAGCCTGGAGTTGATTTGAGGTGTGGTGCTTGCATGTGGAAGATTTTGCTGTGAACAGACAACATGCGGTCAAAGGAGCTCTCCATGCAGGTGAAAGAAGCCATCCTTAAGCTGCGAAAACAGAAAAAACTCATCCGAGAAATTGCCACAATATTACAAGTGGCAAAATCTACAGTTTGGTACATCCTGAGAAAGAAAGCAAGCACTGGTGAACTCAGCAACGCAAAAAGACCTGAACGCCCACGAAAGACAACAGTGGTGGATGATCGCAAAATCATTTCCATGGTGAAGAGAAACCCCTTCACAACAGCCAACCAAGTGAACAACACTCTCCAGGGGTAGGCGTATCGATATCCAAGTCTACCATAAAGAGAAGACTGCATTAAAGTAAATACAGAGGGTGTACTGCAAGGTGCAAGCCACTCATAAGCCTCAAGAATAGAAAGGCTAGATTGGACTTTGCTAAAGAACATCTAAAAAAGCCAGCACAGTTCTGGAAAAACATTCTTTGGACAGATGAAACCAAGATCAACCTCTACCAGAATGATGGCAAGAAAAAAGTATGGCGTGGAACAGCTCATTATCCAAAGCATACCACATCATCTGTAAAACACAGTGGAGGCAGTGTGATGGCTTGGGCGTGCATGGCTGCCATTGGCACTGGGACTCTAGTGTTTATTGATGATGTGACACAGGACAGAAGCAGCCGAATGAATTCTGAGCTGTTCAGAGACATACTGTCTGCTCAAATCCAGCTAAATGCAGTCAAATTGATTGGGTGGCGTTTCATAATACAGATGGACAATGACCCAAAACATAAAGCCAAAGCAACCCAGGAGTTTATTAAAGCAAAGAAGTGAAAAATTCTTGAATGGCCAAGTCAGTCACCTGATCTTAACCCAATTGAACATGCATTTCACTTGTTGAAGACTAAACTTCGGACAGACAAACAGGCCCACAAACAGCAGCTGAAAGCCGCTGCAGTAAAGGCCTGGCAGAGCATTAAAAAGGAGGAAACCCAGCATCTGGTGATGTCCATGAGTTCAACACTTCAGGCTGTCATTGCCAGCAAAGGGTTTTCAACCAAGTATTAGAAATGAACATTTTATTTCCAGTTATTTAATTTGTCCAATTACTTTTGAGCCCCTGAAATAAAGGGATTGTGTTAAAAAAATACTTTAGTTCCTTCACATTTTTATGCAATCGTTTTGTTCACCCCACTAAATTAAAGCTGAACTTCAACTGCATGTGAGTTGTTTCATTTAAAATCATTGTGGTAATGTAGAGAACCAAAATTAGAAAAAAGTTGTCTCTGTCCAAATATTTATGGACCTAACCGTATGTTTTAGAGAGTTTTGTGTTTCCATGTTATAAAGATAAATCCTATAAATAACCTTGTGCAGAGGGTTCTACTGAAATTGAAGGTTATTGATATATTTTGGTTCATCTATTAGTTTTTTAGTTTAGGTCATAAGGTAAAACTCATGGAAAAGTAAGAAATAAATAACTGGTATTTTGTATTTTGTAATGGCCTTGTAAGGTAAGTTTTGGAGGGGAAGAAGTAGAAGAATGGGTCTGGTCCCTGGCTACCTTTATGTAGGGGTTCACATTTTGGCTAACTCATAAGTAGTACACCATATATTGACGATTTAAAACTAAAAAAACAAACAAAATACAAGTAACTTGATCTTAGCCATCTGGATATTATTAGTGATTAATTAGTTATTATGATTTATTGGTTTTTTTCTGGTTATTTGGGTAACATCACCATGTTGGGATTTTGGAATGAAGTTTGCCTTGCCTCTTTTTTTATTTTCATAGTTGTTATCATTTTGTCAAAATGTACCCTATCTAGGCCTGAAAATCTAAGGTGGGGTTCTTGGAAGTAAATTTTTAAAACAGGGGTATGGTGTTGTAAATCACTCATTGGCTTTTATTGGGTTTGTTAGAGACAGCTCTTTATGTCTTAGGCAAGAAGGTAAAGTTTGTGAGCGCTTCAGTCTGGATAGTGCCGGATTCATGAGTAACAGCTGCTGCCAAGGAAGAGGAGTACATCCAATGACATTTTTTGAGAGGATTCAAAATAGAGGACAGAGGCTTTTTACAGAAATTATACAAATAAAAGAACAACACAGTAGGCTCTAAATGATGTAAGTCACTAATATATTGTGCCAATATTTGCTGTCTATTTGTGTGGAACATCCAACAATTTTGCAATGCTGAAACACTGCAAAGCAAAGTACGTTTATTGGGTTGTTTTCTAGTATAAATGGCCCTAGTTTGAATAGCCACTCCGCTTGATATGCACAGTAATGATGATGAATTGGGCATTAACAATAAACAGTAGGTGCTAAAAAAATCCAGAAGCTTTAACATTAAACTTCACCCACATGCATCATTCCTGGAACTGACAATAAGGCAAATTTATTACTGAGGATGTATGATGTCATTAGTTTACTTACTGTTATACATAAAATATGTAACATTCATGTTAAAATGCTATTTTTCTACATTTCCACATTGTCATTAGAGCCTGCCAAAATGGCCACTGCACATCCTACTCCAAGAATGCACAAGGTTTTTCACTCTGTAATTAAGATCACCTTTGTTTCAAAGGATAAACATTTATCCAGTAAAAAAAAATTGCTTTTAAATGGTTGTATATTTGTCTCTGTATGAGACCGATTGCTTGATAGAGCACTTGCACTGTAAGAGTTTACAGAGAAGCATTCACCTTCTATTCAAGCATCTGTTTTCTTATCAAAGTGACATGCATTCTTATTCATTCTCATTTTTAAAGTGCCTAGTCTGCTAGTGTACTGACTGTGCATGGCTACAGTTTTTCTTAATAATGGAATCATGAGGTAGAGCAAGTCAGGGAAAATAAGTTGTAGCCAGATGAGCAAGATTCTAATAGTGGACTTTACACTATCAACTTTCGTGACAGTGTTCAGAAGTCACTAAGAAGGCAAACAGAATGTTACTTTATATAGTACGATGTGTGGATTATAAGTCACAGGAGGTTATGCTGAAGTTTTGTTATGCACTGGTGAGGCTTTATCTGGAGTACTGTGTGTGTGGTTTTGGTCCCCAGGCTACAAAAAGAACATATCAAATATGCAAACGTTAAAGACGCATACAGCGCCACCCCGCTGCCTGCGCT
>JANRMT010062796.1:38132152-38168708 GCA_026402145.1 Polypterus bichir lapradei
TTTTTTTTTTTTTTTTTCTGTCCACCCTGGCCATCGGACCTTACTCTGATTTTATATTAATTAATGTTGACTTATTTTATTTTATCACTGTGTCTTTTATTTTTTTATTCTTCATTATGTAAAGCACTTTGAGCTACATTTTTTTGTATGAAAATGTGCTATATAAATAAATGTTGTTGTTATTGTTGTTGAGAGGCTTTAAAAAGCCAAGTTCTTCCCTGGGGAAAAATTTAAATCTATCCACTTAAACATATCAGCAATACTGGTGCATTGTGTGTCAGTAATTGGTTGACTTTGCTATCCACATATCAATATTGTCATTGCCACACAGGTGTTTGTGCTTGACTTGGTCTCAGTGATACCAAAGAGTTTGACAGTGGATAGAAAAAAGTGACAGAGTGAAAAGAGATTGCTGATGCCTTGATACCAACAGCAGTTACATGCTTTACCCAGCAAATGGCATGATTCTACATTCTGTGCTATTAACTGCCAAGAGCAGCAGCGCTAGCCTGTGGCAGGGTAGCAGATTGGCTAATGGTATGAAATGATCTCAATCTATATGGTAAAACGGCTGCTTTATTGTTAAACACACAACATATACTGTAAGTAGGTATGTCTCATGAAAAGTGGCTATGTAATGTTGGTCAGAAGAACAAGGTGGCCGACTTTGCAGATTGTGCATCAGTTTACAGTGTTATTTGTCTAGTTAATATATGACTGCACTGACTGACTACAATCTCCATAGCTTATTTCTCTCTTTAAATGAATGCTTGGTAGCTTAAGTTAGTGTGGTTTCACCTTGTCGTAGAGAAATAGAGGACCTTCACTTTTAAGGAGTAGATGCTGCATTGACAGGATGGGTTGCCGAAGGGGGTTTAACCCAGAAAAGTATGGAGAGTGAGGGACATCTAGAGGAGATGCAAAAGCAGCAACACCCAAGCATGGGAAACACAAACTGAAGCCACCTACTGGAAGTGGGATCTTGCTCAGATATACAAGACAGACACATCTCAGCAGATCTATGCTTTCTTCTGTATTTTTTGCTGGAGCACCCCACCATTTTTCCTGTTAGAACAGAGCATTTATTTTGTATTTGCAGTGACCTGGTGCAGATTTCTCCTGGCTACTATTGTCCTGTCCAGGACTATAAAGACTTAAATGTGGACTGATATTTTTTGCTGAAATAGGACAATAATCTCAATGTCATTGCGCACCCTAAATTGTAATTATTTAAGTTTGATTTGGAAAATATTTGTTAATTGGGGGGGGGGGTTTGGTCTTGTATTGTTACATGATTGTTTTCCTTTTTTTATGGGGAAGTTCTTAATACATTATTTGTACATATCACTGAGTGTTGTTCTGGGATTTTTGTGGTGACTGGATGAACAGTAATGAGTGTTCATCAATGTGTCCTGAAACAATTTTTGTAATTTATATTATATATTTGCTGTTTGTGAGACAGCAGCATTCTGATCATGAGGTTACTCTGGGTCACGGTACAACTGTATATGATGTCATTACACAGCCATAGTAAAAGATGGCAGCATGCATTACCTGGCGTTCTAGTTTTGGATGTCTATCAATAAAATACAAACATCTTAGTGATAGTTAAGGAAAGAATGTTAGTTCAGTGCCAGGATCATTTCCTTGCCTTTTTTGACTATGATTTTTGGTTTGGTTGTTTTTTTTGGACTCTGGCCTATTTTTGAAGTATTCTTCCATTTTCAATCTCTTCTTTCTTCCAGAAAAAAATAATTATAAGCCCTAAAACCACAACCGTAATAAAAACATTTAATTTTTTTTTGGACTTTTATTTATTTCCTTTTTATATTTCAGCTTTTTTAAAACATAATTCAGTCAACACAATTGAACTATAGCCTCAAAAGGCAAAACTCACTCATAAATTGAAGATATCACCAAATTTTTGTTTTTGCTTTGTTTTACTTTCCTATCTTTCCAATACATAATACTGTAAAAACCTGTATTTTTTAAATTTAATAATAATGCTTACCACACAGGCTAGCAGACTGTCGTGTTGCTTCATATTACAATATAGAAGAATGGGTAGAAATCTAAGGCAAGTCATTGCATGATGGAAGGCTCATGTGCTGACAGCCTTGTGATCATTTGTATTGTGTCATGTGTCTTTATGCAGTATGGGATTTTAACATTATTGTTGTGACTTACGTAAACAGTTTAACTTAAATGAAATAGTTTTGATATGTGTCTTTCTTACTCACCTGATCTTATTTTGAATATTGAAAAACAGGCATTAGATATGAAAAATATTTTTCAGAAGAATAAGATCTTTTTTTTTTTAAATATGGTTACCATTATTTGCATTCCACATATTTTATCAAAATAGGCAGAAGTATGTCTTCTTTTCACAGCATTAATGTATAAGCAATGTCACACCTAATTGGTGCTTACAGCCTCCTTTAGGATACCATCATCAATGTGTAATTAATTCATATTGCAAATTATAATAGAAAATGTTCCACCTCACTGCACATGATACTCCCAATTCTAATTGGGTTTTTTTTGTTTTGTTTATATACTTGCTTTCTGTTAATAAACATTATCTAAATTTGATCCTTGGTGATTTCTTAATCAAACATGTCTGTTTATTTTTGAGGCAAGATTTACCTTTGATACAGCATCATTACTTTAGCAATGCAGTGAGGAAAAATTATGCTGCTCCTCTGCTGTACGTTTCCACAAGCGACAGCATGTCAGTTTGTAATTTAAATCTCCTTAAATAGATACATGAATTGATGCAAATTACACAGTCCTGTTTCTTGCAGGAAAGGTTTTGCAAGCCTCTGCAATGGTTACATAGAACAAACATTTGCAAACATGTTATACCATAGTGTATCCTGAAGAGTGGATGATGTAAACACTGTTCACCAGGTATAATCTCCACATGTGCACAACAGCATAGCTCAAGTTCATACCGTTCTGGGCAGGGCGGTGCTTCAATTTGCTGCCCTCCAACATATCTGAATATGTTAACCTATTTAAATAGAAAATTTAAATGACATATAGAGAAAAATTAAGGTAAATATTTCATAGATTTATCCATATATAAACAGCAATAATTTTTCACATATTATTTATAAGCATCATCTAAACAAGAATATAGTATAGATGCACTGATAAGCCATTTTCTAATTATTAGTTTAATATAATTACGCTGTGAAAACCAGAACCAGTGTAGTGCACAAGTGATAGGTGGGGATGTTTTCTGCGCAGAGCAAGAATGCATTCGGATTGATAACAGAATGAAATTATAAATTGTAAATTAGTTGTTTATCTTCCTAGAAATTATTATCGGTGTAATGTTTATGTTTATTTTTGTTATTGCCTCATAAATTTCAACTGCTGTGTCTGATGCCGTCACAGAAGGACAGTCTGAAAATTATTTTTGAAGCATTTGTGGATAAAAATCAGAGAATTTTACTTTTTTCATTCATTAGTGATATTTTTCCAAACCCTGCTGCTTACACACGAATTGTACTGACCCTTTTGGTCAATAATGCCGCCCCCAAAAATGTGCTGCCCAGGGTGGACCGCCCCCTCCACCCACCCCTAGCTATGCCACTGCATGTGCAGATGACAGTGTTAGCACATTTACACTTTTTTTCTACAACACTCACTATCATTTTGTTTTTCAATTAGTAGGAACCACTAATGAAAGTAAATTAGGCAGATCATTTTTTATTGGTACTGTTTATTTACTAACATTGAAAATGTCAAGCAATGAAAAAATACTTGTCAAAGATTGCCAATAGAGTGCGGTTGAAAGGACAACAACATTTACAAATCATAGAATAGCACTATCCAAGCTGTTTAATCCAATTCAGGCTTTCAACAGTAAGCTCAAGGCAGGAATGGACTCTGGACAGAGTATAGCTGATAGTGAGGCATCCATGGCTAGCAACTGTATTCAGCCACCACATTTCAGGTCTTCCTCTTTCATGTTGACTTTCCACTTTTCTGAGCAAAATATCGTTTCCAGTGACTGTTCTCTCCACATGGTGTGTCCAAAGTAAAAAGTCGAAGTCTTGTCATTTGAGTTTCCAATGACATCTTTGGGGGTGGCATGGTGGCGCTGCTGCCTCGCAGTTAGGAGACCCGGGTTTGCTTCCCAGGTCCTTCCTGCATGGAGTTTGCATGTTCTCCCTGTGTCTGTGTGGGTTTCCTCTGGGTACTCCAGTTTCCTCCCACAGTCCAAAAACATGCAGGTTAGGTGTATTGACGATTCTAAATTGTCCCTGGTGTGTGGGTGCGTGTGGGCTGGTGCCCTGCCCAAGGTTTGTTTCCTGCCTTGCTCCCTGTGTTGGCTGGGATTGGCTCCAGCAGTCCCCCATGACCGTGTAGTTAGGATATAACGGGTTGGATAATGGATGGATGGATGACATTGTGGTATCCGGCCGGGGCTGGAGCCCGGCCGGGACGCCCAGGAGGACCGGAGGAGAGCTTGTGCCTCCTCCAGACCGCGAGGGGGCGTCCGCCCTGGTTATGTTGGGGGCCATGGGTAAAGGGCTTAGAAGCCCAGCCCTGTAGGGACCCGTGGCCACCGCCAGGCGGCGCCCCAGTGCCTGAATATCCCTGGAGCCCAGCACTTCCGCCACACCAGGAAGTGCTGGGGGGAAGACGACAGGGGACACCCAGACGGCTTCCGGGTGCGCAACCGGCACTTCCGCCACACTGGGGCGTGTCTGCGGAGGAGTGCCGGGAAGCAGCTGGAGCCCATCCAGGTTCCTATTTAAGGGGCCGCCTCCCTTCAGTCGATAGCGGAAGTCGGGTGGCAGAGAGACAGAGCTGGAGAGAGGACTGGAGGCGGCCAGGAGAGAGAGGCATTGGGACTGTGAGGCCTGGACATTTGGGGGAACGGTGCTGGAGGCACTGGGAAGTGCACTGATATAATTGTACATATTGTAAATAAACGGTGTGTGGTGGATCCAACGATGACCGTCTGTGTGTGTCCGGGTTAAAGTCCACAATGGCGCCCAACGTGGGGCGATCCGTCTGGTGCAAGACGGGGACCCCCAAATAATAAATATTTTGTGGACGGCCCGGCGCAGCAGCGGACCCCACACACTCGCCGCGGGAGCGGCCCGTGCACAACCCCGCGGGAGCGGTTTACCCCAGGGACTGCCGCCGGACCGCAGAATGGCCATCCCCGGGTGCGGAGGAAGGAGAACGGGCATTGCCAGAGTGCAGCGGGCTCCGAGAGTCGCGCTGTCGTGAAGGACGGCCCAGCCAGCGTGGCGACACAGAAAGCCACACCGAGGCAGGGGTGCCCTGCAGTAATCGGCTCTTCGGGGTCGCGCTTATCTTGTTTCCCACAGGGAGGGACGATCCGGATCCGCGTCGATGGCAGGACCACGCCGGACCACGGGCTGTCGACAGCGCGAAGGCGGCAGCGGAGGAGGCTGCGAAATCGGAGCCGCTGCATCTCGAGGAGTCGCAGCAGCTGCGAGGCTGCCAGGAGGCACGCCACCGCACCCAGAGCAGGGGAGACAAGATGGCCGCGGGCCGGATGTCCCGCCCGCTGACAGGCACGGGATTGGCCGGTGTGTCTTGTGTGCCCGCCAATGATGGTACAGAGGCGGAACCAAGGAACGCCAGTCTCGTGCCGAGAGGAGACCCGATTGGACCAGAGGAAGTGGTCCACAGGAGGCAGACGACGCGTGCGGCTGATGGACAGGTAAGCCCACCGACGTCTGTCTTCCTGGTTTCGTCGGCGGCTCTACGCGAGCCGGAGGAGTCCCTTCGGCCCGCAGAGTCGCCTTTATTGCAGTTGCTGGGTGCTCTCGTCGTCCGGCTGGAGCAGCTGAAGGGGAAGGCGGTTGCGTCGGGAGAGACGTCGTGTGATACGGAGGATCAGCGCGATGCTGGAGCCTTTGGCCGACGGAGTACCGCGGGGAAGGTAGGTTTTGCCGTCCCCGTAAAGCATGAGGGGGGATTCGCCGAAAACGGCCGTGACTTTGCTAAGGAGGTCCGGCATCTAGTAGGCAATTCCCCAACAGTGGACGTGGCGGTGCAGACTGCCTGTGAAGCGAGGAGAGCGAGTACGCAGGGGCTGGTAGGACAGGGGCTGATGAGTGCCCTGGGTCCTAGCGCCCTGCACTCCAAGCCCGCAGCAGTCTCCTGTCGCTCTGCAGGGACGCAGACGGGGCTGGATCTGAGCTGTCACCATGCTCAGACCCAGACCGTCAGGGCGTCCAAGAGAAGAGGGAGGAACCGAGGGGTGCATGCTGGTTCCTCCGATAGGAGGGGACGCGGCGCTGGGTGCGCACGTCCGGAGAAAGGCCATCCTCTGCGGAGGCAGAGGGAAACCCTTGGGCGGCTGGACGAGCCGCCTGCGAGAGCGGTCCCGCTAACACCAAGAGGACGGGCATGGAACCTGCGGCGGAGGAGCCAACCAGGCAAGTCGCGGGCTGTTGGTAGGGGGGGTGAGCACTGCCGGTACAGAGACCGACAGGACACTTGGGGTGAGTGTCCAGGCAGTGCTTCTGGTCCTCCCTTTTCTCTTCTTACAGGCCCGAAGCCCCGACGAGTGCTGGAGCCGACGTCATTGGGAACCTGCCCTCCTGGAATGGGCCGCTCCGCGGAAGGGCTCCCCACCGGGAGGCCGATGGTGCCCCAGCTGGCGGGGACGGTGGAGGCGAGAGCGGCGCAGACCAGAGGGGCGCGTTGGCGCCAGAGGGGGTGCCGAAGTAGGGTGTCCCAGGGTGCCGTGTTGGACCCTGGGGACATAGTAGGACCCTCTCTGGGGACGTGCTGCCCTTTCGGGAAGTGCTGCTCGGACCCACGTGTCTTCACTGGCGGTGGGGCACTGTGGTATCCGGCCGGGGCTGGAGCCCGGCCGGGACGCCCAGGAGGACCGGAGGAGGGCTTGTGCCTCCTCCAGACCGCGAGGGGGCGTCCGCCCTGGTTATGTTGGGGGCCACGGGTAAAGGGCTTAGAAGCCCAGCCCTGTAGGGACCCGTTGCCACCGCCAGGCAGCGCCCCGGTGCCTGAATATCCCTGGAGCCCAGCACTTCCGCCACACCAGGAAGTGCTGGGGGGGAAGACGACAGGGGACACCCAGACGGCTTCCGGGTGCGCAGCCGGCACTTCCGCCACACTGGGGCGTGTCTGCGGAGGAGTGCCGCGAAGCAGCTGGAGCCCATCCGGGTTCCTATTTAAAGGGCCGCCTCCCTTCAGTCGATAGCGGAAGTTGGGTGGCAGAGAGACGGAGCTGGAGAGAGGACTGGAGGCGGCCAGGAGAGAGAGGCATTGGGACTGTGAGGCCTGGATATTTGGGGGAACGGTGCTGGAGGCACTGGGAAGTGCACTGATATAATTGTACATATTGTAAATAAATGGTGTGTGGTGGATCCAACGATGTCCGTGTGTGTGTGTCCGGGTTCAAGTCCACAACATCTTTGGTGTGATCTGCCACAACACCCACATATTTGTTTTCTCTGCCGTCCAGAGTATGCACAGGATCCTTCACCAGCATCGCAGTTCAAAGGCCTCAGTTTTCTTGCTGTCCATCTTCTTCACTGTCCAACTCTTATGTAATGGGAGTGAGAATACCAATGGTTTGAGTGAGGTGGACTTTTGTGCACAGAGTTACATCCCTGAAGTTGAGAATTTTGTCCAAGGTTTTCATGGTGGTTTTGTCCAGATCAATTTGTCGTTGGATGTCTTGGTTGCTTGTCACTTTATAATTGATTATTGATCTGACTAGGCTGAAGTTATCATTTTTTTCTATTACTTCTCCATCAAGTGTAAAGTTTTCCAATTTCCCAGTTGTGAAGAGCTTTGTCTTTTTCATGTTAAGATGCAAACCTGTTTTCAAGCTATGTTCTTTGATCTTGATAAGAAGTCTCAAATTGTGTTTGCTTTCAGGTAATATGGTAAGATTATCAGTAGAGAATGTTGATGAGTATTTCGCTGATTTTCTCACCCTGTTTTTCTTCACATAGCCCTGCTTCGCTGATAATCTTTCTGCATATAAACTGAACAGATACTGAGACAGTAAGCAGCCTTGTCTTACAATTCTACACATCTACATGTTTCCCCTTGTTCTGTTCAAATTGTTGCTTCTTGGTCTTTGTAGAAGTTGTGCATGAGAATAACCAGATGTTCTAGTATACCCATGCTTCATAGCACAATTCACAGTATCAGATAATTCACACAATCATACGCCTTACTGTACTCAATGAAGCACATGTAAATATCCTTTTAAAATTCTTTTGCCTTTTCAAAAATGACCCTCACAATTGCAACGTCCCTCGCCCATTCCTGAATCATGCTTACTCTTCGTGCAGTTCTTTCTTCAGGTACGACTGCAGTCTCCACTGAAGGACCTTGCACTGTCTGTTGGCCACTGCGCTGTATTTCAGATTTCTTGGCAGAGCTTTGTTAGTATTGATACAGCTATGTCTGGCTTCTGCAATACTCAATGGGAATGCCGCACTCAGTGGCACACACAGAGTAACGGGGCGTGGGTTTCAACCCCAAAATGTTGGATCTTTGAGACAGTAGTCTGAATTACTTTCTCCCACCCTGAAAAATTTACCTTATGTAAAATTTTCTATTGCACAAATTAAAAAAATAAGCTATAAGGCAAACATTCTAAATAATATAAGGCTACAGTATACATCTAGTTGAATTTATTATATCATATAGGTATCATATCATATCATTCTCAGATCTGCTTAATTCATTTCACGGTTGCCAGATTCTAGAGACTCTCCTGGATACACAATGCAGGACAGGGTGCCAGTCAATTCAAGGGGAGTCATCATACATGCCCATGCTCCCATCTCGCAGAGCATGCAGCTTGGAATTATTTATTAACCTGCATTTCTTTTGGGATGTGGATGAAACACTGGAGCAAAGCCCACACAGATACATAGAGAATGTTTAACCTGCGGGCGGCACAGTGGCGCAGTGGGTAGCGCTGCTGCCTCACAGTTAGGAGACCTGGGTTCACTTCCCGGGTCCACCCTGCGTGGAGTTTGCATGTTCTCCCCGTGTCTGCGTGGGTTTCCTCCGGGTACTCTGGTTTCCTTCCAAAGACATACAGGTTAGGTGCACTGGCGATTCTAAAATTGTGCTTGCACCCTGTGTTGGTTAGGATTGGCTCCAGCAGACTCCCGTGACCCTGTAGTTAGAATATAGCAGGTTGGATAATGGATGAATGGATTTTTAACCTGCACACAAATAATGTCAGGACTTGGCATTCTGAATTTGGAATGTCCAGACATGTACTTATAAAATAGTGGTGTACCCTTAAAGAGAGTCCAGTGTGTACAATGTAATTGTGGATATTTTTTTTAATTAACCCTAAATGTGTCCTTTTCTAAACTCATAGTTTCCATCTGAACCTTCAAAGTCACAGGCAGGAAACCCATCCATGTGTGTGTGGAGTCTGTGTGTTCTGCTATGAATACATGGCAGAAAATACACGTGTGAGGATAACTGGAGACCCTAATTTTGCTCCATATAAGTGAATAAGTGTGAGGTCAAGAGTGTGCCTTGTGATGGACTGATGCCTCATCCTGGATTGGTTCATGCCCTGTATCATACATGTTATGGCCTTGGTGACCCAGAATTACACAGGGTCAATATTGGGTGGATTGGTGAAGGAGTAGATATTTCCCAGTAAAAGATCAGATTGAGCTGGAGCCTTTTATAACCATAAGGGCCACTAGACCTAAACACACCAGACACTTAACAACAAGGCAAATTTAGAGTTGAAAAACAAGCCAACGTGCATGTCTTCAGACTTGCCATAGAAAACCAGAGGGCCCTGAGATATGCTAGATGAATATGGTGTGAACATACAAAGCTCATGCAAATGCTAGGCCTTTTAATGGAAACAAGTTTACTTCCAGCTGATGTCCAGACTGGTGATTACCTAATTACCAAAGTTGGCAATACATTCCATCTAGGACTGTTGTTGAGATGTGCTTCTCAAGGTTGTTAAGCGGTACCTGAGTCATTTAATTGGGCACATTGGCACAGACAGACTGCAAGGATTTATTTACATTGTGTAATTTATGCAGCCATTGGGTAGAATCCCTTTATTTAGACAATCCTGTTTAATCTCTGTCATCATCGTCAGCTGAAGTGGGCCTGTGTCACTCATACCATGAAACAGAGTTTTGCTAAAGAGGAATAAACACTTTCGGCACAATATTGACAAATCACCTATTAAAATTAAAAGTACACATTCTGGACACAGCTTTGCTTCATTGTCCTGAGTTGATAACAAAAGGAAATTCTGTCAGATACCTGCCCTAAAGATGTTTTTCTCACTTCACTCCTCAAAGCACTTCACTTACCTGCACAACACATAAAATGAATTTTTTTTTTGAGAAGATGATCCAAACCATTTCAGGAAGTGTTGTTAGAAAAGTTTTACTTTGGAATGGATTTGACTTTCTTTTTTAGGTGTACAGTATATCTGCTCAGTGCCCTCATCACTGGAACACTTTGTTTCCTACAAAACACGACTGAATCATACAGCGCTCGGAAAGGAGCAAACAAAGCTAAGGTAATTCTACCAGAATGTCAGAGAAGGAAACACAGATTGGGGAAGACAGCATGTGCAATGAGAGACATGCAGGCAGCAGTCATTAGCTTTTTTTCAACTGACGAGCTAAGTGATGTCAGTGAGCCAAGGGAGTGGTTGCTAAGCAACATGCCTCTGTTTCTATGGTGACTGATAAGCCCACTCGGCCTGTGACAGGTGTGTTAACTGTGAGTGTATGTCTGTGCCACCAAAGCCACTGCATATCACTTTTAAGGTTCCTGACCTGACTATTTTTGGAAGCAGAGTAGCAAAAGGCAGGACTGAGGATGCTGTTCAAGTCTTGAATGAGTCTGCATGGCGACAGCCTATCTTGCACCTCTCATAATTCAAAATATATATATTTTTTTGCTTGGACTCATATCTCTTTGAGATCGAATTTGTTTGGCCATTCTCATCCATATTTTGAAGCTCAATAAATAAAATATCCTTTGGGTAGTTTAACCCTCCATGACACATTGTAATGTATTGTTATGTGAGATAAATCAATTTTCTGGATAATCACAAAATATTATTTTTTTATATTTCATATGACAGAATATCTCTGAGACATTTAAAATAATAGACTATTATTATGTTAAGCAATTAAGACAACTTAGAATGTAAAAGTAGAGTAGGCCTTCAGACATTCTGCTTTGTGCCCTAAAGCCTCTGAAGCTTTTATCATGGCATAGGCACTGGCACTGCATGAGCCTAAACTCGATGAACTGGTTAGAAGATGGATGTATGGCCTTATAATAACTGAACTCTGATTGTTTTTTTACAAGTGGAGGTGAAAAAACTGGGTGTAGATGTGACGGTGCAGGTCCAGCTTCATGCTCCCTCTTCCCTTTTGGGAGCCTCTCCAATCCAGCACCGTTGGTAATGTAACCAGATGAGCTATGCAATGAGGACAAATCATAATGGGAGCAAGGGGATAGTGTAAATGTGTCCAAGTGCTTTTATTAAAAACAGACTAAACAAAACCAAAGCAGTGTCCTTAGTGCAGTGATTCTAAAACTAATAAATAAACAATCCATAAAAACGATGTGATAAAAGTAGAGGTTAAAAATCAATAAATAATCCTTTAAAATGAGGTTAAAACCATGGCAAGAAGCTGTCTTTTTTTTCAAAGCCCTTCTTTTACCTGCCAGCTCCCGTTCTTCTCCCATACGGGCCGTGCAACAGGGGAGTCACCCTACCTGCATCTGCAGCTGACTCTCTTACTGGTCCAGTAGCCTTCCATCCCGTCTACGTTCAGCTCCCGACAGACCGAGACTCGAGTTCCCCAACGGCCATAGTGCTCACACTGGGGCTCAACTCCCACAAGCCTCCCTGACTCCTGCTGCCTTCTAGGGTAAGTCAACCACCTTCTGGGACACTACAGCTCCTTGCGATTGCTCAGCTGGAGTAACCACTTCCTACTGCCCCACTGAGTGTCAGCCAAAACACTCCTGCTCAGGGGCTCTCCTCCCTCGAGAGCCAGCTTTTTTTTTCTTCCTGCCTTCCTCTTCTCTCCACTAACCTCAGTTCTTATTTTTCTCCCCTCCACACTCGCGCTTCTCCTATTTATAATGGGGACGTGGCACAGGTGTAGCGATTAGCAGATCCTGGCATCAATTATGGACACGAGCGATCCTGCACCTGTGCACTTCAGTACGGAAACGCCCACAACCGCAACACACCCGGGAACCGCTCCTGCCACACTATCATGCCCACTCCTTAAGCCGCAAGTGCGGCAATTATTTATTTAAAAACTGGCCGTCCTTTCGGAGCCTCGGACCCGCTATATCACAGTAGAAAAAATACTATGTTAATTCTTGCCTTCAAGTTTTGTTGAATAAGAGATAATAAGATTTTCAGACACGTTGCTTGTCTGCATTGGCAGTATTCAAAAAACAGCTTTATAGATCCTGCTAACTGAAAGTAATACTTACTGGGCAGCAGTGTGTCACACTGAATAAATATTTTGAACCTGAATTCTTCATGTTATAAGGCTTTAGTTTTTATATAACCTAATTATTTATCCCTGAGCAATGGTGCTGTGAGCATACTATAAAGTAGCTCATTCGCCCTTCTATGTCAGAAAAGAAAATCCAAGCACATTTCTCCAGTTTTAATGTCACCACACTGGTTACCTGTGTCATTCAGAATTGACTTTAAAATACTACTTATGGTTTACAAAGCATTAAATAATCTCGCTGCATCTTATATATCGGAATGTCTGACACCTTATATTCCAAATCGTAACGTTAGATCTTCAAATGAGTGTCTGCTTAGAATTCCAAGAGCTAAACTTAAAAGAAGTGGTGAGGCAGCCTTCTGCTGTTATGCACCTAAAATCAGGAATAGCCTGCCAATAGGAATTCGCCAGGCTGATACAGTGGAGCACTTTAAAACACTGCTGAAAACACATTACTTTAACATGGCTTTCTCATAGCTTCATCTTAGTTTAACCCTGATGCCCTGTATATTCAATTAATTATCATTACTATTCAATGGTGGCTCCAAAATCCGTACTAACCCCTACTCTCTCTTCTGCTCTTTTTCCAGTTTTCTGTGGTGGCGACCTGCACCACCATCACCTAATCAAAGCACCATGATGTCCCTACATTCCTACTGTCCAAAAATCCAGATGCAGGAATCTGTGCGTACACAAATTTCCACATTCTTCCGCTACATAAATCCCGATCAGCGTGAAAAGTAACGCACGTAACAACTCCTCCCAGAATTACGCCTCTTTGAATATCTAAATCAATATAAATAGCCCTTAAGCTCAGCGTTCTGTGAAAAGACAATGGTAAAACCACGAGGAAAAATAGAACAATTTCAGCGAATACCAAGAGGAGGCAAGGAAAAACGTACTATTTGTTGGTTTAAACAGTGGTTTAAACAAGAAAAGGAAGCTAATCGAGTAGAATAGCGTGTCGGAGAAACTCGAAAGCTCAAGTTCACAAAGTCGCACAGTGCCCAAAATAAAAAAGAAGTCACATATCAACGTCGCCGTGAAAAGGTGAGTCGTAGCCCACCATCTGAGTGTCATATGAAAGCTTATTAGGGTACAGAGAAAAAAAAAAGGCACACAGTGGGGAAAAAGCATGAAATGTCAACTTTAATCTCGAAATTTCCACTTTAATCACGTAGTTTATTTTGTAATTAAAGTAGAACATCATAAACTTAATCTTAAAATCGTTTAATTTACTAGTTTCTCAAATCCCATCGTAACTAAAGTAGTACGTTAAATGCTTTGTTTTGTATTTGATCTTCTGTGTGCTCTATGTGAGTGAATCACTACGTGCTTCTTAAACCGGCTTTCTCTTCCTCCAACAGGACACAAAATCCATTGCATTCGTGATATTACAAGCTCTCTGAATAACTAAAATACTGAGATGTATACGTGATATTTTCATGATGATAGGAGTTAAAGCATGTTTTTAAACATGGGGACACGGTGGCGCAGTAATTGTGCACGACCTTCAATTAAATAATTTATTGCAGCAGTACTGTCTCTTTCAAACGTACTAACCTCCAATTCCTGTCCTTCCTTTCCTTTCTCCAAATACCCAATCGCCACACAATCTGCTTTGTAATAGATGTTAAGCCATCTGTAAGCTTATAACGCCGATTCTTCAAAACTTTTAAGGAATACTGAAATATCTTCATAGTACATGTTTAATTATTCTGTCCTTCATGCCAGTCCCAGTGAAGCATACAGTGCGAGGCAGGAACAATCCGTGAACGGAGCGCCAGATCCTTGCTAGTGTAGTGACACCGTGTCCTTTAATTATTAACAATATAGATTATTTAAATGAAGTTAAAATTTTATCTTTATAATATAATAAACATATTTGCTGCATTTCATCTTAAAAATTATATCGTCATCATATGTAAATACGCACTTTATAAAGTGGCTCAGGTTGTGCAATATTATAACTGCATCGCAAGTTTACAGTGAGGTAATTGTACTTATAAGTGCAAACAGTTCTACCAGGATCAGTTGATGGACTGATAGAGTGCGTTTAGAGCTCTTGGGATGAAACTGTTTCTGAACCGTGAGGCCCATACAGGAAAGGTTTTGAAGTGTTTGCCGTGTGAGAAGAAGTTGAAATAGGAAGCATAGCTGAAGCAGCATGTGCTTGATGCTGTATACCGATAATTTTCTTTCCGATCAGCTGCTCTGAGTGGTGCAGTGAGAGAAATATGGAAAAAGATGATCCGCTGTGGCAACCCCTAACGGGAGCAGCTGAAAGAAGAAGAAGAAGGTGCAGTGAGAGTAACAACGCTAAAGCAGCTATGATATTTAGAATAGTTTGACCATTCTGTGGACCATTATATTGTTACAGGTTAATTACAATCAGATGCATTAAACTAATAATACGCGGTTAATTTCAGTGTATTTATAAAGCCACGTCAGGGATGTGGATCTGAAAAACAAATATAAGCCACACAGAAACAGTAGCATTGCTTTGATGCTGGGTGCCGCCAGTCTGCAAAACCGAGTGGAGAACTTGCGTATGACACTGTATGAGCTACCGTGGAAATGTGCGTGGCTTAACGCCAAGTTTAGGTTTTATACATCCCAATTTGAACGTGGAACCGTTCTTACACAACATTTCTGTGCGTACGCACCGTTTATACATGAGGCCCCTGGTGTTTCCTGTCTTGCAATATGGTTGTGAGACATGGAACATATCCAGTGACAAGAGACGAAGGCTGGACTCCTTTGGTACTGTGTCTCTTTGGAGAATCCTTGGGTACCGCTGGTTTGACTTTGTTTCGAACGAGCAGTTGCTCATAGAGTTCCGAATGAGGCACATTACTTACATTGTGAGGGAGCCAATTTAGAGTCACAAAAAGCCTACAAGACACATGGAGAACTTGAAAACTCCACGCAGGCAATGCCTGTGCCTTTGATTTAAGGCTGCCATGGGAAGTTTAAACATGTAGTGCTTGCTGCTGTACCATCATACAGTCCAATGTTCAGTTTATTTTATTCAAGTTCTTTTCATGTGGTGTGTTTTCATTTAGAATCAATGAACTCTGTACACATTTTCAAGTCAAACAGTTAAAATGCATCATCTAGAAAAGTTTAGAAAGGAAAGAATAAATTAAATGAGTGGGAAATGAAACACCATTATATAAAAATCCACAATAAAGCACCAATAAACACTTTGCATGTGGTGTTAATTTTACACAGCCTCAGGAATGTAGATTTAGTTACTGGCCCAGTAATTGTCTTTACTGGGTTTATGTTTTCTCCCCTTATCTATTTGGGATTCTCTTGTAATTCTGGTTTCCCTGAATCATCTCAAACAATCAAACTGACAAAATTAAAGGGAGCTTTACATGAAAGAGTTATCATTTTCACTTTTAAAATGGGCTTAACTTCTAAAGTCACCTGAAGAACACCCACAAAATTTAAATATATACCTTATTGAACTCTCTGAAGTGGTGTGCTACTTGATAATAGCCTGCAGGTCCACAAGATTTGTTTGATTAACAAATGCAACTGAGCTGCCACTTACTTTATTTGCAAGCTAATGAGTTATCTTCAAGGTATGAATTATTTTAAAAATATTTATCTGTCATAGCAATGATGAATTGAGTCCAAAATGCTGCACGGGAAATGTTCCAAAACAAGTTTTACCTGTTTCAGTACAACGTGGCTTTTCACAAGTATTTGACAGTCACTTTTAAAGTAAATTCCTCTGGAAACTGGTCTGGCCTGTTGTCCCTTAGTAGTTTAAGGCAAAGGTTTACTGCATCTGCCGATTTACATGTGAGAGGAAAAAATAGATAGATAGATAGATAGATAGATAGATAGATAGATAGATAGATAGATAGATAGATAGATAGATAGATAGATAGATAGATAGATAGATAGATAGAAGCCAGAAGTGGAAGTTATATTCAGTCCCACTGATGTGGGAAAAAATATTGCCTCACACCTGCAGTCATAATGGGTTTTGAAATATATTCAGGTTGTCTCACAGGGTATGGGTTACAGAACTGCCTAGAGCTGAGGTCATGAATTTGAAAATAATTAACAAACCATAGGCACAGAAAGTGTATTGTTTGCAATTTTCAACATAAACATGCTACACAGTATTTCAGTTATCTGCTACATATGTTTCAATCATATAAAATCCAATTCTCCTGAGACCAGTGAAAGATTCTTTTTCATGTCAGCATTACCATGACTTAGTGCTACTTTACACCCAAAAACAGAAGGTTCTGGTGTCCAGGAGATGGTCATTTGAAAGAACAAGAACATAATGACTAGTCAAGAAGAGAGGCAAAATGGATCCAGCATGGCAATTACAGACCAATAAGTCTTACTTCTGTGCCATGCAAAAATATTGAAAAATATAATAAGAAATACATTAGAAAATTACCTAAATGAAAATAATACACTAAGTAGAAGCCAGCATGGGTTTATGAGTGGAAGGTCCTGCCAAACCACTCTTTTAGATTATTTTTAAAGAAGCAACCAGAACAGTTGATAAAAACAAAGCATACAACATAATTTCCCTAGATTTTTAAAAAGCATGTAATACAGTCCCACACCAAAGATTAATTCTGAAACTAGACGTTGTAAGCATCAGCGGTAATCCACAAAATGGGACCTCCAGCTGGTTAACCTGTAGGAGACAAAGAGTACAGATAAGAAGGGAATCCTCCACATTAAGCGAAGTCATCAGTGGAGTCTCTCAGGGATCTTCCCTTGGACTGTTACTTTTTCTGATTTATATCAATGACACTGGTTCTTTCATAGTAAAGTGAAATTTGCAGATGACGCTAAAATTGGAGGGATGGGAGACACTGAGGAGGCAGCAAAAAGACATCAAAAAAACCAGGACAAGCTTCAGAACTGGGTGAACACCTGGAAAATGCAGTTTAATGTAGAAAGTGATAAGTGCTACATGTGAGCAAAAGGACATCAATTGTACATACTAGATGGGAGACACTGTCATACAGGAAGCAACTTCTGAAAAGGATTTAGGGAATTATGTTGGCACATCATTTTCATCAGATAAGCAATGTACAGAAGCAATTATATCATAAAACTGTTGAATTGAAGTCAAGGGATGTTATGGTCAAACTACATAATGCACTATTAAGACTGCATTTGATGTATTGTGTGCAGTTGTGGTTACCGCTCTACAAGAAGAACACAGCAGCATTCGAAACTGTGCAGAGGACAGCAACCAGGTGCATCCTGGAACTTAAGGACGTGTCCTACTCTGACAGACTCAAATAGAGGAGACTAATCCAAGTATTTAAAATCGTCAAAGGCACTGATCAAGAACATACAGCATTATTCTTTTGTTTTAAGGGTGAATAAAGCACTCAAAGACATCAGTGGAAATTAAGAGGAAGTGCGTTTAAAACTGAAGCCAGACAGCACTTCTTTACACAAAGAGTTGTGGGATTCTAGAATAAACTACTGAGACATGGAGTTGAAGCAGAAACCTTGACAACCTTAAAAAAGAATCTGGATGAAATATTGGGAAAGCTTAGCTATTAGCCAAACAAACAGGCTTCATGGACTGAATAGTTTCCTCTCATTTTTCAATTTTTTTATGTTCTTATAGTTATATGAAGTGTGGAACTATTTTGTTTGTGTTACTCTGAATATTGCTGTAACTGACTTTGTTAATTGTTCACAGTGTAACCAGTCCTACCAAAGTTCACAGTGCTTTAAAGTGAACATCATAAGAAGCACATTGGCGTAGCGTAGTAATTAACAACAACCCACAAAAGCATCAGATTTCATTACTGATATTTTTGAAACTGATGACCAATACAAAATTGCTCACTACTCAGTTCTAAATAAAGGCTAGTACTGCAAAAAGAATTCAATTTATTGACAACAGGAAGAACAGATAAACTTGAACTGAAGCAATGATGTTTTTATTATGAACACAGGAAAGTGGCTAGTAAGATTTTCACCCTGCATATACTTAAGATGAAAATTTAGAATGCAGTTGAAGAAGTCAATTATGCAGACAGAATTAAAGATACTGAAAATAAAGAAATAAGTAACATACTTGAGGAATACTATAAGGATTTATAGACATCAGGAGACATTTAAAGTGGAACTCTTATCAAAGACTATTTAAATAAATCAGAAAATCCACAGCTTGTCTTGTATTGAAGGACTGGACAGACCATTGAGGCATTCTGTTACATCTTTACACACAAAGATAGCTACTGTTAAAATTTTAGGTTTTGTTCATTATAAAACTTGAAATCATTTTTCATTATTTTTTTTTGTTTATCATTAGTGATATGCAAACCCTGTGGAGTTTGCTTTGCCATGAGCTTGGTGAAACCATAGAAATGTACGGGAGCTTTACTGAACTCAGCGAAGTCAGTGGGGAAGGGAGAACTGCGTTCATTTTGAGTGGATTATAATGGGACAGGGGTATTTAAAGTGTCCCTGAGTATTTGTCTATTATTTAGCTTCTATGTGGGTATTTTTGTTTTCTTATGTTCCTTGTATTTTTTGATAAATCCCCAAGAGGCAGGACCACCATGACCTCTTCACTGAGGGACTGCATCTAGCCTTTATATTCAGGCTGGAACAGAAAGTCCCAGTGGTTCACTGAATATGCTTTGGAGGATTTTGTGTGAATAGTGTTGTTCCTTGTTCTTTGCTGGATTTTTGATCTTTTGCTTCATTTTATTGGTATATGCTCTGAATTGCCTTTTTAAGCAGTTTCTTTTGTTCCATTTTGAACTCCACCATTTTTTATTCTTATTAAAAAATATTTTTAATTATAAAGACTTTTTGGAGGAATGTCTTTCCTCAAGCCATAGATTTTTCACTCCTTTTTCCTTTACCTTGAGTGACACTTTGTATTGTTGAAATATTTATGTATATTTAAACATTTCTGCAAAAAAAATTTTTTTCACCCTGTGCAGGCCTAAGCCATCTGTCAGTGCAGGCAGTTAAGCTAGGTCACGCTAGCAGGCTAGCTGTCCCTTTGCCATTAGCATGAAGGATGTAACCATTCCATCTATGGCAACCCCACTCCTTCTGCCCAGAACACCATATAAGAACAACGCAAACCAGAAGTTCATTCTCAGGTGTACGTGTGGAGGAGCAAGGAACACAACAGTCACCACTACTTTCTTTTAACTTGTACAAGTTCTCCATTAAATGGGGTTTCCCACCTGGACCATAAACCTTTACCTTGTTCTCTCTGATTCTGTTACATTTCTCACTACAGTTGAGATATTATGGAATCACAACTACACATAAAGTCAATTTGCTTTTAACTTTAGCAACCAGATGGAAACAAAATTTTAAGAAATGTGTATCTCTTCACCTAACATCTCTAGAAGGGAGAATTAAATTAATTAAAATTAACATCATTATGAAGTTTCTGTGTCGTCCTATGTATTCCTATTCATTAATAACTTCTTTAAAACAAAAAACACATTTTCAATCATGTTAATTTTATATACAAAGAAGACATGGGTTAGCAAAGATCTAATACTTCCTATAATAACTGTGCTAGAAACTATACAATCTTCCAGTATTAGTATTTCTTCATAATTTTTTTCAAAATAAAACAATCCTAGAGCATCAGAGGCAACAATGGAAATGAGACTCTTTCAAACAGAATTTCCAAATAAATGAATAATTGACAAAATATACTCGTCATGAATATGTACAAGGTATAATTCAACTGAAAATCGTACCCCACATGTACTTATATTGACTCAGTTTATCTAAAATTTACCCACGACAAGACATTCATTGTGCATGATGGCATTAGGCACCTGCCTTATTCAGTCACACGGTCTGAGATTGCCCCATACTCAGACCATAGTGGAAAAACTCTTTACCTACCTGTCAGAGAGTAATGGAAACACAATAACTCCTAATTATCTTGCAGCAGTGTGTGGACAATTACCTGAAGGAATGTAATTATGTAATGTAAAATCTGCTGAAATATCTTATACCACACTACTCATCCATCATTTAACTTACTTAACTGAAAGAATTTTAATACACCCATTATTATACTGTGAGAAAAGGATGTCTTATTCTATTTCAAGGCAGAAAAAATAAACGTTCTTTCTGAGCAACTGCCTAAAGCCTCTTTAGAAATTGGCAAAGAAGTATCAACATTGTAACTTAGTAAGCATGCTTGGCCTCTGTCAGCCTTTAACTAAGTTAAATATCATTGAGAGGCTACTTATTATTGAGTTATCCGATTTCATTGTTTTCCAGATGTGTTGTCAATGGGGTTGACATTGAAGTTGATATGAAACATGATATTACACATTGTATGCTTAATTATACTGTGTAAGATTGAATGTAATTTAATTTTATAAAACTACAAAATTTTAAGAATATGTGACTTGTCAATGTAATTTTGTGCCCCAGAAATTATTCATCTTTGTCAGAGCAAAGGATATTTATTCTAATTTAATCCAGATAATAAGCAATTATCTGTTAATCTGGCTATTTATTGTTGTCCCTTCTAAACTCTTAGACACTATTTGACTGATAATACTGCTTCATTTCAGCAGTCAGTTTTTTAATACATGAAATTTTTTGTGAACATTGCTGCAAGTAATTATAGCTAAAAGTACAACTTTTCGATTAAATTATGACCAATATTGAAGCTTAAAATGTTACTTTTTACTGTTTCAGAATTTTATTCTACAGATTTCCTGCATGTTAGCAAAGTGGTCAATGTTTCTAACACAGTCTAGTCATTGTACATGTGGAGGTGGCATGTCTCCCTGTGTCTGTGGTCTGATATGCCTTAGCGTAGGTGTGTAGATAACCCTAACTCTAACCCTGTCCAGACAAAGTTGATTTTTGCCTTGTGCACATTGCTGCCAACGTCAGCTCAGCCTACATGCTAACACATACTGCAATAACAAGATCTGGAAAATGCTTGAGTAGGAGCATATTCTAAACAAACAAATTCAAACAGTATATACTATAAGGCAATTATTTTGCAATATTTCATTTTACATTCATGTTTTACTTTATTAAATAATCCAATACAGTACATGAATAATAATGAAGTATTAATATTATAGTACCTTATAATGGTGAAAAAATAAAGATTTGAACAGTCTGTAAAATCATTCAGGCACAGTATAAAATAAGTCTTCTTTATAATTCTAACATAGAAAGTAGAGGGAATGCCTGTCAGTTTATACAACTGACAAACCTTTCACTTCTGCCAAGGGGTTGAAGAAAGTATTCTGTTTTCTAACAACAATCAAATCAGATTTCTCTTCTCATTGATCCCTGTACTGCTGTGTTTCCCCATGTTACTTGCCTCAGTCCACTCCTGTTTGTATTGAAACTCAAAGTTGAAAGCAGAGATGTAGTGTCAGTAGAGTTCTAAATATTTAATTCTGTTTTTATTGATTTTTATATCATATGATTTCTTACCTTTTCATTCTTTTAGTGATTCTGAAGAATATTTCCTTTATTTTATTTTTTGGTCTTTTATTACAAGTCATAAAACGTATTAGTTTAACAATGCTATTAAAGTAGAATTTGAACATAAGTTGAACTCCAGTGTTCCAGGTCACTACATGTTGCTATTTAACAAAATACAAAATTTCTATTTCTGTATGGACTTGAAACCTAAAATTATATATGTAGTAACTCCTGCCTTATCCAAGGTTGGATCCTGCCTTGCTCACCATACTGACAAGATAGGTGTGGTTCTTTGTAACCCTAAAGTTGGATAAAGTGGGTATAGATGAATGAAAATATCTAGGTAGCTCTATGATGGAATGGCATCCCTTTCATAGCAGTGATTTACTCTGACATGAGATAGCTTCCATCATCTTGGACCATGTATGTTGTAATAGAATGAGTAGTAATATAGAGTAATATATTTTCATAGGAGCTGCAGTGTTGGCATGAAAATTATGCTGTTTAGAGAAGCTGGGAACTGGGAGAGAGACAGATGCAAACAGAGATTCACAAATTTTCCATTTTTATTTAGAGAGAAAATCATTAAATTATATTGTACATAAGTAATCAAAATAATTCACAATAATGATGACAACCAAAACTGCAAGATGTACAAGTTCATGTATGTTTTAAATTGAGTTGCAAAAAATCAACTAATGGATTCCTTTAAAGGACTCCTTCAAGTTTCAAAGCAGAACTGAAAGGTTCAGGCTACTCATGCACACCCATCAGCAAAGGTATACCGAGAACACCGCAGGGGTGGTGCCCATGTCCATGGAGATCAGAAACAACTTAGTGATGCTGGGAACAAAGACATTTTCATATACTCCAAAAAGAAATACTGTTCTAGACAAGAAATTGCACTGAGGACATCATTGAAAATAGGATAAATCTGATTAGAACCACTAAGTTGAGTTTTCTATAAACAGTTTAACAACACATATTACATTTTTGAGGCAATATTGCTACTTATTATTTTTTTCTGCTGAGAGATGTGGGGGCAGTGCCCCACTTGCTCTAATGTAGGGCTACTCTGCTAGACAGAGCTTTGTTGTGAGGTGTATTGACTGAGTAGCTGGACTGTTAGTGGAAGGCGTTGGGTTGTAAAGTATGCAACAATAAACTAAAGTATCCTGTACTCTAATTGTTAACAGATGCACTGCACCTATGAATTTATGATTTACAGACCACAATTAATTAGAGCCCTGCATAAGGTCAGTACCAATAGGCTTACCATAAAAAAGGGTACATTTTAGAACAAGTTACTTTTTACAGAATCAGGTTCAGTCCAAAAGTTAAAAATACGGGTTGAGCCCTGCTAAAAATAACGTGTTACGTGTTTATTTTAACTGGATTTAACTGTCACACATTTCTGTAGTAGGTGGTGTTGTAGGTTGGGCTGCCAACTCATGTTTTCAGCATCCTGAGTTTGCACCTTGGATGTGGATGTTTTCTACATAAAGTTTACACATATTCTTTGTCACTGCATGGGATACTCCTGCAGGTACTCCACTTTTCCTCCTAATTCATGAAAAGATTGCAGGTTAGGCTAAGTAGAAATTGCAAGTTGGCCCTGTGTGAGCGGGGACTGCAATGAACTGGTACACGATCCAGCACTGTTTCCTTGTTCCAGGTTCAGCACCCTACAACCCTGAAAAGAATTGTGCTGGTTTGAGATATTGTGTTATATTTTGAGATTACATTTACTGAGCCATCAAATCTGATGTTGGCTACGTACAGTGCATCCGGAAAGTATTCGTCGCGCATCACTTTTTCCACATTTTGTTATGTTACAGTCTTTTTCCAAAATGGATTAATTTCATTTTTTTCCCCAGAATTCTACACACAACATCCCACAATGACAACGTGAAAAAAGTTTACTTGAGGTTTTTGCAAATTTATCACATGTACATAAGTATTCACAGCCTTTGCTCAATACTTTGTCGACGCACATTTGGCAGCAATTACAGCCTCAAGTCTTTTTGAATATGATACCACAAGCTTGGCACACCTATCCTTGGCCAGTTTCGGCCATTCCTCTTTGCAGCACCTCTCAAGCTCCATCAGGTTGGATGGGAAGCGTCGGTGCACAGCCATTTTAAGATCTCTCCAGAGACGTTCGATCGGATTCAAGTCTGGGCTCTGGCTGGGCCACTCAAGGACATTCACAGAGTTGTCCTGAAGCCACTCCTTTGATATCTTGGCTGTGTGCCTAGGGTCGTTGTCCTGCTGAAAAATGAACCGTCGCCCCAGTCTGAGGTCAAGAGCATTCTAGAGCAGGTTTTCATCCAGGATGTCTCTGTACATTGCTTCAGACATCTTTCCCTTTATCCTGGCTAGTCTCCCAGTTCCTGCCACTGAAAAACATCCCCACAGCATGATGCTGCCACCACCATGCTTCACTGTAGGGATGGTATTGGCCTGGTGATGAGCGGTGCCTGGTTTCCTCCAAACGTGACGCCTTGCATTCACACCAAAGATTTCAATCTTTGTCTCATCAGACCAGAGAATTTTGTTTCTCATGGTCTGAGAGTCCTTCAGGTGCCTTTTGGCAAACTCCAGGTGGGCTGCCATGTGCCTTTTACTAAGGAGTGGCTTCCGTCTGGCCACTCTACCATACAGGCCTGACTGGTGGATTGCTGCAGAGATGGTTCTCCTTCTGGAAGGTTCTCTTCTCTCCACAGAGGACCTCTGGAGCTCTGACAGAGTGACCATCGGGTTCTTGGTCACCTCCCTGACTAAGGCCCTTCTCCCCCGATCGCTCAGTTTAGATGGCTGGACAGCTCTAGGAAGAGTCCTGGTGGTTTCGAACTTCTTCCATTTATGGATGATGGAGGCCACTGTGCTCATTGGGACCTTCAAAACAACAGAAATTTTTCTGTAACCTTCCCCAGATTTGTGCCTCGAGACAATCCTGTCTCGGAGGTCTACAGACAATTCCTTTGATTTCATGCTTGGTTTGTGCTCTGACATGAACTGTCAACTGTGGGACCTTGTATAGACAGGTGTGTGCCTTTCCAAATCATGTCCAATCAACTGAATTTACCACAGGTGGACTCCAATTAAGCTGCAGAAACATCTCAAGGATTATCAGAGGAAACAGGATGCACCTGAGCTCAATTTTGAGCTTTATGGCAAAGGCTGTGAATACCTATGTACATGTGCTTTCTCAATTTTTTTTATTTTTAATAAATTTGCAAAAACCTCAAGTAAACTTTTTTCACGTTGTCATTATGGGGTGTTGTGTGTAGAATTCTGAGGAAAAAAATGAATTTTATCCATTTTGGAATAAGGCTGTAACAACAAAATGTGGAAAAAGTGATGCGCTGTGAATACTTTCTGGATGCACTGTATACTACATTTGCAGGAAATCTGATAACCATTGAAAAAACATAATCAGGTTATCTGTCAAAAAGACCCTGACACTAAAATCTTGTTCCTGCATAGTGAGAGTTATAGAAAAAAAGCCAAGCCTACTTAAGGAAAAGATAAGCTTGTAAATTATCAGATTATGGAGGGTGCTCATGCAGAGAAAAAGCAAGAAAGTTTAAAGATATAGAAGTAAATGTGGTCAAGGGTAGGAAAAGAGGAAAAATACAGAAGAACAGCAAAGAACAAAAAAAATGAGGTTGACAGCAAATTAAAATTACACAGCAGAGCTAAGGGTTCTATTGATTTGGAAAATTCTTTGGAAAAAGTGGATGGGAACGTGCATGTAGACAACATGCCATGTTCAAGCTCTAGTTCAATTGGTGCATGATTAATGTGGCCGAGTCATCCAAAAAGACCAAATCCTTCACTTCACAGAGGAGAGCTGCATTCCCCACCAGGCACTTTGAACTGTAACAGGAGCCACTGTGTCACTTCTGGTCCCTCTGGTAAATTCAATATTAAACAATGCGCCTCTTGCCAGTCTAAAAATGTTATTTACTGTGCTTCTTGTAGGAAGCGTCCACCCATCTACATAAGTAAATATGGTGGTCAAGAAGTGCAAAGTAGCAGTGCATGTTCTGTGATAAGTGTGCAGCCTCTTTGCATTTCTTAGCCACCTTAGGTGAAAGTGAAAAACAGCTTACAGACCATTTCAGAGAGCACATTCAAGACCTCACAAAGCTTATGGCAGAACACTTCACACCCATTCATTATTGCCACACTGACGTTTCTGTTTGCGTTTTTCAAAGGTCTTCAAAGACACTTTTCAAAGACAAAATTGAAGATGTTAAGCTCATTCCCAACCTGGGATCAAATATTCCTCCATGTCTTAATGGCCGACTAGCGTTTCAATCACTCCCTTCATCTTCTCTAATGGCAGAATTTTCACCCCTGCTCTTACCTTTTCTCTTTTCATCTGCCCTAGCTTTATTTTCTCTCTCCCCTTCTATATATGTTACATGATTTTTACTTTCAGTTGCACACCCGATGAAAGATGTATAGTTGAAATGCTGAGTCTTTGACCTTCTTTTCTTTTCAGTGTGAAAATAACCGTAAAACTTTTTTTTCACACAGCCCTACACTAATCTAAAGTATATGCATTTCAAATTTAAATTGACTGTTTATGCTATTGTATTATCATTTAAAGTATGTAAATATTTTAAAACATGATTATTAGGTATACCAGAGGTACAGTATTATCTGGCAGCGTAACATGTGCATTTTTGAATTATTAAGAACTGTGGAACTTAGACACATTTTTACCTCACTTGTTTTACTACATGTAGACTGAGGGGGATATGATCACTAATGTTACAGCATATATTGCTGTGTACTTTCAAGTATGTTGCTCATAGAAGGTTTATGCTATTTTTAAATTAAATGAAAACCTACAAATGACTTATGATACTCTGTAACTTGTACTCATCTTTATATGTAATTCTCTACCGTGGCTGTTTGTTTGTCTGTCCAGGATTTTAAATCACATGTAGCTCGCAAACAATTTGACCTATTGACCTGAAATTTGATACACATATACTGTGTGATGTCTACTATCTGCTTTTAGAGTGATGATTGACATCCAAGGTTATTCCTCTTTTTATTTTATTTTATTGTAGAATCAACTCTAAGCAGTGGTCAGCAGGGCGGCCGTGCAGCACATGCATACGGGCACCATTCTCATTCCTACCACCCTAGCCGTCACTTCCCCAACCTCTTCATACCTTAAATCATTCTTGAGGCAGATTGAACACTTAAATGCCAGCTTAAGTAAAAAATTAAAGAAAAACGTACTAAGTAATTACAACACAAACATTGACTTAATCAGTTTTAACGTGAAAAAATGCTGATGGAATAAGAGAAGAAGCGGGCAGCTAGGGTGGAGTAAAGAAGAGCTGCTCAGGAAGCAGCAAGCACATCAACCTCTGAGCAAACGAATGCTAAACGTACAGAGAAAGAGAATGAAAACTATGAACGCTCAAGTCAAGTGTATTCACTGCACGTAACTGAGCAGTGCACCATTACTAGTCCTGAATAATAAACGTGTGTGGCTTTGGGTTTGGTATCACTTCTTAAATTGGGTAGAGTTTTGTAATTAATCTACATTTATTTGTGGGCTACAGTGTTTTTGTTGATGATGTGGGTTGGGTGTAATTCCTGAAAAAGGACCTCAGCAGTATGTAACTTTGGATACACTTGTTAATTAAACAGATTAAAAGCTACTTTGATAAAACATGCAGAATATCTTAAAGTAAACAGTAGTTGAGAATATTTGCTGTATGTTATGATGTCTTGATTAATAGTTTTTCATCTTTGTAAAGTGACAGAATGTAAATTCTTTGTCTGATTCATGGTACAATATACAGCTGATCAAAATCAACTTTATTTTATTCTGCCATAAAATTTATTAAAAATAAATAAAAACTGGCTATAAAATGATGTAGAGTAAGCACTTGAATCTAGTACTTTCCCTATCAAAAACACTATTGCAAACTCAGGAACAAGCAAAAATTCTTTGATTATCCTATATTGACAAACATCATCCTGTCCTTGGCATATCTGGTGTGATCATCACAAACAGCAGGTTACAATTAACTACTCCAGAATCTATGGAGTACTTCATTGCTCTTAGCAACAGAAGTTCTTGTTCTGGAAAGGAAGCTTGGAAAAAATAATCTTTTTTTTTTTTAAATTTTATTAATTTTATTGCAATCATTCCATACAAATCAATCAATTTTTACAAAAAGTAGGATTGAGAACAAGTCGACCCCCACCCCTGAGAGAGACAGCATGGCCAATGGAGTAAAACTTAAGGCTTGTAAACATACCTAAATTGATGAGTTTGATAAGCCAATAGAGATGAATGAAGAAGAAAAAGAAATACAGAAATAATTGCTTTCTCTGTGCTTTAAGAGCTTATTCTATAATATTACTAATTAGATCCTGCAAGGTTTTGAAAAAGTACAGATCCTCTAACTGAGTATTTGATTCCCCCCCCCTATTTTTATTAGTATAAAACATCAGTTTCCCACTGACTTAAAAGAGGAGAGTTAGGATTCTTCCAGTTTAGCAAAATAAGTCTGTGTGCCAAAAGTGTAGTGAATGCAATCACAATTTGTTTGTCCTTCTCCACTTTAAACACATCTGGAAGAACCCCAAACACAGCTGTTAATGGGTTAGGACAGCGTTTCTCAACCTTTAAGTATTTGCGACCCGAGTTTTCATAACAGTTTTAATCGCGCCCCCCCTAACATTTTTTTGAAATGTAGATGCATATTTTATTATACCTACTTAACTTTTATCGACATTTATCTAACTCTATATTTATTGTTCTAGTATCAGAATGTAGTTTAAGTTAATTTTTTTTGGCTTCAACAGATTTCTTTTCATATTTTTGATTCTTGTTTTCTTTTTTTCACATCTTCACGTCCCCCCTTTTTGTTACTTCGCGACCACCTAAGGGGGGCCCGTCCCACAGGTTGAGAACCACTGGGTTAGGAGGGATTGTGAGACAAAGGCTGTCTGAAAGGTAATTAAAAATTTTGGTCCAGAATGATATTAATTAGCAGCAGGCCCAAAATATGTGACACAGTGAGGCTGGGACTTGATTGCAGTGTTCGCAGGTTGGATCTTGCCCTGGAAACATTTTCGAGAGTTTTAGACAAGACAGATGTGCTCGATGTATAATTTTGAGGTGAATAATTGTATGCTTTGCGCATATGGAGCTCGAGTGAATTCTCTGCATTGCTATTTTCACTCCTTTTCTGATATATTAATTGAGAGATCTTTTTTCCAGTGTCCTCTTGGATCTTTGAAAGGGAGGGACTATAAAATAATTTTATACATTGCAGAGATGGTGTCTGAGTCCATGAAATTGAGCAATATTTTTTGCAGCATGGACGAGGGAGCAAGATGAGGAAAATCGGGCAGGTTCTGTTTAACAAAGTTCCTAATTTGAAGATAGTAAAAGAAATGTGTAGCTGGAATGTTACATTTGGAATGTAATTGTTCATAGGATGCAAAGATGTTGTCTATGTAAAGATCTCTAAGCAAGTTAATCCCAAATTTTTTCCAGATATTAACAACAACAACATTTATTTATATAGCACATTTTCATACAAAAAGTAGCTCAAAGTGCTTTACATAATGAAAAATAAAAGACAAAATAAGAAAATAAAATAAGACAACATTAGTTAACATAGAAAAGGAGTAAGGTCCGATAGCCAGGGTGGAAAGAAAAAACAGAAAAAACACTCCAGACGGCCTGAGAAAAAAAATAAAATCTGCAGGGGTTCCAGGCCACGGGACCGCCCAGTCCCCTCTGGGCATTCTACCTAACATAAATGAAATAGTCCTCTTTGTAGTTAGGGTTCTCACAGAGTCACTTGATGTTGATGGTCATACAGACTTCTGGCTTTTAATCTATCCATCATTGTTGGAACATCACAGTGCTTTGAGTAGATGCGCCACCACCAAAAGGATACCGGATAAGGAAACAAAAGAGAGAGTAGAGGTTAGTACAGATTTTAGAGCCACCATGAATAGTTATTATAATGAGTTGGATATACAGAGTATCAGGATTTTGATTACAGTGAAGTTATGAGAAAGCCACGTTAAAATAATGTGTTTTCAGCAGTGTTTCAAAGTGCTCCACCGCATCAGCCCGGCGAATTCCCATTGGCAGGCTATTCCAGATTTTAGGTGCTTACCGGCAGAAGGCCGCCTCACCACTTTTAAGTTTTGTTCTTGGAATTCTAAGGAGACACTCATTTGAGGATCTGAGGTTACAGTTTGGAATATAAGGTGTCAGACATTCCGATATATAAGATGGGGCGAGATTATTTAAGGCTTTATAAACCATAAGCAGAATTTTAAAGTCAATCCTGAATGACACAGGTAACCGGTGTAGCGACATCAAAACTGGAGAAATGTGCTCGGATTTTCTTTTCCTAGTTAGGATTCTAGCAGCTGCATTCTGCACTAGTTGCAAACAATTTATGTCTTTTTTGGGTAGTCCTGAGAGGAGTGCGTTACAGTAATCTAGTCGACTGAAAACAAACTCGTGAACTAATTTCTCAGCATCTTTCAGTGATGTAAGAGGTCTAACTTTAGCTATGTTTCTTAAGTGAAAAAATGCTGTCCTAGTGATCTGATTAATATGCGATTTAAAATTCAGATTACAGTCAACAATTACCCCTAAGCTTTTTACCTCCGTCTTGACTTTTAATCCTAATGTATCCAGTTTATTTCTAATTGTCTCATTGTCTACATTATTGCCAATCACTAAGATTTCAGTTTTCTCTTTATTTAACTTAAGAAAGTTACTATTCATCCATTCTGAAATACAAGTGAGACATTGTGTTAGTGAATCAAGAGAATCAGGGTCATCAGGTGCTATTGATAAGTACAGCTGTGTGTCATCAGCATAGCTGTGGTAGCTCACGTTGTGCCCTGAGATAATCTGACCTAACAGAAGCATGTAGATTGAGAATAACAGCAGACCCAGGATAGAGCCTTGTGGAACACCATATTGGATATCATGTGTCTTTGAGCTGTAATTACCACAACTAACAAAGAATTTTCTCCCTGTCAGGTAGGATTCAAACCAATTTAAGACAAT
Source organism: Polypterus bichir lapradei (assembly GCA_026402145.1). NCBI lineage: Eukaryota > Metazoa > Chordata > Cladistia > Polypteriformes > Polypteridae > Polypterus > Polypterus bichir. The sequence continues at coordinate 38,163,242 of JANRMT010062796.1, forward strand.
GCCAGAGAGGCCCACCCATTGACTAAGGCAATTTCTAAGAATATTATGATCAATGGTGTCAAATGCGGCACTCAGATCTAAGATAAATGGCCTCTGTCTGCATTCACCCGCAAATCATTTACTACTTTAACTAGTGCAGTTCCTGTGCTGTGATTTGTTCTAAAACCCACCTGAAATTTATCAAGAATAGCATGTTTATTTAGGTGGTCATTTAACTGCATAATGACTGCCTTCTCCAGAACTTTACTTAAGAAAGGCAGGTTAGAGATGGGTCTAAAATTTTCAAGAGCCGAGGGGTCGCGATTATGTTTCTTAAGTAGGGGTTTAACTACAGCAGTCTTAACACAGTCTGGGAAAACCCCCGTATCTAATGACGAATTTACTATGTCAAGAACATTATCAATTAGCACGGCCGGTACTTCTTTGAAATGATTTGTTGGTATTGGGTCAAGGACGCAGGTGGAGGGTTTTAATTGAGATATTATTTTTTGTAAATCAGGTAAATCTATCGTAGTGAAAGAGTTTAATTTGTTTATAACGGAATGCTGGGGTTTAGGAAGATCCTTAGTGTTGGGGAGATATACTATGTTATTTCTAATATCATTAATTTTTTGGTTGAAAAATACAGCAATAGCCTCACAGGTTTAAACTGGAAGTACTTAGGAGGCATTCCTTTGAGTTACCTGGGTTTAGCAGACGATCAATCATAGAGAATAAGACTCTGGGATTACTAGCATTGTTATTTATAATCTTAGAGAAATAGCAGAGCTCAGCTCTACGGCATGTTCTCTTTAAATCATACACTCTTTGGGTCTTCCATGGTATAACAATGCTAGAAAATTTTTTAACTGTCTTTTCAGGTGCAACTATGTCAACAGCAGCTCTCACTTTAGTATTAAATCTTTCCACCTTACTATTTACATTACCCTCGCTATTATAGTTGGCACTATAAACTGACTGATTGCTTGTAAGACTGAATGTTTGTAAGTTTTAAAGCTGCTGCTGAGTCAAAGAATCGTTTTTTAACAATATGCTTCTCATGGGTGTTTTTCTATCATTATTTCTATATTAAAAAGTAGAAGAAAATGGTCTGATAGACCCGTATCAATGACCTGCTTTATATCAACTTTTAGTCCTTTAGTAATCACTAAGTCTAACGTATGACCTGCTTTATGTGTAGGCTGATTAATGAGCTGTCTCAAATCAAAAGAGCCCAGGAGGTTCATAAATTCTTTCACTTTTAGGTCACACTGATTATCTATATGAAAATTAAAGTCGCCAACTATTAGGAGTGTGTCATAGTTCGTAACTAAAATTGACATAAAGTCAGAGAATTCCTCAAAAAAAGACGTGTTGAATTTTGGAGGTCTATACATGGATAATACTAGAACTTGAGAATCTCCACGGATAACAACAGCGAAAAACTGCATATGTTTACGAAGGCTGAGAGAGGTGGTTCTCGTGCAGAGGTGCCACAGATAAAAGCTTCAACATCTTAAAATGCTTTCTACATTGGTTCCATATTCTGAGTGAGTGAAGCGCATTTGGGTTATTAGTATATTGCCGATAACTTGCATTTATTAGGGCACAGAGCAGGAAATATAAAGAAGTACTGCAGGATTTTAGTTCTATTGCGGACCAGGCCTGTGTATGTTCATCTATTTGTGTCCAGGTTTTTATAGCTTAATAATAATAATAATAATACATTTTATTTATATAGCGCCTTTCCCATGCTCAAGGCACTTACAGAATATAAGAAAGAACGGCAGGGTATACAGTATATAGCATAGTACAAAGCAAATAAATAAATAAGGAAGATTAAGACAGTAAATTCAGAGAAAGCCTAAAAGACAACATAATTGATGGTCTAGCACACACACATACAGGTTACATGAGCATCTTCACGGAGAGGTAAACTGAGAGAAGAAGAATAAAGTCAAGTAGAGCTAAAAGCCTTCCTGAACAGATGAGTTTTGAGTTGTTTTTTAAAAGAATTCATTGAATCAGCAGATCTGATTAATTTTGGTAGGTCATTCCAGAGTCTGGACACTATACTGCTGAAGGCCCTGTCACCCATGGAGTGTAGATTAGTGTGGGGCACAACAAGATTACCAGAATCAGAGGACCTTAGTGAGCGGGCAGGCACATAATAATGGAGAAGGTCACTGATGTAGTTTGGTGCGAGTTTATTTAAGGCTTTGTAGGTTATTAGTAGGATTTTATATTCGATTCTGTAAGACACAGGGAGCCAATGAAGACGGAGCAGGATGGGTGTGATGTGCTCGCTGCTGCTGGTTCGAGTAAGGACTCTTGCAGCTGAGTTTTGAATAAGCTGGAGCTGTGATATAAGATTAGAAGGGGCACCTGCCAACAGCGAGTTACAATAATCGATGCGGGATGTGATAAAAGCATGGACAAGTTTCTCAGCATTAGAAAAGGAGAGGAAGGAGCGAACACGGGATATGTTACGGAGGTGAAAATAAGAAAGTTTCTTAATGTGATTTATGTGTGTGGAGTAAGAAAGGGAGGAATCAAAAATGACACCAAGATTGTTTGCAGTAGAGGCAGGTCTGATGAGATCACCGCCAAGATGGACAGGGAAGGAGCTCATTTTATTAAGTTGCATTTTAGTCCCAATTTGCAGGAGTTCAGTTTTGTTGCAGTTTAATTTTAAAGAGTTCTGCTCCATCCAGGTTTTAATTTCAATAAGGCAGGTTGTGAGCTGAGAAAGCTCTGATGAAGTTCCACTTTTAACATTGAAGTAGAGTTGAGTATCATCTTCATAAAAATGATAGCCCAGTCCATAGCTACGAATAATATGGCCAAGGGGAAGCATATAAATACAGAAGAGAAGAGGGCCGAGGACAGAGCCCTGAGGAACTCCTTGTGTGACTGGCGCCAAGCTGGATCTGCTGTTGCCAAGACTAACAAACTCTTGCCTCTCAGTCAGATAGGACTTGAACCACTGGAGGGCAGTGCCAGAGATACCCAGCATGTTCTCAATTCTAGACAGTAGAATGTCATGTCTGACAGTGTCGAATGCTGCACTGAGGTCTAATAGAATTAATATGCTGGTTTGTCCAGAGTCTGCTGCCATAAGCAAATCATTCGTTACCCGTAGCAGAGCAGTTTCACAGCTGTGCTGCACCCCGAAACCAGACTGAAAGGGTTCCATCAAATTATTAGATGTTAAATAATTGATGAGCTGGGAAGCTACTACACGCTCAAGAGCTTTTGACAGGAAAGGTAAATGAGAAATAGGCCGGAAATTGTTAAGATTGTCAGCATCAAGACAAGACTTTTTTAACATTGGGGTTACAGAAGCGATTTTAAAAGTGAGCGGCACAGAGCCAGTGTCAACGGATGAGTTTATTATTGTTGTAGCAGTCGGGATTATGGCATGAAGGCGGGATTTAAGTAGTGTGCTGGGGATGGGGTCCAGTACACAAGTAGTCAGTCTCATCTTACAAAGCAGGTCAATAACAAAAGCAGATGTGACTGGTGAGAACTTAGAGAAGGAGCTGGATGGGGTGGGAAAACAGGGAAAGATATAAACAGATGATGTATTTATGTTAGTTGAATTATTTAGATCTTTAATTTTGTTACGGAAAAAGTGGAGGAAATCCTCACAGACTTCAGTAGAAGAGGTAGTTGGGCCAGATGCAGGTTCGAGTAGTTTATTAACTACAGAAAACAAAACCCTTGGGTTATTGTGGCCACTTTCTATTATTCTGCCATAGTGGGAGTTCTTAGCAGCAGTTAGTGCTTCTCTGTAAGTTCTTTGGTGGTCAGAGAAAGCCTGGATGTGCACAGTGAGGCCAGTCTTACGTAACATTCTTTCAAGACGTCGGCCAGCTGTTTTCATAGATCGCAATTCTGAGTTATACCAAGGAGCTGAACGTTTAAAGGAAACCTCCTTATGTTTTAAATGAGCTGTTTTATCTAATGCTGAATGAAGGGCTGAGTTATAGTGATCAGCAAGACTATCTAGTGTTGACGGAATAGGTGCAGGCAGGAAAAGATCAGAAATGGATCCAGAAAGGATAGAAGGACAGATATTTTTAAGGTTTCTGTAAGAAATTTGTCGTTTACAGGTAAGAGAAGGTAAAGGCAGTGAGACAGTGAAAAATACTGCTTTATGGTCAGAGAGTCCCAAATCAGTGCTGTAAATATTGGCAACAGATAGTCCAGAAGTGCAGATCAGATCCAATATATGACCACCAGAGTGGGTGGGAAAATCAACATGTTGTGTCAAGTCAAAACAGTCCAGTAAGGATAGGAATTCATTTCTCAGTTTAGATGTAGTAATGTCAATATGGATGTTGAAATCACCAAGAAGGATAATTCTCTGAGAGTAAGAGCTTAGGTGGGTTAAAAGTTCAATCAGATCAGATAAGAAGGATGCATTGTATTTTGGGGAACGATAAAGAACAATGAGTGAGACAGGACCTGATTCTGTTATTAGTTTAAGAGTCAGGCACTCAAAAGACAGTGGACTGTCAATTGGGATTCGTTTGATATTTAAGTCTGCTCTGATAATTACCACTAGCCCACCTCCTTGTCTAGAGCTACAAGGTTCTGTATGGAAAGTGAAACCAGGTGGAGTCGCCTCCGTGAGAGACGCCAATTCATTTGGTTTTTGCCAAGTCTCCGTTAAACACAGTATATCAAGTTTGGTGTCAGTGATGAGTTCTGACAGCACCAATGCTTTGCCATTAATGGATCTCGAGTTAAACAGTGCAATATTAGTTAATGAGGCATCTTTTTGCACAGAGCCGTGATCAGGGTTTATTTACACACAATGTAAATTTGGCACACTGACACTTGTATTTTCAGGGCCATGAGAAGGAAGGTTTATTCTGGAGCAAATGCTGCCGGTTGTCTTTTCTTTCGCCGCCCAGTGGTGGCGGCGACCTGACCCGCGATGAATATATTTTGGGCGCGCAAAATACCGGTGTCTTTAAGGATGTTCCAATCAGACCATTTGCTCTGGACAAACTGTTTAATATGAAGGAGTTTGTCATGAGAGTATTTTAGCATGATACTTGGCAATACTTATCTGAAAAGCAGTGGAGAAGCAGCACAGCATAGCGGAACCATTCGGACAGGCGGGTGTGGTAGCGTGGATGAGATGAACTGCGATAGCGAAGCAGCAGAAAGTATAGGAGGAGCAGGATTTGGAGGTTCCAATACACAGCCACAAACAGAAACGCTTGGTTTCATGCGTAAGGAGCCATAAGCCAGGCTAGTATGAGCATTAGATCAGATCCCAGTCGTAGAGTACTGTAAAATGAATCGGGAGCAGATCAGCATAGCGAATATAATCACGGAGACAGATCATCCTGAGGTCATAGATCGCCAGGTACAAAGAAATGTTTGTAGGTCTCATCCCGCGATCCACAGACTCAGCTGTTCCCAGTCAAAGTAGAGTCCATAAAATCTGTAAATATTAAGCCAAATCCATGCA
>JANRMT010062796.1:38173708-38204521 GCA_026402145.1 Polypterus bichir lapradei
GTTATAGTGATCAGCAAGACTATCTAGTGTTGACGGAATAGGTGCAGGCAGGAAAAGATCAGAAATGGATCCAGAAAGGATAGAAGGACAGATATTTTTAAGGTTTCTGTAAGAAATTTGTCGTTTACAGGTAAGAGAAGGTAAAGGCAGTGAGACAGTGAAAAATACTGCTTTATGGTCAGAGAGTCCCAAATCAGTGCTGTAAATATTGGCAACAGATAGTCCAGAAGTGCAGATCAGATCCAATATATGACCACCAGAGTGGGTGGGAAAATCAACATGTTGTGTCAAGTCAAAACAGTCCAGTAAGGATAGGAATTCATTTCTCAGTTTAGATGTAGTAATGTCAATATGGATGTTGAAATCACCAAGAAGGATAATTCTCTGAGAGTAAGAGCTTAGGTGGGTTAAAAGTTCAATCAGATCAGATAAGAAGGATGCATTGTATTTTGGGGAACGATAAAGAACAATGAGTGAGACAGGACCTGATTCTGTTATTAGTTTAAGAGTCAGGCACTCAAAAGACAGTGGACTGTCAATTGGGATTCGTTTGATATTTAAGTCTGCTCTGATAATTACCACTAGCCCACCTCCTTGTCTAGAGCTACAAGGTTCTGTATGGAAAGTGAAACCAGGTGGAGTCGCCTCCGTGAGAGACGCCAATTCATTTGGTTTTTGCCAAGTCTCCGTTAAACACAGTATATCAAGTTTGGTGTCAGTGATGAGTTCTGACAGCACCAATGCTTTGCCATTAATGGATCTCGAGTTAAACAGTGCAATATTAGTTAATGAGGCATCTTTTTGCACAGAGCCGTGATCAGGGTTTATTTACACACAATGTAAATTTGGCACACTGACACTTGTATTTTCAGGGCCATGAGAAGGAAGGTTTATTCTGGAGCAAATGCTGCCGGTTGTCTTTTCTTTCGCCGCCCAGTGGTGGCGGCGACCTGACCCGCGATGAATATATTTTGGGCGCGCAAAATACCGGTGTCTTTAAGGATGTTCCAATCAGACCATTTGCTCTGGACAAACTGTTTAATATGAAGGAGTTTGTCATGAGAGTATTTTAGCATGATACTTGGCAATACTTATCTGAAAAGCAGTGGAGAAGCAGCACAGCATAGCGGAACCATTCGGACAGGCGGGTGTGGTAGCGTGGATGAGATGAACTGCGATAGCGAAGCAGCAGAAAGTATAGGAGGAGCAGGATTTGGAGGTTCCAATACACAGCCACAAACAGAAACGCTTGGTTTCATGCGTAAGGAGCCATAAGCCAGGCTAGTATGAGCATTAGATCAGATCCCAGTCGTAGAGTACTGTAAAATGAATCGGGAGCAGATCAGCATAGCGAATATAATCACGGAGACAGATCATCCTGAGGTCATAGATCGCCAGGTACAAAGAAATGTTTGTAGGTCTCATCCCGCGATCCACAGACTCAGCTGTTCCCAGTCAAAGTAGAGTCCATAAAATCTGTAAATATTAAGCCAAATCCATGCAATTCAAGTCGGCTGAATCCACAAACTATACGTACAATGAAAGAAATAAAACAAGCGTGAGAAAGTGTAGAATTAAGGCGAATTTTGCGAAAAGTGTTGTTAACAGGGAGGTGCCCAGTAATAAAACTGGAAGTTAGGTAGAGCCAGGTAGAGCCATGCCACCTTCTGCCTTTTGTCTTTGTAGGGTCGCTCTTTGGATACATGGATGTTTTGAGTTCCAAATAAATGAGGATATTGTTGAATCTAATTGCTTAAAAAATGATTTATTGATGTATATTGTAATGTTTTGAAGTAAAAAAAGGAGCTTAGGAAGAATATTCATCTTAACAGTGTTAATTCTTCCAGCTAGAGTGAAATGAAGGGTTGACCATCTATGCAAGTCTTGCTTAATTTTTTCCATGCAGACGGCGAAATTTTGTTGATAAAGAGCTTTATGTTTACTTGTGATGTTTACCCCTAGGTATTTAAACTGTTCTGCAATGATAAAAGGTAGGGTATCTAATCTAATATTATATGCTTGAGAATTCACTGGAAAGAATACACTTTTATTCAGATTAATTCTGAGACCAGAGATCTTTTGAAATTCTGTGAGTGTTGTTAAGACTGCAGGCACAGAATTCTGTGGGTCTGATATATACAGTACCATATCATCTGCATATAGAGAAATTTTCTGTTCCAGTCCTTCACTGATAATCCCCTTTATCTGATCAGCATTTCGACAGTGTATTGCCAGTGGTTCAATGGCGATTGCAAACAGCAGCGGTGACAAGGGGCATCCTTGTCTGGTACCACATTCTAGTTTAAATTACTCTGAACAAATGTTATTGATACAAATTGAAGCTTCTGGATTGGTATACAGTAGTGTGATCCATGCACAAATGTTTGGGCCAAACCCAAATTTCTCCAATGCAGTAAAAAGGTATTTCCATTCAATCATGTCAAATGCTTTTTCTGCATCCAATGATAATAATATTTCTGGGGTGTTTGACTTAGTTGGTTAGTATATTACATTAAACAGGCGTTGAATATTTGAAGATAAGTGTCGACCCTTGATAAATCCAGTTTGATCTTGTGATATTACCGAAGGGAGCACTTTCTCCATCCTTCTAGCTATGATTTTTGAGAGTGTTTTAACGTCATTATTCAAAAGTGAAATTGATCTGTATGATGCACATTGTAATATGTCCTTATTTTGTTTAGGAAAAACGGTGATTAATGCTTGGCGAAAAGTTTGAGGAAGAGTTTGATTGTCTCTGGCTTCTGTAAATATTGTTAATAGGAGGGGAGCTAGCTGAGCGGAGAATTTCTTATAAAATTCGGCAGGGTAGCCATCAGGGCCTGCTGCTTTCCCGCCTTGGGAAGTGACTTTATAGCATGTAGTAATTCTGATAACGCCAAGGTTTATTGAGTTCCTCTGCACTAAAAGTGTCTATTTGGGTATCTGTAATGTATCCAGAAATGCATTAGATTGTGTGTTGTCTTCTTTAAACTCAGTAGAATATAAGGATTTATAGTAGTCTCTAAATGTGTGCATTATATTTTTGTGATCGATGATTTTGTCTCCGTTCATGTTGGTGATTACTGCGATTGCGTTGTGGACTTCTTGCTTGTAAATTTGTTCAGCTGAAAGCTCATTAGCTTTCTCTCCATGTTCATAGTAATGATGTCTGGATTTATAAATTAGTTGTTCAGTTATTCTTTAGTTGTCAAAAGGTTTAGTTCTGAAAGCAGCGCTTGCCTTTTCCTATGTAGAGCCTCGCTTGGAAGCCTGACATGTTCTTCACCTATTCTAGTAATATCGGTTTTTAGCTCTGCTACTTTCTTGATTTCTAATTTATTTCTGTGGGAAACATATGAGATAATCTGTCCTCTTAAGAAGGCCTTAAGAGTTTCCCAGAGTATTCCTGCAGCAATCTCTGTAGATGTATTTGTCTCTAGGAAGAAACTGATTTGTTTGGATATAAATTCTGTACAATTCTCGTCTGCTAATAGAAGCTGGTTGAGACGCCATCTGCGAGGAGAGTGTGTGGGGCATAGTGACTTTAGCTCCAAGATCAGAGGTGCATGGTCAAAAATAACAATAGCATCGTATTTGCAAGATTTAATCGTAGGCAAGAAATTATTATCTATAAAGAAACAATCAATTCTTGAGTAGCAATGATGTACTGGTGAGCAGAAAGAATATGTTCTTGAGTTTGGGTTTAAAAACCTCCAGGAGTCTGATAAGTTGTGATAAGTTATAAACTTTGTAATTATCTTTGCAGTGTTAGATGTTGTCCCCCTGTGATAGAAGTCCTGTCTAAGAGTGAATTTAAAACACAGTTAAAGTCCCCAGCCATTATAATTTTATGAGTGTTCACATTGGGAATGGATGCAAATAAATTTTGTATAAATTCCTTATCATCGACATTAGTTGCATAAGCATTTATTAAAATCATTTTACAGTTAGATAAGTTACCCATGACCATCACATATCTCCCTTCAGGATCCAATACTACATCTGATGCTACAAATGAGACTGTTCTATGTATGAGAATTTCCACACCTCTAGTTTTCTTTGTAAAGATAGAATGGAACATTTGGCCAGTCCAGTCCTTTTGCAGCCAGAACTGATCCTTGCTTAGTAAGTGGGTCTCCTGTAAAAATACTATTTTAGCATTTAAACCTGTTAGGTAAGAGAGTACTTTCTCTTTAATTCGTGACTCAGGCCTTTAACATTCCAGCTCACAAAGTTAACTGTCCCATCATGGAGACATTGATTCTGAATTTTTTATGTCATTTTATAGTCTTAACTGGAAGTGAGACAGCTTTAAACTTAATTTCCTATTTCCCCAAGAGTTATTGCCATGCAGCCTATTGTTACATTGGTATTTATAATTATAAAGATTAAAAGGATAAATTAGATATAGATATAGCCTGATCTCTTTCTCTCTCCCCCCTTAACCCCCCACCATCCCATTTTGCCTCCCCATGTGAGGCTGGACCCCACTTCACGCAGTCCTGGTCCTCTGACATACCCAGAGACAGAACACGTCCAAAGCAAAACAAGCACCCACGCAGCGGTGTTTTAGGATTAAAAAATAGAGATATCTATTGCCAATATAGTCTAAATACTATATGCCTAAAATATAATCATTAACAAACTATGAACTTAAAATATATATAATCTTCAGCAATCTTAATGCATTAAGATAATAAACCCGGATAATAAACCCGGGGAATGGTGTTAGAAAGTGGTCCAGAATAAGCATAGTAAGTCTTAATGCAATAATAACAATAACAATAAACCAAGGGTATGATGTTAAACAGTCTCCTTTAGGGTAGAGAAAAAATAAATAAATAAGATAAAAAGAAAAAAAAAAAATTATGCACAAACGTCTATAACTGTAAGTAAAACATAAACATATAGCGTCTGAGTAATAAAGAGGATATATAATTATAAAAACCTGTATCTTAACAAATAGATCAGACAGTAGGTTATTTATCCTTGCCATGTCATGACAGACTACGACTCACTATTGTGTTTCAGAATAGTGCCGGGATCAGCTTTCTTAATTCCTTTTCTGCTTCTTCCTTGCTGGCGAAGACATAGAATTGACCTTGCAATTCCACTTTCAGTTTGGCAGGATACAAGAGGCTGTATTTGATATTGGCTTGCCGTAACCGCTGTTTAATGTTGTAGAAGGCTGCACGTTTAGTAGCTGTTGCTGGAGAGAAATCAGGGAAGATACAAATGTGGTTATTTTCATATATAATCTCTTGCTTGTGTCTGAGGAGTGCCATCACCTCTAGCTTAAATAATAATCTCTCGAAGCGAATAATAAAAGATCTAGGTCTAACGGTATTTGATCCGCGTACTCGACAAGCCGCTGCTATCTCAGAATCTGCTTTAAAGTCCTCTCCAATTATTTTAAAAAATAGTTCAGCTGCAAATTTCACTGGGTTTGGACTTTCTCGATTCTCAGGTAGACTTTCGATTCTAATATTATTCCTTCTGCTTCCATCTTCCAAAGCAGCAAATCTGTCTCCGAGTTTTTTGCATTCAGAGTTGGCAGTTGTTGTTTTTTCTTCTGCACTGGCAGCTAGATTTTTGGCTGTTTCAATCCGAGTTTTGAATGTCTCCTTAACATCCTCCAGTTGATCAGCAAGTTTCCTGAATTTGCTCTTCAATTTTACCCAGCATATCTTTAAAGACTGCCTCAAAGCGAATACATATGCATTTCTCAAAGTCTTTATTATCCTGCTGCCGCTCCAGTCGCAGCTTCTCATTTAGCTTCTCATTTGCATTTTCCCTTGCCTTCTCATTTGCCTTCTCGCTTTTCCTTATATCTTTCTTAATCTCTTGCTTGAGCTCTGCTTGACCTTGAGCTTGAGATTGCATGAGCTCAGCGATCATCACCTTCAGTTCAGACAGATCATTTCTGCTTTCGTGCACTATAGGTGAGGCAGTGGGCCCTATTACAGCTGGTGGTCCCGGCTCGCGTGGAGTAGTTGAAAGCGCAGACTGCAAGACATTTTCCAGTTTCAGATGATCTTCTCCAATTGGCGATCTATCATGACCTGCGTCACTCGCACTCGTACATTCACTCCCCATTTCGCTCTCAGCCGGAGACGATGTAGCAGACCGTGGTCCCGAGGAGTCTGGGCTTTCGCCCATCTGATCCAGGTCAGTCTCTGAGAGGCCGTACCTTGAGCATGAACTTGGACTTGCCAATCTGAGCTTGGATGTAGCTTTAGTTTTTGTTTCTTTCATTTCTTTCTGAACCCCTTTCTTGTTGGCCATGTTTATATATGCTTGCATATACTGTAGTAGTGCCCTCAGGTTGGATAAATACAGGATATCTCAGGATAATAAGAAGATAATATGAAAAATAACACTGCTGCCAGCAGAGCTCCACTTCAGACGTCCATCTCTCGCAACAGACAAGACTAAATAATCATATTTTTTTACCCCTAAAAAATGTTCAGTTGTCAGATGAAGGCTCCTATGAAACAGTCATTAACAATCAGTTAGAAAACTTATTTATTTCAAATACAAAATCACAAGAAATCATTTTTAAATATCTGCACTTCAAACATTAAATGGAATCTGATTGCATTTCATTACAAGTGCAATTTAAGTCAAACCCATTAACAATGTTTGCAAAAATGCTTAAATCTCCCTCCTCATATTTGTGCTTTTAGTACTGCAAACAGGAGAGTTACCCAGCAGAGACCAGAAAATGACATTCACTTTGTTTTTAAATTCCCCTTTCTACTGTTTATCTTCTACGCTTTCTATTACCAATACATCTGTAAATGTATAATAATTAAATAAGTTACCTTTTTGCCACATTGCCAAAGTATTAGTTAAACCCTTCTGCATAATTTGGGTGTCGCTAACTATTGTCAGTCTCTGCACGATTCTATTAAGACTGTTTTATATTGTGACTGTATTCACCAGACTGCTCAAGTAAGTCAAGTAGTTGTGGATTTGCATTTGATATGAACATTATTAAGTCAGAGTGGATTATGTACTTTTATCCCCAAAGTTTAATGCTATTTCAATAGGAAATATCATCTAAATGATATCAAACATGTGAGTCTCAGGGCTACATCTTTTATTATTAACTTGTTACAGCACCCATCACAGACAAGTAATAGAATAATTAAAAAATATTTGCTTCTTCTGTGCCTTTCCTATGTATTTGTGTGAGTCTGTATGTCTCTTCACCAGCACTCACTCTTTAAAGTGTGTTCCTGTAAAGCCTGCATCTCAGACTCTGACATTATTTTTGCGGCTCCTTTCTCACCACCTATATGGTTTTATACTTTCAATCTTTGAAGGTGGCTCTCTCAGTGTGCGCCTTTACTCCTACTTGAAAATATTGCACTTTTTCTTTCATCAAACCAAAGTCAAAGCCAAACTGACTGATCACATAAAAAGCCAAACTGACCAATTATAGGATCGCTCTGAGGGACACACAGACGTTAGTGTTTTATCATTTAATAGATGGAGGACACATATAATTAGTGTTAAACATAAAAGCTGTGTATTGAGCAAGACTCACAATTAAGACACAAACAAAGGTGAACTGTGATGCAGCTACGTTTCATATTTAATGATATATGCAAGAAGGTGGTACAGTGGTTAGCACTGGTGCCTCTGAGATTAGAATACAATAAACCATTGTTATCTGTATTGAGTTTTAAGTTCCTCCTTGATTCTACAGGGACTTTCTTCTGAGTGTTTTGGGTTTCATTCCACATTCCTGGATAGGCATGTTAGGTTAACTGGTGATGAGAACTTGACCTTGTGTAAGTATGAGGGGAATGTGTGTGACTGGGCTCCAAGAGGAACTGGCAACACCCCCATGCACTTTCCTGCCCTGCAGCCAAAGTGCAATAATAGACATCAGATTCTGTAAACCATAAATTGGATTAGGCAAATTTGAGAATATCATGTTATATTATGTTATTGATGACAGGAAACTGGCAAATAGACAATGGTCAAAACAAAGTGAAACGGGCAAAGAAATTTTACTGCTGAAAGGAAGTAAGTGCAAATGGTCAAAATTACAGGAGGCATGGGAAAAAACAGTGGAAGATCCTGCCAGTGGAACGGTGATTAGATCCTGCCAGGTTTTGAAAAAGTTTTGTACAGATCCTCTAAGTGAGAATTAGGTTTTTTCCAATTTCCTAGGCATTTCAGATTGAAAGATTAAAACAACAGTTACACAAACTACTAGAGAAATGGTGCTTTGCCTCAGTGGGTACACTACTATATATCATCTATCATCTTGGGCCTGTATCTATAAATATAAAAGGTAAAGCCCTCACTGACTCATCACTAATTCTCCCACTTTCCATATAGGTGGGAAGCAGAAATTTCATGTGCTTATTCCTTGCAGTGTACTGACAAAAGTTAGGTATGTTTCATGTCCTATTGAAACACCCAAGGGAAGGAAATGGGTGTACCCCCTAAACTGTATATATAGATAAGGGAAACCCCTCCTCACTATTTCTGTGACTTCCAATATATGCAGGAAGCCCAAATTTCCCATGCTCATCCTTTACACTGTGCTTACAAACGTTAAATATGTTTCATTTCGCTCCGTGCCCTGTAACGAACTTTCGAAAATAACGTCTCCTTTTTGGTAGTTCTCACCATTACGCCGTAAGGAACTTTTGGAACTGACCTCTCCTTTTGGCGGTTTCCTTCCTTATTTCCGCTAACAGATGATTTATTTCACAGCAGAGATGCATAAGGGCCGCCCCCTGTCCCCCTTCCTTTTTTCACATGATCGCTGTCCGCGCCCCTACCAGGTGGTTGGCTCCCGGCCCAAAAATGTGCATTTCTCATACACAACATTTAAAATTATAAATTAAACTCTTTACAATCATCAAATTCACTCTCAATACTAAAATAAGCCTACGACAATTACATTGACAATCATGTTACGTTATTATTAAAATGTTTCCTTTTCTTTTTCATAACTTCTTTAACACACTACTTCTTCGCTGCGAAGCGCGGGTATTTTGCTAGTTCTGTTATATAATCAGAAGCACTACAGCAGAACTAAGTGCAGATTTGAATTAGAGAACCCCTTTACCTTTTTAGCAGGGTCTTTTCAAAGGAGACATTTGAGATGTTAGCCCATGGAGAGCCCTCTTGTGATGTACAGGACTCTTAAAATGATGCTGTCATTCTACCATCCAGCAAACCCTACTTTTTCGATTAAAGGAAATTGTTGTTAATGTCTTATTGAGCAATTTATACTGAGAAGAACTGTTAAAAGGGATGTTCTCACCATTTCTTCTGTGAAGTCATAATTGCAGGTTAATTTCAGAAAAAAAAATGTGTGTTTTTTATTATTCCAAGGCTGGACATATTATTTAATTAGGCTAACTTGCATTTGTATTTGTGGCCAAGGCGTTTTGTTAAAAAAAATGACTGAAATCTATTTAAAGGTATTGCTTTGAATTGGTACAATTATGCTGCCTTCTGCGAGATATTCCACAAGGGACTCCAAAGTGTTAAATTTATCAGGGGGATTCTAAATTACTGTGAATGGCTTTCCTGAATTATGTACATCAACCAGCCCTAATCATTGGGTTAAAGAAACATGTCAATCATTTAAAAAATGTGTCTTGATTACTAGAGTAGAGGTTACAATTTTAATAATTTGAAGTACATTAGAGGTAATCAAACTGTGCAGCATTCCTTTGGGGGCCAGGTCGATATTACAGTATTAATTATGCAGTAAGAGTCTTTCTCCATCAACTCTTGCTGAAATGAGTGGATAAGAAAATTGCTCAAAAGGGATGCCACCAAGAGTCATGAAAATAGAGAATGCATAAATCAAAAATAAAAGCAATGGATTTGAACAGAAACTTCTAAAAAACAGTACTTACATTGGAACATGAATAAGTAGTACTAAACATTTGGAGCATTAAAGAAAACTCGCTATATAATGTTTACTCAAGGCAAGAAAAAAATCTTCATTTTAGTAACAACTGACCAAAAATATTAAAATATAATTTTGTAGACATGAAAACCATTAAATTAAGATGATTCATCTCACTTTAGATAAAAAAATAATGCATTGTCCATTCACCAGTGAATAAACTTTGCAATTTTCAAAAAAGAAAACTCAAAACTTTACTTACACTAACCTTAAATGGTGATATGCTCTGATTCAAACACCCATCAAGAAGTAAACTTGGTACCAGTATTCAAATTTCTACTTTGCAGCAGGAAAATTTGGCCTTCCATTGCTGTGCTTTCCTGCCACATACCCGTCTGTATGTGCTTCTGCTTATATGCTTATTTAAACTATTAATTGTCCCATTTCTTTAGTCATCCATCCATTCAGCCATTTGTTTTCTGATGTTTATTCAGGTCTGGGTTATGAGGGCAGCGGTCTGAGCAAAGATGCCCAGACATCCCTTTTCCTGCCTGCAGTATGAGTAAAGATGCCAGACATCCTAATCAGATGCTTCAACCATCTTAA
Source organism: Polypterus bichir lapradei (assembly GCA_026402145.1). Lineage (NCBI taxonomy): Eukaryota > Metazoa > Chordata > Cladistia > Polypteriformes > Polypteridae > Polypterus > Polypterus bichir. Next base: position 38,184,204 of record JANRMT010062796.1, read on the forward strand.
ACTGGTTCCTTTCAATGCACAGGTGCAGCGGTTCTACTTTTATTCTTCCTGAATGTCTACAATTATCTGGTTCAATCAAACCCAAACATCTTACCAAGGACCTAGTAACTTCACCCAGAAATTGGGGCCCCTCCCTGTAGCTATGACTGCTGGGGGGGTTCATTGCCAAGCAACTGATGGTCAGGTGTTTACTCATGTGGCCTACCAAGGCACAGCCCTAATGAGCAACATCGAGCCATCCTTCAGTGAGCCCACCACTTGCAGGAGGACTCATAAGGGTCTGATGTATTGTGGTGTTTGTCAATGAAGTGTTATTTTTCAACAAAAGTTTAAAAATCTAGAGCATACTTACTGAATTTTGTGTTGTGTACAATTTAATAATGTACAAAAAACATAAGATTATAAAAATACTATTTTTCTGAATTAGTATATTTAGGAAAAGGTGGGGAATATTTATAGCTGAAATTTCCTATATTATCTGTGATATAGTATTTTAATAACAATTTTCAGATGATAATGATAAATGGATTTATACAAGGTTGATTACATCATGCCTGAAGAAGGGGCCTGAGTTGCCTCGAAAGCTTGCATATTGTAATCTTTTTAGTTAGCCAATAAAAGGTGTCATTTTGCTTGGCTTTTCTCTACAAGGTTGTCAATGAATTTCTATTCTAAGTGTGACCTCTAGTGTTCAACAAAAAATATATGAAAGCTGTATTTTATCTACTGACAATAAATATTTTGCATTTAATTTATATTAATTTTAATAATTTCATATTTATTATACATGCATACGTTTTCTTTTCCAAACGTAATGAATATTTATATTAAAATTACCAGATATTATTTAAATATGTTTTGTAGAAATCATACAAATATGATTTAATACACATCACTAATGGATATACTCTTTTGCCTAAAGTATTTACTGCATCATTTGTGATGGCCTGGTCATAACAGTATAAAATGGAGCTCAATCAGACCCTAGAAGGTGGGAAGTAGATGACAGCGGAGACAATCCATGTCATAGGTGCATTGATTCATAGGTTTAGAGGGGCAAAATTGTGACATGTACAGAGCACAGTGAAATTCTCTCAGCATGCAACATATTGCGATTCTCTGGTGCTATGGTAAGGGAGTATACTACCTTACCTAAAAACTTCTTTTTTACTTATCTGAACTCACTACCTTAGCTCAAATTTAGAATTGGTAAGTGTGGGAAAATGGACACTCAAACAGATCATAGTGCCAAAGGCCCAGTTTATAAATCATATGGAAAGTTGATTCTTTCCACTTGTATAGCACTATGCTAGATCCCGTGTTTGGAAGAGGATGGAAGGGGATTTTTTAAAATGACAGAAATAATTTAAAGTAGTAAAAGAAGGTAGTAAGATTATCAGATGGGGTGACATGTTCCATGTTGATTAGCACATAAAGAATTTCACTGTACTCTGTACACATGACAATAATGACCCTATTAACCTATAAACTACTATGAGGCAGTATGTCTATGTCTTCTTGCCATAAAAAGAGGAAAGTCAGAGGTGCCTAAAGAAAACAGAAATGACATTATCCAGTGCAAAGGCATACAATATTTCCTTGGGACTCTAGTTTGCAGGCTACCCAGTAGCTGACATGAATGCCAAGCCCTTGACTAAATGCAAGAGTGAGACCACAAAAAGTGGAAACACCTGCTGACTGACATGGCAGCACCGCTTGTAAGCAAAAGGAAAACAGAATTTATTTGCCCTAAGGTGGAAATTGATTAGAGTCCAGTCATGAATCTGAAGGAGCTTTCTGAGAGTCTGTTGAAGAGTAGCTGAAGGATGAAGGGTACGGTAACATCAGGAAGCATTAAAAAGAGTTCCAGCCTGGTGTCTAACCTCTGACCTCTGAAATGATCCACAGGCGGTGAACAATTAAGTTTGGGGTTATGAGATCAATTGGCAGGAGCAAAGAGAAACCAGAGTGAGAAAGATAGAAGAGGAGAACAATGAGTGTGTTTTTTGAATATATCCCTTCAAGTGGTTCTGTGTCCAATTGATGTATTTGTAATGGAAACCAATGTTGTCTATTGTAAACTTTTTGTGCAATGATTACCCATTTAAATGAATCATATAGCATAATATTCCAATAATTCCACCAATTGTTTAATTAAAAGAAAATAATACCAGTTTTGGCAAGGCATATTGTTCAAGCACAAGATTGCTAATAAATGTCAAATGTTAACTATAGTTTTCTAATCTGACTCAAAATTCAGAGACACCAATCTGTCCACTGAGTCATATGAACAGAGTGTTGGGTAAACAGACCTAGACAACCCAAATGGGTAGTAAAATGTGATCTGGAAACAACTATCTGATATGTCTATGTGGGATGAATTCAGCTCTTACTTATGGAAAGGCTTTACTTACAGTATAAAGTATTTGAGTGAAGGTCATTGTAATTGTGAATACCTTGCCAAGAGGAGGAGGAGAAGAACATGTTCAGATGGAATACAGGGTAAGAAAAGTAAAGTCAGTATCAGGCACAAGCTGCTTCCACATATGTGACCCTGCAGGTATTTCAGGGTAGGAGCAGCTATCAGACAAATAAAACAGAACCATACACAAAATTTACAAGTTAAAATAAATTCTCTCAAGGATTAAATTAATCCATAATTTTAGACAAGCAGAATAATATATTTGTTTTAAGGTAGGAAATTTTGAAAATTCAATAATAATTTTAAATTGGAGTTTTTGAAATTTTCATACAGTATATGTAAATACTCTTAAAAATGACATAAGGGACTGTCTCAGTTATTGAGGGACCACAATCCTCCATCTCACTGGGAAAGACTCGGTAGGAGAGCTGTAAAAGGGGATTTAGTTGAAGTATTTCAGACATGTATTGAGGATGTCTTCTAGGAAACTTGTGTGGGAGATGTAATAGACACAAATAATTAGGACGACTTGACTAAGACCACATTGGTGATATCGTACAGTATATGTAAAATGAATAAAAAACCAGAGGAATATCCTAGAGGGCCATTGCTGCGATAGGAGAGGCCTAATCTAATTAACAAAATCTACTGCCACCTCAAACCTCACTAGAATAAAGCAGATTATAAATGAGACAAAAAGCATGCCCATCCACTAAGAGAGTTTAATAGTTTAAATACTTTACAATATGTTTTTTGATATTGTAAATAAAGTAAAGTGAAATCAAAACTGGAATAAAATGACTGCTACGTGTCCAAATAAGACATAACAGTAGGTGGTTAATCAACACCATTCTCCCATGTTAGAGAATGTGTTCTTTTACGCGAGTGTTTTACTGGGAAAGTATGTACAGTATGTCCAGTATCTCCATATAAATCAGATACTTCATACATTTTTCATACATTTTACATGCTAACTTACCAACTGCTTAGTCTGTGTTTTTCTTGTTACATCTTACATCATGCCTCAATGTAAGTATTTAGCTAGAAATACAGTATGCATTATACATATACATGCACTAAAGGGAACATCAGCATGGAAAAGTTAACTTGATTTCAACTTGGCTCTTACAGGAAATGAGCACAGCTCATAATAGTCAGTAGTCAGTAGTATTCAAAACACAACAATAAACTCTGGAATAAACAGTAGTTTTTCCAAAATAACACTTCTACTGCTTCTCAGCCAGAAATAAGCAATTCAATGTGATTGATTGATTCATCATTTGCAATTCCAATTTTTCTTAACTTTCATTTATTTCATGTGATACATACAATACAGTGCATTCAGTTGCTTTCTTTTTCCACAACCAGTTATAAACCCCACAGGTAGAAGAAGATTGAGTATTGATTTCAAGAGCAAGCTTATCACCATTGGATATGGACATTGCCTTTAAGATTAAGTTTTCAATTAAGTCTGCATATACCATGACGATTAACAAGCTGGCATTTACTTGCTTGAGCAAGTCTTTGTGTTGCTTTTTCTATGAGCAAAAACAACATGTGATGTGAACGTAAAAGTTTGCAGATACTGTATGGTTACAAGGGGAATTAGTAGAAAACTCAGACATAGCTTTTACTTGAAACATAGATTATCGAAAGTATTTTGTCAATCCCAAAACTAATAGCCAGCTGTGGTTAAGATAAATGAAATGCCACTGCCTTCAAAGTAGAGGGCCTGTATAGCAGCATAGAGAGAGAGTGTGTCATGTTCCCCATCCTGCCTAATTCTTGAGAATTAGCTGATGCTTCAGCAATATTTGGCCCTCGAAACAGAACACATTATGCTTGTTATAGGCTTGACAAGTGGCATTGTAATTGTAAATCATGAGCCATAGCAAATAAATAAATTCTAAGTTTGAATTCTAAGCTATATCTATAGTCTGGGTAAAGGTAAAAGTTATTGAAATTAAATTTCCTTGCCTTTCATCAGCAACCTCTAAAAATGTGGGTAGGCTACAAAGAAGCAGAAGCAACATTACTAAGAGCCATTTGGTAAACTCAAAAATCATGAAAATGTGGTAGAATGGTATACAGTGCATCCACATATTAGCAGTGACAATTAAAATATTGGATTGTTTGGCAGGAAATTGAGAAACAAACAAAATGTCCACAAAATAGAAGTTGGTGCAAGAGAAAAGTTAAACAAAACTGCTTAATTTTCAAGAACTTGGCACAGATACTCTTTACAGATTACAATAAAAAGACACCATCTATACAAATGTTTTTCTTCCTTCTAAATGTCATTTAAAGGACAATTTTGATTGTGAAACTAAGTACTGACTTTACTTGTGGTATGGCATGTTTTCCAAGTTCTTCAAAGGTGGAATTCAAATCTTACTACAGTCCTAGAAGAAGTGAAAAGGATAAATCAAATATCTATTAGGGACAAAATTTAAAAATCCTCAAGTATTGCTTCCTTCTAATAAATGTTTTTCTTTATAAGACTATTACAATGAAAACATAATATTTAATGCAAATATTATGATCATATAAAATGTACAATTAAAGAAAACAGCTGTAAACAGAAAAAATATAATATATTTATATTTATTACACTTTTTCTACAGACGAAATAAAATATTATTTAAGGAATATATCTAAAGTAATAGTAATTATCTATTTATCACTTCACTGTGCTAAATTGTAATGTGGATTTTTTTTTTCACTATCAAGACAAGAATGTCCATCACTCGGTAGTAGTCTTCTTTTTATATCATAAAATGTATTACTTGTTTACATTTCAAAACATCTAAAACAAACCAAACACCTATTTCAAAAGGGTAAAAATCAATCCTGTTACATATAAACAGACACACATATACAGGGCCATTAGAAAGTATTCAGACCTACTCACTTTTTTTGACATTGTGCTATGTTGCAGCCTTTGTTAAAATTACTTATATTAATTTTTTGCCACTCCAAGCAATGCTAAATATCATATAATGACAAACTGAAAACAGGATTTTATGATGTATGCAAATTTATTAAAAATAATACTTTCTGAATCCACTGTGTAAATATACTGTATATATATAACTTTTTTCTTTTCCAAGTACTTTCATATCCCAATAAATTTATTTTTACCTTTTGTGGACAAAATGTTCAAACACTGTACAAATTCCAGCCATGCCAAATGGATATGCTAAACTATTTAACTAACATTAAGACTTTACTCAGGACATGCCATTGCACTTCTCACACTGTTTCTTCTAGACCCTTGGTGGAAATGTTTGAAATACTTTGCCAGCTCCTCTGACTTACTGTCTGGTGTTCTGACTAAGATCTACTAATCAAATGAAAGTTTCTGTCTGCTATGATTTTCTTTTTCTTATATCAAATTGCTGTAGTCTTGGACAGAAAAACACAGACCCAAAGTAATGAAGAACTAAACAGGACTTCTGCCAATCGCAGACAATCTTCAATAAAATTGTTCACTATCCTATTAAAATATATGGTCCATTTCAAATTTAGGATATCACTCCCTACTTCATACCCTGTACCTTTTAAGTGTTCACTTAAGTATTCACCCAGTTGGTATAAACACACTCTATTAAGGGTCCTTCACAGAGGAAATGGCAAAGGTTACCTGTCTCATTTCAGAAATCTATATTGCTGATGCAATTTTATGTTTTGCTAGGCTCTAATAAATAGCAACAGCACCTTACTTTAAAACAACTTGCCTAAATTATTACATACTCTAATGAGATCTTCACAGTTTGAAAAGAGAAACTTACTATAATAGCAATTGTGACAGAATGAGGGTGCTCTGGAGTAGACCAAGTATCCAGAATAATGTTTAAGCAGTGCAAATACTGTATTAGATAGATAGATAGATAGATAGATAGATAGATAGATAGATAGATAGATTATTAATCCCAAGGGGAAATTCACATACTTCAGCAGCAGCATACTGATAAAGAGCAATATTAAATTAAAGAGTGATAACAATGAAGGTATAACAGACAGACAATAACTTTGTATAATGTTAGCATTTACCCCCCCTGGGTGGAATTGAAGAATCGCATAGTGTGGGGGGAGGAATGATCTCCTCAGTCTGTCAGTGGAGCAGGACAGTGACAGCAGTCTGTCGCTGAAGCTGCTCCTCTGTCTGGAGATGATACTGTTCAGTGGATGCAGTGGATTCTCCATTATTGACAAGAGCCTGCTCAGTGCCTGTCGCTCTTCCTCGGATGTTAAATTGTCCAGCTCTGTACCTACAATACAGCCTGACTTCCTCACCAGTTTGTCCAGGCGTGAGGAATCCCTCTTCTTTATGCTGCCTCCCCAGCACACCACTGCGTAGAAAAGGGTGCTCACCACAACCGTCTGAACATCTGCAGCATCTTATTGCAGATGTTGAAGGACGCCAGCCTTCTAAGGAAGTATAGTTGGCTCTTTCCTTTCTTACACAGAGCATCAGTATTGGCAGTCCTGTCCAATTTATCATCCAGCTGCACTCCCGGGTAGTTATAGGTCTGTACACTCTGCACACAGTCACCTCTGATGATCACGGGGTCCATGAGGGGCCTGGGCCTCCTAAAATCCACCACCAGCTCCTTGGTTTTGCTGGTGTTCAGTTGTAGGTGGTTTGAGTCGCACCATTTAACAAAGTCCTTGATTAGTTTCTCATACTCCTCCCCCTGCCCATTCCTGATACAGCCCATGATAGCAGTGTTGTCAGCAAACTTTGAACGTGGCAGGACTCCGAGTTGTATTGGAAGTCCGATGTATATAGGCTGAACAGGACCGGAGAAAGTATAGTCTCCTGTTTTGCTGACCACAATGTCAGACCTGCAGTTCCTGAGACGCACATACTGAGGTCTGTCTGTGAGATAGTCCACGATCCATGCCACCAGGTATGAATCTACTCCCATCTCTGTCAGCTTGTCCCTAAGGAGCAGATGGTGGATGGTGTTGAAGGTTCTAGAGAAGTCCAGAAACATAATTCTTACAGCACCACTGCCTCTGTCCAAGTGGAAGAGGGATGAGTGTAGCATATAGATGATGGCATCCTCCGCTCCCACCTTCTCCTGGGATGAGAACTGCAGAGGGTCGAGAGCGTGGGAGACCTGTGGCCTCAGATGGTGAAGCAGCAGCCGCTCCATGGTCTTCATCACATGTGATGTCAGAGCGACAGGCTGGAAGTCGTTCATCTCACTAGGACGTGATACCTTTGGGACTGGGGTGATGCAAGATGTTTTTCAAAGCCACAGGACTCTCACCTGTTCCAGGCTCAGGTTGAAGATGCGCTGTGGAGGACTCCACAGCTCCAACGCACAGGCCTTCAGCAGTCGTGGCGATACTCTATCTGGACCCGGCATAAAGTCTCCTCAGCTCTCTGCTTACCTGGGCTGCTGTAATTGTGGGTTGGGAGAAACTCTCTCCCATGCTGGTATCAGCAGAAAGATGAGTGGAGGGTGCAGTACTCTGAGGTGAGAGAGGGTTAGGGTGGTCAAACCTGTTAAAGAAGTTGTTCATCTGGTTTGCTCTCTCCACGTCTCTCTCGATAGTAGCACCCCGCTTTGAGCTGCAACCAGTGATGATCTTCATCCCATCCCACACTTCCTACATGCGGTTATTCTGCAACCTCTGCTGCAGCTTTCTCCTGTACTGCTCCTTCGCCGACCTGAGCTGGACTCGGAGTTCCTTCTGCACATGCTTGAGCTCATGCTGATCACCACCTTTAAAACCCCTTTTTTCTGGTTCAAAAGGCCCTTGATGTCTCTTGTAATCCATGGCTTGTTGTTAGCATAGCAGCGTACTGTTCTTACTGAAACTATAATGTCCATGCAGAAGTTGATGTAGTTAGTAGTGCAGTCAACAACCTCCTCAACTTTCTCACTATATGATCCCTGCAGGATATCCCAGTCCATAGTTCCAAAGCAATCTCTCAGAGCCTGCTCTGCCACAGGGGACCACTTCCTGAATGAGCGTGTGGTTGTAGGTAGCACCTTCACTCTTGGTTTGTAGTGAGGTTGAAGCAGAACCAGGTTATGATCTGCTTTCCCAAGCGCAGGCAGCGGGGTGGCGCTGTATGCGTCTTTAACATTTGCATACAGTAGGTCAATAGTCCCATTTCCCCGGGTGTTACAATCCACATACTGGGAGAAGGCAGGTAATGTTTTGTCCAGCGTCACATGATTAAAGTCTCCAGTGATTAGCACAAGCGCCTCAGAGTGCTGTGTTTGTAACTTAGCAACAGTGGAATGGATGATGTCACCCGCTATCTCCACGTCTGCCCGAGGAGGGATGTAAACAATAACAACAATGATGTGTCCAAACTCTGTGGGCAAGTAATAGGTACGCAAACTTACGGCCAACAGATCGATGTCCCTGTAGCAAGTACAGATTTTAACGTTTACATGTCCAGAGTTGCACCACCTTGTATTGACATAGAGAGCGACTCCTCCTCCTTTCTGCTTCCCGCAGGTACTTGCGTCTCTGTCTGCTCTAACTGTACTAAACCCGGGTAGCTCCACTTTAGCATCTGGGATGTTAGTTGTTAACCACGTTTCACTAAAACACAATGAACTGCATTCTCTGTAGGTCCTGACATTTTTCACCAGTGCAGCCAGTTCGTTGATCTTATTTGGTAGTGAGTTCACATTTCCGAGGATCACAGAAGGCACCAAAGGTTTGGTGTGGGCATTTGTTCTCAGCGCTTGAAGTTGACTACTTGAACAGACGAGTCTTGGCGTGTAAAAATCCATGTCCCAGTAGTAAAAGTAATAAAAAGTGTCCAGGGAACGAGTTCACATAAAAGAAAGTGGTAGGAGTGATCAGTAAAATAGAGAAAAAGGTAAGAGAGATAAAGTCATTAACGAAGCTGCTGGAAAGGCTGCCACTCGCGTCGGGCACAAGATGATATGATGGTATTAGGAGTGTATGTATTACAAAAGTTTAAAATATGCAGAAAGGCATTAAACAGCAGGAAACATAACAGAAAAGGTCTGGGCAATCCTACACTCTTCTGGTGTATCTATGTGTCTTGGCAACAACCATAGGAGAGATAGAGAGGTTAGGCGCAGGTGCTTATACAGCGCATTGCCACACCCACCACATGACAAATCAACTCAGGATCCCAGATTAAGACCCAAGTACAGCCATGCAATGGGTGACAACTCAGCACCACACTAGTTCAGATGGAGTGGAACAGTGTGAGGTTTTTTATGGTGGCTGGAGCGCCAATTCTGCCACCAACCCCCACAAAAATCATGAAATTAAGCAGCTCCTATCTGCCTTCCAAAACTTTTATCAAAATGTTGCACAACTTATTCTTATTTTGCTCTAAACTATGTCTGATTACAAAAGACAATTTTAATTATTATTAAATCCGTTGAAAACCTTTTACTGTCAGTCCACAGCTGCTATTACCTTTTTGCTTTAGCTACTCTCATCAGCTTGTTCTAGAAAGAAATATGAGGTGTGTCTTGAAATTAATAAGACTTATATTGAAGAATGTGTTATAGCAAAATTCTCAAATGCAATGGAAGAACCTAGTAACTGCCATTTTTTTTCATAATTAAGCTTTTTTAGTTTTTGGCCAATGACCAATGAGGAAAGACCACCTACCAATGAAAATGTTAGATTATGATCACATGATTTAAATGCTGCAACTGCGTGATTTAAATGGCAGGTGTTGTTGATTTGTGAAAAAAACAATATTGTGTATGTGAAGCTCAGGAAATATTAAATCTAGAGATCATTAATTATAGGGGAGACATAATTTTTTCAATTAGCCAAAAACTTGAAAAATGTGACATACTAGGTTTTTCCATAGTTGGTGAGAATTGTCTCAAAACCCAGCTAGAAGATTGTTATTTCAGTGCTTTATTTGCACCAAGAGTTGTTAAAACTTCCTTCACTATTATCATTTCAAGCATCGGCTAACTAACAATATGTTTGTCGACTCCTTCACAAATGGAACACAAGCATATCAAACACGAGTTACACTATAAAGTTTGTGAAAAAGAAACATGTAAAAACATTTTATAAACATATAAAAAATTAAAGTGAGCATGTTGAAATAATGATGTGTCCAAAGCTTATGTTTGTTATTGGACATAAGACCTTGTTCAACTTGAAATTACCTAATATTTGATTCTACACCATGATAATGCACCAATTCACTTTTTGTCGTCTGTTACAGGTTCAGGTCTCTAAGACATTTCAGAGCTTAGGCAGCTGCTATATTCCGCATATCTGCCTCCATGTAAGAATAACCTAAAAGGACAACATTATCAAATGAGTGAATGCATACAAAGAGGCGTAAGTAATGTATTAATGGATTTCATAGAAGAAAATTGACAAGAATACAGTGTGTTGCTTCTGAAGGCAGCTATTTTGAAGGAGGCAAGGTTAACATAATAATTTTTAATGTTAGTTTTGTTAAATTCATCTAAGATCTTGTACCTAAAAATTTGTCAGTTTGTTTATATGTACAATTTTTAGAAGTGTGATTTCAGTCTCTTTTATGAAAAGCAGTTTTCATTTCAATATTGTGTATTTCTGACCAGTGGCATTTCTGTATTACGGGCCAATAGAGTACAGCCCCAGTAATTTAACTTATTATTAAAATGTTTCAAACAACCCTCAACTTTGCCTTCTTTAAATTTTTTTTTTGGCTTTGGATTTAAAGAACATTCATGGAGGTAAGTACACTGTAACAATTTCTACATTGGTAACAGAGAGACTATGTGACCTAAGACTGCCATGCGGACAAGCGTGGTAAGTGATAGGGAGTCGACTGTAGGACGAAGGCCATGACTGGCCATCCAGCTCTCCCATCAGTGCTACTGGCCAACGTATGCTCTCTGGGAAATAACATGAATTATCTGACACTCCAAGTCAACACCCAGTCCAGAATGAGGAATTGTTGTGTGTTTATTTTCTTGGAAACATGGCTATAGAACAACGTCCCTGACTCAGCTATTTAGCTACAAGGATTAACATCATTTTGTGTGGACAGAAACATCACTGCCTCTGGTAAGACTCGCGGCATGGAACTCTGTATTTATGTATTTGCTCCTTTTCTTCTATCAAAAAGATAGAAACATCTTGTAAATGGTAACAAATCTTTAATTATTATTATTATTTCATGGAGTCTCCTCTGTTTGGGTGCACAGTGGTGGCATCAGGCTCCTTCAAGGTTTCTTTTATCTCTTATACTAAAGTGGAACTTGAAGATCAACCTGAACATTTGGGACAAGCAGAGATGACGCTTTATGCTGTATATGTTTCATAAAAATAAACTTTTGAGAACTTGCATCATTTACTTATCTGTTTTACCAATAACTAATTCCCACAGAGTCTGTAATGTAACTGATCAGTATTATATACCCAGGGTCGGTCCCATCCAAAGTTGGCTGTGACAGCTCTGGGGGAGGTTGCGCCAGCCTTGCAAAGTATCATGGGGTGCTGAGAAAAAAGTTCTCCTAAAATTATCAATGAATAATTCGACAACCAAACACAGCCAATTTGCTGCAAATAATCCTTTGGCGAAATTTACTGATCAACACTATTCTCCATGCTATCTATCCAAATTTCCAGAATCTAAGTTATTCAAATTTCTTACAGTAAGTTAGCCTAATATAGCACGTCCTACATTTTTAAATAATCTTAAACAACAATCTTTTTTTATATAATATTGTAATGTGGGCTGGGAAAGCAGACGAGGGTTGATAGCCACAAAAGGCTGGGGTACCAGCCTAGTAAACCCTCTTACTAATACAGGCAACAAATGGTTCAAACAAAAAAAGCAAATATTTCAGTCATGAGGCAGCAAACAGTCTTCCGCTCTGTCAGGCTCAGGTGTTAGTGTGACATCTGACGCCACCTTCCAGGAGCAAGCTGGCTTTATAGGGCTGGCACTGTAAGGGGAGAGGGCTTTTTTGGGTACTGGGGAGGATTTAGTCATCATCTTTGAAGATATTGTTAGTGTCAGTGCTCCCTCTCATCCCTGGGTGAAACTGAGCCAGATAAGTGGTCCCTAGGCATGCATGAGTGACATCATAAATGTTATGCTTTGGGAATCTCTACTTCCATTAAATTGTGCAAATTAAGCAAAACCTAATCATCATTTGATTTATCTTTTAACTTTTTTCTATTCTCAAAGAATACTCTTAGTTTTTTCTTTGTTTGCACTTTATCTACTTGCTTAATCTCCATTTTGAGAACATTATGGAGATTACAATGCTTGGGACCTCCACTCTTCTCCACTCTGTGTGACGTATGTCTTTATCTATGGCTTTATTAACCAGTTTTGAGCCCAAGTTTGAATATTAATTTTCACTAAATACAATCTAACATTTAAACTTTCTCAAAAATTTAATATTTAAACTTTCTCAATCTATATGTGACTACTGAGAGCAGCTTTCCTTGTAAAAATAAAAGAATAGTAAAACACTAAATATTTATTTATGTTTTTGACCGGTAGAGATCTAAGAATTTTGAAAAGAAGCTGTAGAGTTGTCAAACAATTAAGCAAACTGTGACACACTGGAACAAGGATTTTTATTTAAGGGTGCATTTGATTTCTAAAAAACCTACAGCATTCCCTCTGCTTGTATTGCTTGTATAATATCAGGATCCAAATCCTTTGTAGAATAATCTTTATTCAAGTCTTAAGAATTATTTACAAGAAATATACTATAGACCATCACATTGTTTCTAATACAGTTGTTGCCAGTTTTTTCTTGCCAGTTTGTTGGACCTTGTGCAAGTATCCAGATATTCCACAGCTTTATTTGTTTTTATTCTCATTTTTTTCCAAGCCAGTTTATTCTATACAGAGTCACCGAGAGTCAGACTCCAAAAGCATCTGAAAAGTAATCCACAGGCAAACCACAAGTCATTGGTAGAAAACACTAATTCACACACCCACACTCATCCATAATAGGTCAGTTATCTTAATCTGCAGATACAGAAGGAAACCAGAGCATCTTCAAAAAAGGAATTTGGACATGAGAAAAATGTGCAGACACCACACAAACATATGCAAGGATTTCAACTTTGGACTCTGGAAAATGAGACAATAACACTAACTACTGTGTAACTGTACCTGCCATAACTTCCTTAACGTTTTGTTTATTTATTTTTAATTGATTTTATTTAATGTTATTTTAAATTCCATACAATCAAATCAAGCTTAACAGAACTAAATTCAGCCCCCAACAGAGAGGAAGGCCAACAGCCAGAATTAAAATTTAAGAGTAGAAAACAGGGATGGAAATTGTTTCTGCTTATTCTAAAATGTTTAAAAGTTTTGAACAGATCATTAAAATGAGAAAGTAATTTTTTCCAGATTTAAAATGTATATAATATCAGTTACCCAGTGAGTTGAGTTAGAATTCTTACAGTTGAGTAAGATAAGTCTACAAGCTAGTAGTGAGGTAAAGGTGATTACAATTTATCCTTCTCCACTTTAAGACCAACTGGGAGTACACTAAACACAGCTGTTAATGGATTAAGAGGAATTGTGACACCAAGGCTGTCTGATTCAGAAGAGGGGGGTTGTGTTTTACTAACATGTTGGAATTCTATGAGGTTGCAACAAAAGCATACGATCAAAGTGGAGCTTATGATATTATTTATCTGGACTTTCAGAAAGCATTTGATAACGTGCCACATGAGAAGTTGGGCATCAAGTTAAAAGAAGTGGGAGTTCAGGATGATGTTTTTAGATGGGTGCAGAATTGGCTCAGACACAGGAAGCAGAGGGTGATGGTGCGCGTAACCTCATCAGAACTGGCCGATGTTAAGAGTGGTGTCCCACAGGGGTCAGTGCTAGGGCCGCTGCTGTTTTTAATATATGTAAATGATTTAGATAGGAATATAAGTAACAAGCTGGCTAAGTTTGCAGATGATACCAAGATAGGTGGATTAACAGATAATTTGGAATCCGTTATATCATTACAGAAGGACTTGGATAGCATACAGGCTTGGGCAGATTTGTGGCAGATGAAATTTAATGTCAGTAAATGTAAAATATTACACATAGGAAGTAAAAATATTAGGTTTGAATACACAATGGGTGGTCGGAAAATTGAGAGTACACCTTATGAGAAGGATTTAGGAGTCATAGTGGACTCTAAGCTATCAACTTCCTAACAGTGTTCAGAAGCCATTAAGAAGGCTAACAGAATGTTAGGTTATATAGCACGCTCTTTGGAGTACAAGTAAAAGGAAGTTATGCTCAACCTTTATAATGTACTGGTGAGGCCTCATCTTGAGTACTGTGTGCAGTTTTGGTCTCCAGGCTACAAAAAGGACATAGCAGCGCTAGAAAAGGTCCAGAGAAGAGCGACTAGGCTGATTCCAGGGCTACAGGGGTTGAATTATGAGGAAAGATTAAAAGAGCTGAGTCTTTACAGTTTAAGCAAAAGAAGATTAAGAGGTGACATGACTGAAGTGTTTAAAATTATGAAGGGAATTAGTACGGTGGATCGAGATTTGTATTTTAAAATGAGTTCATCAAGAACACGGGGACACAGTTGGAAACTTGTTAAGGGTAATTGTACATAACATTTTGTACAATTTTAAATGAGATAGATGTATTTGATAGAAGATTTTAAGTTGAATAAATGTATGCTTTGCACATATGGAGCTGGAGTGAATTCTGTGCATGCTTGCCTTCCACTTCTTTTCTGAAATGTTGAGTAAAAGATCCTTTTTCCACTGTACTCTGGGATCTTTGAAAGGAAGAGACTTTAAAATGTTTTAATAAATTACAGAAATGCTGTCTGAGTCTTCAAGATTGATCAATATATAGGTGGGAGGAGAGGAAAATTGGGCAGATTCAGTTTAGCAAAGTTTCTAATTTGAAAGTAGTTGAAACATTGTGTTGATGGGAAGTTAAATTTTAAGTGTAATTGTTCGTAGGATGCAAAAACATTATTCATATACAACTCTCTAAATGATTTAATCCTGTATGTTTTCCAAACATTAAAAACTGTGTAAGTGTGAGAGAATGGAAAAAGGTGGTTATCGTGTAGAGGTGCAACAGATAAAAGTTTCTCTATCTTGAAGTGCTTCCTACATTGGTTACATATTCTGAGTGAATGAAGGACAATTGAGTTGTTAGTATATTGACGAGAACTTCTATTTATTGGGGTACAAAGCAAGGAGTATAAGAGGTACTGCAGGATTTTATTTCTATTGTGGACCAAGCTTGTGTGCGTGCATCTATTTGGGTCAATGTCCAGGATTTTAGAGCTTGTATATTTGCCACACAATAATAAAATTGAAAGTTAGGTAGTGCCATGCCACCTTCAGCTTTAGGTCATTGCAGGGTTGCCCTTTGGATGTGCAGATATTTAGAATTCCAAATAAATGAGGTTATGATTGAATCTAATTTCTTAAAAAATGATTTGTTAATGTATATGAGGATGCTTTGGAAAAGTAAAAGAAGATTGGGAAGGATATTCATCCTGACAATGTTGATTCTTTCTGAAAAAATAACATGGACAGACCATCTATGCATGTCTTGTTTACGTTTTTCCATGCAGACAGGATAATTTTGTTAAAAAAGAGCTTTATATTTATTTGTTATGTTTATCCCTAGATATTTAAACTTTTATTCAAATTAATTTTGACTCCAGGTATCTTCTGAAATTCTGCTAGTACTGTTTGGACTGCAGGCATGGAATTTTATTGGTGTGATACATATGGTACCATATCATCTGCATATTTTGATATTTTCTGTTCAAGTCCCTTCTCTGATAATCCCCTTTATCTCAGATGCATTTCAAAAGTAAACAGCCAATGGTTCAATGGCTATTGCAAAGAGCTGTGGCGAGAGGTAGCATCCTTGTCTAGTACCACGTTGTAGTTTGAGGTAGTCTGAAATAATGGTGTTAATACAAGCTGAAGCTTATGCAGTGGTATATAGTAGTTTGATCCATGCACATATGTTCAGGCCTAACCCAAATTTGTGCAATGTGGTGAATATGTAGTCTCATGCTTTTTCTGCATCTAAAGATAATAAGGTCTTTGGGGTGTTAAACTTTATGGGTGAATATGTTACATTAAGCAGGTGCTGAAGATTGGAAGCTACTGTAAGTGTGTGCTTTTAATAAATTTGGTTTGGTCTTGTGATATTACCAAAGGAAGTACTTTCTCAATCCTCCTAACAAAAACGTGGAGTATATTAATATAACATTGTTATTCAGAATTGACATTGCTCTGTATGATACACATTGTAATAAGTCCTTAGTTTTCTTAGGAAAGACGGTAATTAATGCTTGGCGAAAAGTTTAAGGTACAATTTTATTGTTTCTTGCTTCTATAAATGTTACTAATCATAGGGGAGCTAATGTAATTGAAATTTTTTATAAAATTTAGCAGGGCAGCCATCAGGGCCTGCTGCTTTCCCACTCTGAAGTGAGTTTATAGCGTCTAGTAATTCTGAGAGTGTCAGACGTTTATCCTGTTCATCTGCACTGAGAGTATCTAACTGTGGTATCTGTAATGCATCAAAAAACACATTACATTGTGTCTTGTATTCTTTAAACTGAGTAGAATATAAGGACTTATAGTACTCTCTAAATGTGTGCATTATATTTTTATGGTCAATGAATTTTTCTCCATCTGTGTAGGTAATTACTGATATTGCATTACAAACTTCCTGATTGTGAATTTGTTGAGCTATGATCTTATTAGCCTTCTCTCAAGTTCATAGTAATGATGTTGCAATTTAAAAATGAGTTGTTCCGTTTCTTTTGTTGTCAAGAGGTTGAATTCTGATTGCAAAGCCTGCCGTGTTCTTGATATATTCTGGTAATTTCACTGATTAACTCGGACACCTTCTTGGTTTCCAATTTATTTTTGTGGGAGATGTATGAAATAATCTGTCCTCTTAAAAATGCTTTCAGTTTCCAAAAGTATTTCTGCAGAGACCTCTGAGGATGCATTTGTCTCTAAAAATAATCATTTTGCTTGGATATATATTTTTCTTACTAGATGCCTCTGTTTTCCATACGATCTTGCTACTGCAGTGCATGCCAGAACTAATAGCAATCCAATATTGCAGAATACTTTAAAAGCTGAAGCACTGCTATTAGTAAGCACTGTGTCAAACAGAGCTTGTGGGGACTGGAAACAAAAGTACTAGACCTGAGATGTCCGAGGATAAGGTAAAATTAACACTAGAATTACCAGAGCTTACGAAAAAACTCGTAGATCCGGCCCACGTTAAATCCCATCACACCTCTCTGCCAGCGTCCTTTGTCCTGTAAATGTGCTGATAAAGACAAGCTGCAAGCAGCCAGCTATTTCATCCCCCCACAGACTTAGAACATGCACACACTTCTCCCAGCTCATGCCTTGATTGATTATCTGGGAGTGAAGTGGAGTTTTAGAGTGGAAATAATAGATCGTTATTTGGAACACACGCACCGTCATTTAATGAGATATTTTCATGTTGGATGCGCCTTTTAAAATATTTTTTAACAATTGAGACTGCAATTAAAATGAACAAGTGTCCTTGTAACTGTCATTTTTAAGATCCATAGCACACAGACAGACAGAGCACTGCGTAATAGAGAGACAGACAGGCAGAGAAGTCACTAGATATATAAATAAACAGGGAAGGTACATGTACTGAAAGAAAAAAAAGATCACCATGTGCATTGATCCTGCTGCACAATGCGCATGCACCCCCCCCGATCTGACTCTAAGTAACAGTATGTGTGTAATGTATAATATTAACAAAAAGAGCAGCTTACTACTGAAAAAGGCAAATATAGGAGTGAGTGGGGATCGAACCAGGGACTCTTGATTACACTTGGTTTATTTGCGTCTGTACTTGCGCTGTTACTTAGAGTCAGATAGATAGATAGATACTTTATTAATCCCAAGGGGAAATTCACAATTCACAAATTCACAGATCGGGGGTCCCGGGATGTTAGCGCGCATGAGCTTATTCAGTGCAGCAGGATCAACGCACATGTTGATCTTTTTTTTTCTAGATAGATAGATAGATAGATACTTTATTAATCCCAAGGGGAATTTCACATAATTGCACATGTTGATCTTTTTTTTCTTTCAGTACATGTGCCTTCCCTGTTTATTTATATATCTAGTGACTTCTCTGCCTGTCTGTCTCTCTATATAAAATCATTCCCGATTATATATAACATCAAAGCCTGATTATATAAAGTCAGCGTCGGAATATATAAACTCATTTTTGAATGTATAAAGTCAGCGTTGGAATATATAAAAATATTCCCGAATATATAAAATTTCCGTGCTTGTCATTTCACTCGTACTAATGAAAGGTAAACTTCGACAGAAGCCACTCAGTCGATCGGGCTTGTGAGGTTCGTCCAAAAATGCGCCCATACAAAAAGAATAAATAAATACAGTGTTCAAAAGGCCGGGCACATACATCATTTTGAATGAATTAACTCAACAGTGGGCTTTAAGATTTTTCTGAAGATATTTTTGTTAACTTAGTTCATTACGTTGTATTAGGAACTCATTGCTTACTAAAAATGTGCCTGAGTCGTTCCAATCAATATCAATATAATCTGACTTTAAATTTATATATTTAGGAAGGAGGTTATGTATTCTGACGCTGACTTTATATATTCGGTAATGACTTTATATATTTTAACTCTGACTTTATATATTCAGGAATGACTTTATATATTGCAACGCTGACTTTATATATTCGGTAATGACTTTATATATTCCAATGCTGACTTTATATATTCGGGAATGAACTTTATACATTCCGACACAGACTATATATTCTGGAATGATTTTATATATTCTGACGCTGACTTTATATATTCAAGTTTTGACTTTATATATTCAGGAATGACTTTATATATTCCGAAAATCATTGTAATTGCCTGTTTGGCACCCCATAAGCACTGTATAATAGATATATAAAAAACCAGCTAAGGGGATAGATATATAGATAGATAGGAAAGAAAGGCACTATATGATAGGCAGACAGGGAAGCTGCTATATAATAATAAAATTACTGTTATTATTATATAGATAGACAGGGAGTTCAGGCAGGCAGGCAGAGCGGTGAAGGTTAAAAAGAAAAAAAAAATAACATTTTCTCCCCAGCGGGGAATCGAACTCTGGTCTCTGAGGCACAGTAAGCATGCTGCACGCTGAGACAGCAAATCTTAACAGTATGCCATGGTAGCTATTGTATTGTTCTTGAACCGTTTTGTGAAAGTGTTTATTTGATGTTTGGATTTCAGGCTTCACACATTTTATAGTTTTTGCCTACATTTTGTAACATTTATTACTAAAATATGAAAAAATTTCTGTTTTAACAATGTGTTTACACAGATTACTGTAGAAACGGAACACACATGAAATTGTAAGCAATGCCAACTTTACAAAAAAATCTGTTAGACACATTGGTCTATCACTCTAAAGAGTTGCAAACAAAATTCCCATGAGGACAATGTTTCAAGTTTTCATTAGATCAAATCATATTAACACAAGTCATTTTTACCAAGAGATGGCACATGTTGAACTGGTTTGGTCCAGTAATTGCTTAATACAAGAATTAATATCTGTATTTACTGTATTAAATAGATATTACTCCCAACCTGCATCCTACAGCTTTTTT
This sequence comes from Polypterus bichir lapradei, assembly GCA_026402145.1. Taxonomy (NCBI): domain Eukaryota; kingdom Metazoa; phylum Chordata; class Cladistia; order Polypteriformes; family Polypteridae; genus Polypterus; species Polypterus bichir. The sequence goes on from JANRMT010062796.1 coordinate 38,204,279, forward strand.
ATCCCCTTGGACTAATAGTTACAACAAGCAAAATAGACTGGCTAGGCTTAAAGCATATGTGTAATGAAAACAGTCATCATGTAAGAGGTTTATTAGTAACTAGCAAAATACCCGCACTTCGCAGCGGAGAAGTAGTGTGTTAAAGAAGTAATGAAAAAGAAAATGAAACATTTTGAAAATAACGTAACATGATTGTCAATGTAATTGTTTTGTCACTGTTGTGAGTGATGAGTGTTGCTGTCA
>JANRMT010062796.1:38207112-38257925 GCA_026402145.1 Polypterus bichir lapradei
ATATATATACCCGCGTATCGCAGCGGAGAAGTAGTGTGTTAAAGAAGCTATGAAAAAGAAAAGGGAACATTTTAAAAATAACGTAACATGACTGTCAATATACAGTAATTGTTTTGTGAGTGTTATTGAGTGTTGCTGTCATCAAGGACTTGATTATCATTATTTCTTTCAATCAGGTTCGTATTTGTAGGATGTGTTGTGTTCAAGTTACATTCCGTGTTTGTCAATCGTTGTAAAGATAACAGGTTTCATTCATCGATTCGTTTCTTACTGCATCAATAAACAGCTCGTCTTCTTCTTTATCTGAGACCTGACACACTGCATGCACGGGTTTTTTTTTTTTACACTGTCTTCCTTTAGCGGGACATTGACTTTTTCCACCGTGTGCTTTGTTTCCGTAGTAGCTGCACTTATGAATATGCTTGTATGTATCAGACGCTTCATATTTTTTTGCTGCCTTTTCAATTATGTAATTCGGTTTTTGTTCAGCGCTCTTTAGAACTGTTGCTTTTTGTCTGTGCACTGCGTCAGTTCATGTGAGCCGCTCGGTGTTCTTGCATCGAAGTTTCCCAGCTATGCTGGTGCCATGTCATGCTATGTCCATGGCTGTATTTAATGTTACTGAAGTCCCGGCACTTAAAACTTTCTCTCGCAGTTTCGCTGAATTTGTGCCAAACACCACCCTGACCATCTCATCTTCCTCTGCATAAGCACAGTCCTTCACCTGTGAATATTTAGTGGCAGTGTTTCTATTGGATTGCCACTGACGGATGGCCTTATATGGGCAGGCACTAAATTACAAACGCCAGCGGCAGCCTGTCTATGAACTTAATTTAAAGTTTAGGTTTACACTGTGCTTTGTTTCCGTAGTAGCATCACTCATGAATATGGTTGTATATCACTCGCTCGCTTCTTATTGTTTCGCTGCCTTCTCAATTATATAATGCATGTTTTCTTCAGCGCTTTTTGGAGGTCTTCCTGGTTTTCTATGTACTGCGTGATTACGTGGGAGGCGTGATGATGTCACACGAAACTCCGCCCCCACGGCTTTCGCGCTCATCTCCATTACAGTAAATGGAGAAAAACAGCTTCCAGTTATGACCATTACACGTAGAATTTCGAAATGAAACCTGCTTAACTTTTGTAAGTGAGTTGTAAGGAATGAGCCTGCCAAATGTCAGCCTTCTACCTACACGGGAAGTTGGAGAATTAGTGATGAGTCAGTGAGTGAGTGAGTGAGTGAGGGCTTTGCCTTTTATTAGTATAGATGCAACTAATTGTGAAAGAATGTCCTATTGCTATAATGCCATCTGTTCCAAGCTTTTATAATGACTGCCACTGTACTGCCATGAGGCAAGTGAAGGGCCAGAAAATAAACAGGAATTAAAAAAAGCTAAGTCATAACGCGGACAGAAGCATCAAAACCAAAAACAGAATGAAAACTCAGTCACATATCAAAGAATAAAAAAGATGTCAGATACCAAGAACACTTAGAGAATACTTTAAATTTTCTTTGAAAAATCTGCATATTCGCACAATTAACTGATCTCAGGAAGTGCTCTTTATAACCTTTGACCCCTGATATCACTTAATCGATGACCTCTGATGAAGTCACTAGAAACTGCAAAATATAGCATTTCCCACATGAAAACAAAATGGGGTGGCAAGAAGATGCAATTATAGTCATGTGCTGACTTACAGTCTGAGAGTAAGTTACCTAAGCAATCGGCAGTATGTTTCTCTGTTTTGAAGTGAGCTTGTTTCACCAAGCAAGACACCCAACCACACTCATTTCACCGAAGAGTTGGTTTGCAATTGCTGCTATGGGGTCATCAATGAATTTAAAAAAGCAAAACTGGAGTGCAGAAAACATAAACATGCAAAACACTAGTGTGAGGACAGCAGTGCTGGCTGAATACCTAAGAAATTAGCCACGTGAAACAGCCCTGATTAAAGCAAACCTTAAAGAACCCTCCAAGAGTCAGAAAACTTATTATGGGGGAGTTGGTCTTGTCCGTTTCGGGAGATGGATGTCTGAGACGGAACTCCATTAGCAGCTGTGTTATTTTTCCTTTTTTCATCCCGAGTTATCCTGTATTTACTCACCCTGAAGGTCTTCAATTACAGTATAAAAAAAAGACAGCTAAAGCTTCATCCAAGCCAAAATAGGCCTCAAGTTCAAGCTCAAGGTAAGGCCTGCCAGAGACTGACCTGGAACAGATAGACAAAAGCACAGATCTCCTGGGACCTGACTCTGCTGCATCGTCTCCAGCCAAGAGCGTAAATGGGAGCAAAGGCCAGGAGTACTCGCCGATTCTAGAAGATTCATTGAAACTAAAAATTGCCTTATCTTCCGCAATTTCAACTACCCCCTGCAAGCTGGCAACATCGACTGCAACAGGAATTCCTACTCCACTCATGGACAACAGAGAAGCCCGAAACAAACTGTCCGAAAATCGAGGAAAAAATATAGGAAAATTCATCTAAGTTTGAGAAAAAAATTAGAGCACTTGGAGTTCAGTTTAAAGATGTTAAGCAAACAATCACAACTCATATTGAAATAGTTGAACAACTGGCAACTACCGCTGACAGAAACGCAATGGCGGCAAATTCCAAATACGAAGTGCTCAGAGACAGACTAGCTTCACTGGAAGATAGATACAGAAGCAATAATATCAGAATTGAAGGTCTCCATGAAAACTGTGAAAGTCCAAACGCACTGAAATTTATAGCTGAAATGTTCTCTAAAATAATTGGAGAGAACTTCAAACCAGACTTCGACATAGTAGCAGCTTACCGCATACATGGATTGAATGCCTGAAAACCTAGAAGCCTTGTTGTGCATTTTGACAAATTACAATCTAAATTAAATGTTATTTCTCAGACAGAAACAAGAGATTATATCTGAAAATAACCATATTCATATTTTCCCTGATGTCTCACCTTCAACAGCTGCTAAATGTATTGCATTTTACAGCATTAAACAGCCCCTTCAGAAAGCTGAGATCAGATACAGCCTCCTGAATCCTGATATTGAAAGTGGACATTCAAGGCAAGTTCTACATTTTTACTTCTCTGGATGAAATAGAAAAAGAACTAAGAAAATTGATCCTGACACTTTTTGAAATACGATCGTGAGCCGCATCGTGTCCTGGCAAGGCAAAGAAGATTTTATGTGCTGTTTGGTCCACTAGCAATGAGATTTGCTGTAGTTATACATCCTATTTCTTTCTCTCTCTTTTTTTTAAACGTTTTAGTTACAATTATATGCATGTATATGTGTGTGAATATGAATGTATATGTATATATACTAGGGGGCTTTGCCCCCTACTTGCTTCGCTCTTCAACCCCCCGCCTGTTCTGCGCACCAGCCACTTCACGTTTCTGCCGCTCACATATGTGGATTTCACTTTCACCAAACAACATGTAGCAGATATCGCAGATACACCTCTTCATTGGGTAGTAACACTACTTTTCCCTGATGGCAAGAAGAATTAGACGATTTACAAGTTTCCAACTTAAACTTTAAAGTTGAACAATATCTACATAACTTTTATCATATCACCTATATCCATATATTCAATCTCTTTTCGCTGTTCCATTATTTCACAGAGTAATAATTTCTGTTTGTTATCGCTCATGCGATCTTTACTATCACTTTTATAAGAGCTGAGAGTACATGAACTGTGTCTGACAATAGCATTCCCACAAATGAGAAATGATTGTACTGTGTGCATGGTTGTAAATGTTTGAGAGGAGGGCAGGACTTTTCAAAATCTCTTTGCAAAAATTCTTGTCTCGCAGGACTTGATATTATCTCTGAGAATGTCTTGTTGTAACATTTCCTTTAATAATAGAAAGATATATGTATGTATGTATATGTATGTATGTGTGTATATATATTGTGACGCAAGAGAGCGCTATCGCTCCTCAAACCCCACAGACAAATGTCCAAGACACTAAGTAAAAAGCACCAGAAAATATTTTATTTTCTTATTTTCTTGATATATTGTGCTTTTAAGCACATCCACCACCATAATAAACAATAAATCAATAATCACAAATGCAATAAATATCCTCCTCTCCTTTCCTCCCAGCAGCTCTGTCACACTCCCTCCCAACTCCAGCTCTCTCGCTGCGTCTCCATCAGTCCTTTACATAGTCCTTGACCTGGAAGTGCTTCTCCTCTACTGTTCACGTGACTTGTCAGCACTTCCGGGTCAGATGGAGAATTACATTTTTCTTCAGCCTGGAAGTACTTCTGTTCTTCCGTCCCCGTGACTTAGGAGTACTTCTGGGCTATAGGGAAAAAAAAATCCCCATGTCTCCCTGCAGCATCACATGGTGGCACATACGGTACCCAAAAGGGTTGTGAAGCCAAACTCCCTCTCCCATGATGCCCTGCGAGAATCCGGAGCACCTATATGCTGCAGGGGAGACGCCATCTATCAGGTGCTGGCCGTCCATCACAATATATATAATTTATATATTTTTTTTCCTCAAAGGGGACTGTTTAACATAATACTGTTGTTTTATTGTATTAGGACTTATTATTACTCGTTATTTGCTTATCCATGGCTACTGTTTAATATCATTCCCTGGGTTTACTCTTTCAGGATTGTTTAAGATTATATGATATGTTTATACCATTTGGATTGTATTGTCAATAGATATCTCTATTTTAATCCTTATACACCACTGCTAGGGGGCTTGTTTTGTTTTGGACGTGTTCTATCTCTAGGTATGTCAGAGGACTGGGAATTCGTGAAGTGAGGTCTAGCTTCACATGGGGAGGCAAAATGTGGAGGCTGGGGGTATATGAAAGAGAGCACACTTTTTCTAATCTATCATTTCAATCCATACAATTCTAAGTGCCAACATAGCAATATACTAAAGTTTACTGGAAAAGCACAAAAGCATTTGATCATAATGGAGGATGTAATATTTGGGGGGGGGGGGGCACGGGGATCTGGGGGAGGAGAGAAAGAGAACAAGTCATTTCTATCCTTTGTATCCACAAAATTGTAAGTGCCAACACAACAATAGGCTTCATAGCCCTGTCTCCTGGAAATATTAGAAATTAAGGGTAAAGCTATCATATGCAATAATGTACAACCTTAATTCAAGATTATAAAATGGCAACAAAAGTTCAGAAGCAATGTCTCTATGACCAAACAGTTTGCTTTGTGAGCTGGAATGTTAAAGGTCTTAATCACGAATTAAAGAGGAAGAAAGTATTCTCTCACCTAACAGGTCTAAACGCCAAGAAAATATTTTTACAGGAGACTCACTTAATCAGCAAGGCTCAGTTTTGGTTGCAAAGAGCCTGGAATGGCCACATATTCCACTCCAGCTATACAAAGAAAACTAGAGGTGTGGGAATCTTAATTCTTAGAACAACATCATTTGCAGTATCAGATGTAATATCTGATCCTGAAGGGCTGATATGTGATGGTGATGGATAATTTATTTAATTATAAAGTGATTTTGTCAAATATCTACGCACCCAAGGTGGATGACAGAAACTTTATCCAAAATATATTTGCATTGATACCTAACTTGAACACTCACAAAATTATAACGGCTGGAGAACTCATATCACAACATTATTACTATGAACACGGCTAATAAGATTTTAGCTCAACAAATCTCCAAGCATGAAGTTCACAATGCAATACCTGCAATCACCAACACAGACAGAGATAGAGTTATTGCCCATTAAAATATAATGCACACATTTAGAGACTACTATAAGTCCTTATATTCTACTCAGTTTAAAGAATTCAAAACCCAATCTAATGCATTTTTGATACATTAAGAATACCACAGCTAAATACTGTCAGTGCAGAGGAATTGGATAATCCTCTGACACTATCAGAATTACTAGACACTATAAACTCACTTCAGAGTGGGAAAACACCAGGGGCCTTATGCATAACTCGTGCGTACAATTCACACTAAAACTTGGTGTATGGACAAAAGCGGAAATGTGCGTACGCACAAAAAATCCAGATGCATAAATCTGTGCATAGGCCAGCTTCCATGTTCTTCTGCTCCATAAATCCCGTATAGCGTGAAAAGTAATGCTTGTGCATGCGCCTGTTGCTTCACCCTGACTCCTCCCAGAACTATGCCTCTTTGAATATGCAAATCAATATAAATAGCCCCTTATGTTTTGCGTTCTGTGAAAAGACAATGGCAAAAGCACGATGAAAAGAAATTTCAGCAAATAACAAGTAGAGGCAAGGAAAAAAGTACTATTTTTGTTTTAAGCAGTGATATAAGCAATAAAAGGAAGCTGATCGAGTGACAGAGTGGTGCAGAAACTCTATAGTTCAAGTCCAGAAAGTCACAATGAGCCCAAAATAAATAAGAAGTGTTCAGACATCAAAGTCGCTGTGAAAAGGCTAGTCGTAGCCCACCGTCTGAGTGTTATATGGACATGTATTAGGGTATAGAGAAAAGAAAAAAACTGGGACACTGTGAAAAAAAGGTTGAAATTTCCACTTTAATCACATAGTCTATTTTGTCATTAAAGTAGAACATCATAAATTTCATCTTAAATCGTTTAATTTACTAGCCTCTCAAATGCCATTGTAACTAAAATAGCATGTTAAATGCTTAGTATTCTATGTTCTCTTACGTGTGTGAATTAGTACATGCTTCTTAAACTGGCTTTCTCTTACGCCGACAGGACATAGAATACATTACATTCATGATGTTACAGCTCTCTGAAAAATTTAAATACTAAGATGTTTACTTTATATTATTTTAATGATAATAGAAATTAAAGCATGTATAAAACATTGAGGCACGTTGACGCAGTGGGAGTGACGAGCTATTTGAATTTCTCCTATTCGGCAAAAGCTTTAGACCCATTCCTGTACAGACCTTGCGGTTCAAAAACAGTTTCATCCTAAGAGCTATAAATGCACTCAATCAGTCCATCAAGTGCTCCCGGTAGAACTGTTTGTCTTTATAAGTACAATTGCCTCACTGTAAATTTGCATTACAGTTGTAATATTGCACAGCCTGAGCCACTTACTGTATGCTTTCATACTATATATTTTTCAGTTTTTTATCCTATTTATATTATTATTATTGTTATTTTGCCATTTTATAGGAAAATACATTTATGGAGGATTTGCATATTGAATCTCATTGTACCATACAATAACAATAAAGGAATTCAATTCAATAGAGAGCGTGTATTTATAGATGATGACGACTGGCCTCTAAGTTAGTTTAGATTTCCAGACACTATCTTCGTGGAGCTCTTGATATCATTTTAAAGATGAAATGCATTAAAGTATATATATATATTGTAGCCGCCGTGGCGGAAGGCATTGTCAAGCACGGGTAAACGCGTGCCGAAAGAAATCTCAAAGTCCAAAAGTTTGTTTTTAAATTATTTAGTGAAAGTTAAAAGCAAACAATCCACACATGAATAAAAGAAAAAATAGTTACACATGTAGAATAAAAGGCAACAAAAAGGGAAAAATGTATCTTCTATAAACTTAGCTTTTCTTGAGAAACTTTAGTTATTTCTATACTTAAAAGTTCTTTACTTCTTCTTTCTATACTTAAAGGTTCTTAATTTCTTCTTCTGTATGCCTTAAGCATACGGTTCAACACTTAAATAACTGCTGTTTTACGAGTTACTTCACACTCAAAAGGCCCGTAGGCCGGTTGGCATAGTTTAAAACCTTATGCCTTCCACACCTTACTCATGGCAAGGCTGTCACTAACTGAAGAATATTGTTTACTCAAAGCTGTTAGAAATGGCAGGAATAAACCAATACAATTCTGTTTACGGGGGTTATAGGAACTTCCCATAGATTATGCATTGTCATCTAGTAAAATATTCATTAATCTTATAGAACTAAGAAAATGGCTGTTATATATATATATATACAGTATATATATATAATATAGTTGTAACGAAAATTTTGTTGTAATCAGATACTGTATTTGATACTATAGTGCTTTCTTTAACTTGTGTCCAGGCGTTTGCAATCATTTCAATAGCTTCTTTCACGTTACTTTTAATCTCCTCCTGCCTACAAGTTATGCTGACGAGAATTTTTCTCAGCATTTCCTTACCATAATACACTTTCAGGGTGCGAATGATACCAAACTCCAATGGCTGAAGTGCTGCCGTGCAATTGGGTGGGAGGAATTCAATGCAAACATTATCTAAAAGTGTAAGTATGTTGTGGGCAGCACAGTTATCAGTCAGTAGCCGAATCATCATTTCTTCTTCATATTGTGAGGTTTCTTTTGAGACCCCGCCCCCCAGTCCCCATCCAACGGGAATGAGACGCTAAAGTGTGTGCTGAAATGCGATTGCAGCGTCTGTGTAAGATTGTTTGTTCATTGCTCGGGCATGGCAATGGGAGGCTCACAGCGCTGCAGTGAAGCGCCACAGAAGCAAATCATAAAAGATTGGGATCGCACTATAAGTCCCTGTCTTGCACTCGAAAACACAAGGCTTAGTCTCAGTACTTTAGCAAAACCAGCTTTATTCAGCTTGAAACAGGAATGGCACAGTTATTTATTGTAGCATGATCAGCCACTCTGCTATACACAGACACAGCAGTCAGGCAGGGTCGTGGCCAGGTCAGTGATCAAGTAATCCTGTTATCTGCATTTACAATGTATGTGCTCCTAACCTTGCATCACCCATCAAGATCTTTTCTGTTTATTTTGGTGGAGAGACACAGCATATCTGTTAGCCTGCTATTGCCACGTACAGACGCAGAAATCGCACTTCAGGATGCTCTTCGCCTTGCTGTCTAGTTGGGGGAGGTCCCAAGAGAGTTTACAAACCTCACATTTTCTTGAATGAGTGCCGCATTAATAAGAATGTTTCTTGAATGAGCATCACTGAACCACATAAAAACAGCTTTTTTGACTTCTTCAAATGCAGCAGTTCACATACGTTTTCAACCCGAGATTTTTCTACTTTTTTTGCTCTGTCTTTCAAGAAAGTTGGCAGTGTTGATGGCGAAATTCTAAATTCACTGGCAACGTCTTTTTGCCGCAATTGAGAGCTGCAAAAAATTTACATTTTTTTTCTAATATGAACTGTTATCATTTTTTCGTGTCTGCCGTTTCTATAGGAGGGTGACAATGAGTTAAATTCCAATGGTTGTTTTTCAGATGTTGACGAGCAATAAGCAAAAGACATCACTGAAAACCGCAGGAAACAAAAAAGGCAAAAACAGTACGAGGAAAGTTCGAAGAAAGAAATAAAAAACTACAGTGTTTCTCTTTGGGGATTGTTGTGCACAACTGAGCTGCATCCACAGAACTAACTGCTCTGTGGATGATTCATTCCAGCATTTCAAGGTCTTTTGTGTACTTCATTGTAATGAAAGTATCTGCTGAATGTACTTCATAGTAATGAGATTTCTATAGACTCGTGTCATATGGGTAAGCTGTCGGGACCATAAAAATACTTCGTTGTAATGAAAATTTCATTGTAAAGATATTCATTGTAACGGAATTTTACCTGTATGTATATATATATATATATATATATATATATACACATACAGTATATATATATATATACGTATGTGTGTGTGCATATATGTATATGCTGCATGTATTATGTTCCATGTGTTTTGTAGGTTTTCTCCTAAGAGTCTGGGCCACCTGCCAATCACCACCACAGACTGCAGTCTACCCTATAAATCCAGAGGATCACCCACAGTTTCTGGAGGTTCATTTCGAACGTGCCTGGGAGTGGTGAGTTTACTTTGCGTTTTTCTGTGCTTTTTGTGGATTACTAGATTTTTGACCTGTTTGCTGTATTTTTGACGTTCCCTTACTGGGAACTATGTGCCTCGGGACTCAAAGTTCACAATGTGTCTTCATTACTAGCGATTGTAAATAATACAGGTATGACCATGGCCATGAAAAACAATATGGGGATGGACAAGGTAGATAAATGCCCTATGATAACAGCTGAAATTATGCCCTCATCAAAAATGATAAAAATGAAAAGTCCCCTCCTAATATTCTAGCACAGTAAACTTTCAGGGCCAAGTCCCCATGGTAGCCTGCCTGCTTTAAATGGGCAGCACTGTCCCGGTTCTAGTCTGGCACCATGTGCTGGCACTAAATAACCTTTTGGGAAGGTTCTGTCCTCCTAACTGTCATTCTCTAATAAAAGTGCTGTTCAATAGACAACATGTATTTAGGTCCGTTTCATCAGTTGATTGGCATGCATGCATGCTCCTCAAACTCTTGGCAGCCCTCATCATATACTGTATCTGTGTAGTGTTACACATCACTAAGTATGAATTGCAAGAAAGTTTGGTAATAGATTTGAGATTACACACTTTCCTAAAATAAATATCAATGAAATAAAAAAAAAAGTGCATCAAAAGTGGTGCATAATAGATGTATAAGGAAGGTAACATAGTTGTGTAACTGCCTGCTAAATATTTAAAACACTAAGTATTTATTGGTTTTAGTAAATGCCAGAATTGGTTTACTATGAATTCTATTACATCAGACGGCAGTAATTTTGAAAATTCTTTGAAAATTAAAGCATCTTTTTAATTATATGACTATGGAGCAGTGATTGCATATGCTGCAAACAACATCACATTTACCTAGATAAAGTTAATTATTGTTTCTTTTAACATCAGGCCTGTGTTTTGCTGTTTAAAGCAGAAAAAGTAAATTAACAGTCTGCTCAATTAGTTTGTAAGCAAAAAGGACAAACCTTCTAATTGGAGTTAGGATAAAAAGGTATTCTCTGAAAGAGGATTGAAATTTGTTACATATAAAGAAAATTGTTTAATTAAAAATAAAAATCCACATATACAGTATTTCAAAACCAAAATCCAGCATGAAACGTGCAATAATGTTAATGTGTGCAGAATCAAAAAGCATACAGTTTGTTAGCACAAAAATTTTACAATAGGACCCAAATTTATATTAGTTGGATCTGTGTTCAAAGCTTTATTTGAAATAACCTAAACATTTGATTAATTATGGAACTCACACTTTTCAAATTATAATTTTTTAAACTTCCCAGACGTGATTCATTTGTTGAGCTAAATCGTGAGACCAGATATTGTCAAATATAAACCATGACAAAAATATCATTAATAAATGACTGAAAAACTACATTTGCTAAACCATATGACATCACTAAGTCTTCATAATGTCCAGCAGATGTGTTTGTTGAAAACAGTTTTCCATTCATCTCCATCACAGATTCAGATTGAATCGTAAGCACTACACAAATCTAATTTTGTAAAATCAGTGGAATCACAGACTTCATCAAGCAGGGAGTAAATTAATATCCATGGTAATGTAAAATTGTTTTTTTTCACAGTTATCTTATTAATCTCTTATATTTTATAAAGGGTCTAAAGGAGTGTGAAAGCTGGCCTTGTTAAATGGTTGAATAAAATAATTTGCTATATTCTTCTTTATATAAACTTCTATAGCTTTAGCTTCAGAATTCATAAACAATACAGTGCATCTTTGGGTAAAGGTGCCTCAGGCAACATAACATTTTCTTGTATAGCCCAAAATCACAAAATGAACGCTCAAAGGACATTAACAGGCCCTGTTTGTTGACAGCCTCTCAGCCTTGACTTTCTAAGAAGTCAAGTCAAAAACTCCTAAAAATACCTTGTAGGAAGAAAAAATGGAAGAAATCTTGGAAAGGTCAATTCAGGAAGAGACTCCCTTCCAGACAAGTTAGGTATGCAATGGGTGTCAAGAAATGGGGTAAATGCAACATACAAAACAAAATACAAGTAATCCTCTTCACATAGCTAGGTGGCCAAGTTATCATTGCCACCTCAAAAATACAACAGTACAATCTGCTTTGTTCTTGCGCAGCACTCCTCACCAACTGCAGGTATAGAGTGCTTTGACAACTCTCAACATGCAAGAATAAATAACACCACTCACTAAATACAGAACTATCACATATAAGGATACAGATTTGTTATAATACATAAAAAACAAAGTCAAAACTAATAACATAAACGAAAAACAACAATATCTGCTGTCCCAGATGACTGGGGACCCTACCCAGCCGGGATGCCTGGATGGTCCCCGAGATGGACGATACCTCCCCTGGGGCATGAGAGGGCAGCCGCCCGGGTCTGCTTGGGGGCCATGAGAAAAGACCTGGGACGCTCACCCCTACGGGAGGACGCCAGGGGGCACCCGGACAGTTATGAAATCCTGGATGGCAGCACTTCCGCCACACCAGGAAATGCTGCTGGAAGAAATCCCAGGGGCACCCGGAGTGCTTCCAGGTGCTCTCCTGACACTTCCGCCACACCAGGAAGTGTTGTCCGGTGGAGCACCTGGAGCTCATCCGGGTCATTATAAAAGGGGCCGCCTCCCTCCAGTAGACAAGCCGGAGTTGGGGGGAAGGAGATGGAGCTTGTGAGGAGGGGAATGGAAGTCAGAAGAAGAAGAAGAGAAAGGAAGAGAGTTGTTGGAGGAAGGCATTGTGGTGCTAAGGAGAAATAAAGAAGTGTGATTTGGACATTCTGTTGTCTGTCTGTCTGTATACGGGGGTATGCTTTCCACACTGCCCATCAATTAACTGCAGAGCCATAGCCAGATTGTAGAAAAAAGTCAGAGACAAATCAGACATAGTAAGAGTCCTGGAGACCTCGGCCAACAAGCTGCCTACTCTCTATTGACTTCTACAGCAACATCAGTGCTGGGCCTGCCAATCTGATTAAGGGACCCTTCTAACCGATGATTCCAGTGCTCCTTTTTCTGATATAACATTTCTGTAGACAGGCTTAATAACATGACAGTCGAGCCTTGGCACCAAGTACCACATGAGGATATCGAGAAGGAAAACAGAATAGGATAGGTTTAGTAACAGTTTGTTACAAAATTTACCCCTAGCAAGTTTCCAACTGTGTCCCCGTGTCCTTGATGAACTCATTTTAAAATACAAGTCTCAATCCACTGTACTAATTCCCTTCATAATTTTAAACACTTCAATCATGTCACCTCTTAATCTTCTTTTACTTAAACTGTAAAGGCTCAGCTCTTTTAATCTTTCCTCATAATTCAACCCCTGTAGCCCTGGAATCAGCCTAGTCGCTCTTCTCTGGAACTTTTCTAGCACTGCTATGTCCTTTTTGTAGCCTGGAGACCAAAACTGCACACAGTACTCAAGATGAGGCCTCACCAGTGCATTATAGAGGTTGAGCATAACCTCCTTGGACTTGTACTCCACACATCGTGCTATATATCCTAACATTCTGTTAGCCTTCTTAATGGCTTCTGAACACTGTTGGGAAGTTGATAGCTTAGAGTCCACTATGACTCCTAAATCTTTCTCATAAGGTGTACTCTTGATTTTCCGACCGTCCATTGTGTATTCAAACCTAATATTTTTTACTTCCTATGTGTAATACTTTACATTTACTGACATTAAATTTCATCTGCCACAAAACTGCCCAAGCCTGTATGCTATCCAAGTCCTTCTGTAATGATATAACGGATTCCAAATTAATTGCTAATCCACCTATCTTGGCATCATCTGCAAACTTAACCAGCTTGTTACTTATATACCTAAATCATATATATATATCTAAATCATTTGTATATATTAAAAATAGCAGTGGCCCTAGCACTGACCCCTGTGGAACACCACTCTTAACATTGGCCAGTTCTGATGAGGTTCCTCGCACCATCACCCTCTGCTTCCTGTGTCTGAGCCAATTCTGCACCCATCTAAAAACATCACCCTAAACTCCCACTTCTTTTAATTGATGCCCAACCTCTGATTTGGCACCTTATCAAATGCTTTCTGAAAGTCCAGATAAATAATATCATAAGCTCCACTTTGATCGTATCCTTTTGTTGCCTCCTCATAGAATTGCAGCATATTAGTAAAACACGACCTCCCTCTTCTGAACCCATGCTGACTGTTCAGAATAACTCCTGTCCTTGCCATGTGTTGCTCAATCTTATCCTTAATGATTCCTTCCATTAATTTTCCTGTGATGCATGTTAAGCTTACTGGCCTATAGTTTCTTGGATCTGCCCTGTCACCCTTTTTATATAATGGGATGATATTTGCCATTTTCCAGTCCTTCAGAATCTCTCCAGGGCTCAGTGACTTCCTAAAAATATGTTTCAAGGGTTTATATATGTACTCACTAGCCTCCTTAAGAAGACGAGGATAAATATTATCTGGTCCTGGTGATTTGTTTGATTTCATCTTATTTAATTGGAGCAGCACTTCTCCCTCTACAATTTCCAAATCCCTCAGTACCTCCTTAGTAGTCACGTTTACCTCTGGGAGGTTGTCCACTTGCTTACTTGTAAACACGTCAGAAAAATGTAAGTTTAGGGCATCCGCTATTTCACTGTCTGTATCTTTTAATTCCCCTCTACTATTCCTGATGCACTTGACCTCCTCCTTGACTGATCTTTTACTACTAAAATACTGAAAGAATCTCTTGGGGTCTTCTTTCGCCTTATCTGCTATATTCCTCTCCAACTGTCTTTTAGCCTCCTTAATATCCTTCTTAATGGTTGCCCTCATGTTCTCATACGCTCTACGATTCACTTTGCAGTCATTAGTCTTATATGCCTTATACAGCAGTTTTTTCCTTTGCAACTTCTTTTTTAAATCTTTATTAATCCACCGTGGAGTTTTTTTTAGTTTTCTATTAATTCCAAATTTAGGTATGTATCTGTCCTGCATTACATTTAAACATTTTAAACCTGTTCTGCTGCTCCTCGACTGTCTCCACATTTAAAAGCTTATCCAAGTCTATCCTACTTAGACTTTGTCACATCTGCTCAAAATTAGCCCTACCAAAGTTCAACTTAACAATTTTAGTCTTTGCATCTGCACTCTTACAAAATACTGAGAACTGTATTACATTATGATCACTTGACCCTAGTGGTTCAATCACCTCTACACCCTCAATTCTATCCTGATTATTACAGAATACTAAATCCAGACAGGCTTCATCCCGTGTTGGTGCTTTAACATGCTGTGTTAAAAAACAGTCACTGATTACTTCTAAAAACTCCTGCTCTTGTACTCCTCCATCTGCAAGATTATCCCAGTTAATATTTGGATAATTGAAGTCCCCCATGACTATAATATCCCCCTGTAAACTTGCCTTTTTGATATTACTAAAAAGATGTGTGTTGAAATTACTTTCTGAATTGGGTGGTCTATAACACACTCCTAAAATAAGACCTCTTTCCCTAATATTTTCCAGGCGAAACCACATGTCCTCACTA
This sequence comes from Polypterus bichir lapradei, assembly GCA_026402145.1. Lineage (NCBI taxonomy): Eukaryota > Metazoa > Chordata > Cladistia > Polypteriformes > Polypteridae > Polypterus > Polypterus bichir. Next base: position 38,222,386 of record JANRMT010062796.1, read on the forward strand.
AGATGGGGCTCATCATCCAACTGAAGAGGTCTTACATTTAAACCCTGTTTGGCATAAACAGCAACCCCACCTCCTTTTCTGTTCTGTCTATCCTTCCTAAAAAACGTGTATCCCTCCATGTTACACTCATCCCCATCTTTGTTATTTAGCCCAGTTTCCGTTATTGCTATAATATCATAATTATGTAAAAATATTGTATTACTTATATTTTAGTACTAATGACTAACAGAAGAGATGCAGTATGCACAAGTAATCAGCAGCTGTATTCGGGGTATGCTAAACTGAAGTAGTTAGTCTTCAAACTGGATTTAAAAGCTTACATATTAAGGGCATCTCTTATAGTATCAGTTCCACTGCTTCAGGGACCTGTAGATAAATGTTTCACCTCCCACTGTTACTGTATTTGTTTTATCCTTGGAATCAACATATTGTATGTACAAAGTTTTTTCCTGTGTGATGGAAATTCTGAAGATTTTGCTTTTCTAAAAACATCTGAAAAGTCCTTGTGGAAGGTATTGCTAAAATTGCACATAATTGACTAGTGGAATGGTTTACCCACAGGATATTTAATTCACCCCCATTTAATTACTGTTTACAAGTTCCCAATTAAGGTTATCGTCACATGTCCAGTGAAGCTCTTACTTGTATGTGTGATCACCCTGCAAACAGAGTGTATGATCAGAATGTGCTGAGTGTTCCAATCATTCTGAGAATGAATAAAACTTTGTTAGGATGTTGAGCCTTTAGGAATAGGACCCTTATTTTATCATGGTTACATAAAAATGTTAGATTTATCTTCTTTGTTTCACCTTCAAAGAAAAGCTTAAAGAGAATGTAGATTGAACAGAGCACAGTTTAAAAGCTGAAATGTTCAAATTCACATATATCAATTGTATATAAAAACAATTTAGCTATCTGCTTCTATCAGGGAAAAATGTTTTATCTGGACATATAGTTTATACTCATGTAGACACACCCTACAGTATGTTCCTAAACATTTTTGCTACTAGTGATGTCTTTTTTAAATAGTCTTATGACAGACACTGCAGAGAAAAGAATCTTTTGAACAGTTTGGATCGGTCGTTAAGTCAACTATCCTCCCTGATTCACTGAGTGTCAGGGCTGCAGGAATGGGTGTCTGCAATCAGCTGAGATGATCCCCCCTTACTTCAGAATGATCTTCTGGCACACACTTATCAGCTCCAGCCATTTTGGCTGCCTCTCTGATAGCTTGCAGGAGTTTCTTAAGTTTTAGATTGTCAGACTACTTAACCAGGCAGTGGAGCTGTAAGTGATGACAGACTGGGTCAAAATGTGATAAAAAGAAAGTATGAGGTTCCTGTTCACTTTTAACAGTCTATGTTTAAGGGGGAGAGTAGGCAGAGACTGCATCCAACTCAAATTTTATCTTGGATCCTTATTTCTTGGATCCATAACAATGTCAAATGAAGATGCAAATTTCTGTCTTTGCAAGTGCAACTGTGAAATAATATGTCTGCTACTGTAAGGGATCTCCCCATCAGTTTTGGCATTTAGGCATTAGCTGAAGAGCTGCTGAAAAGGCTGCTGATAGTGCATCATTGTTTATTAGTTACTTGCTCAGAAATAAATTCTCAAACCAATTCAGGGTTGCAGGGTACAAGCATCTATTTTTATTAGAAAGCAGTTCTGACCTGAGCAGTAGCCCACTGCAGGGCCCATTCATGCACACACTCGCACTCACACATAGAGTCAGCCTGTTAACCTAACCTACATACATATTTTACTACTACAGAACTTTCTACCATTGCTGAGACATCAAAATGATTGGCAACCTTGTGAACCAACAGTTATTGACACAACACAAGATATCATATGATGGAATACAGTGTAGGTTTGTATAGTGAGAATGTAACAATATAAAACCCAGAAGAGAACAAGCAGGTTTTTAGCTTAAGTCAGTAGAATTTTTGTGACTGTGTTCACACAAGAGGTTTAGTTGAGCCTGGAATGCTGTTAGAATTTCTGTTTTCATCTTTTCCACTGTAAATTGGAAATATTTTTTAAGTAAAACTTATGCAAGGACGTATTTAATTACATTCTAAATTAAAACATTACCTTCTGTATTGTTCATTTATCGTGATAGTTGTGTTTACACTTAGTACCCAGGGCTTGCAGACTTGCCTGGCCGGGAGACACCCTTGGAATGGAAGGACTGGGGGGAGAGTGTGCACAGATCATTATCTCCCCCGGGTTGCAGCAGTGCCTTGGATTCCCACAGGGCAACATGGGACATAAAGTTCCTCATCTCAGCCCTGTCGGGTTCCGTGGGTGCTGCCACGGGATGTTGCAGGGACTGGGTAGCCCTACATCATGACGTTTCTGTTTCACCCGGAAGTGTTTTCGCATCATGTGTTTGGAAAGCTGAAGTACTCCCAAGTCGAAGATAAAAGGGGATGCATGCCTCACAAGGATGAACCAGAGTCAGGAGGAGGGTAGACGAGGCTTGCAAGGAGAAGCGGAGAAGGTGTTACCAGTGACAGAGAGAAAAAAGACAAAGAATGTGCTGTTGTGCTTACTGTACTTGTGGCTGTGGTGGTGGGAAACACTTGGTTTAAAGAGTTTACCTACAATAAAAGACTCTTTGGGCTTTTAACTTGTGTCCATGCCTGCTTGTGTTGGGTGTTTGAGAAGCTGAAGCGCCCCCTGGTGTCCATAATAGGCAAGACCCCTTCACGTTGTTGATACAAAAAGGTACTGCAAAAACCCTCAATAATTTTGGTCCATTGCAGACTTAATTTTGTCCGACATTTCCAGCAGATTTTTCATTCTTTACACCTCCTATTTCCATTCTTCCCAAAGGTGCTGTATTAATTTGAAATCTGGGGACTGGGCAGGCCATTGGACTAAATTGAATACACTTTTGTGAAGAAACCTTGAGTTAATGAGTGCTTTGTGACATGGAGGATTATCATTCTAGAATTATCTACAGTATTTGAACAAATAGGTGTTATGCAAGGATACACACGGTCAACATTGCACCAATGTAGCATTCAAATCATACAAAACCAGTATTAAAAGTCTAATGTGTCCCAAGAAGACATTTTTTACACTATTACACTATGGCAGATAGATGCACAGCTTCATGCTCTGCTGTATGAATCTAATATTTAAATTTCCCCATGGGATTAATAAAGTTTATTTAATCTGATCAAATCTATTGTTGTGGATTCAAACCAGAAGCAATCACAGTTTGCAGATATGCAGTGTGCTAACTTCCCATGGTCAGCCTCAAACCCATAATGTCCAGATTACAATTGTCACTTAACACCATCAGCTAAAGAAGACCACATGGACTGCACAGGAGCTACTTCTGAATACTACAAGCAGAACAATTCCTGGTGACATTTACAGAGCTGTCTGCCCAGCCACCTTTATTTTGCACAACATCACACCACACTATAGAAGTCACATTCTGTTCGTACCATCTGCGTGTCCTAGTGGAAACCTAGCTTTGTAAGTCCAGATGATATTTTTTTTTTTTTAAATTTTATTAAATTTATTGCAATCATTCCATACAAATCAATCAATTTTTACAAAAAGTAAAATTAAGAACAAGTTGACCCCCACCCCTAAGAGAGAGGGCGTAACGGTGTAAAATTTAAGGCTTGTAAACATGCCTAAATTTATAAGTTTGATAAGCCAATAGAGGTGAATGCAGAAGACAAAGAAATACAGAAATAATTGCTTCCTCTGTGCTTTAAGAGCTTATTTTAAAATATTACTGATTAGATCCTGCCATGTTTTGAAAAAAGTCTGTACAGATCCTCTAACTGAGTATTTGATTTTTTCCAATTTCAAATAGTATAAAACATCAGTTTCTCATTGACTTAAAAGAGGAGAGTTTGGGTTCTTCCAGTTTAGCAGAATATGTCTGCGTGCCAAAAGTGTTGTGAATGCAATCACAGTTTGTTTGTCTTTCTCCACTTTAAACCCATCTGGAAGAACCCCAAACACAGCTGTTAATGGGTTAGGAGGGATTGTGAAACCAAGGCTGTCTGAAAGGTAATTAAAAATTTTGGTCCAGAATGATGTTAATTTGGTGCAGGACCAGAACATGTGACCCAGTGAGGCTGGGACGTGATTGCAGCGTTCACAGGTTGGATCATGCCCTGGAAACATTTTGGAGAGTTTTAGATGAGACAGATGTGCTCGATATATAATTTTGAGTTGAATAATTGTATGCTTTGCGCATATGGAGCTCGAGTGAATTCTCTGCATTGCTACTTTCATGAATTCTCTGCATTGCTACTTTCCACTCCTTTTCTGATATATTAATTGAGAGATCATTTTCCCAGTGTCCTCTTGGATCTTTGAAAAGGAAGGACTGTAAAGTAATTTTATATATTGTAGAGATGGTGTCTGAGTCCTTGAGATTGAGCAATATTTTTTCCAGCATGGATGAGGGTGCAAAATGAGGAAAATCGGGAAGGTTCTGTTTAACAAAGTTCCTAATTTGAAGATAGTGAAAGAAATGTTTAGCTGGAATATTAAATTTGGAATGTAATTGTCCATAGGATGCAAAGACATTGTCTATATAAAGATCTCTAAGCAAGTTAATCCCAAATTTTTTCCAGATATTAAAAACTGCATATGTTCGCGAAGGTTGAAAGAGGTGGTTCTCTTGCAGAGGTGCCACAGATAAAAGCTTCTCTGTCTTAAAATGCTTTCTACATTGGTTCCATATTCCAAGTGAGTGTAGCACAATTGGGTTATTAGTATATTGCCGATAACTTGCGTTTATTGGGGCACAAAGCAGGGAATATACAGAAGTACTGCAGGATTTTACTTCTATTGCGGACCAAGCCTGTGTATGTTCTTCTATTTGTGTCCAGGTTCTTATCGCCTGTATGTTTGCTGCCCAGTAATAAAACTGGAAGTTAGGTAGAGCCATGCCGCCTTCTGCTTTTTGTCTTTGTAGGGTTGCTCTTTGGATACGTGGATTTTTTGAGTTCCAAATAAATGAGGTTATTGTTGAATCTAATTGCTTAAAAAATGATTTATTGATGTATATTGGGGTGTTTTGAAATATAAAATGAGCTTAGGAAGAATATTCATCTTAACAATGTTAATTCTACTAGCTAGAGTGAGATGAAGAGTTGACCATCTATGCAAGTGTTGCTTAATATTTTCCATGCAGATGGCAAAATTTTGTTGATAAAGAGCTTTATGTTTACTTGTGATGTTTACCCCTAGGTATTTAAACTGTTCTGCAATGATAAAAGGTAGGGTATCTAATCTAATATTATATGCTTGAGAATTCACTGGAAAGAGTACACTTTTATTCAGATTAATTCTGAGACCAGAGATCTTTTGAAATTCTGTGAGTGCTGTTAAGACTGCAGGCACAGAATTTTGTGGGTCTGATATATACAGTACCATATCATCTGCATATAGAGAAATTTTCTGTTCCTGTCCTTCTCTGATAATCCCCTTTATCTGATCAATATTTCGACAGTGTATTGCCAGTGGTTCAATGGCGATTGCAAACAGTAGCGGTGACAAGGGGCATCCTTGTCTAGTACCACATTCTAGTTTAAAGTAGTCTGAACAAATGCTGTTGATACAAACTGAAGCTTCTGGATTGGTATACAGTAATTTGATCCATGCACAAATGTTTGGGCCAAACCCAAATTTCTCCAATTAGTAAAAAGGTATTTCCATTCAATCATGTCAAATGCTTTTTCTGCATCCAATGATAATAATATTTCTGGGGTGTTTGATTTAGTTGGGGAGTATATTACATTAAACAGGCGTCGAAGATTTGAAGATAAGTGTCGGCCCTTGATAAATCCAGTTTGATCCTGTGATATTACCGAGGGGAGCACTTTCTCCATCCTTCTAGCTATGATTTTTGAGAGTATTTTAACATCATTATTCAGAAGTGAAATTGGTCTGTATGATGCACATTGTAATACGTCCTTATTTTGTTTTGGAAAAACAGTGATTAGTGCTTGGCGAAAAGTTTGAGGAAGAGTTTGATTGTCTCTGGCTTCATTAAATGTTGCTAATAGGAGGGGAACTAGCTGAGCGGAGAATTTCTTATAAAATTCTGCAGGGTAGTCTAGATGATATTTTAATCATCCAGTTTTGGTGATCACATGTTCATTGTAGCCTCTCCTTCTTGTTTACCCCCATTGGAATAGAATACAATGTGGTGTTTGCTGCTCTAGTGCACACACTTCAATGTCCATGTATGCCATTCTGTGTACCACTGTTGTAAAAAGCTATTATTTCAATAGTTGCGGACTTTAAGAAACCTTGAACAAGTCTGGATATTTTCTTCTGATTTCTCTCACTAACAAGGTGCTTTTTCCATAGAAATTTAGCTCACTGGATGTTTTTGGCTTATATAGCATTCTCTGTAAACACTAGAGATGGTAGTTTGTGAAAATCCCAAGAGGGCAGCTGTTTCTGAGATACTGAAATGGTCACATATGGAACCAACAATTATACAATAGCAAGGTTTGTATGATGAAACAACAAGTAAACCTCTTGTCTATGTCTGCATGCTACTGAAGGTCTGTTTGGAGGAACAGGCTGTTTGCATTAACAAGAAGGTGTACCTAATAAAATGTCTAATGAGTTAGTATTTGTAGGTGATTTATGATGATATAGTTGCATTATATTAATAAATCTAAATAAGCACCATTAGTATGTGCAGAGTGCAACAGAATACACTGAACAGATTTTCTTATTTCCTTTGTAAATATAAATATGTGATGGTAGACCTTATAAATAATGATGAGCAAAACAGAGAAGTTTCAGGTTTACATATAGTTTCACAAAATTGACACTACAATTTGTTTTGATGGCAATTTCATGAATGTGAACTGTGAAACTCACTAAAAATAATTTGGGGTGGGGGGTTAAAGGGTTTTTGAGGTCAAAAACAAAGAATACTGCCCTATAAAGACTTTCACACTTCAATATTTTTCTGGTTTTTTTTTCTGCAGCTATGTAAAGCAAGTAGTCAAACCAGCAAAGTCAGTTCTGTTTTTGCCGATTCATCTCGTTTTTTTCAAAATATGACATGCCACATTTTTTTTTTCCTCAAGAAGACAAAGCAAAATACATCATTGTGCACATTGCTGTTTCTTCTCCACAGTGCAACTCTGTATATGGAAAGTCACATGACCCCTAAACAACCACCAGTACCTAGCAACACTCCAGTCTTGTTTCTTAATTCTACACGAGAGTTTGCACAGTCCATGCTCCTTGCAACCTCAAGTCTCATTTTTTTCTCTTTGACCACCGAAATTGTCATCGTGATTGGCTAAGTGCAAACACAACCCATGTTTGATGGCTCAGCAAAATGTCTACACGTAACATGAAATTAGGTGATTTTTATTTCCATTAGAGATCATTATTTAAATACTAACTGACAGGCAGATGAATGAGGAATAAATGCATGAAAGTGCTTCCAGAAAATGAATAAATCATTTTCTTTTTGTGTTGGAGTGAGAAAAAAATGCCATTGTGACAGGATTTTTATTTTTTTTTTGCAAAGTAAAACATTGAGATGCACTGCGAATTCACAATTGCATGAATCATTTTGCTTACCACTATTTATTAGCCTTTTACTGACTAATTTACTGAAATATATTTTATATTTTATTTATCTAACCGCCTTTGTATGTCATTCTTTATGTCATCACTTTTGGAAATCCTACAGAAGTTTGCACTTTCTAAATGGAAGCCTTTCCAGGACTTAAAAATTAATTCTGATACCACATCCAGCCATCCTTCCATTTTCTGAATTTGCTTAATTTAATTTTCAGGGTACAGTGGGCTGGTGTCTGCCACAGCAGCACCAGTGGCATGGCAAGAAGCAACCCTGAATGGACTAGTGACACTTAGATACTAGAAAATACATAAGTGAATGAAAATGTAAATTGCTGTTTATCATACTTACTGTAGTGACACCATTAATAACAAACACAGACGTGACATCAAACAAAGTAGGTCTTGAGAAAACACCAAAGTCTTAGTCATGGTGGTACTTAAAAAGCACCACCTTAGTTTCACTCCTGCTTTTGGATTAATTAATAATGTTTTATTGGACTTTAGAGATTCTTCTTAGTTCTTAGAATATTATAAATAGGTTGCAAAAGCATCATATTTTAAAAAAATGATTTACTTCCCAAGAATTTGACTTGAACACAGCAAAAAGATTGCATTTTTTTCCCCATTTATGGAGTACCAGAGCCTCTGCTCTTCTTAATTTTCCAAAACCATAGTAGCACCCACTTTGCCATCCTATCCTTTAGTCAGCAGTTCCTTCCCACACCTTTGGCCACCATCCAAAGGCATAACTAAACCAGCCTTTTGAGGAAAGCATGCATGCATCAGGAAATGAATCATTTATCTCACATATTCCTAAGTTTTGTGCCTGATTTCTTTGAACTGGTTTCTTTAGAACTGTGTCAGTAATGACAAACAGCTTCTACAGTAGGGGGATTTCTATGCAGTCTAACCCTTTTTGTTTTAATTGCTTTTTTTCCAAACTATTCCCTAAATATTAATCTAATCTAAAAACTTTTTTTGAGGGGCAAAATCTTATTTTGGAATATATGAAATAGTAAAATAATATAATTGTATCCATGTGCCTGTCCAACATGTTCTTGTAATGCAATTACATTTATTCATTATGTAGTAGTGTAATGTGTTTCAGAATAATTTCAAGTGCTGAATTACTACAATTTAGTTAATCGTGTTACACATGCTTCTAAAAAAATTAAAATAAATGTAGATTAAGAAAGATGGAATGAAATGAATTACAATATGTGTTTTTTTTAAAGTTTATAAATGTGTGATAGCCACATTAATATTTTTGCTCCTCATTATGTACAGTCTTTCAAATGAAAAAGTTATGAGGAATTTGAGGTAAAAAAGGTTTTCATATCTTATCAAATGAGAACATTATAAATGTCATGTGTTGTAAAATATACCACCATGTGCTCACATGCATTTTTGATTCATTTTAACATTCCCATACAAATGAAGGAGATACCTTTGTACATATAAGTTACTTTAATTGTAAATGAATGTGAGAGAATTAATTGCACATGTACATGCTTTCTTCTTGATCGCATGCCTTTTGTATTTATTTATTTGATAGTTTAAAGAGCACTGAGACAGGAGAGATCTCAGCATACCAGCTGTATTACACAATAAACACTGCAGGTAGCTGGTCTACCTGATCAGTAAGTGCTCTCATCTGCTGGCTGCTACACTACCAGTACTTTCACTGTTTACCACTGTGTTTGTAAGTGTTTGATTTTGTGTTAATTAAGATGTATTTTTCAAGATTCTTTTTGTGAACTAAAGGGCTCGTTTTGTTAGTTCTTATGTGTGAAATGACACAGGACTAACATAAGTCATGTAATTGACTTGCTAAACTACTAAATTCACTTTCACTCTTAATGATTATTTCTTCCTTAGTAAAGTGCTGAAAGAAAATTTGCGTGTCATCTTTGTGCTTTCTAACTGGTACATATTTGCTTCAGACAGTAATATAAAAGTAAATTAATTAGTAATGTAATTACTTTTTCCAGGAAGAAATTGGTTAAGTAATCCTGTTGTAATTTTGAGAGAAGCAATTAGTAATTTTTATTGGATTACTAACTTTCAGTAAATACCTCAACTCCGTTGTCCATCAGTCTTCTAACCTGTTTTTTTTATTTGTTGTACAAAATGGTGGAAATAAATAACATCCCAGCAAAAACAAAAGCAATCAACCAAGAAAATGGCAGTCTGTCACCTATCACATGCTTTTGAAGAAACTATCTCACTTTGGCATTGGCTTACCCACACAAACACATATATATATATAAATATATATATATATATATACACTAATAAAAGGCAAAGCCCTCACTGACTGACTCACTCACTCACTCACTCACTCATCACTAATTCTCCAACTTCCCGTGTAGGTAGAAGGCTGAAATCTGGCAGGCTCATTCCTTACAGCTTACTTACAAAAGTTAAGCAGGTTTCATTTCGAAATTCTACGCGTAATGGTCATAACTGGAACCTACTTTCGTCCATATACTGTATACGGCCATAGCCTGCAGGTCGGTTGCCGTGTGAGGCGGAGTTGCGTCCCGCGTCATCACGCCTTCCACGTAATTGAGTGCCTGCCCATATAAGGTAAATATTCACGGGTGAAGGACTGTGCTTAGCATATTCATAAGTGCAGCTACTGCAGAAATCAGCATGCCTCCCACGTAATTGACTGCCTGCCCATAGACACGCTGCCGCTAAATAAATAATATGCCGGGTGTCTCTGGGATTTCTTCCGGCACCACTTCCTGGTGTGGCGGAAGTGCTGCCATCCAGGGTTCCAACAACGTGCGGGCGCCCCCGGGCGGTGACTCCATGTTCGCACAGGGTTGAGCTTTGCAGCTCTGTGACCCCCATGCATTCCAGAGAGGCCGTCCTCCTGTGCTCCAGGGAAAGTATTGTCCTATTTCCGGTCCCCTGCTTCTTACGGCGTCACAGTTGGGCAATATCACAAAACTCACAATGAGACATAGCACGTTTGGGGCAGCCACCCGTATAATTTGGTATCCTGGCTGCAAATCGTCTTTGTAATGATAGCACTGCTGTGCTCAAAACCGAGTCCAATACAGAACTGATGGAATAGGGAAAATGTGCAGGCTTTTAAAGGGGAAGACAGGAAGTGAGATCATAGAGGTCGGGCTCATGAAGTTCTTCAGCCATTGGTTCGAGCCCGGACGTGACATCACAGGGGCCGGAGCCGGCAAGGTCTCCTTCCATAGGCTCGGTCATGGAAGTGACGTCAAGAGAGCCAGGTGGACTCTCCCATGAATGGTCTGCAAGTAAGGGAGAAAAAGAGTCAGTGCACTCTGCCACATCCCGGTATGTCTCGGAACTGTCCTTACTCAAACCCTTTAGCTGCCACCCATGCGCTCGTGTGTGACAAGGCCCCCCATCAGCCCAGACCCATTGGATCGGGCGACCCTGACCAAGAGGTCGTGAACCCGAGAGAGGGCATCAGTTGGCATGAAGAGTGCCCCGACGATGAACAAGCGAAAACTTGTACGGCTGGAGGTCAAGAAACCACCTGGTGACCCGCGGATTCGACTCCTTGTGCAGGGCCATCCACTGTAAAGGAGCATGGTCCGTGACAAGGGTGAATTCCCAGCCCAGCAGGTAGTACTTCAGCTGAGTAATCGTCCATTTAACCGCCAAAGCCTCTCTCTCCACCGCCGTATACCTTGTCTCGCCGAACCACAGGACACCCTCCCCGCCTGAAAACTCGGCCCCGGTACGCTCCCACCTGACATCAAAGGGGCCAGAGCCGGCAAGGTCTCCTTCCATAGGCTCGGTCCCGGAAGTGACGTCAAGAGAACCAGGTGGAATCTCCCGTGAATGGTCTGCAGGTAAGGGAGAAAAAGAGTCTGCCACATCCCGGTATGTCTCGGAACTGTCCTTACTCAAGCTCTTTAGCTGCCTCCCATGTGCACGTGTGTGACTATATATATATATATATATATATATATAGTCACACGTGTGCATGGGGGACACTTTACAAGCTCAGGTAGTGATTCTTTCTCCTCATGTTCCTCTTCAGTTCAACCAAAGACCCTGCGTCTCTTAGTGACATCACCACTGATCCACCCACTGCTGACAACACTTCTGGCACACCCTGATGACATCATCTCTGGTACCCAGAATCCATTTTCCTGCCACATCAGTTCCTGTTCCGGCCACCCTGACTCCACCGCTTCCTCCTTTCCACCATATTTATAGAGCAAACTCAACCTGCTATTCAGTTCAGTTCTGAACTCTAGTTATGTAAAGACATGTTTCTTTTCTTTTGTTGATTTTTAAGTATACGGTGTAGCTATCCCCAAACCTTTTTCTGTCTGCCTAATGTTTTTACCACTATACACATAAATATATATATATGCACTATACAATGATCCCTCGCTATATCGCGCTTTGACTTTCGCGGCTTCACTCCATCGCGGATTTTAAATGTAAACATATCTAAATATATATGACAAAGTTTTGCTGGTTCGCGGATTTCTGCGGACAATGAGTCTTTTAATTTATGGTACATGCTTCCTCAGTTTGTTTGCCCAGTTAATTTCATATAAGGGACGCTATTGGTGGATGGCTGAGAAGCTACCCAATCAGAGCACATATTACGTATTAAATAAAATAAAATGATATACGATATGCTTCCCTCGCGGTGCTTCGCACACTTAAAAGCTCTAACAGCACGTATTGATTTTTGATTATTTGCTTTTCTCTGCCTCTCTCACTCTCTCTGACATTCTCTGCTCCTGACAGAGGGGGTGTGAGCAGAGGGGCTGTTTGCTTAGAAGATACGGACGCTCCTCTAAAAAATGCTAAAAGATTATCTTCACATTGATCCTTTCCTTGCAGCCGCTTTATGGCGGTGCTTCCACTTAAAAGCCCAACAGCCCTATTGATTTTTGATTGTTTACTTTTCTCTCTCTCTCTCTGACATTCTCTGCTCCTGACGCGCACTTCTTTGAAGAGGAAGATATGTTTGAATTCTTTTAATTGTGAGAAAGAACTGCCATCTCTGTCTTGTAATGGAGCACAGTTTAAACTTTTGACTAAAGGGTGTTATTTCATGTCTAGAGGGCTCTAATAATGTTAAAAAACGTATTTAGAAGGTCATAAACAGGTTTTCTATGCTCTAACTGCGAAAATATTAGATTTATAAATAAAGAATCCTACTTCGCGGAAATTCATTTATCGCGGTAGAGTCTGGAACGGATTAACCGCGATAAACGAGGGTTTACTGTATTGTAAAAAAGCAATCAACTAGTCTATACATCCATTCATCCATTCTTCCAAACCTACTTGTCTGATATGTTTAAAACACTTAAACATTGCAGCTCACACTTGTTGACCAGTCCTAGCAGTCAAAGTCCCACAGCTCCAGATAAATCAATCTAATAGCTCTCACCTCATTCTAAAAATTTCCAAAATATGAAATTACAAAAAGAAAGAGAAAATAGCTAAAGGCTGAACTAAATTTTTGAAAATGAACCTTCCAGCATAATATGACAAATAAAACTTTAAACCTTAAAACCTGTTTAAGCTGATGTGCCAAAGAAGAAGACTTGTCAGCCCTCAAATGGCAGGCTGAAGCAATAAATGAGACTCAGTTCTTTTAAATGTTGCCTTAAATCTTCACTATGAAAGGAAATTTATATTCTGAAGCGTACTTTGTTATTAGGTTGTGTTTATCCAGCTGACTACTGAAAATACCATGAAATGATTTTTTTCTTTATCTGCCAGAACTTGATTCGAAGTTTAAATTAAAACCAAGAGTGCAACAAATAAACCAGCAATTTAAAGTATATTTAGCATCCTAGAGCACCTTACTCATTATATATTAGAAGACTGACAACATTAAGATAAAGAAATCATGCTAATAAACTTGCTTCACCTTAGGTCTAACCAAATATTCTCCTGTCATCAAACACTAATATGGTCAATGTTGACCAATAGGTGGTTATGTGTACACCTGTGCAATACTTTCAGTTTTCCTTTTTTCCCTCAATAATTGACTAACAATAAGGTCTGCTGCTCACACTGATGTTCTTCAATAGCTACAAAAGTGACCTGCCCTCTTTGAAGTTATGTGAATTTGAAAAAATGGATAATCTTGTCCAAACAACTTACTGGCCTTGAGTCCACCCTGAATGAAGATTTTAAAATCATGATTGAGCACTACCAGAAAAACAGGCTCAGAGTGAAGCTGGACTGTATGCCAGCCTTGCATGACCATTTGAAAAAGAAAGCCACTAAGATGACAACCTGATCCAGAGACTTACTTGTAAAAGCAGGGAAGGAGCAGCTTCAACTATAAGAAGTTCATCTATAACCTCTGTGTACTATGCACCAGTACTGGCTACAACTCGCCTCACTCAATTTGTAGATATCCACCTAAGAATTTCAATATAATACATCAATTAGGATGAATTCATTGTAGCTGTTTTTTTTTCCAAAATTACCAAAGTTTAGCAGCTCTAGTATAAAAATGGGATTCAACAAAAGCCTGATGCGCTGAAATGATTCCTCAGACAAATTATCTTCATTTTTAAAAATTTTTGCTAAATTTAAAAATAAAACAGTTCACACAAAAAAGAAAAAATAAATAAAATAGCAAAAAAAAGTTCTGTTCAAAGCTTAAATCTTGTTACATTTCTTTAAGTTTGCTTATTCAGTCAAATCATTACCAAACGTTTCTGAACCATTTCAAAACGGTCAGAAAACTGTATGCCTGTCCTATTTCTAAGTTGAAAATGGGTCTTTTAAGTCCCTGTATACTGGGACCTATTCTGAACAACAACTGACACAATTAACACACTGTATCTTAGTTACAGCAAGAAAGTTCTATCTCATACTAACTTTTAGGGGGAAAAGACTATACCATTCTCTATATCTATGAAAGAAATTTATATTCTATTCAAATTAAGCAAACACTAATATGAGTTAAACTCAAAGCTTTAACTGTCTAAGATTGGCTCTTACATTCATCAATAAACCTTCCATAGCTTTTTGAAATATTATTTTCTTTAGAGTTAAAAATTGATACAGCGCCTGTGATAAAAATATCATATATATATATATATATATATATATGTACTGTAAATGTATGCAACACAAGATTCTCAAGCCTGAGTATTCCAATTCAGGGTCAAGGGGTACATGGAGACTATCCTAGAAGCACCTACCTCAAGGCAGGAAGCAGCCTGGACATGGCAGCACTGGGCCTGCTTGTGCAAACTCCCACAGTCACTAATACTGGAATACCTCACATTTACCAGATAGGAGAACACAGTGTGGAACTGGACCCGGACACAGACAGACGGACAACGGTTTTGCACCCAACACACTCATATTTATTTATACAATATTTACAGTTCAGTCAGTGCAAACCCAGTGCCTCCAGCACCGATCCCCCAAAGTCCAGGCCTCACAGTCTCTACTGCCTTTCCTGGCCGCCTCCACTCCTCTCTCCACGCTCCTTCCTCTTCCACCCGACTCTTGCTAATGAACGGATGGAAGAGGCCCCTTTTATCCCAATCCAGATGGGCTTCAGCTGCTTCCCGGCAATCCCCCGCGGACACACCCCCGTGTGGCGGAAGTGCCGGCTGCGCACCCGGAAGCCCTCCGGGTGTCCCCAGTCTTCTTCCCCCCAGCACTTCCTGGTGTGGTAGAAGTGCTGAGGTCCAGGGTTCTTCAGGCACCGGGGCACCGCCTGGCGGTGGCCACGGGCCCCTACAGGGTCGGGCTTCTAAACCCTCTACCTGTGGCCCCCAACACAACCAGGGCGGTCGCCCCCTCGTGGTCTGGAGGAGGCACAAGCCCTCCCCTGGTCCTCCTGGGCGTCCCGGCTAGGCTCCACCCCCAGCCGCATGCGACAACAGTTAACTTTGGTATTTCAGAGTAAAAGCAAAAATAATGTGAGAACATACAAACTCCACGCAGAAAGTGATCTGCCAATTGTTTAAGAATAATTTCAGTTATAGAGCTAATGTAGTTATTGTGCTTGAAGCATTTGGGTATACAGTACACAATTCAGGAAATATATATAATTTATCTTAGAAATAGCATAAAGAGATTGCAGAAATGGTAAAGTAAACAAACAGAATGTTCCAAGGGAATGGTTCAAGAAAATACTTCATGCCATGTTCTTTCATGTACCTAGTAAGACTTGCCAGTTGTTGCATACACAGTGTTCCATAAAAAAAATAAGAGCTGAACTTCTGAGATAAGGTAGTAGAAATGAGGCTTTTATCTGGATATGCTTATTTGGGTGCGTAAGCCAATGAACCAATCAGAGTTAATGTAAGTCTGTGAACCAATCAGAGTAAGAAATAATTCAGCACTGTTATGCAAATTCAGTTATCTATAAGAATGAATCTCTGTCTCTGTTCCGTGATTATCTGCTGACAGCTCTGCTCGGGGAAACTAGTAAACTTAGTAGACTGCTGTACAGGGTGCTCCCTCTTCATGAAGAGAAATTAAAGATGCACTGAAGAAGCTTCTTCCTGCCTGGGTCCTGATTCAAAGAGGTCATAGTTGAGTACAACATTTTTTTCTTTAATATATTTCCAATGTATTTCTTCCACACAAGCATCAGCACTAACAACTATCCAACAATGCCTCCAAAAAGGAAGTAAATCCATCATTCAAGAGAATTGCAACACATTACTTATCTTCAGTTTGTACTTCTGTTATTTATGTGCAATATATGCACATAATCTCTAGTGTGCATCATACAAATGTTGCTTCAGTAAAGTCAACTAAAGAAGTGTGTTTGAAATGGGCTTTATTTAAATAGAAATGCAGTTCCTACACTAAAGAAATGGCCAGTTTAGAATTATCATATCAGTGTGTATTAAAAACAGCATACAATAAAATTACAATGTGTTTAGCAATCAAACATAAAATAATATTTTTGTATAGAAATTCTAGAGCAGTTATAAAATGCATCTATTTTAAAAAGTAACATAGAATATAGTGTATCAGTAAAATAAAATATTGAATATGCTTGCTGTTCTTCGTGATTTCTATTCTTGATGACACACTTGCAATTAGAAACTGTAAAACTTCACTCTGTCAAAACAAAGACCATAGGAGCCCATTTAAAACATTCAAACTGGGTAACATATTACCTTTATAATTAACAATCACAGCAAGTAATCATAACGAAAGCTAAAGGTCCTCAAATTTAACGCAACACAAACATTTGGAGATATATTATTGAACCACTTGTAAAGACTGGATCTGTCAAATGCACAAGTAAATAAAGTGATCAATATTGTGTGACTCTTTTTAAGTCTTCATCTTTTCTTTCTGGATAAAATAACTCTTGCCATTTTTCGCAGTGCAGCCATTCATTTTGAAACAAATTGTATGTTTGTGTCAAAGTGCTTTACAAAGAGCAATTCACCTTTTTTTCCAGGGAATTTCACTGTTCATTTCCTTTAAATGCACTTTCCCTTGAGAAAGTATTTTAATTATACAGAAACTTTAGAATGTCAAATTGAAGGTTTTATAAGTGTGCTCTGAAGAAAAGAGTGCTTATTTCTCCCAAATGAAAGCAATAATAACCTGCCAAAAGAAGACACATAACTCGAATGGTTGCCAGACATCTCGGGCAGATGGGTAGAGAAATTATTAAATGAGTTGCAGCAGGATATTGGGACAGTGGTATTGGTTTACTTCACTTCAGTCTCTCCTTGTATCCTTTATTACTGAATTATACTTAGCCTCGTCTGTTTATCTGTCATGTTTAGGATGGGTGGTCTATAAAGAATTATTGGTGATGTTTCTCAAAGTATGACTGTGATCAGATAGGCCCAGATTAAACATTTCTTTTCTACAACAAAAGCCAAAGGGGTGAAATGAAATATATTATATTTGTAATGAGAAGTCAAAAGTCAAATCAGTTTTGATTAAATCAATGTTGCTCATTTTTAGGCTACATTCAAGCACTCTCTGCTAGCATCTGTGTAACGCTGATGTGGGATACAAATAGTATTGTTAATCCAAAGATACCAGTATGCAATCATTTAAACAAAACATAAAGATAATAGTAAATAATAGGTAATAAAACAGTCCAATAATAGCATATCAAAATCATTAATAAGTTACATCCTTCACATTACTTTTTTGCTCAGATAAATCAGACACTTTTCTGCTCTTTTCCAGGAAGTGTATCTAAGTACCCAGTTGAAAAAATAATGCTAAAGTCCCAGCAGAGCCTGGACCCAGAAGGGTAACCAGAGGTGTCACAAGTCCTAGGCAAGGAATAAGGAGACCAAAGGTGGTGCAAGCTCCCTAGAAAGGACAAGCTCTTCTTAATTAACACCCTGATTGATCAGAAACCAAGGCAAAAAAGAAAAGAGTGATTTGTTAACTCTAAATAAAGAAAGGCAAGCATAGCTAGAATAAAGAATTATCATTTATCATTGGAATATAACTTATAGGTTAATCAAAGACCTTTGCATGATCATAATGTGCTACGAAAACCATTTAATCTCATGTTCTCAAACCACGTTTCCAGGTAAAGTTCACAGCGGCAGCTGGCCAAGAAGGTCAGCCCAGACTTTTCTGCCCCCAGCTACAGATTCCAAATCTCCTTGGACAATTCCTAGGTGATCCCAGTCCAATTGAGGGATACTGTATGACTCCTTCAGTATGTCCTGTGTCTGCTGCTGGGTCTCTGCCCAGAATTACATCCCTGTCCTCAGCTAGGATCATGAGCTGTGGGTAATGATTGAGACAATGAGATTGTAAATACAAGTGGCACAAAGGAGGCTTCTTCATGGGGCCACTGGGCTGATACTGCATGGCAGGGTGAAAGGCTGAATTAAAGCAGAAACCTTGACAACCTCTATGAAGAATATGGATGAGATATTAGGACAGCTTAGCTATTAGCTAAATAAATTGCCTTGATAGATTTAATGGTTACCTGTCGTTTGTCGAATTTCTTATGATCTTAAGTTTTAAAGTTTGTAGTTAGTAGGGAAACCCTCATATTAGACTCCCTGCTCCTCTGGATCGAGAACTGCCACTTGAGGGGGCTTGAGTATGTCATGAAGATGCCATATTCATTAATAAATGTAGTATTTGCAAGATTGTTCCCAAAATGTACTAAACTGACCTTTTTGGATTTGTTGGTTGTACAGTATGGTGAAATGGTTTTAGAGATGTTGTTGGAAATAAAAAATGTTTGCCAATTTTATGTTCTCTAAGTAATTGAATAGAGGTAAAAGTTATGAGTTTTGTAGCACTTTCATGTGTCCTGAACATAACATTAATCTAGTAACTGTTAAAAATATTAATTCTTCCTGAAACTGCACTTTTTGTTATGCTACAATACAAATTCAGGATGTATTTATTTAGCTGTTGATCAATGCAGAAAATGACATTATGCATAAAAATACACAGTTTTCCAAATGAATAATAAAAAACAGGACATTCCACAAGTGTTCACTCTCACTGGTGTGACACACCTCAGTAAATCCCAATATGAAGAACTGTTTTCAAAAGATATAAGTTAGGTGACTGGAGTATACCTTTTTGAAATGAAGCCAGTGAGTTCAGAATACAGTACATACACCTATCTCTGGCAGGAGTGGTGAGGGGGCTAGGAAACTAATTTTGGTTCAACTCCCAACTTTAGCTCAGTCTGTGACTCTGAGAAAGTCACAACTGTTAAAACAGGTGTAAACAAATACCCAATATCAACTTGTAAGCCCCTTAGATATACATGTCAGGCCAAAATGCTATGTAACATAATAATAATCATTGGAAAGTCCCCCACATGATGAGGAAAGGCCCTTAAAACTGAAAAAAAGAAAATACAGAATTATGGAAAAGTACTGTAGTACAACAGTAAATCCGTATAGAAGACAGCTTCCTTCAAAGCGGACAGCAAGATATTTTGGACTTCTACAGCTGCCCAGTCAGTCATTATCCAACCCGCTATATCCTAACTACAGGGTCACAGGGGTCTGCTGGAGCCAATCCCAGGCAACACAGGGTGCAAGGCAGGAACAAATCC
Source organism: Polypterus bichir lapradei (assembly GCA_026402145.1). Lineage (NCBI taxonomy): Eukaryota > Metazoa > Chordata > Cladistia > Polypteriformes > Polypteridae > Polypterus > Polypterus bichir. Next base: position 38,242,022 of record JANRMT010062796.1, read on the forward strand.
CCAGGCAGGGCGCAAGCCTACTGCACAGCACACACTAGGATCGCCAATGCACCTAACCTGCATGTCTTTGGGAGGAAACCCACGCAGACATGGGGAGAACATGCAAACTCCACGCAGGGAGGACCCAGGAAGCGAACCTGAGTCTCCTAACTGCGAGGCAGCAGCACTACCACTGCGCCACCATGCCGCCACAGCTGCCTAGTTGTTACCTAAATCTGAGGAATGGAATGAAAAGAAAAAACTCAAATTAAAATTCATCAGTTGTTTGCGAGAAAGAATATTCCTCAGTGGTAAGTTCTGTGTTTGGAGAAAGAGCAGCACCATTCATATTATCAAGTATGCAGATGACAGTTGCTTGTTGAGGGTCAGCTTTTCTAAATCAGGGTTTGGACAACTCATGAAAGTGGAAGGAAAAAAGTGCAAGTAGCAAAATACAGAGAAATACTGCAGGAAAGCCCATTGTAAGTGACCTGGAACTTAAGGGAAGAATTGTATTTCTTCAGCTGAACAATGAGTTAAATCATTTAACCAATTCCATCTTAATACGATGATTGAAGATGCACTGTAATGGAATAATTCAATTAAAATGTATAAAATGGACATTCAAACAAAATACAAGAAGGGTTAGTTGCTGATTGTTCATTTCAATTAAGTGTTTTGGAGCGAAACTAAACTTGAAGTCAAAATACTAGTAAGAATCATATTCCTGATATTCTTAACGCATGAATTATTTTCTTTTTGGTACAAGAAGGCTGTCTGTTTCTAATGTTTAAAAGGGAAACATTAGTTGCTGTTGATCATTTATAATATCCCATCAAACAGTTTGTTATTGCAATGTTATTTGAAGTTTACATCTAGCTTACTGGGATGTTACTCAGCAACGATACCATAATGTTAAAATGGAAAGTTATTTGTTATCTTTTGAGAACATGTGCATGTTTGGGGGGCTGCAAACTGCCTGGTTTCGGGAGCTTAAACTTGCTCTAAAAGGATGTAGGGATGAGCTCAACAATCATGTGAATCTGTGCTGGCGGCAGGAGAGGTAGAGAATTCTGAAATTTTTTAATGAAAAACCAGAAATATTGAAATTCTGAATAGAAAAATGCTTTCATTTTTTATGCAGCTGAACATTAATTCATCTTCCTCTTCAACCACTTGAATATCTGACCTGGGTTTCTTCCCTCTTACCTAAAGTAGTAAAAACCTGAATGTAATATAAAAAAAATTCTTTGGTAGTTGTATTAATAAAAAAGAACTTCAATTTTTTAATATAGTAATTTAAATCTAGTGTATGCTTTTTAAGGCTGGTAATTTGGCGCAATGGTAGCGCTGCTGTCTCACAGTTAGGAGACCCGGCTTTGCTTCCCAGGTCCTCCCTGCTTGGATTTTGCATGTTCTTCCCATGTCTGCGTGGGTTTACTCCGGGTGCTCCGGTTTCCTCCCACAGTCCAAAGACATGCAGGTTAGGTGCATTGGCGATCCAAAATTGTCCCTAGTGTGTGCTTGGTGTGTGTGTGTGTGTGCCCTGTGGTGGGCTGGTGCCCTGCCCGGGATTTGTTCCTGCCTTGCGCCCTGTGCTGGCTGGGATTGGCTCCAGCAGACCCCCGTGACCCTGTGTTAGGATATAGCATATTGAATAATGGATGGATGTAGGCTTTTTAAGCAGTCTGATCTCTTAAAATGTGTGTTAGGTAATCCAGTAAACCAATAGGTAATGTTACTATTACATTAGCTCTTTGCTGTGATGGCAATGGTTACCCACATACACCTGACAACAGCATCTGTGTGCCAAAAAAATCTCCAAAAAGAAAAAGTCAGAACCAATCCAAGAAAGAGTTTAAGAACATTGACACTTAAAAACATTAATTTTCTGAAGCAGGTTAGAAAAAAACCTAGTCCTCAATCCTAAATGGAGTATGTGAGAAAGCTGAGAAATTCCTGTTTTCCAGTAGTCCTTATTCAAATTACAGAAGCTTAACTAGTTTCATAAAAAACAAAGTGAGCAAAAAGTTCTGGTGGAAACATTTCTGAAGGATTTGTGACTGTAATTTTGGTTAAAAGTCTTCAACAAAATATTGATGCATAAAAAGTTTAATGCTTAAGGAACCACTTATTTTTTGTACTTTTTAGTTTTACATTATAGTTTTTTTCATATTTGGAAAAATCCAAATTAAAAATGCATTAAAATTCCATAGTGTGGGGTGGGGATGCAGTCTTTTAATAGAAGAAAATAAGGACCACTCCCCTTCTCTCTGGGAGGGCTCCTTTTGTGCTGAAGCTCCTCAAATGAGGCTTCTGCCATTAGACTGGTAAGTTAAGCAGACCTTGTCCATTAAATGCTTTTAAAAGTGTACATACAGTATCTCTTTTCAGTCTTTCCACTGTTGAAGTTGTCTAGTCACGTGTTTCAAGTTGTTATTTGTTTCCTAAATTAGAGTACAGCTCATCCGTGTCTAGACTTCTCTCATTTCCCTGCCACTTTGTTTCTTGCCTTGTCCTTTTGTTCCTTTTTACTTTTGTACCAGTTTCTAACCTTGTCGACTATATTGCTTGAATGCATGTTGCCTTTTTCTATGTATTTCCTCAATATTGTAAAATAGGTGAGCAAATTAGCTTGCTTTGGTTTGGTGGAGGCAAGCAATAGAGTTCTAAGATTCAGCTTGTCATTTTTTGTGCCCTTCTGAATCACTGCCTTTAAGCTATTGATTTTAAATGGATGATATGCTTTGTAGCTATAAGATTCATTTACTTTTCTACTATCATATCTGCCACAAAAGCAACCAGATTAAGTACTTCAGTGCAAAAATTAAAAAAAGTATTTGATTCACATTTAAAAAGGAAATAAAAGGCAAGTAAGCATTAAGATATAAGTAGAAAGAGAGTATGAGAAGACCAGTAGAAGTCCATAGCAGCATAGAAAGGCTGGGATTAGGTCATTGGACCCTAAATCAATGAAGTGAAGGCTCATTCCTCTTATTTTGGCAGTGCAGTAAGTGCAAGGCAGAAACTACCATGGATGGAGCACCAGCCCACTGCAGGACATATTGTCATACCCATCCTCACTCATTTCTTATTTATTTTGGAGCAAGCAAGAGTGAATACTGGGGAATACCTAAAAGAAAAAAAATGAGAATAGTGTACTTATTCACAGTTTATTCTTATTATTTATCAGGGCATTAAACACATAAGTAGGCAATGCAGTATTTAAATACTTATCTGTATATCCCAGTACTGTAGATACTGAGGTTAAACTTTCTTCATTGATGAGCTTATTAGAGCATCATTTCATAAGTTTGTGGTGTGATGGAGAATTAATTTTATATTTAGAGTTTAAATGTGATTCTTCCTTAGGTTTTGTTGTAATTCATATTTTAACTCAGACATTTTGTTTACAAACTGTTGTAACACATGCCTGTGTCTGTGGATTATCCTCCGGGCTCTTCTGCGGTGTGTACGTCCACCTGAGGTTAAAAGGGGGCGCTGGCACTATCCTTATCCTCTGTTTCTTCCTCCAAACTTCCCAGAAGACGCCCAATGAGGGCAACTTAACGCTGCCCCTTCTGGTTTCCCAGCAACATACAGTATCTCACAGTTCCCAGAAGGAGACGTCACCCATTACAAGAATACACCACATAGCGGAGCTCCATCCCACCATGACTTTACAAGGCTTGACAGCCAAGAGAAACGTCCTTCGACAAGACGCTGCTTTTATTAGTTTATTTAGTGGCATTGAGTGCAACTTTTGTTGGACTCACACTTATTAATTGGGGTTGGTGCCCCTGTATTTTCTCTTGTGCGAACTTGAAATTCTTCCAACAACCAAACTGTGTTGGAGTTCAGAGGATTTGCCATGTAAATTATGTTGAATTATGGGGCAGCATTTGCTGTTTGAATTACAGTGGGTATTACTAGGCATGCAATTATGTGGTCAACTCCCTTAGTGCAAAAAATACAACACTGCTGCTCCATGGGTAGAAATGTATTTGCAACAATTAAAAATCTTTTGGAGTAATTTTTTTTGGTGTGAGCTCAACTGGACTGATTATAAAAAAAGATCAGGAAATGAGAATGCAGTTTATTCAGACTAGCATTGGGAATTCATTCATTTATTGAAGAAGGATTCTAGTGCTTTTGTAAACCATATGCAATCGATCATCACACAGATTGCACACATTGTTATCCACATTTAACAGACGTTATTAGATTGACTATTAGTGCATAAAAGAATATTAGGATAAGTAAGTCAGAGAAGCCTGCGGTGGGCTGGCACCCTGCCCGGGGTTTGTTTCCTGCCTTGCGCCCTGTGTTGGCTGGGATTGGCTCCAGCAGGCCCCCATGACCCCGTAGTTAGGATATAGCGGGTTGGGTAATGGATGGATGGAAGTCAGAGAAGCACAAGTAGCTCATAATAAAACTATTGTCAGTGGAAGCTTACAGCATAGCAAAAAGAAGCTTGTTCGGTTGGTCAGTCTTTATTCAAGTGTGAAACAAGCTTTACTTCTTTGTCCAAGTTATCAGTGGCTGCTTTGTTTAGTCTATTTCTATTTTGATATTTTAGCTCAGGTTTTTAGAAATTGAGCATGTTTTTCAGATGGTGATTTAGATTTGGGTAGATTTGCAAATCACAGGGCTGTTTATAACTATTTTCTCATTCCACAGCATTCCATCCACAATTAAGGGGTGATGCTAAAACAGTGCCGTCAGTAATGACTCATCTCTATATCTATCTGAGTCTTCTATTTGTTTGTAACATTATGTTTGGAATTTGTTCCCTCAAATACCATCAATATTCATTTGTTAGTTGTTTTGTTGTTTTTTCCTAAATACTATGTTAAGCTGAAACTGAAAAAATGGGAGAAATGGAAATATTGAACAATGTGGAAAACAAAATGGATGAGCAATTTGAAATGTGTAAAATGAGCCCAGAGAGCTGCTTAATGATATAAACCAGCCAATTTTGATGCATTAACTGTGTTGCACGAAAGGAAAAAAAAACAAACTGACAGTCATGAATTCAATGAAACTAGAGACCAGATTGGAAGAATGCCAGTGTAATGTTCCTCAGACATTTTCTTTTGACACTCCCTTTCACATACCAGGATGGGAGAGTGGGCATTTTATCAGGTGGTATGAGGAAGGCTGTCCATATCACTTGTCATAGTTTCTTATTTGTGCCCATCTATAGCAAAGCTACTTAAGTTGGCATTCTTTATGTCTAAATTAAATTTCTTACTGTTGGCAAAACATTGTGTAATAGACAAAGTTATGTATATTCAGCTTCTAATAGGCACATTATAACACCAACAATCTATTTAAAAAAATATGTGAAATGAAGAGAGTTACTCTATATGAAGGTATTACAGTAAAATATATACCAAGTTTTTTGTTTAAGGGGTCTGACATAATAATAAAACATTGTCCTCATTTTCACTGAGTTTCTAGACTGTGTGATTTTAAACTTAGCAACAATTAAACAATTTCAATCAAAAATTACACTTAAAATTATGTTTTAATTGAACATTTCTAAAAAATTAAACATTCACATATTTTGATGATATAAAAAGTACACAATGTACATGTCTTTTTATGATTGCAAAATAAACTTGCATGGTAGCATAAGCCCTGGGTACAATTCCAGACTTAAGAACTGTACAACTGAGCTTGTGCATTCTCCCAGCCTGCGTGGATTTTCCTCCCACATAATAAAAACATGCTGGTTGCATTAACTGATAACTCTCAAAGAAACGCTCCAGAGTGTGTGTGTGTTAATGCCTGACACCCTATCTGGGGATGAGTCCTGCCTTGAGCCCAATGCTGCTGTGATTGGTCTTGAGTCAGTGCAATCCTAAACAGGATTAAGTCAGTGTGTAAATGCATAGAGACAGTAAACACAAGGGGATACTTTGGCAGAAGTACAATTTCCAGAATAATGCCAAAGAGGACAACAAGTTACAAAAAAGAGTTCTAATAACCAATAAAGAATAGGAAATATTAAACAACTGGAAAAATAAAGACCATATAATGCCTTCTTGAGCCTTGAGATGTTCTGCCATAATTATTAATGGTTGCATATCTGGAAGCCCACATTCTACATATTGTACTTTAATGCTAACATGTCCCTTAACTTTCTTTTTGTTATTTTTCTCTGGCTTTTCTTCCTCCTGCCAGCTGAATGTTTGCCACCAGCTTTCTTACTGACTTCACTTTCTATTAAGCATTGGCCAGTGGATGCCCTTATACTTTTTCTTGGGCTCACTTCTAGTCATGTCATTAAAGCGAAACCATAAAGCTTTTCAACATCCATCTATTACTCACTTTTATCCCTCTGTAGTTACTACACCTCTACACATCTTCTTTATTCTTAAAAATCAGTACCTGCACACTTATCCTCTCCTCTGGCATCCTCTCACTTTTCAAGATTGCATTAAACAATTTGGTTAAAAATTCCACTATCATCTCTTCTAAACACCTCCATGATTCAAAAGGTTTGTCATCTGGACAAACAGCCTTTCCATTCTTCATCTTCTTCAAAGCTGTCCTTACTTCCTCCTTGCTAATAAGTTGCACTTCCTGATTCACTATCGCCACATCATCCAAACTTTTCTCTCTCACTCTCTCTCATTCTCTTCATTCACCAGCCTCTCAAAGTACTCTTTCCATCTGCTCTACACACTCTCCTTGCTTATGAGTACATTTCCATCTTTAACCTTTATCATCCTAACCTTCTGCACATCTTACCCAGTTCGGTCCTTCTGTCTAGCCAATCAGTACAGGTCCTTTTCACCCTCCTAAGTGTCCAACCTCTCATACAGCTCATCATAAACCTTTTATTTAGCCTTCCCCACCTCTCTCTAAACCTTGTGCATTATGTCCTTGTACTCCTGTCTACTTTCTACATCTCTCTATCAGACTTCTTCTTTTTCACCACCCTCTTCCTCTGTATACTCTCCCCATTCCACCACCACATTCCTTTTCCTCCTTTCTCTGTCCAGATGCCACACCAAGCAAACATCTTGCTGTCACCATTACTACTTTGACTGTTGTTGGCAAACTGTCTGGTAACTCTTCATTGCCACCCAGTGCCTGTCTTACCACCTCCCTGAACTCAACCTTGCATTCTTCCTTTTTCAACTTCCACCATTTGGTCCTTGGCTCTGCTGTCACTCTTCTCCTCTTCTTGGCCTCCAACATCATCCTACAGACCAACATCCTATGCTGCCTAACTATACTTTCCCCAGCCACCATTTTGCAATATCCAATCTCCTTCAGACAGACCCTCCTGCATAGGATCTTCCTCCACTCTTGTACTTCATCCTGTGTTCCTCCTTCTTCTTAAAATATGTATTCACCACAGCCATGCCCATCCTTTTTACAAAATCCACTACTATTTGACCTTCTGCATTCCTCTCCTTGACACCATACCTACCCATCACCTCCTCCTCTCTCCTCTGTTCCCTTCACCAACATGTCAATTTAAATCTGCTCCAATCACCACTCTCTTTTCCTTAGGTACACTGTCCATCACTTCATCCAACTCACTCCAGAAATCTTCTTTCTCAACCATCGCACTCCTAAATTGCAGGACATATGCATTAACAACATTCATCATCACACATTCAGTTTCCAGCTTCATGATCATCACTCTGTCTGACACTCTTTTCACCTTCAAAATACTCTTGACATACTGTTCCTTCAGAATACCCCTACCCCATTTCTCCTCCCATCTACACCATGATAGAACAATTTAAACCCACCTCTGATCCACCTGGCCTTACTCCTATTCCATCTGGTCTCTTGCACGCACACTATATCGGCCTATCTTCACTCCATCATATTAGCTAACCTTAACAGTCATATTGCCAACATTCAAAGTTCCTACCCTCACTTCTACTCTCTTTACCTTCCTCCTCTCCTCCTACATCTGAACATGCCTTCCCCCTCTTCTTCTGTTGCTTCGATCAACAGTAGCCCAATTTTCACCAGCACCATGTTGGCCAAGAGTACTAGTGACAGTTGGTGTTAACCTGGGCCTCAATGTTGTCTGCATATTGATCTCGTAGCATTTTACACCAGATGCCCTTCCTGACATTACTCACCCCATTTATCCGGGCTTGGCACTGGCATGAAGAAATGCACTGGTTTGTGCATTCCCTGTGGCTTCACTCTATAAATTGGATGTTCTTCCTTAATTCCTGGCTGTTCATTTCAAACACGCCAGGAAGTCAAGTGTTACTGCTGTTTAACTGTGCCTTTTGCTTTTTGTAATTTCCTGGATTTTTTGAACCTGTTCTCTGATTTCATCTTCGCTTTAGGATTCTGCATTGGGACTTTGTTTACTGTGGATTGCCTTACCTTCTCAGGCAATCCCTTTTGGGCTCTTAGGAGCTTCTTAGATTACAGAGCTTTTTGTGAAAATAAACCTTTTATTCAAGAAAGATTTTTCTGGGTCTATTAGTTTCTAGCCAGGGTTTGGACAGTAATTCCCCACTAGATGGCAATTTTTGAAAGTATCTTGGGACTTCTGCTTTTGGGACTCCTGAGTCATAACCCCTGATATGGATTTGAATCCTGGTGTCAAAATATTAGTATATTTATTTACATATCATATGTATATATTTTTTTCCAGTTATTTATAGTGTCACACGTGCACGTCAGTAGATCACCTTCCAAGTTTTTCCCAGGTATGTGATACCACCCCAGGCTGAGAGGTGGTGCTGCCACTAACTGTCTTCTCCTTTTCTTCCATACCATCCAGTAAGGGCAACTGACCCCACCCCTTCTGGTTCCTAGGCTATAAGAACTCGACCACCTGGAAGGAGGCTTCAATTCTACCCAGAACAACCAGGTCTAAAAAGTTCAGAAAACAAGAAAGCCTGACTGATTCCAGCCATTTTATTCTCACGGCAGGAGTTTTGTTGCCTTTTATGCCACTGTGCATTTGTTTTTGCTTGGACTTAGAAGTAAATGGGGACTTGAGCTGGCACTCCAAAAATTCTCTTTCTTTTGAGCCATTTTATTCCCTAGGACAATGACAAAAGATTCTTGTATTATAGGCATGAAATAGTTAAAACTAAAGTCTATGGAAAATATTTGGTCTGCATTATCTTGTGGTGAGAATGGATTTAAAGTTTGGAGCCATCAAATCTGAACAACTGCTTAGACAATATCACAAGAGGAGACAGCAGGGGAGTTCTGCGAGTATGTTTTATATTTTCATGTTGGCCGTTTATTTTCCTAACCTTAAACTTATGTGACTTAGCTCATACTTCAAAATTAATGTACTGTAGGAGGGCAGGTTTTTATAAGGTCATTTTAGCTTAAAAAGTACATGTTAAAGCATTTAAATGAATTAGCAGTTTTTTAATCAAGTGCCAAAGGCAACAAACTGTTAAGTTTAATTATTCAGCAAGCTACACTACAAAAAATAAAATCTAAGCAAGTGAAAAGTACATATATCATGACATTAAATCTTGTTTTCCTTATTGTAAGAATTATTGACTTATGTAAACATTTATATTTGCAATTACTACTTTAAGAAATTTAGTCAAGTAATTTTTGCTTACCCCATTGGCCATTTTTTTGCTAAATAAAAGAAAAATAACTCCCATTATTTTTTTTTTTGTGTAATTTTTGCATAAGCATTTTTTGCAGTGAATGTGTGGCAGCATTAGGTTTAGCCCTTAACAATATGACATACTGAACTAAAACTGTGACATGGAGATAAATAATTTATTTTTAACTGAATACAAAAAATTCTTATATTTTGGAACTGCAATACCCATTTTTAAACACCAAATTGTATCTGCAACTCATTAACTGTTTAAAAGGGAATAATATGTTTATGTTATTACACATCATGTTAAGGCATTTTATGCGTTAGATGTAATTGGTGGCCCAGCTATACAGATGTTGGACACCTACATCTTAATTTTATTTGTCAAACCCCCTGGGATTCTCATTGTAGCTACATATGTACCAAATGTATTATATGCTGTCTGATCACAAAGCCTTAGTAAATGTTTGTATTAAACTGGAAATTGTAAAAAATGTGCAGATTTGAAATTGTTAAACCTTTGAGATGGTTATTGATATTTGTAGTGTAGATCCTGCTCAGAAGGTCACCTAGTATAGTGACCATTTTGCAAAATTTATAATCATTTTTCCTAATATTTATAATTTGCTGCTGAATGTCTTACATTTTTTAAGATTGGTGTTTAAAAAAAATATGGCTATCACATCCCACCATATAACACATAATTTTCGAATTGGGCTGTAGCAGAGGAATGAGGGCCAGTGACTCCTGGTGTCCTGTATTCTTAACATACAATACAATTAAATCTGCTTAAAAATAAGGTGAAGATTGTGCTCATGTTTTGAATGTACCTACAGGTCATTCAGAAGCTTAATAATGTAAATGTTTTGTCAGCTCTTCTTCTTTTTTACATGGGATCGTTATCAGTTTTTTGAGATGCCCACACTCATTATCAACTGAACATTAGATACACAGTGTACTGTGAACGCAAAAACAAGACAAGTAAAGGTGCATGTAGCTTTGCTAGAGTATCATAGAAATTAAAATGTAAATGTAGCAATTTCTGGGAAAGGCAAAGCAAAGAGGAAGAGTCAAAACACAGTAATAAAGCTTCAATAAAAACTCATCAAAAATAAGAAATGTTCAATGACTGAGAGAAGTGAAAATCACATTATGACTTGTATTTGACTTAAACAATTAAAATTAGTTATGTTAGTGCCATTACAACTATCACCAACCAAAAAGGACCCTCTCAGCTGAGGACAAAGCGCAGCACAGCATAAGTTAGCACAGCTATACATATATAGTACTCAGATTTCCACTAGCCCAGGAAATCCAATGTAAATATAAATGTAGGCTAATTATATTGGGCCATGACCTTAACAATAAAGTTACTGGAAATCCATTCTGTATATTATATGCTGACTTTTGTTTTCTAAAACTGACACCATGTGCATGATATTGTACAACAGCTTTCTGTTGGTTTACAGTATGTAGAGCTTGGAGCAGAGTCTAACATTTTTGGTTCAGGTTTTTGCTCAAATTTAAGATGCTCTGCTTGACCTCCTGTAACATTGATATTTTGGTGAATTTGAAAATAGAAGAGCCTTAATTATAACTCTTCTGCCTTACTGGCTTTCATTTTAAAAAGTGTTTTTTTTTTTAACAATTTCCCAGCATTAAAATAAACACCAACATTTTTGGAAAGCTCCAATGCAATGAAGAAGTTGTAATATAAGAATCTTCCTTCTGAGAATCTGAGTTGTTACTGGAATAAGAATTAAATCCTTGACGATCAGAATCACTAAAATACATATATATGTATATGTATATATAAATATAAATATACTGTATATAAAGCTAAACTCTGACCAGTGCCCCATAGACTCTATTTTAAACTCCAAGAACATTCACATGTCTTTTATATCCTGTATAAAAATGCTTTGCTTAAGGACACAGTTTCCTTGACAAATTAATGTAAAGTATACCATGACTGTGAAAAAAGTTTGACATGAAAAATACCAAATTTATCCTTCAATGTATCTCGTAATGCATGAAAGGGTGTACCCTAGTTCACCTTTATTTGTGGCTCTTACTTAATGCTTCTTGCTGCTAGGATGAGTGCTGATTTTGTGCAAGTACTCGCTGAATGAAACAGTTCAGAAAGTTAAATGGACAGTCTGTTTTACAAAGGAAACACAGAGCAAGTACTTGTAAAATGCTTGATCCAAAAATGACAGATGCCAATAAGCCAAAGATCTTCCTTCGGTTTACTGTCTAACTAGAGTGTTATATTTTTTTTATTTGCTAAGTAGGTGTTTTGGTAAAACTTTTGAAAACCAGACTATTTAAGATGTACCTTATATTTAAATCCATGGCAGCTGAAGTTCAGCTAGCTTAGCAATTACAGTAAAATGGTGGAGTGTTTAACTATGAAGAATGTTCTTTAGAACCGGCACTCCCAAAAGAATATAAAAGACACATTTTGTAAGAGTGATTTTTATATCCTGAAAGGATATAAAAGTAATATTTTGTAAGAGTTGTTTGTGCCACCACACAATTTAAACCTAGCAGCTTTGTCAGCATAATAACTCATCTTATATGCAGAGCTGGCTGCTATAAGCTACAAAGCACTCCCAGCCCAAGTGATAAGGCTCTAGAGAGCAAAGAGAAGGCCAAATGCATCTGCACTGAGACTTCAGCCATTTTGGTCAAAAAGAATACTGTAGAATGCAATGTTCACACAGATGTTAAACTGAATGATTTATTAAATGCAATGATATTTTTCAGAAAGCTCAACACTCTCCCCTCACCCACATTCCAGTGAAAGACAGATTCACAGTTCACAGTAGGTATGTAACAAATTCTTCTTGCAATTTCACACATCTGTGGGTCACGTGCAGGCTAACACATATAGAGAGAAAGATGAGCAAGAACAAAGAGAAAAACAAAGTGGTAAGATTTTCTGGGCTGATGAACCTACCTGCCTAATACGTATTGAAAGGTCTTATTCTGATGAGAATTGTTAGACTCTTCTGTTTTTAAACCTACTTTGACTTTTTCTAAGCTTTACTAGTCCTACAATCTTACTATTCACTATTACTAATAATGGTTTAATGTCTCATTTGGATCATTATCCATCCACTATGATAGACAGATAAAATAATCCTGAAGTGTCAATAAGGAACTTCATCTCTGACTGAGCTGCTTTTAAGATCTGGGGAGCACATATTGTGGACAATCGGGCTACTATTTCTTTTTCTAGAGCTGATTCAATTACAGAGAAACCAATTTTCAAGCAGAAAATAAGTTTGAAGAAGCAGGATCTGCTGCAGGCTGCTGAAGGTATGCACGATGTTACATATTGTATTTCACAGTAGCAGAGACCTTTAAAGCTCGGAGACTTACTTGTATAATCAGTGAATCATCTTGCAGATCATTCACAGAGCACGTCAGTGATGATGGAGACACCTGTGGATTTTTTTTTTATTTTCGGTAAAAGACAGCTGGTGTCAAACAAGTGAAGAAGTTTATCGCGTTTGCAGTCTGCCTTTAGAAGATTCCAATATTGTTCTTTCACATTCAAGAGTAAAGTATATTTAAATGGAGTTTTCTGAGTATTCTTTGTGCAACTCTGGACCTGAAATGTGACAACATATAATACTAAATTAATCTAATTTTAGGGACCTAAGAAAATACATACAGTACATACTGGGTGGCACACAAAATAGTAGTCCTCATATCATGGAGTACGCACGGATAGGATCTTCAAGACACACCCGACTATTGTGATAATTGCCCAGTTGACTTTTGAAATCTTCTTTCCATACAAACCAGCAGCAACCCTTGGGGTACAGGTGGGCATGTTTCTTTGTTTTGGTGCATTGCACACAGAGCCAAGAGTGCACCATGTTTTCACAAATTACTGAACTGCACATTTCACAAGACCACTCACAATGGGATTGTGTTCCACAGGTCCCTCACATGACAATCTGATGGAGTCTTAATGAACACACAGCTCCACAATGAAAATGCTCTGTTACAATGAACACAGCATGTCACATCCAAACAAAAGAAAACCAAAGGTACATGACAACTTCCAGCTAGTGTCACTTGACTATAGTTGCAGCTGTTAAAACTATGTCAGGGCTTCTTACTAATAATATGTCTGTACGGATTTTTCTCCAATTACTAAATATTTCCTCAACCAAAAGAAGTGTATTTTATGTTCATTTCTTATTTTAAATTTTTGTATGTGTGCATGGGCTTCGTAATAGTCTAGTGTCCCGTTCAGGGTTGGTTCCTGCTTTACACCTGCTGCATCCAGGGTGGGCTTTAGTCCCAATGCCCCTAAATTGGATTAAATGAAGGGTGGCATTAGTGTGTAGTTACTTAAGAAATAAATAAGTACAAATGATTTGCGTGCTAAAAATAATAAATAAAGATAGATAAACAAACAAAGCCGATGAACGTTATACAGCTGAAATGTTCTGCCACAAATATGTTTCTTCTTATTTTGTCAGTTTGGTAGTAACCTTAAAGTTTATACATCAAAATATATTTATATATATTCATATATACAGTCATATTTTGGTCCGCTAGAGAGTTCAGCCTTGTACTCGTTGTTGAGGAGTCCAGGTGTCTGAGAGCTCATCAACAGAATGCACTGAAAATGCTGCCACCAGAACACACTCTGGGAAGTCACACTACACCAGTGGGAGGACAAAGAGCTGTAAAGTTGAGTTTCATGGTTTACTATGCTGTCTCCTAGCTGTCACTTTATGTAAGTATATTGTATATGGGTGTATGTATTTATAATTGTTACAAACTGTATTCACTGCATATACACACCAATACAATACATGGCAGAGTGGTACAGTGGATAGGGCTGCTGTTTTACAGCTCCGGGGTCCTGGATTTTCTTCTTGGCTCAGTCACTGACTTACAGAGTTTGCACAATCAACATGTTAACTTTGAGGAATTTTCTTTGGGTACTCAGGATTTCCTCCCACATCCCAAACACTTATTCATTTTTCTAAAACTGGCCCAATGTAAATAAATGTGGGTGAGCGCATAAGTGTGTAGTGGGATGGACTGACATCAATTCAGAGTTGATAATTGCACCATGTTCAATGTTACTGTGATATGCTCCAGATTTTAGCAACCTTGTAGTGGGCCATGTGAGTTAAATGTATAAATTGATTTGCTTTTGATGTTATTTAAATTAAGCAAATTCTAGGAATATAAATCAAAGCTCCCTCCTTTTCTTTACCATAATCTTGGCATGTTGAGATGTCTTGCAAGCTCCAGATATCCCTCGGGCTATATTGTCTGAAACCTTGTGCTCATGGTATGTTTTTATGTATGGAAAATTCATTCAAAGGGAGGGATTGGAAAATGAGCAATCCAAAATGAACTCTCATGAAGTCAAGAGAATTTGCCTTTCAATAGAAACCTTAGGATTCAACACAAAGAGTCACTAAGGTGGAAATTAAACCCTATTCCCTTGCGCCTATTACATAACCAGCTTAAATTGAAAAAATGTAATTTTCTTATGTACAGGTATAATCCGTTAAACAGAAAATTGAATAATATATTCCTTTAGATAACCATTTAAAATAGGGGCTTTAAAGGAGAGGAATCAAACTCCGATCATGGAGAGCTGTGGTGGCTGCAGGATTTTATTCCAGCTACTTTCTCCATGAGTATTCAGTTACTGCTTCTAACTGAAAATACTTCACCTGGGTAATTTTTTTATTGACTTGCATGTTAAGACTCAGACCTCTTAATTGTTTGTTTAATATAAAGTGAGCCAACATATGAACAGCTAATATGGAGTCCTCAAAATCCAACAAATTTCTTAATCAGAAGTTAATTCTCACTGTAAGTGAAACCATATATTTAATTCCATGGCTTGTTGGTGGTCATATTCTGCCATAGAAGACATTTTCAAAACTGTATGCTGTGGACCAAAAGAGTTCGGAATTTCTCAAATTTTCAACTAATGGACTCAAAAGTGCAAATCATATTGGATTAGTTTGTTCTGTTAAACAAGTGTTTGTTCCACTGAACAGTGTCATCTCCAGGCAGAGGAGTAGCTTCAGTGACAGACTTTTGTCACTGTCCTGCTCCACTGACAGACTGAGGAGATCATTCCTCCCCCACACTATGTGACTCTTCAATTCCACCCGGGGGAGTAAATGCTAACTTTTTTCATTTTTATTACTATTTAATTTAATATTGTTTCTTTGTATCAGTATACTGCTGCTGGATTATGTGAATTTCCCCTTGGGATTAATAAAGTATCTATCTATCTATCTATCTATCTATCTATCTATCTATCTATCTATCTATCTATCTATCTATCTATCT
>JANRMT010062796.1:38258325-38283616 GCA_026402145.1 Polypterus bichir lapradei
ATGCCGAATGTCTCTTCAACACAAGTCCTGCAAATACTGTGGCAATTGAAACAAACCATGAAACTCAAACCGATTATGACAGCAGTAATCCAAGCTGTGAGATTTGAAACAAGATTACTGTTCACATGGCCAACTGTAAATTGCATGCTCAAGAGTAAGCTCAGCGCACAGCTTGGTCATATTACAACCGGAGGGCCGAACTCACAATGTGTTATACAAAAATATCCTTAACAAATAATTATTGGCATATTTTCCCTCAGTTTAAAAAGGTTTAATTTTCTTCTTAATAAAAATTTTAATGCAATACTTCGCCGCTGCAAAGCGCGGGTATTTTGCTAGTTAGTAATAAAACAAACTATATTTTCTCCAACACTTCTTAATATTTGACTTTAAAGCATATTAATAATGGCAGAAATGTTAGTATTGCAATTTACAACTTTAGAGAACTAATGCCTGTATGATGTGCATGATTTATTTCAATAAAGGAAAAAATACTTTCTATGATGCCTAATGTTAAATTGGCAAATATGGACATAGAGTTTTATTTAAGGATTCCATACACCAATGGAAGGTATGATCGCACAGTGCTTACTGTTGAGATGGATTAAAAAACACTTTGTCTAGTCAATATGACTGATGACAAGAGGATGTGAGCTGCTGCTGAAGTGAAGGCAGTTATTAATTTGCTTCAGGGCGGTCACGCAATGAGTGCCAATGTTTCAGCTAAGCACATCCCACAACACATGTGTTCAGATTATTTACACCACAGTGCTGCTCATCTCTGTTGGGTACGCTTATTTGACAGGCTCCATTCCTGTCATATGCGTGGTTTTGGTGCCTGGCTATTTTCTTTTTTGTTGGTGGGTAACAGCAAATAAATCTAACTGACTCTTTTAAATGGTGGCTTTGGGGTGTTGCCAGAAGCAGTGAATATTTTATTTATACAACTAGGCAATCCAGTGAACAACTGAGCTTGTTGCTTTGAATGACTATAGTTTGTTTTGCCATTTTTGTGTAACTCTCTTCTTTAAAGAAAGGGAATGATACGTTTACTTATCCAAAAATGTAAAAAATGAACACTCTCCATTGTCATCTTTAGTGGTATCTTGTCATCCATTAAATAATTATTCATGACAGGTATACCTGGTATCATTTTCTGGGGGACTAAAAAACTATAATTTTTCCAACCTTGACTCCAGAAAAATCTGGAATGCCATCTTCAGCATGCTCCACTCAATCCACATGCCACTGGTTTTGCACAGTGCTTGGGTAGATGGGCCACACCTGAAAGAAAGTCATCCAATAACTAACTCTTCTTAATCCAGTTCTACTGTGGTGAGAATCTGGAGTCTATTCTGGCAGCATTAGGGGCAAGCCCTGAATGAACCTTGATGGGGCAACAGTCCACAATGGTACACACTTACTGACACTTTCAAATTGGCCCAATTAGAGGTGTCTATCAACCTGTTCTACTTGTCTTTGTGGTGTGGGAGGAAACCAGAATAGAAACTTTAATCAAGGATACTACAGAAAAGCTAAGGTTGCATCATTCATAAGAAAAGTCACAGTATTTTCTTCATAATGTCTAGCAAGCTTTATTACTTTTACCTTATGCATAGCTGGGATGTCATACATTTTAGATATTAAGCTCCAATGCAGTTGTGTACTACATGTAAAACTGATGAGTGAAGCTGATTAGTTTTACAATAGCCGAGCCATGTTATTTGAAATATTACCATCTTTGCATCTGCCTTTGTTATATAATATTTATTAATGCTTTTGGGTTTTAATTTCACAAGTGGTTCTTTTACTCCTCAACACCACATAAACACTAACAAATCTTTCACAAAGTATTTTAATGTAATTTTCCATATTCAAATGATTTTTTCTGTGTTTATTATGGAGTAGTCATTGTACCTTTTGATAGGTAATATAATAACTAAGTAATATTTATGTTTGCCTTATGTGTAAATTCAGCACCCTTCCTCTGCATTTCCGTGTGTGCACATGTTTTAACCAGTGCTCCCTCTCTCGAGTGTGTTCCTATAAAACCCGCTTCTCAGACTCTGTCATTATTTTTAAGGCATCTTTCTCATCCCCTATCCGGTTTTATACTTGCAATCTTTGAAAGTGATGCTCTCAGGATGATTCATACACTTTTACTCCTCCTTGTGTTTCTCACATTTGCACATCCTCTTTCGTTTCGTCACCAAAGCCAAACTGACCAATCAGATTGCTTAGAGGGACTGGATACACAGAACTTAGCATTTTATTACATAAAGTAGATTATTTCACCTTGTAACTTAACCTAGTTAACGTGATTACTGAGCTATATGATCACCAATTCTTGAAACAATCATAAAGACTGGATTTCGTATTGGTGGGCTTGAACAATATTTTTTTAAGTACTTAGAAGTTGTAAAAGTGGCTATAGACAGCCTGTCTGTTGGTAATAGCCTTTAAAGAATATGTTTGATATTTTTTAAATCGAAGTTATTTCTTCACAAACTTGGTATATATGCATTTAACACATATACTGTAATTGTGTTCTAAAGTTAAGCTTTTTCTCTACATTTAAAAAAATATCTTGCCCTCACTAGCATTTTACAACAGAGATTCATGGGGCATGGAGCACCACTGGAAAATAAAAGCCTAAAAACTTACCACTGAAGTGGGAAACATTTCAATATAACAAAACATGCCTTCTGTGTTTCCTATGTATGTTTGTGAAAACGAAAGGGATCTCGAAATAATTATTTTGTCATATATTCCTGGTAATATTTTTCTCATGGTAAGGATATATTTCCTATTCACTTGCGTGAGTTCTCATACATATACAGAAGTAAATCAAAACAAAACCAACCACATGGCCTGAAAAATTTACTGTGATTTGATCGTTCAAAAGGAAGTTACTCCCAGGGCAGTGAAAGATTATTGTGGAGGTAGACAAACACTGAGACGGTGTGCACAGCTGGTCTTCTCATGGCTGAATCTCATAATACCAGTGTTTTTTACGTGCAAATGTGACATGTATAAACTAATTTACAAATGTGTGTGTAATAACAAGATGCAAGTCAATAATTGACAATGATCTTGGGCGTATTAGGTAAGTTTATAGGTTTCTACCTTCCAGTGATGTCCCCATGCCCCGTTGACCTTCATTGTAAAGCGGTGGTGAGGCTAAAATATTTCAAAATTTACACAAAAGGCTTTACTTTAAAACACAACTTCACTTGGCAAATGTATATATAACAAGTTTGTGAAGAAAAAATGTCGATTTGGAAAAAAAACAAAACTTATCCTTTAAGCTAGTTCAGCTGCCATTAAGGTAACAAAGAAGAACTGTGTTAATCTAGAGTTTGAATTGGTGCTTTACACTAGATGGGAAGACTCTACAAGGAAGCTAACTTCATTTTTTATGCATATAAATGTAAATGAGTCGCCCTTTTTTCTACTGTACACATTTTGTAATTTATAATATACAGTATTAGGCAGTCAGATCTAAAATATGTAAAGGCAGATCTATTGTGAACAGATATACTTTCACCCATTACTCCTGTCTTGTATCAGGGTTTGCTAACATCTGAGCCCAGTATCACACTATTTTTTGCTTAACTCATATATTTTTTAAAGTTTGTTTGCATTTTTTCATTGCAATTGTAACAAGTTAGCTGGCACTAAAACAGATGCAGTGCCACACAAACACCTTGGCATGTAATGTTTAATCCTCATTTTAGAAATAGAAATGTATAATGTGTTTATAAATTATTATACTTTTGTTTTTTTTTACACTTATGAATAACTAATGATAGATGTAACACAACATTCTTACATCTGTTTTATCCAGAGTGTATCCAGTAGCAACAGAACCCAACTTGTAAGGAACAGCAGTTCATCACAGGGTTCATCAATAGTTTGGGTCAATTTGTATTTACCAGTTAAACCAACACACACATCACTGGAATGTAGAAGAAAAGGTATGCAGACATGAGAAAAATGTGCAAACTCAGCATAAACAGCATCCATGTTTGGAACCCAGGATTCAGCACAAACCACTGTGCCACTCTGAATCAATGTGTCTCTAAGTATTAAATGCAGCTTAATGAGTTTGCTTTAAATCCATTTTAACCACTACTTTGGTTTATTTAAGGCATCTCTCCCCATCATTACTATGATTAATCTGAGCAGCTCTGCAAAAAACAGTCTGGCAAGAAAAGCAGATATTTAGGGCTAATTAAAAGCAATGTACATTCTAGCGGCTGACTTACCCTTTTGGGAAGTCCAAAGCAGTATGCAGGTGAAGGAACGTCTAGAGCACCAGTCTAGTCTGGTCATAGTCATAGATGATTTCTACCTTCTTTTTTGTTTAAATTAGTAATTAAACACATTAAGTGTTTTATTAAAAATGGTTTATTGTTTAACAAGATACAGTATATTAAATAGGGAAAATGCCAGGCTGAATATTTTAAATGTCAAACTGGTTTTGCAACTAGAGTAAATAATTCTGTTTCTGTCAATATGGTTTGAAAATTGTGGAATAGGCTTAATTACGATGTTGATGTGGCAAAAACTGAAGTCTAAGTGACATTTTAAGTGTATCCAGTAGGTGTTGTGAAAAGTACTATTTCTAACATATTTTATCCTATGCTTTACAGCATTTAAAAACACTATTCCTAAAAAGATGGATAGATAGATAGATAGATAGATAGATAGATAGATAGATTTTTATTTGTCCCCAAAAGGTAATTAAAGTTTCACAGGAACTCAAGGAAAATGTAAATATTATAACCACCACTACTTTCCAAACACACACAAGAACCTCTTGCTTGAACAAGAGAGCAGCTGCTGTCTGATAACGGGATTGTAGATGAAAGTAAGATGTATTCAGATCTGCCCAGTGGTGTCACAGATTTACATTTAAAGACATTACCATTTGGGGTGGCACGGTGGCGCAGTGGTAGCGCTGCTGCCTCGCAGTTAGGAGACCCGGGTTCGCTTCCTGGGTCCTCCCTGCATGGAGTTTGCATGTTCTCCCCGTGTCTGCGTGGGTTTCCTCCCACAGTCCAAAGACATGCAGGTTAGGTGCATTGACAATCCTAAATTGTCCTTGGTGTGTGTGTACCCTGTGGTGGGCTGGCGCCCTGCCCGGGGTTTGTTTCCTGCCTTGTGCCCTGTGTTGGCTGGGATTGGCTCCAGCAGACCCCCGTGACCCTGTAGTTAGGATACAGTGGGTTGGATAATGGATGGACATTACCATTTGAATAAAGCAGGTTTAGTATGTTATGTCAACATCTGGAACATGATGGCAGAATTTTGTCAATTCCAAAGTTCCCCTGGTTGAAGTCACCAACATTCATCTTTAGATTGTTGGTTACAGAGTAAAAAGAATAAATATTAACAAGGATGATGTAGCTGTCCCCCTAGAAAATGATGTAGAAGAACTCATTCAGTATTTCAAAGTCTGGATTACACATTTTCATTCTAAATGTAATGTGCTCAATTTTTTACCATTGGTCATTCAAAATAGTCTGAAATTAGAAGTTTAATCTGGTTCTCGGCAGTGCCTAAAACCATAGTGTTTGTCATGAGATGTGACAGTTCATCCCAATTATTTAAAAGTGTTCAAATGTCATTATGTGGGGGTGGGGGCAGAGCTGAAACCTTTCCAACCTTACTTTTATCCTCAGTCCAAATTTTTGCCCTTCCATTGTACAAGCTACTCCTCTGAGGCGGTAGTGTTACAAGCTAAGTATAAGAATATGTATTATTTCTGACATTATGTTCCGCACAGTCTTTCATATTGTCAGATGTTATAGATGTAAGGTAGCCTTCTGATCTTCTACTTTCTACATCTGTCAAGTTTGCAGGTTGTTCAAAAGATATTTTAAATGAGTCAGGCTTCTAAGCTTCTGATGACAGCAGCATATCTATGGAAACCTTTTTTTTCCTAACATTTGGTCTCTGACTTTTTGCTATAAGTTACTATTTTTAATGGATTTTTAAATTGAGGATATGTTGCTGTCATTGCTGACCAGAGCTTCAGTTCATCTCATTTGCCTTGTAGACGAGTTGGGAACTTAGGAAATGTCATAGGTTGAGCACGGAGTATCTGAAGGCTTCCTTACATTTACAATAACTCTGAATGTAAGAGACTTATGAGGAATATAAAATGGGATATATTAAATATTCATGTACCCAGCTGGTAGCACTGAGATCATTACTGACAGTGAAGCTATCTCACACCAAATCAGAGGAACAGTATGTCAAAGGATGGCAATGGCAAAGATCTGGAGCGAGGATAAAGAAAAGTTTAAAATGAGTCAAAACTAGCCAGCCTTGATTTCTTTTAAAGTTGAAAGAACTTTCACATCTCATGGTGTGTTAGGTATCGTGGCATTTTGGATATTGCAGAGAACCAGCTTAAACCTATTTCATATACTATTTAATGCTGGATGGGTTACATCTAATGTGACCAGACAGAATGGAAAAAGCAGAAGCGGGTCTGGAGTCGGGAGATTTGAATCAGATATATATTTGAAAACGCAAAGACATTACTATTAAGGCTAGACAGTGTGATCCAGACTTTAAAATGCAGTCTGAATTTGTTCACAGCACCAACTAGGAGAGGGCTGTATCACCTTGTTGATGCTTATTTTTAATCTCGGCAACAGAAATGATTCACTGCATTGTAAACATTCTAAAGATGAGTGATTCCACCAGGCAACTTTGGATTGAGAAGACTTATACAGAGCATGTTTCTTTTGTGGACTCTCTACTGTATTCATATGTTAATGCATTTAAATGTATACCTGTGGTACATTTGGGCAGTTGGACAGGTCTCACAAATGGAAAGAAATGTCAAAATATATGGCTAGTAGTGAGTGGAACATTGTCCATCTTTCTGGCCTTCTGCATAAAATCACCTAAGGCAGTCTGCTGGTTCAGTCTCTGTTGCCTGGTTGGCACCTGGACATAACTAGTTGAGTTAAACAGTGAAAAATGATGGTTATGCTGTAGTTGCTAAATTATCTTATCATTGGTAAAGCAAGAAAAATTGAGACCAACTGACGATTGTTTTCAATTTCTAGTTAACTTCTGTAAAATAGCCACACAAACATTTTTGATTTGTCCTTGAGTCTTATTGCTTACATGGATAAATTAAACGATCATTTCATTGTTATAAAATCTGTCAATATTTGCCATTCCTGAAATGCTACTTCCAAGTAGAAGGAAGACAAGTGACAACAACTAGACCCTGGATGGATCATCCAGTTTTTCCAGTTTACCTACCTTCACATAGAAGAAATACGCTGTGCCTGGGTTCTGTAAAAAGGAAAGAAAACAAACTTGTTTTATGGTTGTTTTATGAGCTCTGTACAATCCACTTTTTATTGTCAGAAGACATAGTTAATGAAATCTAAACATATATATATATATATATGTAGAGCCAATAATTAGTTTAATTTCCAAATGATGAAATAATTCCAATAATGTTTATTGACATGATGACGTGACGTAATGATGGGTCCAGTTCGTAATTAATTATCAGCATCATATTGTGCATTTATTTCTTTGCTATGAAGTCACTGTTTTATGATTTCATTATGATTTTTTTTTCTATGCTTTGTACATTTTTTATATGTGCTTCCTTTAATGTCAACTTATGTTTTAGAGGTCAAAGAATAAAGATGTCACATTTATTTTGGATTGGAATATTTTTTCACTATATTAAGAACATATTTTTTTGTTTTGGGTGATGCTATTTCATGCTCTTTGTTTCTTGAATGTTCCTAAATATGGTCAATAGGTTACTGTGGGGGATGGAATAGCAGGCTGCTTGCTGCTTGTCTTTATCGACACATTTACAGGACAAAAGATGCTGACGGAGAGGTGTGAATGGATTTAAGGTGGGCCGGATTTACGAGTTTTCTCTTAGGCTCTGGTATTTCTAGTGTTAAATAAATGTTCTGAAGTCACACATTCCTAAGCTCATATTGAAATAGATAAGAAAGACAGCTAACAAATAATCTTATTGACTGTGGAAAGTTACTATAAAATTTAGAAACTTAAAGTATTTAGCTTATCACATGATTCAAGCTACACCATATTTTAGGTAAGGCTGACAAACAATCTTTGCTTTATAACAGCAATATATATGTATGTGCATGTGTGTGTAAAGATATTAAAAAATCAATAGAAAATTCATAAAAAATAAATTCCTTTAAAGTATAAAGGTCAGCATTGCCAATGCTGCATTGGTTTGTCTAAGTTTATGAATACTGTAAGAACTCATATGTTTTGGCTAATACGTTTCATTTCTGTTTGTTGACTTTGTTTTTTTGAAAACCCCTTTTAGTCAACATGAAAGAGTGGCTTAATTAATTTAGTTTTGATGCATATTTTGTTCTAATACATTTCATTTCCCAGTCCTCATCTGTGTGAGCATCCACTGAGTAAAGACTTTGATGTAATTCAATTAGTATAAGCACTTTGATCTTCAAAGGTAAGTCTCATTAACATAATAAAACAATCTTCTTGAACGGTTTTGAATTGCTTATAGTTTTTTAATTTTGTGGAAATACAATTTACTTTTTGGTCACCCACTTTGGTTTTGTTAGTTGTGTTTGCTTTTATGTTTATTGACAGTGTGATTTATAAAACTTCTGTATGCACATAAAGAGGCTTGAAACGTGTGTACACAACTTTCCACGCAAAAATCAAAATTTATAAAAGAAAACTTGATGAGAGAGCTTGTAAATAAATTTACGGCAATTCCGGCTCACTCATACGCAACATTTGGAGAGTTAATATCCTTGATTAAGGCGGAATATGCAGCCAAGCCAGCTAAAAGACAACTCACAAACATTTTAAACCTCAAAAGTGATTAATATGATGTACAGACTCTATTATTGTTGAATTTAAGAGGTCGAATGCTGCAAATGTGCACTAAAGAACTTTTTTTTTCTGAGTAGTTTAATTCATCTACCTATTGTCTCAGGGTTAGAAACCAATGCAATTACTTTTTGTCAGTAATTGCATTAAGTAACATATCTGTTTTGCTAGAAGTCATAAACTGACTATTGAGGCACTGCATGTAGCTTCTGTATGGTGTGGGTGTATAGGCCCACATAAAAAGACAATTTGCAGCAGTGTCTAGCTTTCAAAGTGTGTAATTGGAGCACTTCACTGTAATCACACTCAAAGCGCTTTAATGAGAATAGGGCTGCCAACTGTCCTCATTTTTAATGCGCCATGGACTGTCCGGGAGGGATTTATAAAATTTTGAAAATGTCCATAATTTTGGCTCCTAAAATGTGAAAATCTCCATATCCTTATCAATGGTAAAAATTGAAAGCTGTATACCAATCAGCATTTGCGGAAGTAGTGCGTACACTTTTTTCCCCAGAATCTTCACTTCCATTCCGGTAGTAAAAACACAATTTGTCAATATATGTTGTGACAGATTGGGGGCGCTATCACTCCCTTGAACCCTTGTCCAATACGCCAGACACCAGATAAAAGTCCAAAAGTAGACTATATTTATTCTGCACAGTGCACAAAGCACCCTCCTCTCCACAATACTCATTAAATAAATCTCAATAATCACAATAAACCAATCCACCACTCCCAGACGCATTGCCACCCTTCCACTCAGCTCAGCTCATTGTCTGGGAGCTCCCACAATCCTTTTATATTCCCTGACCCAGAAGTGTTCCAATCCCCAGTCCATGTGATCTCCTATCACTTCCGGGTCAGATAAAAAGTCCTTTTCTTCACCCCGGAAGCATGTCATTCCCCTTGTCCGTGTGACTCGGACGTACTTCCGGGGCGTAGGGTAAATAGACACTGTTCTTCCCTGCAGCATCTCCGAGTGGCCCCCATGGTATCCAGCAGGGCTGTGAATAAAGACTCCAATGTCCATGATGCCCTGCTGGTCTTCAGGGCACCTCCATACTGCAGGGAGGGCTCCACCTGGCAGCGTGGGGGTACTGGCCGGGATAAGTGGCTGGCCATACATCACAATGTCCAACCTGGCTTTTTCACTTAATCATTTAAATTCAACTTTATCTTCTTGGCGAGTAGACAGTTCATTATAAATGTTGTTCCTTTCCTTAATTGTTTGTTATCCTAATTTACCATAACTAAGTGAATTTATTTAAAATCGAAATTACAATTTCACGTTTTCTATACAAGATCTTATTTTCAATTCTTCTGTCAGCAGCTTGGTTAAACAAAAATTTCATACATCCAGGTACAGGCCGTCGTATTTAAGTGCGAGTAAGTACTGCTTTGTAATATTTTAATGGAAAATATTGTTATTACCGCCCCTTGTTCCAAAATGGATTTATAATTGTAAGTCCATCCATCCATTCATTATCCAACCCGCTATATCCTAACTACAAGGTCACGAGGGTCTGCTGGAGCCAATCCCAGCCAACACAGGGTGCAAGACAGGAAACAAACTCTGGACAGGGCGCCAGCCTACCACAATAATTGCAAATGAATGAGTCAACTATTAAAGTTTCAGTTAATTAAGAAAAAAGCACACATTCTGCCATTTAAATGCAATATCTTTTTAGTTATCAGTCAAGTAATAAGTCACTTCTTCAAGTAATTTAATATTTTCATAATTCCTTCATTTAAATAAATTCAAGAATACTAATTATGCCAAAAAGAAAGTGCAAGTTCACAGACTACATGAACAACAAATATCCTTGTTTGTAAAATGGTAGAACAGATTCAATTAAGGAGCTAATGCTCACAAGATTAAATTTCAGTAGCATGCTATGTAAAGATTTATATTTATATTTATCCAAGAACCCAGATTTACTGAGAAAAACAGCTTCAGTGGAAAAAAATAAAAGAATGTAGATAAATGCAAATAAACTAAATTGAAAAGAGTAAAATTATTTTTATTCTACTAGAAGTGAATTTACCATATGTATCATTTTTTGCAAGTTTACAACAGTTAAGCTATCCAAATAAGAATGGAAGGAATGAAGTCTGCTAATTTAGAGGCTTGACATATTCAAAATATTTAATGGGTTATTAGTTTGCCAGTGACTGTGATTGTGGCCATCATATCATAATTATAGTCATAAAGTGCTACTAAAGGTTTATATCATTTTAAAAAAACATTTGTATTATGGCATCACAGGGAAAGGTGTCCTCAAAAGTTCTCATTTTTTGATCAAAATGTCCTCATTTCCAGAGAAAGAGAGTTGGCAGCCCTAAGTGAGAATGAAGTTGCTTTTGTTAGCCGTAAGCTGTTACATTCCAATAATGTACAAGTTGTCTGTGATGCCAAGATGAAACTGCAAACATCATGTCTTGGTGGCCTGGGTCAACCTGTGATTCATTTATTTTGAAGCAACATTGTTTTGGCAGAAGATTTCCTGATAGTTCTATAACAGTAGTCATGTCACTACATGTACCAGGTGAGACTGACTACCCTCTCAGCCATTAGCATCTTACTCCTTTCCCTAACCCCCAGAGCACAGAAGAGAAGTGCTACAATGCAATGCAGAGGGCACCACAAGACCCCTTAGTTGCAGGTGCCGGTGTCTGGACGTGTCAGGTGGGAGGCTGCTCTACCATCCAATGAAGGTCTGCAGCTTCATGAGTGCATATGTATGAGGATGATTAGCATATTCCACATATGGTTGTTTCAGGGTGGCAACCAGACAGAGTTTGAAGTGCGTTTATGTAAGCACATTTACAAGATGATTGTGATTTATAAAGAGTAAACTGAGTACAGAGGTGCATACAACAGATTTTATAAGTCAGGTATATTTTTTTAAGCATATGCATTTTCCTGTTTTTTGGCGTACGCATACTTTTACGCTTGAATCCACGCAAAGTTTTATAAAAGAGAACCCTGGCCCTTTTTCATGTTTCTTTTGATATTCCTCCTTTACTTCTGTCCCTTTTTTATTTTTGCTCAGCACAATCACCCTTTGGATAGCAGTAAAATTATTTTGCTGGTAGTGTCATGCTGTAAGTAGTCACCAATTAGCTAAAATTACATGGGAGATAATTTCATTTCATAACATTGTGTTTTCCACACAAATAAACCTTTGCCTATTTTCTTCTTTCCTGTTAAAAGTGTGTGTGAAACTTAATGATAAAAGGAAATCACTGAACATGCAAAGCTGTGAAAAAGTGGTGTGAGCAAAAAACGCAATATTTGTTTACAATGTACCACAAGATTCTTTCTTCATAAATCAAACAACTCTTGGCAGCATATGAGGTACACCAATTAAAAATACATTGACCACAATAAGCAAGTGTTACTTTTAGAATCTGTTGTTTGTTTATTTAAGAAGTACGTCATGAACACATTCAGTTGGATTATTGCTTAATCAAGGGAGTCAAGGAAGTCAACCCACTTTTGTAGAAAAATCCAAGGAAACTAAACACCGTGATGGATTAATCCATGGGCTTTAAAAGTTCATGTTACACCCCAGTGTGGAATGACAATGTGAAATAGCTTTAGAAGTAACACACAAGATGCTGCAAAATGAAAAACCTCACCTGGAGAGAGGCATAGTGACCTTCTTGGGCTCTGCCTGCAGAACAACATTTTGGGTTCTGTTTGCTTATCAAAATGATAACATAGAATTTCTATATTAGTAAAAACTTAAATACCTATTGCATTATTATATTGACATTTGGCAATGCAAGAGAAAAAGGCAACAATGGACCTTGAAGTAAATATTTATTAATCCTCCATGTACAGGTAGGCTTGCTGTCTTCAGATTGCATAAACCTCATGTTGCTGAAATGAACAAACTTTTCTGTAAAGCTATTAACAGCACTTCTCAAATAGATTAATGTGGGATATAACCCTGTGACAATTATCTTATAAAATCTATTATTGATGCCCTTAATAATTGTATTGGTAAAATGAAAAATAAATGTTCTTAATACAGATTAGGAGGACAATGCAGTATAATATGGAACGAGGACTGGAACTTTGTAAGAATATAATATTGACGTTCTAATGTATTGTCTTGTGTGCATAATACAAGGAAATTCTTACTTGCATGTTTCCCACAGTGGTACAATCTCAACAGGAAAAAAAAATATATCAGTGAATACAGCATCAAACATTGAAACAGACATATGAACAAGAAACATGAATGCCACTGTCATATGAGTGACTGTTGAGTAGCTTCATGACCTGTAGATTAAAAACTGCCTAAAGGTTCTGTATTATTTACTAGAATTTAGGAGGGTCAAATGGGACTGCACAGAATGCCTAAAGTCTTTCATTGTTACTGTTAGCCTTTGTAGGCGCAGTGATTTATACAGTACTGTATGTCTTCAACAGAAAGGAGCTGTGCAGCAGTAATATTCTATGCCAAATTCACTACCATTCACCTATGACCTTAAACCCATCCATCCATTTATTTAACCCACTTAATCGAATTACAGAGTCTCAGGGAGCTCGAGCGACCTCAAAGCAACAACCAAAGTTGGATTGGGAGGTAGCAGGATATAACACACTAATGTAAACCAGAATAGTGTGTATTACAGTAAGATTCATATATCACAGAAAAAATGGCAACAGTTTGTTTATTTATGTCTTCTATTTTATTGATGTGAATAAAATAGCTATGTCAACTGCCCTCGTCACATTATAATGATTAATGTTACAAAAACAAAGAAATGCTTAATCATGTCTGTAAACCATAAAACAAATGTGATTTGTCAGAAACACTAATCTTGCCAGAAAAAAAGTAATTTCTGTCCACAATAATGCTGCCGCATTAAACATTCCTACACAAAATGCCTTGCAGTGTTTGCAGTAATTCAACACCCATCTTGACAATAGTATTCTTACCCCACTTTGAAAATAAACATCTATGAACATGCCCTGAACAAAAAGAAAATGTGGAAACATGAGGCAGTGAGGGTGGGAGAAAGAAAACAACAGCTCTTATAAGCTTTGAAATGCATGAGATTTTAAATGAAACGTCTTTCAAACTTTTTCATTTAAGTTGTTCAGAAAGCCTTCAGAAAAATGAACTTGGACCACATTTAGAACTTTATTAGTCCCCTTGGGGAAATCTTACTTTTTACAGAAGCTAGATAGATAGATAGATAGATAGATAGATAGATAGATAGATAGATAGATAGATATCTATCTATCTATCTATCTATCTATCTATCTATCTATCTATCTATCTATCTATAGCTCCCCAAACACCCGCCACAGACAGACGCTAGCTCAAGTCCCTGCCACACACACATCTTTATTTACAGGAGAAATGTATTTATCTCATTCCCCACAACAGCACATTACAATAAGCACAAGGCACCAGTACAGAATCTTTCCTCCTCCTTCCTCTTCTCTCTCTTTCTCATATACAGGTATATACACACACATTATGGTCGGAACAGAGACCAGAATGACTGAAAAGAAAGTCAATTTCTGACTTGGCTGTCACAGTCACGGTGATGCATTAAATAGGTTTATTGCTGTTGGTATAAAGGGGCTCCCATAGCATTTCTTGACACACTTCTGCTAAATAATTCATTAGCTGAAAGTCCTCAGTGTTAGTTTGACAAAGAGAGGATGCACAGTATTGTTCATAATAGGTCTTAGTTTTGTTTTAATTCTCTCCTTCACTGCAACACCCAGAAGGTCCAGAGTGTGTCCCATACTGAGCCTGCCCTTGTAATTAAATTGATTATTTGGTGGGCTTCTCTTGAAGCAATGCTACAAGCCCAGAATGCTACAATACAGAAAATTGCACAGAGATGTAGAAGATCTGAAGGATGTCACTTCCTTAAGTAAAGGGGCTCAGACACCTAAGAAAAAAGAGTCTGCTCTGTCCTTTCTTATATAGTTTCTGTGTGTTCTGAGAGCAGTCTAACCTACCTGATGTGGACCCCCAAGTACTTATTGGAGCGGACTGTGACCGGACATAAAGGCTCTTTCGCATATTGAAAGTCAATAACCAGTTCCTCGGTTTTGCTGATGTTGAGTTGCCAACAGTTTTCTTTGCACCATGAAACAAAGTTCCCCACCTGACTCCTATTCTCTGTCTCATTCCCTTTATCAATACACCCCATAAGTGAAGACTCACATGCGAATTTCTGCAAGTGACAAGATCTCATGTCATATTTATATTCTGAGCTGTACAGAGTGAGGAGAAAAGGAAACAGGACTGTTCCTTGTAGTGTTCCATTGCTGCATTTAGCTTTTGCATTTTGTTGCATTTACTGCATTTAACAGCATGGCATAATGTTGAAATCACAGAAATATTAATGAAATGCGAAATTGTGTTTATTGTTAAAGAATCTGACACAGTGAGAAAAAGATAAAAAGTTGAGGAACCATCCAGGTCCCCATTTATATTGTGGCAAACTGTATTGAAGTACTACTGACAGAGACTTAGCATATCCCTCCTTACAAAATACCATCCTTCTTTTCTCAGGAGTGCATCGCCTTCACTACAGTATTTCCCTGGGGATTGATGGGGGTTATTGATGTGGTGTTCACAACTTGTCATACTAAAGAAAATGTAAAATATCAAGTTAAATCATGCTGTATGAAATTGAGAGGGTTATGCCCCCTACTGGAGTGTCATTCTGACCAGGC
The DNA here is from genome assembly GCA_026402145.1 of Polypterus bichir lapradei. Taxonomy (NCBI): domain Eukaryota; kingdom Metazoa; phylum Chordata; class Cladistia; order Polypteriformes; family Polypteridae; genus Polypterus; species Polypterus bichir. The sequence goes on from JANRMT010062796.1 coordinate 38,273,936, forward strand.
CAATAGCTAAGTTGGGGAATCTGACCAGTCATTAGAGTCACAAGGCCTATCCTGCCACTCCTAGCCATACTACATCAAGAAGCTAAAAGAAGCACTATGCACAGTACAAAAACTAGACAATAAACAGTACACTCTTTATAAGACAATAACAAAACACAAGCCTCTTTTTGCATGTTGATCCTGGAGGGAACATTGGTGTATGAGAAGAAACTGGCCATAGAGAACTGGAAAGATAAAATAAGAAAAGGTCTGCTTTTACTCTCTCCCAAAATAATAAATCTTTGTTCAGCAAATCACTCAAGAAAAGTATGATTTAGTCTTATTAAACAACTCATGTAGCATGTCAGCTATTAACATTTCAGATAGGTTATCTGTCTGCCGTGATTTTCAGCCTATACCATAGTTAAAATGATTTCTGTTTAATTGTGCATATCAAAATTTTCAAATACAGCATTGTTATTGAGAAACATCTAATTTCTCAAATGCATCTCACTGGTTTAAAATCCAGACATCAAAAATTGCATCATTTCTTTTTAAAAAAGGGAAAAGACTGTCTTCTGATGTTTTACCAAAAATGTATTTCTTTAAAATTTCTACCCAAACAAAAATTTGAAAAATGTTTTCCAGAATTGTTTATTGTGAATTAATTACTTCCAAAAATAAGAAACATTGAATTAATTTGAATGAATCCACCAGAATATATTATTGATTTTTTTTCAGCAATTCAAATGTAGTACTTAAGTCATTGCAGTTTTTTTCCAGTATGTCCTGACTCACCAGTACAAGGAAACCACCATTGATGATGCACCATTTGCCTTCTTTGTGTCCAGTTATTCAAGTGGGGTTCCCCCCTGTTTTTGGCCCTACAGACAAAAAAACTCTCATTTCTAGGCCATTTTTCACCATATTCCATCCTTATGATAAAGTGTAAACAAGTAGGTGTCATCAGGAAAAATGATCAGGAGGACTTGAAGTTCAGCATGCCACATTAAATAACCTTAGGGGTTTACCCTGTAATGGGATACGAGAGGTCAAAGTTACTTCCTTTTATATAACGTCAAAAAAATGGGGATTGATAATATAGGTATGTGGAGTGTTGTTTTATGCTGTTTCGACGTTGTTGATCTTAAATATGATGTTTTAGATATTTAATTCTTTACTGGTGGTCCTGATGGTTTCAAATATATGCATGTGAGGTATGAGACAATTTCAAGGTCAGTGATTACAAATATGTTATTTTTGATCCTTTCCTAGGAGGGAGAAAAATGGCAATGTTTATTACAGTTGAGAATAATTTGACTTTAAATATTTAAAATGAAGCAAATATTTTAATATTTCAAATATCTGACCTTCTATTCTTGTTTATTTTGAAGATCTATCTCATGAAGTAAACCGTTGCATTTTAGGCTAAATAGGCTAATTCAGAAGTTTTGTTATTTAAAGCATGTGCTGAATATGCATTAAAGTCACGAAGGTTTCCATTGTCACAAGGAGTTGGATTGAGAAAGATGTGCTTTCACACAAAAAAAGAATGCATATATATTGTAAAATTTATAAAAATGGTATATTCAATCAAGGTAGTAAAGAAAATTTGTGAAACTTTCCATAACTCACTCCAGTTGATGAATCGTTTTGGTTAATTTGTTCAAGAAGTTAAAACACTTTACCAAATACTGTATACTGTACTTCTATCCTTTGGTCTCTTTCATGCATATATAGTGACATGGTTCATCTCTCCAGACCCGAGTTCACCTGTGACATAACATACAGTACTTTAAAATATTTACATTTATTTGCTTGGCAGACACTTTTATCCAAAGCGACTTACAACAGAGGTAAACATAATCAAGTAACATTAGGCGAGGGCCTGTTTGTTCAGCAAGTGTAATAGGACAGATAAGTTGATTGAAGTGAAGAGATGTAAAAACTAATAGCGCAGAGAACGATATGTAAAACACAAGTACAATCTCTAAAAGAAACCTCAACCTGAAAACACTTAAGTCTCCTGAATCAGATGCCTAGGAACCTAAAAGTTACTCACCCATAGAAGATTGCTGAAATTGTGATTTTTTTTTCTTATATGGATTTTTAAATTGTTATTACATTTATCATTTTTAGACTGAATTCAACTAATCTTAGTACCTAGCTGGATAAATGCAAGGTATCTGAATACCTGAAGACTTTAGGCATGCATGACATTTTTAAATGTACACTTCTGTAAATAATATTTACGTTATTATTGTAACATCACTGTTGCCAGTTTGTGTACATTCTGAAGTTAATTAAAACGACATTTCCTGTGTACAGCAAGGTAACTATAACTATAAAAAATCTATCTCTAAGAATAAAGCTATCCACTTTACTCTTATAAGTTGGCTTTAAGAGTATTTTGATCACAGCTCCAAGATGAATGGCACAAATAGACCCATCAGTAGTTTGTCACTAGTATGACTGATGACTGGGCCATATATTGTGATAAACCTCATGTTTATCACACCAGACCACCACTCTACTTACAGTTACCATGGACTTTGTTTCTGTTTGACCCCAAGGGATGTGAACTAGATGCTTACTTAGAACCAAAAAATGTACCTCTGATAAAACTTAATAGGCAGAATATGGACGTTGTTCACAGATAAGCTACCACAGCCTTTTCTTTCTGATATTTTGCACTCTTGCCGACTGCTACACCACACCCTAAAATGTAAGAAGCGCCTGCAAAGGTGGTAAAAAGAGAAGCAAAAAATAAAACAAAATAAAGTCACACTTGTAGCTTTTACTGCAGGGAAGGATTAATTATAGCATAGTTGTTGCTAGATATATTGGGCCTTTAATTCTAATTTCAGTACTGGCACTGTGTAGAATAGCACTGCTGCAGACTTGTAAAACAATGTCAGTTTTTATATGAAGAGACACAGTGGCGACAGAAAATGCTTAGCTCTTGTGTGTAAATAGTAAAAATAACAAAACTGAAATACCCCATTGACACAAGTATTCAGAACTTGGTTTAAAGCACATTTGGTAGCGATTACAGCCCTGAGTCTTCTTAGGTCTGAAATGACAAACTTCACACACCTGAATTTGGAGATTTTTCTGCCATTCTTCTCTGTAGATCCTCTCAAGCCCTATCAGGTTGGATAGAGACCATAGGTAAACAACAATTTTCAGATCTTTCCAAAGATGTTTAATTGAGATCTGGCTAGGCCACACAAGAACAGCCATAGTGTTGTCAGTAAGACACTCCTGTGTTGTCTTTGTTTTGTGCTTTGAATCATTGTCCTGTTGGAAGGTGAACCTTTGGCCCAGTCTGAGGTCCAACAATAACAACATTTATTTCTTTAGCACATTTTCATGCACATGTAGCTCAAACTGCTTTACAAAATGTCAAAGAAAGAGTTACAAGGAAAAAAAACTAATTAAATTATGTAACATAATAATGAATAAGTAACAAAAATAAATGAATATGAGACTTATGACATAGATATATAATATGTAGAGAAGCAGAGTCCTTATTTATAATATTGTATTGTAAGTCTCTAAAGGTGATTCTGATATACTCAGCTGGCCAGGAGGATAGAACAACAAATTACAGATACGCTGAAAACTAAAACTAAATCTGCAGGGGTTCCAATGCCAAAGACAACCCAGCCCAGGTGTTCTACATAACATACACGTACTTTAGTTGCTCCTTATTGTTCCAATGCTTTGGTCCAGAGGATTCGATGCAGTGGGGCTCATGTACAGCTAGATCACCCACCTTCATTCAAGCATCACAGGTGGCTGTGCAGTGCCTTGACCAGGGGGTGGTGGAACATAAGATCCAGCGCACTCAGGTGCAACCCCTTCTGCTTAAAAACAACCCCACCACCATGCTTCACTGTTGGAATGATATTGTGCATGTGATGAGCAGTGCCTGGTTTCCTCCAGACATGGCACTAATCTTGGTTTCATCAGACCAATGTATCTTGTTTCTCACAGTCTAAAAGACCTTCAGGTGCCAAGGGAGCTTCCATGTGTTTTTTTACTTCCATCTGGCCACTTTGTGAAAAAGCCCAGATCAGTGGAGTGTTACAGTGATGGTTGTCATTCTGGAAGTTTCCCCATCTCGACAAAGGTTCTCTGGAGCTCAGTCAGAATAACTATGAGGTTCATGATCACCTCTCCTACCAAGGCCCTTATCCATCAACAACAAGCCAGCTGTTGGAAGAGTTGTGGTTGTTCCAAACTTCTGTTATTCATGAATTATCAATGCAGATATACTCATGGGGATCTTCAATGATACAGGAATTTTGTGTACCCTTCCCCAGATCTGTGCCTCAGTACAATCCTTTCTTATAGCTTGGTTTTTACTCTGATACACACTGTCAACTGTGTGACCTTACTGTGTACAGAGAGTTGTGTGCCTTTCTAAATAATGTCCAGTCAATTGAATTAACCACAGGGGGATTTCAAGCAAGTTCTAGACACATCTCAAGGGTAAATAAAGAAAGCAGGTTGCAACCTGCTAACAATTTTGTGTGCCTTAGCAAAGGCTCTGAACACTTATCTGAATGGGATTTCAGTTTTTGATTTTTAATAAATTTGCAAACTCTTCTAAAAATATGCTTTCCCATTGTCATTATGGATTATTTAGTGTAGATTAAATGGCAAAAATGATCATATTAAAATGAAATTCACTGTAAAAATAAAAGGGAGGTGTCAGAACAAAGAGTTGGGGTTTTTCCTGCACTAACCCTGTTTAATTGAAAACAAAAATGTCATACACAAGAGTGCAAAACAACAGCATCTTCTGTGAGCAAAAGAAAGCTACTTCGGATCATCACAGTCATGGGTCCAAATTGACCACCTTTATAGCACTTTTCCTGAAGGGACAGGGCTTTGATGGAGGATACAGATGCAAGGTCATCGTCCAGCTGCCATCACTTGGAACTGCAGGCGTACAAGGAGATGGTGTTGATAAGAGCACCTCCTGTTGATATTGCTTCTCCTGGTGGTATTGCTTACCTTACCCTGTAGATGTTTTTGAAGTGTGCATGTTTGAGACTACAAGATAAAGTGTTCAGAAAGTGAAGAGATCTAAGTACTTTCTGAATCAACTGTATAAGGCAGAATTACAGTAATAAAACCAAGGAATTAATCTGGAAATGGTGTTCCAAATGATATAAAAATTTATTATATCATTTATTTATTTACATACAGGCCCTTCCCCAACTAAAATGAAACCATCCTAAAAATTGTCAATGGAATGAAGAAATTCTTTTTTTTATGCTCAGTAACAAAACACATAAAAGGGTGCAGAAATTAAATAAATGTTTTGTTTTATACTCTTAGACTGGCTTCATAAAAACAGAAGAACACTCAGCTTTGTTACCCTTCCATTTTCCCTTAAAATTCTTTCTTTATTAAAGGACCTGCTATTATAATATGCAGTATATAGTAACCAACAAGAAAGAGTACCCAAAACATGTATCTTTATCAATAATAAGTTTATTAAAACTAAATCAAGAGCAGAATGTGTAAACAGATGGACAAAATAAAACTCAACAGAGAGGTGTTGAGTCTCTGTCCTCTTAGTGTGGTGGTTGACAAATTTACCTAGTTACCAAAATATAGTGCCACATTCACCTTAGCAACTGTCCCTTTCACTACCCAAACTCTGTTTCTCCTTTTCTTCCTCATCATTCTGGACACACTACTTCCTTCCAAATTAAGACTTTGCCAGTAAGAGGGGTAATATTCTTCAGATTCTCTCCTGGAGCTACAAACAACCTCAAAAAGTCATGTGGTCCTCCCCCAGAGCTCCATCTTGTACCCCAGGTTCCAGGTTAGTGTCCTATTTATTGTCAGTCTGTTTCCAGCACTTTTTTACCCTAATCTGCCAGGTTGAGGCTTTAGATATATATATATAGAGAGAGAGAAATGTAGATAGATACCAGATTGAGACGGATACATTATGGATTATTATATATACAATTTAAGTGATAAAAGTATTCAGATCCCTTCACTTTCTTCACATTTTGCTCTGTTGTAGCCATGTGTTATAATCATTAAAACTCATTTTTACCCACATCAAACACTCGATAATAGTCCAGAATGACAATGTAAAAACAGGCTTTTAGAAACTTTTGAAGTGTTTTTCAAAATACGCACATATATATATATACTAACAAAATACCCGCGCTTCGCAGCAGAGAAGTAGTGTGTTAAAGAAGTAATGAAAAAGAAAAGGAAACATTTTAAAAATAATGTAACATGATTGTTTTGTCACTGTTATGAGTGTTGCTGTCATATATATATATATATACACACACACACATATAAACATATATATACATATACATATATACATATACGTACATATCTACATATATACATATACACACATAAATATATATACACATACATATATACATATATATATATATACACATACATCCACATATATATATAAACACATACATCCACATATATATACATATATATACACATATCTACATATATACACACATATATATATATACACACATACATATACATACACACACACATATATATACACACACATACATATATATAGATATACAAACTACACACACATATATAAACATATATATACATATACATACATATCTACATATATACATATACACATATATATACACATACATATATACATACATCCACATATATATACATATATACACACATACATATGTGTGTGTATATATATATGTGTGTGTGTATATATATATGTGTATGTGTGCGTGTGTATATATATATATATATATATATATATATATATATATATATATATATAGAAATAGTTTTACAGTCAAATAATGCAAAGAATATGCGACACGTGTTTCGCCATAATTCTGGGCTCATCAGGCGTACACACTCACTGCACCCCCTCTCGGGAATCGAACCTCGGATGTCAGTGCTAGAGGCGAAGCCTTTTGCATTGCGCCACGGCGTGTGGTTCGTTTATTTGATAGTATGTAGATCGGGATATATATATATATATATATTGTGGTAGATAGGGGGCGCTCTCGCTCCCTTGAACCCCTGTCCATGACTCCAGACACCAGGTAAAAGTCCAATAATCGACTTTATTAAATCTCCACAGTGCACAAAGCACCCTCTCCTCCACTATACTCATAAATCACAATTAACAAATACAATAAATCAATCCTCCAGCTCCAGGTAAAAGTCCAATAATCGACGCGTTGCCACCCTTCCACTCAGCTCAGCTCGCCGTCTGGGAGCTCCCACAGTCCTTTTATATCTCCTGACCCGGAAGTGTTCTCCATCCCCAGTCCATGTGACTCTCAATCACTTCCGGGTCAGGTAAAAGTTCTTTTCTTCACCCCAGAAGCCCGTCGCTCTTCCTTTGACAAACTTCCAGGTCATAGGGCACAAATAAGTCTTTGGTCCTCCCTGCAGCTCCCTCTTGGGCCCTTTTGGTATCCACCAAGGTCTTGTATAAAAACTACATAGTCCATGACTCCCTGCTGGTCTTCGGGGCATCTCCATACTGCAGGGAGGGCTCCATCTGGCGGCCTGGGGGTATTGGCTGGGATGACAAGCCGGCCACATCTCAAAGTATTCCTTCCCCAGCGGAAAACCATGGTTTTTCGCGTCTTGTCCCCCGAAGAACATCTCCCCCCAAGGTGATCCAAAGACCGGGTCCCGGCGATGCAGTCGACACTCCCGTGCAAACCTAGGAGGAACAGTATAACAATAAATACTTTGGCTCCCTGCCCTCCTAGGACAACCTCTCCACTCGTGTCCCGGTCTGCGGCATTCATAACACAGCCGCGGTCCCCTTGGTAGTCTCTCTCGGCTGGACATGAAGCACCTAGGTACTTCTAGCTCTGCCCCTTTCTCCACTCTGGAGAATTCCCCGGCCGCCTTTGCGCTTTTTTGGCCCTTTTCTACTTTGTCAGGAGACCTCTGTTGTATTTTAGAGATCTCCTGTTTCATCTGGGGCATATCCACAGTCTGAGTCTATCTATGAGATAAAGAGAGACTCTTTACTGTCTGCACCCCTTTAGTTTTATACATGACCGGTGGCGGCGTCTTTAGGACCGCCTCGCTCCGGGAGCTAGCACTATCCAGCTGCCCCGGTTCGATCGATCCTTCCTCCGACCGGTCTGTCATCGTACCGACCTCACTTTTAGGGTACGCCATGTATTGGCACCTGCTACTTAATAAACGCGGGCCCGGATCACACCGCGTCCCTCTATTATGTATGATATGGGTCTCGCTTACCTGTATCGCCGCATTATTCATTACGGGAGGCTGCCCACTAAATCGCCGCACATAGGCCCTCACCTTCTCCAACGGCTCTCTGGCTGCAGCTCCCAACTCCTCAATAATTTTCTCAATGGTCTTCAGGACCTGTAAGAAACTTACTACGGGCTCGATAAGTTTCTTGAGTTCCCGCAAATTAATAACATTATTTACTTCGGCCGGCAGAAGACTCACTTCCTCATTTGCCTTACCTGCCGGCCGGGAGTCAATGAGCTCTGGCACGTGCTCTGTCGGGTCTCACGGAGGCTTCTGGGATTTGGAGTTCTTGGAGACTGTGGTCTGTCTTATTTAAATTTATAACATCCCAACTAGCATTTCCCGACCCTCCTTACCTTTTTGTGGGGTGAGTGGTGCCTCGCTCGCCTCCCCCTTCCCCTTCGGCATGTCCAAGCCCTTTACTTCGGGTACGAAGGCGCAAACAGCGGGACGCGAACCTCCTCCTTCACAGAAAGCACCGGGATCGCTGTCGTGTCCCTCGTCGGCTACCGTCATGCGGAAGTCAGCTCCTAGGTGCTCTGGCTTAGACAGGAGCGTGCCGTTGTCTTCAGGGCAGTTTTCTTTTTCCCTCGGAGCCTCCAGGTGATCATCTCCGAGGTACATGCATGGGACAAAGTGAGTAATAATAAACGGGTTGTTTATGACGTTCCCAGCATGTACCTCAGAGTGATCGTTGCCTCCTGGAGGTTTCTCTGGACTTGAAAGGCAGCTCCTTAACTCCTCCAGAGCGTCGGCCATTGCACACAGGTCACTCCCGCTGACGATATTGCTCTGCTTGCCCTTCCTCTTCCCCATTTTGGACTTGGTTTTTTCGGAGTTTGGCGATGTTGTGGTGAGTCCTGATTCCGTAGTCTTCTCGGGGTTCACTACCCACAATTTTTTGTACAGGTCCTCCGCAATAGACGCTGGAGAATCCTGCCGACTACGCCACTGTGGTAGATAGGGGGCGCTCTCGCTCCCTTGAACCCCTGTCCACGACTCCAGACACCAGGTAAAAGTCCAATAATCGACGCGTTGCCACCCTTCCACTCAGCTCAGCTCGCCGTCTGGGAGCTCCCACAGTCCTTTTATATCTCCTGACCCGGAAGTGTTCTCCATCCCCAGTCCATGTGACTCTCAATCACTTCCGGGTCAGGTACAAGTTCTTTTCTTCACCCCGGAAGCCCGTCGCTCTTCCTTTGACGAACTTCCGGGTCATAGGGCACAAATAAGTCTTTGGTCCTCCCTGCAGCTCCCTCTTGCGGCCCCTGTAGTATCCAGCAGGGTCTTTTATAAAAACTACATAGTCCATGACTCCCTGCTGGTCTTCGGGGCACCTCCATACTGCAGGGAGGGCTCCATCTGGCGGCCTGAGGGTATTGGCCGGGATGA
>JANRMT010062796.1:38284016-38303241 GCA_026402145.1 Polypterus bichir lapradei
TATATATATATATATATATATATATATATATATATACCTGTATATATATATATATAGCAAAATACCCGCACTTCGCAGCGGAAAAGTAGTGTGTTAAAGAAGTTATGAAAAAGAAAAGGGAACATTTTAAAAATAACGTAACATGATTGTCAATGTAAAGATAACAGGTTTCATTCATCGATTCCCTTCTTACTACTTCCTCTTTATTTGAGACATCACACACTGCATGCACGGGTTTTTTTTTACACTGTCTTCCTTTAGCTGGACATTGACTTTTTCCACCGCGTGCTTTGTTTCCGCAGTAGCTGCACTTATGAATATGCTTGTATGCGTCACTCACTTCATTTTTTTTGCTTCCTTCTCAATTGTGTAATGCGTTTTTTGTTCAGCGCTCTTTGGAGCTGTTGCTTTTTGTCTGTGTACTGCGTTCACAGTCAGTTCACGTGAGCTGCTCGGAGTACATGTATCGAAGGTTCTCAGCTGTGCTTGTGCTATCTCGTGCGATGTTGTGATGTTAGCTCAGACCCGGCAATGCGTCTTCTCATTAAACTTGTATCTCATGAATATCGTATTCGTCGTAGGCATGACAAACGCCAGCGACAGCGTGTCTATGAACTTAATTTAAACTTAAGGTTTACACCGTGCTTTGTTTCCACAGTAGCTGCACTTATGAATATGCTTGCATGCGTCACTCGCTTCATATTCTTTTGCTGCCTTCTCAATTGTGTAATGCGTTTTTCGTTCAGCGCTCTTTGGAGCTGTTGCTTTTTGTCTGCATACTGCGTTCACAGTCAATTCACGTGAGCCGCTCGGAGTACATGCATCGAAGGTTCTCAGCTGTGCTTGTGCTATCTCGTGCAATGTCCATGGCGTTATTTAATGTTAGCTAAGACCCGGCACTTAAAAGTTTCTCTCACAGTTTTGCTGAGTTTGTGCCAAACACCACCCTGACCATCTCATCTTCGTTTGCTTAAGCACAGCCCTTCACCCGTGAATATTTAGCGGCAGAGTGTTTCTATTGGATTGCCGCTGATGGGCGGCCTTATATGGGTAGGCACTCAATTACGTGGGAGGCGTGACGATGAGGGACGCAACTCCGCCTTACACGGCGACCGAGCTGCAGGCTATGACCTGTATATATGTACATAAGTAGGATCCAGTTATGACTGTTACGTGTAGAATTTCGAAATGAAACCTGCATAACTTTTGTAAGTAAGCTGTAAGGAATGAGCCTGCCAAATTTCAGCCTTCTACCTACACGGGAAGTTGGAGAATTAGTGATGAGTCAGTGAGTGAGTGAGTCAGTCAGTCAGTCAGTCAGTCAGTGAGAGCTTTGCTTTTTATTAGTATAGATATATATACAGTATTATATATATATACACACACAATCCAACATCTGTATGTCTGTCCGCTTTTTACAAGAGAACTACATAATGGATTTAGATCAGGCTTTTTCTATAATTTGCTTAAACATTCCTGTTGATTTTGTGCCTTTTCTAATCGTGCTAAGTATCATAGTTTACTTGCAGAAGCAATTTATTCACGCTAATCCAAGAGAGAGGCTGTGGGCCGAGGAGAGGGGGAAGTGTGCGATTGGGAGACAGCTAACGGGCATGAATAATAGTAGATCCACATCAGACCAGGGTGTGGCGAGGTGCTCTAACAGTCTTTTTCAATGCTATGCAGACTATCCACGGGAAATCCCGCACGGTTCCGGCTCCACTGACGATGTCACTTCCAGTTCCTGGCCCACTGATGATGTCACTTCCAGTTCCTGGGCCACTGATGGTGTCATTTCCGGTTCTGGCCCCACTGATGGCTTTACTTTCTGTCACAGCCTTTAAAGCCACCATTTTGCAACTTTAAGACAGTTCTGTTTGGGACCTGTGAACATCTCACAATCTATTTATCCATTTTGCAGTCAGGCCACAATATATGGGTGACTGCCCCAAACCTTTTTGATGTCTTTCGTCTATTCTTGTGACAATATATCAATACTTACTGAGACAAAGTTAGGCAACAAGTCAAGAGTTTGGAAAGACCATCAGTACTCATGTGTCATTCCCAAGGGTCACTAACTATCTCCACTTCCACACCTCCTCTGGTACATGGAATATATAAAAAAAACCAGAATTCATAGTTTCAGTTTAATCCAGAGAACTGAAAGAATCAGTTTCTGATCACTGCACCAGCGCTGTTATAGATGGGTGAACTCCAAATAGAATTAGGCCTCACCCCAGCCAGTCTCAGCCCAAACTCTACCCCATGGCCTTAAAATGGGCAACAGGCTTTTAAAGTTCAAATTACTTTAAAAGTCCCAAAATACTGTATATGGAAATGCCTCTCAAGGTAAAGTAAAAATGTAAAAACATTTGGCTTTTGAATGCAGTCTTTACTTAAAAAAGGAATTCATCTGAAAGTAATCAAAACAGCAAAATAGCTAAAAAGCAGGAAAAGGAAAAAGGTTTTCCTGTTGAGATGAAGTTGTAAACCTGAGGCAGGAAAAGGGCAAAAATCCAGAAATTTGAAAAATAATCCTTACAAAAATGAAATCTCCAAATAATCAATGAACTAATTAAGGATATGCTCCCCAGCATCATTTATATAGGCTTAGAGTTGTCCTTCAGCAGTGATGTCAATGTAGTCCACCTTTTGGGTTTCCATCTACAAAGCATGAGAAACATAAGAGCACAATAAAAAATACATAGAAGCTAAGTAATAAAGAAACAGAACAATATTAGCAAAAAATAACTAATGACAATGCATAAACATAATACATAAGAAATAAAAAAGGAAAAAATAAATGAAAAAAAAAATCTTAACTAAGGGAGCACACTATGGCTGAAGCATAATGAGTACTAGCCAGCCTGGACACAACTTCAATTAATGGGGATGTCCCCGTTTTGGAACCCTATCCCTCTCTGTGTTTACCAAAATCAGATGGCAACACTGTTCTGACTTTGAAGACATGCCATCCAAAATATGAAGACATATTCACTGACTGATGAGACAGAAATCTACCATTGCTCTGCTGCCAGTTGTTCATCACAAAGGTGCCATCAGCACACCACTCCTGTTCATATTGGAAACATCAGCATGCCAGGATTCTGTGCCATTAGGATGATGCTTTGACAGAAAGTTGTTTTGCCAGTATTCATACATAGTTCAGCGAGGGAAATCAGTTTTAATTACAGAGAAGAGAGAAGGAGAAAGATTATTGCGTGCAGAGGCAGAGAAGGAGAAGGGCCGAGAGAGAATGACATGTGCAGCTGTGTCATTACGCTGCCTCTGCGGCACAGTCTCAGCCCAACAACAGAGAGCTACTTTAGTCTCCCTTCAGAGGAGTGACTCTGGCTGGCTAGTGGCCAGGATTCCAGCCCCTGCTGTCTGATTGGCTGAAATGTATTCTTCGTTGCTCTGCCCTCCTTCCTCTGCTGTCCCCTCCTCGCCCACACACTATCCCTCTCTCCCTCCCTTGCTCCTTCCCTCTTTTTCAAACTCCAAGTCACTGAGCTGTTCACACACCAGGCAAGCGGCAGCCTACGCTGGGAAAGGAGAGAGATAGAGAGAGAGAGAGAGAGAGAGGGAGGGAGGGATACAGCAGCCCTAAACATTTTTGCTACTTATGTAGGATCCCTGTCAGTGTGTTTCTGTAGTCTGAGGTTGTGTCAAACAAGTTTAATTGACAGTGTAAAAGTTTGCCAAAGTTTGTTTCCAGCTTTTTGCATTCCTCTCATATTTATAATTTCACCCCCCTCTCTCTAAAATAAACAGCTCAAGCTGCTATGTCGTCAACAGCTGGAAGGATTATATTTTTTTGTTTGTTTTAAAGCAAAGTATCTTTTCATTTTTTCAAAGTGTTTTTTTTTTTGGAGAATTCTGTAACTTTTTACTTGGAGTAGTTCCCAAAAAAGGAGAGTATTTTCAGTTTGGATTTTTTCAATTTTTCAGTCTTCATGTACTATACATTGATGTGCTTATTATTTTTAAAGTTGTGGCTTTCTTGATCATTGCTGTTGTACTTTTTATTATTATTATTTATTTTATTTTTTTTGCTCAACTCTGGATTCAGTTTTACAGTTTTGCTTTCCATTTTTAAAGAATTCTAAACATCCTGTTAAGGTCCATACTCGCTTGCTATCAGGTAGGATGCTATCATGGTCTATATGACTGTTCATCTTGTTCTCCTCTGGATTTTCATCCAGAAACTTACCTTGGCAGCAGAACGTTCAGTCACCAGGGAAAGATTTAAGGTGGTATTTGGTCCACTGATTTGTAAAAGGACATGCCTGAAAGGCCAGTGCCGGGACACTTGTGAGCAAGGCAATAACACCACCCTGATTGGGGAGAATGGACATTCTGGAGATACCCTAACTGGGCCGGGATTCAGAGTGGGTGAGTTTGAAATTATTTTTCTTTCTGCTTTGGGATCAAATTGCAATTTCATTTTTGCCTTTTGTAACTGTAAATTTTAAAGTAACTGTAAGTAACTGTCATCATACTGTAATTTTGTTTGGAAATGGCTGTTCATGCCAAAAACATCACAAAAAAGATTCTGGTTTTGTAACTCCTACGTTATTATGGGCAACAACTTAAGAAAACATGCTCGGTAAAGTTCAGGGACTGTAAGGACAGCCTCCTTTACTGTAATTAAAGTAAAAGCCTGGCAATTAGGCTTACCCTGCATAACAGCCCCCCTTTAACTTGTCTTGTCTTTTAGACTTAATTTAGCGTTTCTTTATCAGGTTAAATTTGCTAGTTTGGTGCCTCATTCTAGACCTCTAGCACTACCCCAACTTGGGTGTATTTTCCTTGTATAAAGTGCTACTGGAAATGCAGGTGCAGGCGTTTATTGAAGAGCGTTTGATGTAAAAAAGTTACACTTCACAGACATTTCACACATTCCAAATCTAAACCACGATATTGCAAAAATGTAATTGTTAGTGAAATGAAGAGTGCACATGAAATGTGGCTGTTTATCAAATCATTAGCAAAGCAGAATCTGAAACAATACTTATAAGTGAAATTAAAGAAAACCTTTATCAAGAGTGAGAATACATAATTTACATAAACAAATACATTTGAATTCTTACATTTTAGAGATACAACACTATAATATAAAGGCTTATCAAGAGCCCAAGTCTATTTGGGCAACAGCAGCTGCAAACCAAGAACTAATCCTGGACTAGGAGCCAGTTTATTATAGGATTTTGTCAATTAAAAGTAGCCAAGTAGACCACTCTGTATGAATTTTAGATTTGGGAGGAAAACCAGAACACCTGGAGAACAATCCTTGCAGACTGATGGAAACATGTAAACTGCACACAACAACTGGGGTGGGGTATTCAAACCCAGACGAGGCTGAACTGTGAGGATTTGTAGTCTTTATTACTGTCACACTCCAGCATGACAGGAAGTGTCAACTGACAGTACAGTAGATACACATGTGTCTTGGTGGTATGGCCTCCTTAACACCTGATTACTTTTTTTGTTCTTGACTTTGAAGACATGTTGCGAGAACATAACTAGGCTAAAATATTAAAAATGTGTGCAAAATCTATCAACTATGTTGTCAGCTTGTAATAATTTCATATTGGAATTTTGTTTGTATGTTTTGATTCTCCTGAAGGCAGTGCGGTCTAATGTAATGCTTATATCACTGCAGAATGCAATGTGTATTCAGTATATTTAAATTTATGAACTGTAGCAGGCTGTCTGCATAGTTACTGCTGTCTGTTATAACCTGTTGAAGTACAAGTATTAACATCAGAGTCAATTACTTGGGCTCATTTCTCCTTGAGGATGTCAAGGCTCTTATTCAGGCCTGAGGTTGTGCTGGTGTATTGACTTTGGTGCTTGCTTCTTTTTGCCCACATTTCTCTTTCAGCTGCAAAACATCATATCCAAATCTTTTTTTTTTTTTTTTTTTTTTTTTATTAATTTTATTACAATCCATACAAAGCAATCAAGTTTTTACAAAGAGAAAAATTAAGAACAGATCGATCCCACCCCTCCAAATCTTATTTGAACCTATGAGTGAGTCTCTCCTTGGTGTCAGTTCCTTAGTCATCAGAAAATCCATCATCTAGTAACACACTGGTTGAAAGTTCAATTGCTAACACAGAATCGGATGTTACTCATTAGTTTTTACTAGCTTCTGATGAAATATTGGATTTGTATGAACATGCATTTAGTTCCTCGAAAGCTTTCACTGCTATGAATACCTGTAATTAGTTAATTAATTTTTGAAAGAAATAAAAATGAAGAATAAAGCATAATTTCCATTTAACCCCATACCGCACAGAAGCTTTGGAAGAGTATAGAGGCTCAAAATACTTTACTAAAACAAAATTAGAGACTTAAATGCAGTGATGCCACAAAGCTGAATATTATATTATATTATATTATATTATATTATATTATATTATATTATAGTTTAGTTTAGTATAGTATATTATACTGACATTGTGCTTTGTAGTGTTGCCATACAGATCCAGGGTTTAAAGTCTGGGTCCAGCTGCTTTATGTGTGGAGTTTGAGTGTTCTCTCTATTTATGCATGGGTGCATAAATGTGCATTTGAATGTGTGTGTGTAAATAGGATTTGTTATGGACTGATGTTGGCTCCTGTCTTGTGCAAAGTGCAGCCAGATCCTCCATGACCTTGAATTTGCTTAAGCAGATTTGAAAATTCATCCCAAGAATATATAAACAAATCTGACACAAACACTGAAACAATACCAACAGTAGCAATGTCACCCTACTTTCTATTGAATTATCCATCCGTTTATCATCTAAACACACTGTATCCTGAGTAGTGTTCCGGGGAAGCCTGGAGTGTATCCCAACAAGAATAAGTCGTAAAGCAGGAAAAATCCTTGGACAGGAAACCATTATAGGGCAATTTAGCATCAAGCAGAGCAACCCATACAGACACAGGGAGCTCCGTGCAGAGAGAATCTGGGAGGTGCACGTCAGACTCCTTGTTGTGTGGCAGCAACTCTACTTCCACATCACCAAACATCTTACCTTATCTTGTCCTACAAAAAGGTCATCTTTTTTGGCATGTGCTAAGTTAGTTGCCATTGTCCTAAAAAACAAACAGAATTATTATTACCTTTTAGCTGGGGAGCCATGATATACATTAGTTGTCTTTGTTCAAATTTTGCTTTAGGCATGACTTTGAATTAATCTACAAAAATACTTTATGTGTTCCTATAGAGGACAGCCCAAAATAGGATATACCATTACAATTACAATAAAAATAACAAATGAAAGACAGTAAAGTCTCGTTATTTCTTTGTATACCAGTCAAATGGAATACATTGTAAAATGCTGAGCATTTTACTGACACAGACAAAGGAAACACATTGTAATATCATAAAAGAAAGAATTTCAGAGAAACAGGAAAACCCACAAGAAAAAGATTTATACAAACAAAACTACACCCTTGTAGACAGGCAATTCTGGAGCAGACTATGCCAGAAAATTACGTAGGATATTTATCTTGGAATAAAATAGAGAAGAAATTTTAGATAATGTCTCACACCAGATTCAGTGAGTGTTCACTTTGTGCAGAAGTACATTATGTGCCCCATTAAACCATTAAAAAGACCAAAATAAAAATAGATTGAATATACATATAAAGTTTTAAAGATTTTAAATGTGGTGAAGGGGAAATTGAGGTGAGATTATTGAATAATTGTTATAAATATACTATAAACAAAAGGTTTTTTCCTAACACAGAATAGTTTAGTAACCAACAAATTGTTATCCATCCATCCATCCATCCATTATCCAACCTGTTATCCTCATTTATTAAAAGCATGGAGGACATTTCCAGTCTTTATTTTTATTGAATACTTTATTAAGAAGGTTTGGGCTAGCGTAGAAAATCCATGGATATGTGAATTGGCTTTGCTAATTTGTCCTTTGTGTTTGTGTGTGTGTGACTGATAGCCTCTCCAGAACTTGTTCCTGCCTTACACCCGATGACAGGCTATAGCTACATGGATGTCATGGATAGGGCTGCATCCTGGCTGGGATGACAGATCTTCCCATACCCAGCCATGAGTATAAGGAATTGATGTATGTAATTGGCAGGGTTTCAATATTCTTCCTCACAGCCAGGAGACTTTTATGGAAGGACGAAATAATTGCTGGATGGGCATTCCATCCAGGTTGCATAATGCCCCCTTTCCTGGTCAGGTAGCCTTATCAAAGGAGGCTCAACACCAGGGATGGATGGGTGTTCTCACCTAGATTAGCAACTGGGAGGCAGAAACAGCAGATGGTCAGGCTTCCTCCCAAAGACAGCTTTTTATCCCCTATGCACTAGGTGACAGTTCTCTCTGGCTAGCTCTGTTTTGAATGCCAAGAGGGCTGTTTGGCACCTCTAGTCCAGGAGGGCAGTCCTGTTAAGTTCCTTGGGTGCCACCAGAAGTCACTGCCAGGAGAGGACTCCATTACTTTGTAGCAGTTCTACCTGATCTGGAACTGCTACCTGCATGCAATATTCTGGCACTGAATGTACTTCCAGGACAGGGCCAGGAGGGGAGAACAATAATGCTTGCATGGAAAGGAGTGGAGATTTGAAGGAAGGAGAAGATGAAGAAACTATATATATAGTATATGTAGCAAGGAATATATACAGAGTAAGAACAGAGATCTGAGATTGTTAAAAGGTTGGGGTTCCAGAGTAGATGTCCCACTTAACTAAAGGCAGGTTCTTGCAAAGATAATGGCACAAAATCAAGAGTTGATTTTCAATTGATGGTCCAACATGTAAAGAGTAGCAGCATTTCCAAAAAGAATGCCAGCTTCCTGTTGGTGGGCTTCTTAAGCAGCAGGAGGACTGGAAGGGATAAGACTTCTTGGAGCTTGATGAAAGTGATGTCAGTTTTCCTCCTCCATTCCACAGGAAATGAGGGAAAGACAGTTACCAACTCGAGTGTGTCATACTCACATGATTCTTTGTAATTTACACCTGATTAAAGCTGGGAAAACTGTCCCTGAGGCTTGCGTGTCTGACTGTAGTATCGTGGCTATCTCTTCCTTAGGTAAATGACACACACACAATTAAAAACAGGATTTATTGGAGTAGGTAACTGTCTTCAATTGATCCAATGATCAGCTCACGTGACCTTTGAAAGTGCTTTTGATGGCAGACAAAGGTTGTTATAAACACTCTGACTGGTCTGTGACTACGAAACCCCATACACAGAATTGTTTGATGCACTGAGTTTCATGACACATTACTTCTATTACCATCATTATAATTATCTGCGAGTTGTGTAGATTATGTTGGCTCTCACATTGTTGAGTCTTGGCTGCCCAACAAATTGTTGATTATTTGTGGCTTTACCCCACCTCAGACCACTGTTAGTAAGTACTTAGCACAATTGACTATGAGCACTTTGCTATTAAAGAAATGTTTTGAACCAGTTGTCTAGCATAACAATTTGGCTTGTATCTTCTGCATTTAAAAGCTTGACTACAACTACCTAATGTAAGCTTACTAAGTAATACATCCATGTCCTTGACATGTGCAGTTATAGTATGATAGCCAACACCATTTCCTTCATATGAGAGTTGTTAAAATATTTTGGCTCATCGGTATATATTTGGTATACCTAGTCACATTTTCCTTATTGTGCTTCTTTCAGCCTTTCAAAGAACAATTCTCTTTATACAATTTTGAAATATAAAGCTGTACAATATAAAATGTTGCTCAAGTGGTTGTTTTCTGAATGGCACAGTGGTTGGTTTGCACTACTGCCTCACCATTCCAGAGCCCTGGAGACTTCCTGTGTGGAGTTTGCATGTTCTCAATATATGTGACTGGGTTTTCCTGCAGCATCCCAATGATGTGCAAGTTAAGTTAATTGGCAACTCCAAATTAACCTGGTATGAGGGAGGGTATGTGTACATATGTGTAAATGAAAACTGAGAAGGGTTGGCACCCCTTCTAGGGTCACTTTCCTACCTTGTAGTCAGGACTGTCAGTCTAGGTTATGGTTTCCTACAACACTGAAGATTAGAAAATTGATCGACAATAAAGTTATTCCAAATTTTTTTGGTTAGACTCATTTTCTTTCAAAAATATTTATATTTTTTTCTATAGATTATCTTGTTTATTTCATATATTCCAAAGATGTTAGTGTTGGGTCAGTTGTCCTCATGTGAATAGACGGGGGTTCTGCCCAGAGCTGGTTCAAACCTTGTTCCTAAGGCATGTCTCACGAGTTAAGAATCAGACAGAATTTCCATCATTTACAGTACATTCCTTTCATTTTATATGTCCTGCTGTAAAAGTCAGAATGTGAATACCATATTCAATTACCTGAGATAACAAGGTTATAAAATTTCTCTTGAGGATTCCCAAGGGGTTCTGAAAGAATATCAAGTCATTTTGATGATTAGTTCAAAAATGATTTACTTCACTTTGTCAATAAACATGCCAACTGCTTTTACTACACATACTGTATATTACAATGTTTTGAGACATTTCATTCAGTATTAATTGTAAAGCCTTGTATTATTAGAGACCAATGTCTAATGTGAATTTTTTTTTATTTTTAATGTGAAGAATGAGAACATTCAGATCTTCTCTTTTTAGAAATAAATGTGTGAAATATTCAGCTCCACCCTTTCTTGGGAAGAAAAGACTTAGGCTTCCATCCAAAAAACCTTCTTTGTAAAGTTCATAGTCAAATAACCAGAGCATAGTTTTCTGATCTATTTGTTGACACCTATTATATATTACAGATCAAATAAGAGTGGTCTGTCTGTAAATTGCTATCATCGTTTTGCATTATTAGGACACATAGAGATTCTAGTTAAGAGTGGATATGTTTTACAGCTGTTGTCTTCACAAGAGTGGAATGATAGTTCACTAGACAGAGGCTTCACAGCAATAGATTTGTGACCCTAAATCTAACTGTGTGGAAATTATACACCCTCCCCAGATTGACCTGGGCACTTTGTCAATGCTTTCCAAACATCTTATACAATTTCGTTTATTGGGTCATTCATTTATTATGCTAAACTATGCACTTATTACAATACATGCTTATTGAGCCAAAGCATGTTTCAGAAGCATTAGATGCCGAGATGCTGAGCACATTCACCCACAATTTTACTCTCATTCATCACATGCCACTTTAGAGCACTAATCAGTCTAACACATATGATGTTAGCTTTATCTAACACAAGGTCATGTTAAGCCAGAGTCTATCCCAACAATTCCATGTGCATGTGAAGAACTGATCCAAGGCAGGACTTCTGTCCATTGCAGGCTCTCACCCACATTTTCACACAAACCCGTCTTTGGGCAATTTATAATTGCCAATCAGTGTAACACACACATCATTGAAATGTGGGAGAAAAACTAAATAACACATAAAACCCACACAAACATTTGTAGAATATGTAAACCCCACAGTGAAGAAGGTGGCAATGGACCCCAGACCTCTGTGAGATAGCAGCTATGTCAACTGCACTGATACAAGTTGAACATCTTCACATGTCGCCACTAAATTGTCTAAGTATGAGTGACTGTCCAATTGTCAGTCAAAGGTTTGTTTAGTGCCTTCCAGTGAATGCTGCTTAGAGTAGGCATTAGCAGTACATGACCCTGTATTGGAAGAAACAAATTTGGAAGACCAATGAATCAGTTCATCAATATGCTTGGGATGCTGGAAGAAATCCAACCACCTGAAATCAAACCCTAATTCCTCTGATGCATTGTGGTCTGGAGGAGATGAATGAATGGAAGAAGTTGATTTTGTTAAACACCAAATATCTCTAATTCTCCTTAGTCCTGAATAGGGTCATGGTGCGTGCTGGAACTTATCCTAGCTAGCACAGATAAACCAGGCAGGAACAAATGCTGGACAGGATGCAAATCTATCACAGGGTGAACATACATACACACATCAGGGCCAATTTGGCATTGCCAATCCACCTAACTTGCATATCTTTGGACTGTGGGAGAAAACCAGAGTACCCGCAGAAAACCCACGCAGACACAGGGAGAACATGCTAAACTCCAAGTAGGTAGTACCTGGAATGTGAATCCTGGTCTCCTTACTGCAAGGCAACAGCATTACCACTGTGCAACCATGCCACCCACATGGAATATCTAATAATATTAATTTTATTTTGTAATGTTTATGAACTATTTTTCACTCTAATTGCTTTAAAGTAGCAAGATGCCAAGAGGAATCTAACTAATTTATGGAGGCAACAATGACTTCTGATGAAAATATACACAGAAATACACATTTCTAAAGTGAGGTCTTGAATTTTTAATCTAACTAGACTTAAGTTCTGGTTTCAATGTGAAATAACCATAAATTAGGTTTACTTTTAAATCTTAATGTGGTGCTGTTTAACATTTTTTTTTTTTATTATTATTTTATGATTATTTTATGTCTAAAATATATATTTTTTGTAGTTTTTAGAAGGTCACAGCAATCAAATTATAGGTTTTATTTTTGAATATTTGCACATCAGGAATTTGAGATGTGGACAATAACACTGATAAAGGCTCTCTCAGTTTACAAATTCTTGCACACCTGAACGCACACATTATTCCTCAGTACAAAACACATTCTTTGCCTGACATACTTGTAGGGGTATGTTGAACTCTCCACTGTTCTCTGGCAAGTTCTAGAACTTTGTACCCTGCTGGCTCACTCCACCCCAGATGTTTTAATGAATGAAAGATAAGTTTTAGAGATGTTTTGAAATAAAGAATTGTGATAAAGGCATATACATGCAATCTTATGCCATCATCCCTCTATCATTTCTTTCAACCCAAAGAACTGTAATGCTGCCTGATCCCCATTGGATACCATTCTTGTTTGCCATTTACAGTATACCATGTCATATGTTTGGCATAATATAAAATGTATATGTTGAAAGTACAGTAAATATCCCTGTAGATGGGTACCTGGTCTGAACCAAGACTACAGAATGAAGTGGGAGCTTCTGCTCAAATGGCAATAGAGGGATGACAAATAATTCAATAAAAGTCCTCAGAGTGTTAACAGACAGCAAGTGGGTCCTTTACAGGATGTGTTGTATATATTTGGGAGCACAGGCTAACAGGGAGGCACCTAAGACACCTAGGGCCATTATTGAGGGTTGTAAGATGATAACCCAAAGCATTCCAAAGGATATTTCTTACCTCAGAAGTATTTGAGGAGTTACCCTGAAAGTGATCCTTTACTGAGGTTTGACAGTTCATTTAAGTCATTGCTCCTATGAGTTTATAGATGTGAGGCAAGTGTTATGAAAAGGAACATGTTTTTAATTCTGACCTTCTCCTGCATGTTTTTGGGTTTAAGTTAGGGGGTTTAGATGCATGCAGAATTTAATTTTGTTAGGTTAAAATATATTGGAGTTTAAAAATATTTTACATTTTACTGTGAAACTTTTTTTTATGGGTGTCGCCATTTTGTGGATCATTTAGTTTATTGTTACTACGGTTTTGTTACCTAAGAATCACTGGGAGTGGTAGGTCAGAATAATGCACTTCCTCATCTGAAACTGGATTAAAGCCTGAGAGTTAGCAAATGTGCTTTATTCATTTGAATTTAGGGTAAATTATCATTGGTAACAACTTTTCAACTACGATTTTTGCTTGTCATTTTCACTTCAATAAATGATAGGATAGAAATTCTGGTAACAAACCTTGGCTTGGTTAAACATAAAGTCTTTAAGGTGAGAGCTGAACTTTGGTTTGTTAAGTTTTCTTTGATTGCATGGGTGGTTATTTACTTTTAATTAAAATAAATAAAAAGGTAAAGGTCTCACCTTCTGGTCCCTTCCATTAAAAAATTCTAAAGCCTTCTACTGATACATAATTGTGAGTCTAGCCAAAAACATATCTGGCAAAAGGGAGATTGTCCAGTTTAGGACAGTGTGAGTTGCAGGTGTTACAAGGAGTGCTTCGGAGATACTGAGTTGGATAGGCACTTCGATAGAGAGGGCGTTGTCTGACTAGTTTAACCTAGGAAAGCTCTAAGTGTTTATTATTTTGCCTTCTTTTGCCTTTACTCCTAGCTGTTTTTTCGCCCTCTTAATTATTTTCCTAATAAACCATTTAATTTTGTTATTTTATTCTCATTGGCATTATGATGATTTTGGCAATATCTTGAGAACACCCCTATCTTCTACTTCCCCTTTACACTTGGACTTTAAAATGTGTTATAACTGAAGGCCAAACAATGTCAGTTAAGCAAGTTCCGTGATGACAAAGACCAATATTGGACCATGGAGAAGGGAATCACATGATAGCACACAGATGGAATGTTTAACTTCTTTGTAGAAAAGATCTGAAACTTAAATTGATTATATGGTTTATTTTCCATTTAATAAAAAAAATAATTACTAGACATACATATAATATTTAGCTTTAGAAAATGTGATGACGGGAGTTGGTAAGTTAAGAACATACGATGTTTGACAAACAAAAGGAGACCATTCAGTCTACTCAGATTGTTTGGTTAATTAATAGGTTAGTTATCTTAGTATCTCATCCAGAAACTTTTTAAGGATTATCAAGGTTTCTGTTTCACCTACACAACTTAGTAGTTTGTTCCAGATTCTGACAATTCTTTGTATGAACAAGTTTGCCCTGGCTTTAGTCTTAAATCCACTTCTCCTTAATTTTCACTATTGTCCTCAAGTACTTGAACACTCTATTTAATTCAGCAATTAAGTATTTTAATAGTAGATTGTTGCAAGCAAAGCAATTTTTGAATTGCATCAGCTGGTTACTCCAATGTACCAGATTGTTTAGGGAAACAGAATGTAAGAATATCCAGACTTCTTTCTATGTAGACTTGTGGATACTGGCCTGCATTGTCAAGTTTTAGTCCATACCTTTACCTGAGCTCTTTATTTCTAGTTGTTTTTTTTTTTTTAATTCTGTTGAAACAGATAGATCATAGCATAGGATACACTTGTTCTTTTGGTAGAATGTTGTTATGCGTTATTATTATTTATTAGGAAAATAACATGACTTATTTAACATACATTACATACATTTAAATAAATCTGGAGTGAATGGTATAAAAGCACAAGGATAACAGGAAACAAAGAAGTAATTCTAAATTAGAGCATAAGGAGTTTAGTGTTACACTTAGTCTAGACGATAAAGCAGAGACAGAACAAAACAAGACCTACCTATGGTTCTTAGAGTTAGAACAGTCCCTAGAAGTCCAGAAGATAATAGAATGTTAGAAACAGTAAGTAGTCTTTTTTTTTGACATAAAGTAATCCATCCATTTTCTAACCCACATATCTGGTTGAGGGTTGTGGAGGATTAGTGCTTACGTTGGCAGTAGGAGATGATAAGCAAGAACCTATCCAGGTTCATTTCAGGCTTGGGGTAGATCTAGTATTCAAATGTTCTTCAATTATATGTATTATTCAGAAGGTATTGTCTGAGTGGTATATGTTGTAAGCTTACTTTGATTTTTTGGTTTATGCATCTTTAACTTTGCTGGGATTTCTCTTAGAAACTCAGCTTTTTTTCCTCCTGCAAATCAAGCTGTCCAGTTGTTTATAAATACTGTCGTGTTGATGTGTTGTCTATAAATGTCACTGGTATTTTCCGATAATTTACTTATACTGGTTACTGTTCGGTTAAGCAGATGATGAAAATGGGTGTATTGACTTCTTTTCTTATATACGCTCTACCTGCTTGTAAATATTTATCAAAGTTTTTTCTACACTTGCATTTTGCATAAATCTAAAACTTTGGGTGCAAAAAAAGAAGTAACCTTTGATCATGCTTTAGCGTATCACAGAACACACTCATGTGCTCAACCATTATAATACTGTGAGGTGACAATGGTTTAGGTACTAATAACATTCTGCCTTAATTTGCTGTCATATTCACATGTGAATTAAGATCATCGGGAAGTTGCTTTATATATATTTTTAAAAGAATAATGACAAACAGTGGCTCAGTGGCAATGCTGATTCCTCGCAGTTAGGAGACAAGGGTTTATGTTGTCCCTGTGTCTGTGTGGGTTTCCTCTGGGAGCTCCAGTTTCCTCCCGCAGTCCAAAGACATACTGGTTGGGTGAATTGCTGTCCCTAAGTGGCATGAGTGTGTGTGTGTGTTTGCTCTGCAATGGACTGGTGCCCTGTTCTTTGACTGGTCCTGCCTTGCTCCCAATGCTTGTTGGGATATGCCCTGCCCGGTAGCTCTGCTCTAGATAAGTAGATTCAGAAGATGGATGCATGGGTAAAAGACAAAAATGCCCATTAAGGAAATGTTTCTGGATTGACAATGTAAGTGTAGAAAAAAGCAACAGTGACATGTTTAATTTAAGTTATGAGCTGGCTGGAATTAAAGAACTATGCAGCTTCAGTGGTCCACAGTGGCTGGAAACAACTGATAAACAGGAAGAAATCAATGGGAACCATATCAAAGCTCCAAAATAAAACATTTCCACTTAGGAAGTGGAGTGTGTAAATTATATTTTTATGTTACTTTGGGTTTCCTGGTGTCAATGTTTTTTAAGTGACAACATAGCTTACAGTACTACAACAGTGAATGTTACCACCTGCAGTAGTGAACTTTTGATGTTATGTTAAAAAAAGCAATATTATTCAGATCAGAGTGTAAACAGTCTCAAGAAACTGTGCCATAGATGTGGACAACAGACCAAAATGAATATTTTATTACATTTTACTTTGATTCCAGCTTTTCACAAAAGCTCTTTAGTTTCAGAATAGATGACAGAGCCAAATATGCTTGACCGAAAGTCTAGCTGCCAAATGCTTTTGCATACTATGTGGTGTAACTGGCCATTTACAGTTTACCAGAGACAGAACTTGGCCTCACTGACCCTGCAGGAAGCTGTTTTCTCATCCAAGAAAATCAACCATCGAATATAAAACAGATTGTGATTGGCATAGCTTGATGGGCCAAGCAATTGACAGGGAACGTTTAACAATTCTATGTGCCTTTTTAATACTCTTTGTATAAAAAAAAAATCCAGGCTGTCATCATTACAAAATTATCTATGAAAGTAAGTTGGAGGTCAGTATCTTTTTGCATGATTTACAATAGCTCTGATGTTAGAGTTAACTGGATAAAGCAGCAAAATACCTTACTGATGTTTGCTTTTTGGATACTTGCCTTGTTTTCCATTTTGAAAATATGGGTAACAATCTAAAATGGAATTCTTTTAACCATTAGTTGACACATTACAAAGCTTGTATCTCTATAGGTTCTCTACTCTTCTTATACTATTAACAATTGCTTATGTGCTTTTTTGTTTTTATAATCTGAGCTCAAGTATATTATATAACTTGCTTAATGTGACATAGTGAGTCAGAGGGAGAACTTAAGTCAGCGGCTATATGAGTTACTTGCATGAACTTTAAAATAAAGTGTTGAGGGCATCAGCACTTAGTATGGACTTTGACAACTCTTTCCTGACACATATACAGTAGCTCATGTAACTGCAGATTCACTTCTGTTTTTTGTAGTTGTAATCCATCATCTAGCTATGCTTGGCTATAGCCTCCTGTCACTAACTGGCAATACACTGAATAATCAAGTCAAAACATAACAAAAATAGATATGATGTTGTTATAAAAAATAGCTTAAGTATAGCATAGTCATTGTTTTATTCTCTTATATTTAATGTTGTCAAAATATTTTGCTCTGTCTACAGTTTATCACTTTTTATTGACAGTGGGCTAAATTTGAATGCATATTATTATAATTTGACCCTTCAACACCAGAATTCACAATGGATAGAGCAGCATTCTTCCTAATTCTCATCATGTGTAAATGTGGTGGCCACCAATGCCACTTAAAATACCAAAGAATTTGGCAGCTGCACTATACTGTTGGTCAAGCATATTGGAACATGTCAATGTTGATTCCTAAAATAGGAATCACAGTAATGTACAATAAAATATAATTACTGTTCTGCTGTACCGACCGCGCTTAAATAAGGATAAGGAAAAGTCCTGGAGTTTCTATAGTCTTATAAAAGTGTATACACAGTGGTTGTTAATCTCAGACCTGGGCAGCAACCATAGCTTTTAAAATAATTTCAAAAAAGTCTGATTTAATGTAAGCCACCCTTATCCAGAGTGGTTATTAGAAATGTAGTGATTTACTTCATAAGGTAAAAATACATAATATGAGGGTAGTTGTGTCAAATATTTAAAATATTGAAATGTGTGATTCAATTTAAATAATTAAAGTCTAAATATTCTCAAATGTAACAGAATTTTGTCACTTTCACACTCTGTTAGAGGTCTATAAAGGGCTAAATCCCAAATAAAGGGTAAAAAAACCAAATTAACTTCATTTTCAAAATCACTGACTTTGACAAATAGTCTAAAACGATAGCCCCATGTGTTTATTTTTGAAAATTTTTTTAGCCTTCTGTAGTGCCGTTTAGAACATTACAACCACCAATAAGGAATCAAAAATCAAAGATATTATCATATTCATGATCATCAACCTCGAAACAGTATAAAATGTCACTCCACTTCTATATTACCGATGTCCATTTTTCTGAAATTTGTGAAAAGGAATAACTTTGACCCGCTTGCATCCCATTATGGCGTGAACTCTTGAGGTCTGTTGATGTAGCATGCACAACTTCAAGCCCTTCTGGTCATTTTTGCTCAAGACACCTGTTGGTTTATGCTTTATTTCCAAGAGTTTTTCAGATCCAGAGGGAGAAAAATAGAAGGGACCTTCAAAATGCGTGATGTTTTGCATAACAAGACATCAAGATGAGTCAAATGATGTATCATATGTGGGGGATCTCTTGTACTGTTGAGTCATTAGGAGCCACACACACACATATATATATATTGTGGTGGACGGCTGTGGCTCATGCCCACCAAGAACGCCCAGTGAGTGAAAGGACCAGGAGAGGAGCAGTATCTCCCCTGGAACACGAGAGGGCAGCCGTCCTGGTGGGTGTTGGGGCCACAGGAACAGAGGTTGGAAGCTCAACCCAGTGGGGGCCTGTGGTCACTGCCAGGTGGCGCCTGGACATTTGCTAAGCCCTGAACTGCAGCACTTCCGCCATGCCACGAAGTGCTGCAGGAAGACCATCAATGAGCTATCTGGAGCACATCTGGGTAAAATGTAAAAGGGGCCGCCTAACTCCATTCAAGGAGCCAGAATCGGGAGCAGAGGACAGAGCTTGCGAGGAGAGAAGTGGAGG
>JANRMT010062796.1:38303641-38325205 GCA_026402145.1 Polypterus bichir lapradei
TATATACATACTGATTTCAATGGGCAGGGCTCCAAGTAAGGATGTTTTACTTAATAATAAAGCAATCCACCTATGAATTCCTTCCTTTGTGGAGCGTTGAATGAAACTATACAAGAACAAGCCTCGTACACTGGAACAATTACAGTGAAATATTGAACTGGAAATTTCTGCCATCACCCCTACAATGCTTGTGGATACCACTGCCAATATGGAGAGCCGTGTCGATCTGTGTTTGCAAGCGGATGGCGACCATTTACAATACCAAATGTGACTGGATTGTTTACAAATCTATCAAGGTATGCACTGTATTTATTTTGTTTCTATTGCTTCATTATTATTATGAGTAACACATCATAACTCAGTGTTCCCTGCCCATTAGAATCTTCATATACAGTGGAACCTCGGTTTGCGAGCATAATTCGTTCCGGAAATGTGCTCGCAGTCCAAAGCACTCGTATATCAAAGTGAATTTCACCATAAGAAATAATGGAAACTCAGATGATTCGTTCCACAACCCAAAACTATTCATATAAAAATGATTAATACAAAATATAAAGTAAAAATACATAAAACAAATTAACCTGCACTTTACCTTTAAAAAGAATCATGGCTGGTGTGAGTGAATTTCTAAACTCATGTGGGATTCCACCCAACGGGATGACACGCAGAAGAGTGTCCCAAAGCAATCGCAGTCTCCCAGCGCTGTAGCAGTTCGGCGTATAAGCGCATTTAAAAAGATCACAGACATGCTATAAGCGCCTGCCGTCAATGGGTGATACAAGGAACATTATAAAGATCCCGCTACAATAAATAACAGCGCTGTTGCTGTTTCAAGCTGAAGGCGGCTGGTGTTGAGACTCAGTACTGAGACTCAGCTTCGTGTTTTGGGGAGCAAGACGGGGACTCGCACTTCACAGCACACACGTGTGCGCGTGTGCACACATACACACAGTCTTAATGCTGTAGTAAACAGAGAGAGAGGCGAGTGCGAGCGAGCGAGATAAGGAGAGAGAGAGAGATGCGCTGTGCGAGCAAGAGAGATAAGGAGAGAGAGAGAGAAGAACCATCACCTCAGTTGTGATCACATGACACTCAGCAGGCAAAGTGTATTCATACTGCTCGTATTGCAAGACATCGCTCGTTTAGCAAGCCAAAATTTATTAAAAAATTTTGCTCGTCTTGCAAACCAAGTTCCAACCGAGGTTCCACTGTATATATATATATATATATATATATACACTTTGTATATACAGTAATCCCTCGTTTATCGCGGGAGATAGGTTCCAAGGCCGGCCGCAATAACTGAATTTCCGCGAAGTAGGGACACCATATTTATTTAATTATTTAACGTGTACTGTATTTGGACGTTTTTAAAACCTCCCTGTACTGTTTACAACCCACCCTTTACTCTATTAATAACAGGGACCTACCTAACATTTCCTGGGGCACCTCTTCCACGGTTTCCGAAGGTGTATCCATAGTAGTAGTAGGAACTGGCTCTTTTTTGCGAGGCTGCAAAAACATTGTGATCAGCAGTTGCTGCCGCTGCTTCTTTTTCCGGTCGAAGAGCAGCTTGTAAGCGGTCATGACGTCGTCGACCTTGTTGCAAAATTGGACCGATCGAACGGCGTTTAGGCTCAGCACCATTTATTAATGGTGTATAATTGTATTTATTTTTTTACTCATTTCAAAACTAGTTATTAGAAAAATTATCATTCACATTTTAATAAAATTTTATTTTTAACCATGTCTGTCCATTTGTTACTATTACAACCATTACCCTATGCCTCCTTGTCTTGTACAAAAATAAACTGTTCTGAATAAATTCCATACTTTTCCAGTTTGCTTCCATACCTGTGGTTTCTTTTTGTTCAGACCTCATCACTCCTTTTCTCCACTCTAAGCCTGTTCCTTTCCCATAGCTCATACTCTGTCTTTAGACAGACTATACAACAGCTTGCCAAGCTGTTTAATTGATTAATCTTTAAGATATACAACATTGTCCATCACTGCTGTCTGAGTAATTCCACTACAGGTGTCTTTATTGTCACATCTACAGATTATAGTGAAATTCTTACGTGAATATGCTAATCAACATGTAACAAACACATCGGCACTCTTTGGTGCCATGATTGGTGAGTATAACTACCTTACCACAAAATGCCATCTTACTTATCTGAAAAATTTTATTAGAACTACATCCAAACTGCAAACCTACTCTGTTATTACATGAATAACTGCTGAATATCCCAACACATCTGTAAGTGGTGCAGGTTTATAAAGACACAGCTGAAATTAAAATAAAAATGCTTCATCCACCTTGGGCTTTACCAAGCATTGCCTTTGTTTTCGTTCAGCTCTGACATGATATACCACATTTTGCACAGAAATGTAATGCTTTGTCTATTTTTTAAATCCTCATGGAGTACATTCAATGAGTACATTAAGTGCACACTTAATTCCTGACTATATTAGTATAATTTATACTGAAACACACCTCAACTAAAGCTAACTACCAAATTAAATGATTTTTATTTGAATTGTATGTCAGAATAACATAAATTATCTCAAAATGTGTTATTGTAAGAGCACTCAACAAAAGCAGTAAGATGAAATAGGCTTACTTTTTTAAAAATACTTTTCAATTGTCTACATCCTGTGAATACAAAAGGATTGTGTCTGTGTTGATTTTAGTCCCCGCATGCCAGCAATGGTTTTTACTTGTATACTGAGTTTCAGTAACTATCTATTATAGAGTCATTAATGTTAAACTGCAAGCATTTTTAAAACATATAACTATTGTGTGTTAACAGAATTGAATAATAAACCAGACACCAGTAAGCCTTACTGCACTGTTTAATCTGTCAATAGCAGAGTCGCTTTGGTGTTTTTTAAGCAATACAGTACTTGTTGACTTATAAAAGCTGACATATAAAAAGTCACTCTGAATAAATAATCCAAGAAACAAATATTTTCATTTATGTTATTGCCTGTCAGCAAGTTCAGCAAGCTCAGTGTAGCATGTGTGATGAGAATGTGCAGTGCTTTGCTTTTTTATTTATATTTTAAAAGCTTAAATAAATTACTTTTTTTTTATTTCATGTGACACTTTAGATGTGGTCACTCATGGAATAATTGCTTGGAAATCTTTGCAGGTGGCTGCTTAGTCTCAAGGAGAACATGTGCTTGCTTTCTTTCACAGTTCTGCTAATAATTTGGAAAGAAGGTCACAGTTTATAGTTACTGTAATTGCAAGGGGCATAACATAACTTCACTTTTGCTAATGAAATATTTTAAATTACAATCTACATTGTAGAACTGTGCAATAAGAAACTCCAGCTGCCTTCTTGTGATTTTCTATTGGTTTTCATCATAATCCCAAATATTAAGTTAACTGGTAACTTTAAACTGGCCCAGTATGTAAGTGTAAGCATGTCTCATGATAGACTGGTGCCAAGTCCAAAGCTGTTCTTGTCTTGTGCAGTTCCCTTGGGATAGGGACGGGCCCTCTGATGCCTTGAGTGTGAACAAGAACATGTAGAAAATGAACAAACAGGTGGATTAATACTGTACTGTTTATTAGATTTTGATCAAATGTAATTCTTCTATTCAAATGCTCTTAACAACTTAAACTAAAAGAGGTTCTCACTGGCACAAAAAAACAAAAACATCAGTACAGTAACTAAATATAGCCTTTGGGAGCTGTAAATTGGCTTTCTTGAGTTGGTCAGTTCGTATCAGCGTTCCATTCTGCGGTGTGTTCAGTTAAAAAGTAGACCCCACCTTCCAGGGACACCCCGGCTTTATAGTGGCTGAGTCAATTGCACTCAAAGTAAAGGGGAGGGATCGGGCTTTTGTTTTAGCTGCTCCTCATCAATTTAATGGATTGCCTTTTTATTTTAGGTCTGTCCCATCATTTTTAAATCATCATTAAAGACTCTTCTCACTGGCATTTGACCTTGCAAAAGGTTTGCACATGTTGGGTCATGTACATTCAGGATTATAAATATGCATGCATGGGTATGGGTATTTTATCTTTTATTATATATTATTTATTATGCTGTATATCTATACTAATAAAAGGCAAAGCCCTCACTCACTCACTCACTCACTCACTCACTCATCACTAATTCTCCAACTTCCCGTGTAGATAGAAGGCTGAAATTTGGCAGGCTTATTCCTTACAGCTCACTTACAAAAGTTAAGCAGGTTTCATTTCGAAATTCTACACGTAACGGTCATAACGGTCGATAACGGTCGACAACGTCCGCCATGTTGAACTTTCTTATTTATGGCACCATTTTCACGAAATTTGGTAGGCGGCTTCCCTGCGCTAACCGAAACCGATGTATGTACTTATTTCGATGGTATGACGCCACTGTCGGCCGCCATATTGAACTTTCCAACGTCACTAATTTTCCAACTTCCCGTGTAGGTAGAAGGCTGACCCCATCTTCACGAAATTTGGTAGGTGGCTTCCCTGCGCTAACCAAAAGCGATGTACGTACTTATTTCGGTGGTATGACGCCACTGTCGGCCGCCATATTGAATTTTACAAACATCACTAATTATACAACTTCCCGTGTAGGTAGAAGGCTAAAATTTGGCAGGGTCATTCCTTCCAGCTTACTTACAAAAGTTAAGCAGGTTTCATTTCGAAATTCTACGCGTAACGGTCAACAATGTCCGCCATGTTGAACTTTCTTATTCATGGCCCCATCTTCACGAAATTTGGTAGGTGGCTTCCCTGCGCTAACCAAAACCAATGTACATACTTATTTCGGTGGTATGACGCCACTGTCAGCCGCCATATTGAACTTTCCAATGTCACTAATTCTCCAACTTCCCTTCTATGTAGAAGGCTGAAATTTGGCAGGCTCATTCCTTACAGCTTACTTACAAAAGTTAAGCAGGTTTCATTTCGAAATTCTACACGTAACGGTCATAACGGTCGATAACGGTCGACAACGTCCGCCATGTTGAACTTTCTTATTTATGGCCCCATCTTCACGAAATTTGGTAGGCGGATTCCCTGCGCTAACTGAAACTGACGTATGTACTTATTTCGATGGTATGATGCCACTGTCAGCCGCCATATTGAACTTTCCAACGTCACTAATTTTCACAATGTCCGCCATGTTGAACTTTCTTATTCATGGCCCCATCTTCACGAAATTTGGTAGGCGGCTCCCCTGCGCTAACCGAAACCAATGTACATACTTATTTCAGTGGTATGACGCCACTTTCAGCCGCCATATTGAACTTTACAACGTCACTAATTCTCCAACTTCCCGTGTAGGTAGAACGCTGAAATTTGGCAAACTCATTCCTTACAGCTTACTTACAAAAGTTAAGCAGGTTTCATTTCGAAATTCTACACATAACGGTCATAACTGTCGATAACGGTCAACAACGTCCGCCATGTTGAACTTTCATATTTATGGCCCCATCTTCACGAAATTTGGTAGGCGGCTTCCCTGCGCTAACCAAAACCGATGTACGTACTTATTTCGGTGGTATGACGCCACTGTCGGCCGCTATATTGAACTTTTCAACAGTCTTTGTTACTTATGGACCCATCTTCAAGAAATTTGGTACACAGGTTCCCAACGTTAATGAATCCTACTTACGTACATATATACGTCCATAGCCTGCAGCTCGGTCACCGTGTGAGGCGGCTTTGGGTCCCCCATCCCAACGCCTCCCACGTTGTTGGCTGCCTGCCTATATAAGGCCATCTGTCGCTCCAGTCTCTACATTCCCTTCCTTGCTTCGCCACGGTATTCACGTCTCCCTGCTGATAACTACAGCCTTTTTATTTAATCCACGGCTTCTCTGCTGTTTTATTGTTCGTTTATTACGATTATAGATATTGTGTAGGTATTTTAGACTTACTTTACATTGTTCAGGTAACCATTTCCTTTATCGTTCCAACCATACCCCTATTGACATATCCATCGAGGTGATCACCATCGATCAAAGAACTGTCACTTACCAAGTGGTTTCCA
Source organism: Polypterus bichir lapradei (assembly GCA_026402145.1). Lineage (NCBI taxonomy): Eukaryota > Metazoa > Chordata > Cladistia > Polypteriformes > Polypteridae > Polypterus > Polypterus bichir. Next base: position 38,309,650 of record JANRMT010062796.1, read on the forward strand.
TGCCCGGAGATGGCACCTACCTTTTCCATTCTCTTTGTTACATATTGCATGGCCATATCAGGCTCACTCTTGATATCCGGAGGAACATTGTGTCTTATGTATTGAATGACTGGGACAGGTTCAAGGTGTGGACTGATGACGGTACAGGAGATAATTATACTACACAGGAGCACTAGAAGAGTGAAATGCTTAAGTGTACCGAAATGGCCAAATATTTTACACCTTTGGACAACCGCCAATGCCTCTTAAATATCTTAGATTCACAGGTGATGATTTCAGTAGTGGACACTTTGATGTTTAGAAATGTTTAAACTCTCAAAAGCTGGATGTGAAGTTATCAATGAAACTGGTTATATACTTACAACACTTGACAGATGCCAAATGTCTCTTCAACACAAGTCCTACAAATACTGTCGTAATTGAAACAAACCATGAAACTCAAACCGATTATGACAGCAGCAATCCAAGCTGTGAGATTTGAAACAAGATTACTGTTCACATGGCCAACTGTACATTGCATGCTCAAGAATAAGCTCAGCGCACAGCTACAGCTTGGTCATATTACAACTGGAGGGCCGAACTGACAACGTGGCATACAAAGAGATCCTTAACAAATAATTATTGGTATATTTTCCCTCAGTTTAAAAAGGTTTAATTTTCTTCTTAATAAAAATTTTAAGGCAGTACTTCACCGCTGCGAAGCGCGGGTATTTTGCTAGTTATATATAAAGCAGACTGTAACAATCTTGCAGTCTTGTATGTATGTTATCATCCAATTGAGGCTCAGTTAGCACAAGGGGGCACCAGAGAGCCCCAGGCACAGTAATACAGTCCATAATATAAGAATATAAATACAATAAACAGTTTTTATTCCACAAAGCACCATCCAATGAACACATCTCTAACAATTAGCCACAATCTTGTATATAAAGCAGACTGTAACAATCTTGCAGTCTTGTATGTATATTATCATCCAATTGACGCTTGGAACGTTTCTGGTGTGCTCCGTAAAAACAACTGACAGTTTTATCATGAAAAATCCATAGTATTATTTGTTTGTCGTTTAATATTTGTTTTTGTTAACTATATGTTCATCTTGCATTATTCTTATTGTAACAATGTAATAGTGATAATAGAATTAAATCAGCCTAATAATAATATTAATTTAATGGATGTTTTTTCATTGTCAAAAATTCTGCATGTAAAAACATAGTACTACACCACAAAACAAAAATTAATCTATTAAGTTGTGTTTTTTTAATTATATATTTCTCAAACAATTTTAAAAAAATGTATTTCAGCTAGTATATATATATATATATATATATATGTAGGTTTGGATTTTTTTTCTCCCTAAATAATAAAAACCATCATATAAAAACTGCATTTTGTGTTTACTTGTGTTATATTTGACTAATGGTTAAATGTGTTTGATGATCAGAAACATTTTGTGTGACAAACATGCAAAAGAAATCAGGAAGGGGGCAAATAGTTTTTCACACCACTGTATATACGTATATATATATATATACTGTATATTTAATTGCTTCTTTTCGCAGTACAGCACTTTGGTTCAGTTTTGTGCTTTAGAAATAAATAAAGTTTGACTAGACTTGACTTGACCTGACTCACTAAGGGTCTTCTCAGCACTGTGGAGGGAAGGGAAGATGACACGGTTTGTGACAGCACCCTCTTTTATCCTGGAGTGGTGTTACCATACCACTGACAGTGATTCTCTGACATGACAACTGTCATTTGTAAAATTTATATCTGCTACATACTGGGTGTTCTATTGTTGTTGTTGTTTATTTATTTTTTAAATTTTGCCTTAATGCCGAATGTGCTTCCCCTCCTAGGTCTCTATATTTGGCTAGTACATTTTGGTTCTTTCCTTGCATCTAGTGCTATTGGGACGGACTCTGGCCTGTCTGTGACCCTAAATTGGAAAAAGTGGGACTGAAAAATGAATGAAAGAATGATGGTGAATGAGTTTTATATTCATTGTAACAAATACACAGATTCTTTTTGAAGTTCAGTAAAATGTATAATCTGGTGACAACAGATAGCTTGAACTATTTGTTGTATTTGATTACTGATAAGCTTCACTTGGCGCCTTGTTTCTATGGATTCTGAACAATACATGTGAATTATAGAGAGAGGGAGTTACAATTTTGTGCCAAATGTTGTGTGCTGGATTATGATTTTTAAAGATGTTACTGTATTTCCTCTAAAGACAATATTTCTACACTGCTTGGAAAATATGATAATATAAAATGTTAACACTATTATAAATGGTTTTATAAAGGACATGTATATTTGCAACCTTTTTTGCCTCTGAAAGCTATTATCACTTTGCAAAGCTGCCCCTACAAAAATAAATACATAATCCTAAATCATAATCCAGAAAAAGCACACTCCCACAGAGAAATTACTGTCAAAACACATGGAAACTTCTGAATAACTTCTATTTTTTTTATTATCATGCTTAACTATTTAGCATATAAAGCTGATTATTGATAAACTGGCTGTGCTACCCATCTAAAATGGATTGAAATGTGAGTAGTCAAGGTAGGCCTCAGTGTTAACGTTTTCATTGTATAATGCAATGTTGGGATGTGATTCGTAAAAGCAGTGTTAATGTTTGTGATGAGCCATCTATTGGAATGACATAGCAACCGGATGAACACATAGACAATTATACACTTATTAAGGTAAAAAATATAAACTGTCAGTTTTACATTAACTGCAATACTGACTTGTTTGGTGTACAAAGGTTGCCCCCATATTGGTGGTAGCATACACATCACTCTCATGTACTGTATATTGTCATTAACTTACCCAAAGATTTTCACTCCTGATAGCTTGCCAAACAGAACGAAAACCTCTGGGATTTTAAGGTTCAAATGTCACAGCTGCAGTTGGAATCAGGTTAACCTAAAGCAGGGCAATTTCACAGAAATGGAATATGACACTGATTTACAGATTCACCCTGAGTGGTCACCTTATTAGGTTCTCCTGTCTGCCATTGTTCCTGAAGAGAATAGGCTACCATATTCTCAGAAACAATTTCAATTTCCTACTGGGGAAGCAAGAGATATAATCTCTCTAAGATGCCCTGGATTTGCTCAAAGGTCTTCTTCCATCCAGTTGTGCCTGATAACATTCTCTAGGAAAGGTATGCATATGCCATAGACAAAGAAAACGTTTGTTGTTGATGCTGTTATCTCCCCACCCCATTCAACCATCTTTATCTATGATTCTGTTCTTTACTTGCATCAGAATCTTTTGTTGCTTACTGCAGATTTGCTTCAGCATTTGAATGTCTCTAATCAATGTTACCTCAATTTAGACACTGACATATACAGTAAGAGTATTCATATATTAATTCTAAGGTTCCTGCCCTGTGCCAAAATAAGATAAACTCCAGCACTTCCCACGCCCCTATTGTAGATTAAGTGGGTTTGAAAATGACATGACATATTACTTCTGGGAACAGACTTTTTTTTTTTTTGATTTTATTGATTTTATTGAAATCACACAACATTCCATACAAATAAATCAATTTTTAAAAACACAAGATTTAAAACAAATCAACCCCCACCCCTGAGAAAGAGAGCTAAGCCAGCAAAGTAAACCTTAAAGCTAGTAAAAATAAGTAAGCAGATGAATTAATAAGTGAATAAAGATAAATGGAGAAGAAAAAAAAAGGAAAAAAGGGAAGAGAATCTGCTTCCTCAGTGTTTTAAAAGCTTATTCTAAAATGTAAAATGTTATTGATTAGATCCTGCCAGGTTTTGAAAAAATTCTGCAGAAATCCTCTAAGTGAGAATTAGATTTTTTCCCATTTGAAATAGTATATAAAATCAGTTACCCACTGACTTAGAATAGGAGAGTTAGGATTCTTCCAGTTGAGCAAGATAAGTCTATGTGCCAATAGTGTAGTAAAGGCAATTACAATTTGTTTGTCCTTCTTAACTTTAAGCCCATCTGGAAGAACACCAAACACAGCTGTTGGTGGATTAGAAGGGATTGTGACACTAAGGCTGTCTGAAAGGCATTTAAAGATTGTGGTCCCGAATGATGTTAATTTGGTGCAGGCCCAAAACATTTGACCCAGTGAGGCTGGAACTTGATTGCAATGTTCGCAGGTTGGATCTTGCCCTGGAAACATTTTGGACAATTTTAAGTGAGACGTGAGATGTGCTCGATATATAATTTTGAGTTGAATAATTGCATGCTTTTTGGGTTACTTTTATTCTTATCCATGAAAAATGGCCTTCTGTCCAATTAGAAAGGTCAGGCTTTTCCTTTTCAAATTCGGACCCCCTTTTCAGTTTGGTTACAACCTTGCAATTGGAAGAGGCAGCCATCGCATGATTTCGTAAAGTCTAATTGCCTTCTAACAGGAGTGCTTAAAAATGGATTTACTGTTTAAATGAAGGAAAATTTTTAAATGATCTTATGTAATCACAAGCTAAAGACAGGGTTCAACTCTTTGCTTGTAATCAGTGTGCATTATATTGTCTATTGACTCTCTTCCAAGTGACTAAACAGTTACTTATGATAAAATGAAACTTTTGATTCAATTACTTATAGCCATTGTGATTACTGTTGATTTTTACAGCACCACACAAAATACCTCTCTGTAACTTTTCTCTTAGTATAATGGGTGTTGTAGTGTAGTGGTTAAGGCTTTTGACTTCAGACCCTGAGGTGTGGGTTCAAGTCCCACTACTGACAGTGTGTGGCTATGAGCCACTTGACCTGCCTGTGCTCCAACTGGAAAACCGAAAGAAAGAACAGACTTGTATCAAAAATGTGGTAAGTTGCCAAACAAGTAAATGTATAATACTATGCAATTTGAAATTCTACAGCCTTTGGTCAATAATGAAAACAGGTCTGACTTTGCTCCGCCTTATAGACTGCTAACTTGCAGTTCTTGGAAATGGCCAAAAGTTAACTAGAAGGTGAGAAGACACAGGGAAAGGCTCATGTGAAGACATGTACTGTGAAACTTTGCTTCTGTTAGCTCTAATTATAGCTGTTATCTAAAGGGGTGGAGCAGGCGTTAAATATAACTATAGCTTGTTAGTTTTACACCTTTAAGGTAATATTAAGTGAACATATCATTCTTTTAAACTGCTGAATCCTTGTCTGGGGCAGCAGAGAGCTTCCTGGCCTTAAATCCTGCTGTATGTGCTTTATTAATCAGAATGTATTTTATTTCATAAAAGCCACAAACATGTCCTTGACCCCAGGAATTTTCTCATACCAGACTCTTCTTTCACTGAGTTACTTTTTCTTTGCACATAGTCATAATTTCATGGTTAGCTTTTAAGAACAATACTCCAAAATTTTAATTTGCTTTCTCTGCTTTTTGTCAATTGTTTTCCATGAAACCATGGTTCATGTGACTAGAAAATATTTGGAGTTTAGAAAGTTAAGGCAATCTAAGAAAAGATGAGTGTGTGGATGCTGTGATGAAGCCTGTAATCTTAGGATCTCATATGATTCTTCATGAATACTGAGGTGTGTGGAATTTAAGTATGAAAGATGTTCCAGTGAGAATGCTGGTCACCTTCTTTGCTGCATAAACATTTAATGGACAGTCTGTTCTAAAAATGCTTCCAGTGTTTGGAATATTTTAGCCTAGTATGCAATTTATTTGTTTAAGGATTAATCCTTTGGATTGAGAAATGAGTGTTAGGCCGGAGCAATACAGTCTGGTTTTGGACCTTCTCTGTGACTTAAAAAGAAAAAGAAAGTTCCCTTGAATTATACTAACTATTATCTGAAGGCAGATAAATTAGTACCTGGCCATCAGACATAACAACTTATGACAGAAATTGGACATGGTCACTAATGCTGCCCAGGCTGATCTAAGATTCTGCTTAATGCCTCGTTCTGGCTAAATTTCTAATTGCTCCCAATGAAAAAAGGTACTTAACTCCAAAAGTAGATCTGGGTTTGCTAGGATAGGTGAAGCAACTATTGTTTATTTATTATCTATTTATTTGATACCTTATCCCTGCTTATTATTGTTATTGTTATTTCCTTAATTTTGTAAATTACCAAAACCCATTTTAGAATACATTCTCCTACATAGTGTTCATTCTGGATTCTGGGACATCTCAAAAGCAGCCTTCTCTTGTCCATAATATAAATACAGTACACTTATTGTCACAAGGATGGAAAGTAGGAGGTTAGAACAGCACATTGGGGCATGAGTTAATAGTACATCTGCACTGCCATCTGAGAGGGAAGTGTCCCTGTCCAGAGTCTTGCCAAAGTCCCAACACAAGCACTAAGGTTGATTAGCAAATACCCTTCAATGAAGTGGCATCCAGTCAGTACTTGATTTCGGTCCTGAGTCAGATGCTACCTGCTGCTGGCTACCTGTGGCTTGTTCTCTTCATAGCATTTTCATCTAACATGTTCAAAGCAATTTACAGCTGTAAGCCCTTGCCACAATTAAACAATAAAACACACCATGTTATAAACTGCAGGTAGCATCACTTTAATATCATATTATGTATGTTTCTATTGTTTTATGAATTGTAATATTTAAGTTTATTGATTTCTCAAATCATAAGTAAAATTGTCTTCTTTGGTGACATTTGGGGTCACTAAATCCAAATAGTGCCAAAACTTTTAACATTATTTAAAAATGAGCAGAAGGTGAAAACACAACACCCAGAATTACTAGATGATACTTGAAGAATTCATGAAATTAAGGATGATAAAGACTAATTGCTGAAGTAAGTGTACAAAACAAAACAAACAAACTGAGCCAAGCTGAGCTATTGCAGAATCATGAAACATAATGTCTATCTAAGCTGACCCAATTCACATCCAGTGACTCTTCTTCATGTGACTGCTGCCTAAAGAGCCTTGCATAGCAGTAGACAAAGGAATGGCAGAGGCAAATGATTTATAAAGGAAGGGCTAGAGGCCCACCCCTGCCAAATCCAGACATGAAGTCCAATACAGACTATAGTTACAAACCAATCACAAGTTAGTTAATGCTAAAATAAAGATCTGTAATACAAAACTGTGCAGTACATTTATTTTTGAATGATCTAACTTTGACACTTAACTTTGCGTCACTGTTCTAGGTTTGAATCCCGCCTATGTAGATGTTTGTCTCATGTTCTTCTCTTGCCTATAAGTGTTGTTTTCCAGTTACTCTGGTCTTCCCTCTATATCCCAAGGTTCTCCTTTTAGGTTAATGTGACCCTAAATTGGCCCTGTCTGAGTGGCTACAAACATAAATGTGAGTGTTATGTGATAGGCTGGCAACCTTTCCAGGTTTGGTCCTTGCCTTGTTGGTCATTTTTATAGGACTGGTCTTCCTGGTTTAAAAATGAAATTACATGGGTTTAAAAGTGGCAGAATTGAATTTATAAAACAGAAAGAAAATGTGTGTAATCTCTTATTGTACTTCTGGGTATTTCAGTACAGTGCTTTGTAATTGTATCATACTGTAGTTTGTGCTTCATTCAATTGAACATCAGTATTTGTGGAAAAGAAGTTATATATGTTCCTTATAATGGTATTTGGTTGAAGGTATTGTGTACAATTACTGCATCAAGTGTGCAACCAAATAACCTTGTCAAACATTTGGTTTGTTGTATTTTGATGTTTTACCAAACATTTTCAGTCACTTTTTGTTTTTGAAGTTCTTTATCCCATCTCAATTTCTTCTGCAGTTGACATCTATTCTTTTATTCACTTGTCTAGCACTAAATTTCTACTTTTTTGCGTTGGAAAACCCCCTGACTTTTGGCTTATTGTCATTTTCTTCTTGCACACTGAATCTTTGGCCAATGAGTCCGCTGTCATCAATTCTGTGTTATATGTAGATAAACCATTCTCTAAAGACCAAACTGTCACAAATCTGATCTGTCATGTCTGTTTGAGATATGTGCATTTTCTTGTGTGGCCTTTAAAATTTTGAGGTTGGATTAGATACTTTTTGCGACAATTTTTTTTGGGTTTTCCTATTAACTTTGTTTATTTTCCCATCATCACCTGCAGTTATTTTACTCAACTGACACATTTGTGGTTCCTTTCTTTTTGAAGATAGTCCAAACTTATGATATGAAACTGTAAATTTACCACATGTTTGTTACCAGAACTGATTTTTTTTATAGATACTCTTCCTTCTTCATGAAGACTGTTGTATTTCTCTCCTTATTCTTTGTCCATCTGTCTTTAGCAGGAGGAGAATATTTGCTACATGTACTGTATATACACTTTTTAGGCAGCTGAAACTCTTATTTTTAGAAGTACAGTTACAGTTACCTATTGGCTCAATTATCCCAGAAAGCACTTACAGGATTGTCAGATGCTGTGACCAAGGGTTTTAATGTGAGGGTAGAGTTTATTTCTGTCTTAATTTCTTGCAGTGGCTGTACAAATAGATGAAGGCATAACCTAAAAACTGATATACGAGTCTTGATGGGCTGAAAGGATTCTTTTCCCTCTCCCTCTCTCTTAAACATTCCTTAGTTTTATATACTCCTGTCAAAATTGAATATTGTGGTTTTATCAGGTGCACTTTAAATGTTTTGATTGCAATGTATGCATTAAGACTATAAAGAATATTACCAGTAAGTGCTTTACAAATGGCATAAACTCCTTCCTTAAAAGCAAACTCTTTCATGCTACATCTCTATTTCATAAAAATTAATTTGACATGTTTTATTAAGCAGTTAAAGTAAATGAACTATGCACAAATTATTATTGTGGTAGGTTTATTAATTAAAGCCTTATGTTGTTTCAGATGTTCTTTATCAGCACATGAATTTCTTATTTTCTCAGATGTAATATTTTAGGGCAAGTTCAAGTATTATTTATATATCTATAAATATTCTTACTCCAAGAGGAATAACTTCCTATGCAGTATCACCTCATTCCTCATCTTCATCGTCACAGGAACAGAGCTTAATGTGCCAAAACCCTGCTTTGTATGTGTATATATATACTGGACATTAATCCCGTTACAATAACGGGTGCTAGAACAGTAGTGCATAAACATTAGTAGGAACAGTCTATATTAAATGGCAAGGGACCTTGTATGTGGCTGTAATATGTGTCACTGTATTGTGTGCCTTTAATTTTCTCTCTCAGTAATACTGGTTTGTATTTCCGTAAAATGCCTGTAATTTTGTCTGACAGTAATACAGTGGAACCTCGGTTCACGACCATAATTTGTTCCAAAACTCTGGTTGTAACCCGATTTGGTTGTGAACCGAAGTAATATCCCCGCATAGGATTGTATGTAAATACAATTAATCCGTTCCAGACCGTATGAACTGTATGTAAATATATATTTTTTTAAGTTTTTAAGCACAAATATAGTTAATTATACCATTGAATGCACAGTGTAATAGTAAACTAAATGTAAAAACATTGAGTAACACTAAGAAAACCTTGAACAACAGAGAAAACTAACACTGCAAGAGTTCGCGCTATAGCCTTACGACCCACTCGCTAAAAACACTTTTTTTTAATAAGTTTTAAGCACAGGGAAAAAAAAGAACATTTGAAAAATCCGTAATTTAATAAACAACCAAGAAAAGTAACATTGCCACAATGCACGTGCGCGCCTGTGTGTGTGTGTGTCTCTCTCGCGGGCCTGCATGTGTTTGTATATCTCTCGCGTGTGTGTCTCTCTTAAGCGCGCGCCTCTGTGTCTGTGTGTGTGTGTGTCTCTCTCGCTCCTGTGTGTGTCTGTCTCACGCGTGTGTGTGTTTCTCGTGCGCACCTGTGTGTGTGTGGATGTGTGTGTCTCGTGTGTGTGTGTCTCGCGCACACCTGCGCATGTGTGTTTCTCCCGCACGCCTGTGTGTGTGTGTGTGTCTCACGCGTGCCTGTGTGTGTGTGTCTGTCACGCGCGCACCTGTGTGTGTGTGCGTTTCTGTCTCGCGGGCGCCTGTGTGTGTGTGTCTGTCTGTCTCACTCGCACCTGTGTGTGTGTCTGTCTCGCGCGCGCACGCACCTGTGTGTGTCTCTCTCTCTGCACACACAGGGAATGCACAGGAAGAGACTGAACACGTGCCGTGTGGCCCCGCGCATGCGCACTTCACCAGAAGACACACACACATGGACACCTGGACGCACACAGGGGTTTTATTAAAGAGGATGCTTTTTTCTTTTTAAATGTGATTTTGCATTAGCCACTAACAATCACTGTAAATTTCTCAGCCACTTTTTATCAAGTTTCACGCATACATATGTTTTATAAAAGATTATAGAACAGTATGTATTAACATGAGAAAAAGCTACTCTGCTGTACTTTTACATAAGAGTTAGAGGAAGCTAATGATAAAATTTAAGGAACATTTTATAGGAAAATAAAGTCTGGTGGCTTAACCTCCTTGAAGTTACCTCTGAGTGTGATTCAGGCTCAGAATTCCGTTAAGTTATGGTTAAGCCCGATTCAGGATTGGGGTGATATGTAATTAATTACTTTACAGTTTTTAAAACTGAATAACTCTTAGGACAGTATTCTTCTCCCTTCTAGTTGATAAAATAATGTTATGCTACAGACATCTCCTGAATATTTTGATTTGTTTTGCCACTGTTGAGTAACCCATCAATATTCCTAAGTGGGGTGAAGCCTTCAACCAAAACACAGTAGTGTGTAAATGAGAAGCTGTAAAGGCAGTTTTAGAACAAAGACACAAAGGGCATTAGCCCCCTAAGTACTGTTCACAATGAAGAAACTGGCAATGTTCATTTCATGGGAAATGTGGAAGTCACTAATCCTTGTGCTGTGGTAGCCTATAATAACAAATGGGCATGTCAATTGTGCAGATCTGGTATTGCCATTCCATCCTCTCATACGCAAGCAACAGAAAGAAATGTTATATGAAAAGTGTGCAAAGAAACACGTTATTACTGTCGTAATTCTGACATTGAGCCGTGCTTTTGTGACTGTTTGAAAACATGTCACACAAAGGATGTGTACTAAATCGCTATCAGTACAGCAGTTGACACTAGACATACCCTTCCCACTGTACTTATATGAAATTTTTGATATTTACATGTTTCTGTCATTTTTCTAGTTAAAAAAATCAACTATTTTGAATATTTTTTTCAGGGGTAAACATAATGCTAAGGAGGCTACAGAATATTATATGCCTTGGTCAACATGCAGCATGGAGGAGCAGTACCCCAACAGTTGTCAGACTATGAAAGGGTGTCAGGTCATTGGCGCAGCCAAAGATAAATGACATCCGGGACATTGTTTCTGAAGTACCTTTGCACAATAGAGAAATGGGCATACAAAAGTAGTAAAAGTGCCCGACTTTCTTTGCTTCCCAGGTGTGCTAACTACAGTACAGTATAGTTAATAGTTCATTCATGACTGGTACTTGCAGCAGGTGAAGTGTGAAGCTACTTTGTATTGGTAAAGTTTAACTTTACAAATGTAGGACACACTTCTCCTAAGCCATCTATAAAGTTCAAGCCAGAGATACACGGGCTGTCCATGCATCAATAAACGTAAGGCCCTGGTCCATCACTAAACACGTTCATGCATAAACCCATATTACACCAGGAGAATATAATGTTGTTTAAAATCTCTTCTATTCATTCACAGAACTTCAAAGCATTCTGTGATGGATAGGGAACAGGGAGTAAAATATAAACAATTTGGCAGATATTAAAAAGAAATAAATCTTAGTCTGTGGGTCTGTGAATAGAAACAAAGTTATCTCTAATGGTGCTGCAATGGCCTGGAGTAAAATTCAATTGCTATATTTTACTAAATACATGGGATAATTTAACTAAAGTGGTATTACATCACTGAACAATCCACGGGACCCTCTTGGGCAAAGTGAGTCATTAGAAAAATATACCCGTTACTTGAGGGGCTCCATATGTTTTCTTTCTTTTTTTGTTTGTTTTTTTTTAAATCCACATTTTATATGTCTGCTTTGTATTGTGTATGTAAAATGTGAGTCCTACTGTTGAGCTGTACAGTAAGTAGTTTATAACAAACAAAGGGAAAATGGCTTTAAAGTTTGATTAAAAAAATAGCAGCAGGAAATTAGAGAATACTGCAGAGCCAGGCTGGGGTGGGAAATGGGTGTGGGGTCAATGATGTCATTGTGGTATCTATCTCTGTCTGCTTTCAATCTGTCAAATGGGCTCCAGTGATATTTTTCATTTAATTACTTATAATAACACTGTTCTCTTTTTTTTTCTCATTTTCCCTCTTTGTTAAAATGTGACGCTGTGGTTTGCTCATAGAGTGAGAGGGAAGACCACAAAGAGACTGGCTTGTGTTTATAGAGAATGTTTGGGCACAGGCCCATTGAATTGTGTTCAAAATACAAATTGGTTACATTGTCAACAGTGCTCTGAAAATTTGTTAGGGATCATGTTGACACAATATGTTGTATTCACATGTGAAATGTTAAACCGTGAAAGAAAAGTTTAGTATCAGATGTTAAAGAATAGCCCAGTTTAGTATCAGATGTTAAAGAATAGCCCACTGGGTAATAGGCATCCTCTGGGTAAGCCTTAGGCCCTTGTATGCTTGTATAATAAATCATTAATGTTACATTAGGTTAACCTGGAGGTTGTATGGACCTTACGTTCACAATGGCATAAAAACAAAATATGCAGGCAATATCAAAAAAATTGTACCCCAGCGAGAAACCCCATTTAACTTCCACAAGTTGAGGTGTTTTTTGAAAGAATACAATAGATGACAGCACTCTGCTATTTTAAAGTTTTAGGTGGTCTAACAAGTGGTCTGTGCTGGTCTTTTATCTTAATTGACCAGAAGGGACAGAGTTAGTGATTGGCCAGAAGTGATGTCATTCTTCCTGACTGGTTGTTTTCTCTGCCAGACTACAAAAGTCCAATGAGATTCTGTTTAAGGCTGGGTCCTTTTTCTCCCTATGCTTCCCTGGTGCACAAAGAAACAAGATGCACTCCTCCCGTGAAATCTTTTTGTGTCACTTGCATAATTTCTCATGTATAGATTCATCTTGTCTAAGTGTGCTTTTTCCTTGTTGGAAGCTTTTATTGTGCTATGTTTTCTGTGTACAAATGAGAGTCTACTACTTTAATGCTAAGCTAAAGAAATAGTGCCTTGTGCTAAATGGCAGCATTCATTAGGTTAGGTTACCTGTCGACTACAGCCTTACGTAAGGAGCCTGAGCCACCCACACAATAGGCATGTTGAATTTAATTACCTATTTGATCATATTAATGTATATGACTGCACATATTGCTAATTACAGGCAAAACCAAATTCACTGTGCTTTAGGAGCAAAGCTAAGGGGATGATTAAGAACATAGCACACAACTGTTCACTATGAGAGGTGCATTCTGAGGTGTCTTCCTCCCTACCCTTTCAAGGTGAGCATTCAGCCATTGAAAAACATGAAAAGGAAAATGAAACACTGCATTTCTCTGGTGGCCAACTGGAATTTAAAGGTGAAAGGACCATGAACAAGGATTGCACTAGCAATGAGTGAAGAATCTAGCCAAGAAAGTCAATATATCAAGGATTGCTCTTAGAAGATCTTTGTGTGGTCAAGTGTACAAACAGTTATTGCTGTATGTTGTGCAGTGAATCAGCAGACTTCAGTTTTTGTAAAGTATTTTGTTTCACTACTCCTTCTAAGTTCCCCTCTGTGTACATTCTGTAGGATGTCACGCACAAGAAAAATAAATATTCCCTCAGGTGAGAACAACTATCTGGAAGTGGTTTCTTTGCGGTTGGCAGAGATACTGGAACTGCTGTGAATGTTGGTTCATTTTTGGGGTCATATGAGCTTGTTTGATCAGTAGAAGGTCTGGCAAAAGGCATTATTATATTTTTACTGAATTCTTAGTTGTTATGTAATCATGTTGATTAGACTCCGACAGTTGATGCATAGTAAACTTATGGTACAAATGTCTACATAAAGTGGTTTTAAAATGCATCTTGTTTGCCTTGTGATTAGTCATCGGATGGAGGGGACTGATGGTGGCACAAAGCACATTAATCATGAAAGGGAGAGTTCTGGGTTTTCTGGCATCCACTGCTCAAGAATGACAGGTATGCAGCAATCAGGAAGTGATCCTGGAAAGACTGCCAACGGCATTAAAAAACATCTGTGAAAGAAATAAAAAAATTTAAAAAATGCAACGCTACCGTAAGGCACAGAGACATTTGCTTTTATTCTGAAATGCTTTCTGTCAGTATAGTTCTACAGAACACAAAACAACATGGTAAGGTACAAAGGTCTGAAATGGAGTCCTTTGCTACATATATAGTACATATCATATGCAGTTTGTGACTAAATCCTGTCTCCAGTTGCAGTACGTACAAATCTCACTACAGAGGTTCTCTTCATTGTAAGAGAAATAAAAAAAAAAACAGTAAGTGCTTTGATTCATTTGTCAGTTAATTTTAATAGTTTAGCCACTAATAAACTGCTTTTATCAGTTAGGTCACTCTAGTGACAAGCTGCTCTTGCAAAGAACAGTTGCTTTTTGTATTAGATTGTCTTTCACTAAAGAAATAAGATTTCTTCACAGATCTCTCAAGAGATATATGGTATGGTATGGTTTGGTATGGTCTTCTGTGTGCTGTGTTTCCCACAAGCTTGTGGAAAGTTCTCATAACTCCCACAGTCTAAAACATGTCACTTCCACCGGTATCTCTAAACCATCCAGATGAAAGTGAGTGCATATGGCCATCCTTCTTTCAGACTTAAGCCGCAACCCAATGTTTTTTCTTCTACACTGGATTTCTCTACCTTCTGGGTTATAATGAAGGAACCACCAATTTCATAGGAAGTCAAACATAAAATAGGTATCCCAAACTGATAGGCCTCCATGTCCTAGAAAACCTCTTGTCTCTGCATAGTCAACATAATGTTTTCCAATTTCAAAGGTAGAACTATCTAAATGAAGCAAGAAATAATAAAGAATGAGATCATTATGGTGGCACAATGCTGGGGCTGCTGCTATGCATACAACCTCAGTTATTGTGTAGATGTTCCCTATATGGGGCTGGGATGTTCTTGTGGTGTCCATATGGGTTTCCTCTGGGTGCTACAGTTTTTTCCTACAGTCTAAAGACACTCAGGTTAGGTGAATTGGCATTGCTTGACAAACTGGTGAAGAAGGCAGGCTCTATTGTAGGCACAGAGCTGGACAGTTTGACATCCGTGGCAGAGTGACGGGTGCTGAGCAGGCTACTGTCAATCATGGAGAATTCACTGCATCCACTGAACAGTGTCATCTCCAGACAGAGGAGCAGCTTCAGCGACAGACTGCTGTCACTGTCCTGCTCCACTGACGGACTGAGGAGAACGTTCCTCCCCCACACTATGCGACTCTTCAATTCCACCCGGGGTTGGGGTGATGATAAACATTAACATTATACAAAGTTATTGTCTGTTATACCTGCATTTTTATCACTCTTTAATTTAATATTGTTCTTTATCAGTATGCTGCTGCTGGAGTATGTGAATTTCCCCTTGGGATTAATAAAGTATCTATCTATCTATCTATCTATCTATCTATCTATCTATCTATCTAT
>JANRMT010062796.1:38325215-38339593 GCA_026402145.1 Polypterus bichir lapradei
TATCTATCTATCTATCTATCTATCTATCTATCTATCTATCTATCTATCTATCTATCTATCTATCTATCTAAAATGGCCCCAATTGGGTGAGTGAGTATATGAGTGTGTGTGTTAACCCTCTGATTGACTGGCACCATATCCAGGTGGTGTTCCTGCCTTACACCCTATGATTGCTGGGACAGGCTCCAGCTGTCCCTGCTCTGGATAAGTAGGTTTGGAAGATGGATGGATAAATGGATATCAAATCAAAGTCATCTTCCTACTGTGATTTTGATTGTGGTTACTGAGACTCTCTTGTAATCTTTTCAACTACGGTATGTAGTACACTTGTTGACCCATTTTTAATGTTATTAGTGTTTCCTTTTTATCTTTCTTCATGTGCTTGCACTCTGCAAGCTTGTAATAATAACAAAGTGTTAGATAGACAATAAAATACCGAGATTGCAAGGAAAAAGCATAAAGAGGCAGAACCGACAACAGGACAGGCCAAACCCATCTCAGAAAAAAAGCCAGTGCTAGTAATAGAAAAGTTATTTCATAAACATGCATTTCAGAAGAGGCCATCCACCTGAAGCTAACTAAGCATGTTTGGGCCCAGCCAGTACTTGGATGGAGGTCCATCTAGGAAAGCTTGGGATGCTGTTGGAAGAGGTGAGGCCAGCAGAGGGTGGTTACCCTTTGGTCTGAATGTGGATACCAATGCCCCAGTGCAGTGATGGGGACACTGTGCTGTAAAAATTGACTGAATCAATAAAGCTGAGGTCCTGACTCTCTGTGGCCATAAAGGATCCCTGGGCATTTTTTGTAAAGAGTAGTGTGTTTCCAAATGTCCAGGATAAATTGTCCTCCTGATAACTAATGTGTGATGAGCATAGTGGTGATTAAAATAGTTCCCCATTCTCTATGACAATTACCTTGATTAGTGAGAAAAGCACTATATACATTTAAGGAATTATGATCATTATACTATATACTGTATATATTTTATATACACTGTGATTATGTAACTGGCAGAGGTCATTATTTCCAGTCTATATTGTAGGCTGTTATAATATGCAGATGTGAAGTAATCATTGTGAAAAAAGCAGATAACCAGCAGATGGTAATGTTAGGCAAGAATCTTAGAAGGGAAAACTAGGATAGTACCAATGAAAGACAAATGATCAGGCAACCAAAACACAAGAGCAAAATAAAAATGAGAAGTAAAAAAGAAATCTGATTCTAGGGCCAACTTGTAAAATAAGCTAACTACACTAGTATTACAGTTCAAGTGAATTTATCCACCGAGGGAAAATGCATAATGTTTACATCTATATAGCGTCACATCTCATGAGGTAATTGATGTGAAAAATATGGTCACATGAAGCAGCTTATCGCATCATGAAAAAAAGAAGAAGAAAAAATAAAATAAAACATTGTCGCATATGGCCAGGGGCGCTGCTCAGCTGGGACACCTCTTAAATGGAAGGACTGGGTGAGTGAGCAGGCTCAGGGAATGAGCTCCCCGAGGATGCTAGAGGGCAGCCCCCCTGGGTGCTGTAACAACATGGATTCCCACAGGTCATGCTGAGAGCTGGAGTTTGCTGCAACCATGTTGGGTTTTGTGGGGGCCACCGGGGGGGGGGGGGGGCGGGCCCGGGGGGCTCCAGAGACGACAGAGCCCTACAAGTGTGGGCTTTCACCACACCTGGGAGTGATTCCAGACCATGCTAACAAGCCTCTTGGAGCATTCCCAAGTGCAGCTGAAAAGGATCCAGAGTCAGAAGGGAGTGAGAAGAAGCTGGTCAGAGGAGGAGTGGAGGCGAAGGACAAAAGAGAGAGAGACAGAAGAAGAAGAGACAAAGAGAAAGCACTGTGTTCAAGTGCTTTATTGTATTGTGCTGCTGAGGGAAACAATAGAGAATAAATGTGTGGTGTGCTGAAACTTATGCCTGGTGTCTGTCTGTGTCGGGTTTGGGTAGCTGGTGCACCCCCTGCAGGCCAAAACATTCACAAATCATATCAAAATAATTGAGGTGAGGTGAGGTTAGGAGCATGTTCTGCCGCACACACCACAAACTACCTAGGTTGGGATGCGAATGCAGCAGGTGACACCTCAGCACCACAATGGAACGGTGTCAGCTTTTTTACGGTGGCTGGGGAGCCTGTCCTGCCACCAACCCCCACGTTTTCCCTGTAAGTTGGAGGACTGAACAACCTCAAAAACAGATTCACCAGGTAAAAACATAAAATAAGCATCTCAATACAAAAGAAACCACAGAAGACAAGAAAAACAGTAGATATTAGAGGTAAGGTCCCAAGAAGAAAGGCCTAGAAAAATGTTCCTGTAAACACCAGATGGCTACACAGGATGCTTTCTTTGGACAAGTGCAGTCCTCTTTATTGATACATGGAGCAGGCAAAACCAGGATCACTATGGGTGCCTTGCACTTCACATAGGTATTGATGCTCAGAGACACAAGGAGACCTGGAGATGCCAACTTTGGTTCTGAATTATTAACTGAGGATAAGGTATAGAACTGCCTCAGCCATATTAATAGGAGGAACATAAACATGAGAGGTGAGCTGGGGCAAAAGCTAGACTTAGCAGGAATGTCAGAAGAGAGAAAGAGTGTTTTTTATATTGAGCAGGAGGGTTACTGGTGCTTTTGATACAGTGATGATAAACACTGGGACAGTGGGCTAGACTAACCCACTATACAGACAGGAACCTAAAAAGCTTATCAACAGCATACACCTTCCCAAAGTGTTGTATAAGGCTGAGGTATTGATACTTTAAGAAATACAGTCATGAGTGAAGCCGGAAATGTTTGTGAATTTCAGCAAACTCAGCAAAATGCACTTAAGTCAGAGGAAGGAGAAATGGAACTAGTTTTGAGTGGATTATAAAGGTGCAATAGCCTTTTAAGTGTCCCTGATGTAAAAAAAAACTTCTGCCAACTATATTGGACCAATTACTGTGGTCAATATTGTGACCTGAGCGGTGAGGCAGCAGAGCTAACCACTTGTGCTACCAGTTGTCCCTGAGATAAAATTCTACAATGAGTCCACAATACTCTTGAGTCCTTTATCTCTTTCTTTGTCTTCTGAACTCCTGTCATTTTAATAAACTTAAACCCACAGAGCCTGTGATGCAAGGATCATATTCGTACAGGCACTCTCCCTGTCACTGCCCGGCCCATGCTACAAAGCAAACAATGTCACTGGTGAACCTAGCAAATTCACAGTAAGAACCAGTATCAGCACTAATCAAATATAATGATTGAACAGCAAAATACAAAACATAAATGAATAAAAACAAGAAAAGAAGCACTATAAAAGTTAAGAGCAGATGAAAGCTTGCCTTTGAAATTAAATAAAAGGAAATTAACTGGGAAATGTAGGTGATTTTCATGGGTCATACAAAAGAATAGTAGAAACTCAGAGGTTTACCACAGGAAGTAGCACGTGGGCCTAACTTCAATATCAAATTGTGAGACAAAAATTTGTGGTTGAGTAAACCAAAAAAAAATCCTGGCTGTCTATAGACCCTTTCACTAAATAACAATTAACACCAACAAGGAACTAAGATGACATGTTTACCACCATCTTAAATAGGGTGTAAGTAATAATGTCACACACATGACGTAACTGAGATGTGTGACCAGCAAGAGCACCATCATCAAGAAAAAACATGTTATTATAATGGTGATGTGATGATCATGTTAAAAAAATAAAAGTAACATTCAAATTTAAACAAAACTACTCTAGATGATGGTGGATTGACGCCCTGCCAGGGATTGGTTCCTGCCTTGCGCCCTGTGTTGGCTGGGATTGGCTCCAGCAGACCCCCGTGACCCTGTGTTCGGATTCAGTGGGTTGGAAAATGGATGGATGGATTCTAGATGATAGAAACTTTCAGTCAATAACAGAGACCCTCCTTGATGGTGTGGGTTGTGAATGGGCCCATCCAGCTTAATAGGAAAATATAAATGAATTGCTTTAATAGATGAGGAGTATAACTATCACTAGCAGGCACCCAAGAATGATCCTCTGGTCCATAAATTTTCTTCAGTGAACCAAATTTTCTGTAACTGAAATTCCTGCTTACTGAAAGGGAAGACTACTGTTAAACACTCTGAAAGTCCAGTTTCAACCAAACATACTGTTTGAAATATTCAATGGATCTTAAAATGACCAAGACAACCATAAGAATCATTTTTAATTAGCGTAACATCCTGTGAATCTGAGGACTAGTTTCTGAAATGGAACCCTCAGTAGTGAACCACACTTTTTCATTTCTTTACATTTTAGAAGTAATCTCTGTTTTTGATCAGCATTGTTTTTGGCAAAGATTCCCTCTGTCAACATGTATTTTCAAGCTAGAACCCACTTTCTTTGAAGCTGCACAAGATATTCAGCCAGAAACTAAATAGAGAGAATGTACCCTGGCAGATACTTAAAAGACCTTGAAGGTATTTCTGATACATTTTAAACATGAAGTATCTAAAGGAGCTCTATAACTTGAGAATAGCTATGTTGAAGAAAATGCATAAATAGTGTCTAAAAGAGGATAGACGAAGTAACATTAAATAGCAGAACAGTGCAGATTAAACACTAATGCAGTATAAAATATAAAGGATCAAAGTAAATTTGAAAAAATTTGGGTGCAGCTTTCAAAGCTAGCAGACCAGGCAAATACTGCATTGTGAGACAGCGACGAGTGTGAAAGACACAACACAAGTCTTTCAGAAAATTGGTGTCTTAGGGAGGAAAAGTGACGAAGAATTGTGTTGGGTCAGTGGTGAGTAAGAAAACTGCTGACAGGGTCTGTTTTACAGGGTATGATTTGCCTTTAAATCAATTCATTGTTTTACTGCTCTAATTTGAAGGTCGAATCCTGTTTTTTTTTGCTTTATCAGACAGATACATCATTTACTGCCCTAGCCATATCCCTATCCTTTGTTTTACTTCCATTTTGTCCATGTAAATACAACACTGTGGTCATACCATATTCAGAGGACACCCTCATTGAGAGGTAGAGGCTGTGGCAGTTCGTTCACTAAAGGATAACTGAAAACTAAGATAGAACAGGTGGGTCTTCACTCTGGATTTGAATGGGTGATACAACCCATGAGGTTATTAATAGAGTTTTGGGGCAGTAAAAATGCCAAAGTTAAAGATTTGAACTGTAATATAGGTTTAAAAACTATGAGCATTGTAGAGAGATTTCTGGAATGTTGAATACAATTTGATATTTGACTTGAAGCTAGTTGTTCATTATTTAATTGAGGGGGATGTTGTCGTATTTTGGGAGCGACTCTAGCAGCAGCAGCTATCTGATCAATCAGTTTTAAACTAATGATGGTTCTCATAGGAAAACCAGTAAAACATATTGTAGAATTTGAAGCAGAAATTGACAAAAACACGTTAGCATCTTATTTATTGAGGTACTGTCAGACTCTGGCAGTGTTTCATGGATGATTCAAAGTTTCAGACTGCTGTGAAGTATGACTCCCAGGGTGCAGCATGTTTAGAAGATATTATGGTCACATAGCCCCATGATTTTTTAAAGCAATCCCCTCACAATTCCTACCACAACCTAGTAGTGGCCACCTTCTGCATCATGTCACTGCCCACTGAACCTTACCCAAATGAAACTTCACATTCTCTTTGGAGTCATGGTTAACCAACTTTTTAAAGTGGAGACATTTTCAGACAGTAAGGCACTGACAGCTTCCTCTAAGGGATTATATTGTTTAGACTGCTATTCAGAGGACAAGAAAGACATGATCAAAGTCATTTGGTAAAAAGATATAAGAAATCATGAGGAGCAACCATATGTAAACTCACTAAAGTAATCATACTCGAATAACTAAGGACAAAAAAAAATGTAGAAATATTAAAACTGAAAAGAGGCACTGAAGTTAATGCCTTGAGAGGCTCAACAACTGAGCCAAGAATAAAGGTCAGGAATCTGTTTAAATACGCAGGCACAGGGGACTGCCAAATAAGTGCAGTTGCCATACAACTAAATGAGGGAGATGTGGCCAGAGGCAAGTTGCACCTGGCACTATGAGTTTTTCATTTTTAGAATTCATTTCTTTGAGTATTTGCACTTTTACTGCTTTCATGAACTTGTTTTTTATATTTTATTTTTATTTTGGTGGCTTTATCACATTGTATTTTCAGATGGCGATGGCCTTGTTGACCCCCGTTACTATCATGTGAGTCTCAGTGTTGTGGCATATGATCTCATCATGGTAATGCTACTTAGGAAAGAATTGTGATACTCTTGGCATTCAAGATTTTGTATTTGTGGCGAAAAACATGTTGTGCCTTTTAGTTAGCAAAAAAAAAGCACTTTAAGGAAAGGACTTGCTTAGCATATTGATATTTTTGGTTGGATTGATATTTTGTCTCGTTTCCAGTTTGTTGTTTGAATATTGATTGCCTCTCATCTCCTGGCCTTCCCATCTTTTGGTTTAATTTTCTTAAATTCACCCAGGCAAAGCACTTGCATGGTTTCGTAAATGACATGTATGTGAGTAGGATGTGACGTTTTGAGACTTGAAAGACACTTTCACTTAGAAAATAATTGAATAATAGTCATAAAAGCAGCCTGGTTATTTATATTTCCAATATTTTGTAGATGTTTGAAATGTAAGACACTAAACTTCTATTCCTTACAGAGAGTGGTATTAACCTTAGAGGTGGAGGCCCTCTTGAAAATTCTGTAGGTAAAATCATGTGAAACTATGCAGATCAAGGTGTGGCTTTGACAGGTATATTGATGTAAAAGTGGAAACAGCTGTCCATGTTACAGAGTGAATCTGCACTATGGCATTCTTAAATTTCCTGAGATGTGTTGTTGCAGGTCATGGAGTTTTCATCCCTGTTGTAAACTATGATGGAATAACAAGGATTAAATGAAGTCATTAACAGAAAGGGTACACCATATAAATAGTGTACATATTGAAACACTTTATCCAGCAGTAGGGACAAGGTGAGAGCAACAACCCTTGACAGCACGCTAGCCCACAACAGAGCATGAAAATGTACAATATATGGTTAAAGTGTAAAGGATCCACAATCTAATCCGATATCTAATCTTTCCTCCAGTGACACAATCATTTTCAAGAAAGTTTGTCATGCATTTCTGTGGTGACTTAGTCACAATGCAATAGACTGGCAGACAGCCAGACCTTGAAGAGTTGTACTTATGTAATTATAAGTGCTGACAAAGAGAAGATGCAACTGCTACTATCACTTTTCATACTGAAAATAGATCTTTTTCTTAAGCATTGTACGCAAGAGGATGCAAAGTACTGTAAATCTGACAGACTTTCCAGTGTTATTTAAAGATGACAGCAGCCCACATGATGAATTGTAAATATGTCATAGACCAAAGAAGAAGTCAGTGTCTCTCTTGACGAGTGTAACTGACTCATTTTGAAATGTTGAGGTAGTCATAAAGATGATCCTCTAAGACACAAATGACCAGAGTAAATTTATACCAACACCACTGGCCTTCTAATTAGTTTCATCTATTCATTTTTAAACCATTTACCAGTTCATGGTAACAGGAAGCCAGTGATGAACATAAGGTGGGGACCATCTAGTCTACTGAAGGACACACTTAAGCACACTCCCACACTAATCCAATTTAGAACCACTAATTAACTTAACATGTACTGTATACTTTTGATGTGGGAGTAAAAAAAAACTTAATACACAAAAGACATAGTGTCCTGGAGTGTAAAATCTTTCATTTATGAAACTGCTTATATTAAGTTTTAATATTTTTCTCAGATGAATCAGGAATTGAATTTATGGGACTTTAACAGGTCACACCTCAATAAGAAGAACAAGTAAGGCAGAAGTAAGACATTATTTGGTTAGTGTGGCATAGAACCAAAAAAGTGCTGAATCTTTTTGTGTTGCAAGGACACCCATACTGTATGTTTGTTAGTGACTGGCATTTGTCATCACTCTTATATATACTTATGTGAAGAGGGTCTTATGTGGAATATTGCAGGGTGGTTGGCAATTAGGTATCACTCAAGTCATTGTCTGGCTAGGATCTCAGTATGTATCTCTGTGTATGTTAATCTTAAGGTGCGAGAGTAGACCAACCTTTTAAACAGACTTGATAAGTCTCACAAATCCCATAGTAATGCACACAGTGACAAAATTCACAGAGGAGACCAGTACTGTGATTTGTGCCCAGCACTCCAGAATTGTAAGGAAACAACACTAATGTGCACCACCTTATTTATCTGCCCTTAGTCAAATATTTTGCACTCAGTTTTTCATTTCTTCTTTCCTTGTGCCTACCAGAAGAACAGTTACTCATCATGCCCTGTGCCTAAATGTATTTTGAATAGCATTATTAAAAGATGACAATACTTCCATACATGAGCAATTTTTTGAAAAAGTAATTTTACATACTTGTTCTCCCCATGTTTGCATGGCCACTCTGGATTCCTCCAACAGTCCAAAAACATGCAGATTAGTTGAACTGGCAATGCTAAATTCACTCCAGTGTGTGTTTGTGTGTGTGTGTGTCAACCCTGTGATTGACTAGCACTTTGTCCTTGGGTTATTCCTGCCTTGAGCCTGATGCTTGCAGAGATAGTCTCCAACTGCCCTATTACCCTGCTCAGAATAAGTGGGTTAGAAAATGGATGGTCGGATATTCTTATTTCCATAGAATACAGTAGCTCCTCTTGTATTGTTCGCCTATATTCTATTTATCCACGCATACGCAGAGTGTGGCTCATAGCCTGTAACAATATATTGCTTTATCCAGGCCTTCATCTAGAACAGGAAATATTATAAAAAATGAGATGATATAAAAATGTTCTGCAAATTTATGAAAGGATGCAACATGTTCAGTTCAGAAGAAAGATCTTATAAAAATGTCTTCAATAACATTATGCAACCCTAGAATTATTTGCATGCAGCTGAAGATATGTAAGGCTGATATAACTTCTACTCTGCTTTTATGTACAGTAGATACATTCAGGTGAGTCATTTCCAAAACCTGATGAAAACACTTCATAAAAGTCCATCTTTATATTCAATTCAACATTAACATTTACATATCAAAGAAAACCATTTACTGCAAGTCCTACTTATATGGAATCATGCAGTGACAATACAGTACATGGTACAATGGCGCACAGATCGCTAAACAGAGTGGTTACAATTAAAATGAATAAATAAATATCAGATGTAATGAATACAACATGTATTGAACACAAGAAGTAACAATATCAGTAAAACTGACTCAGTGGCAAAAAAACAGATTGCTAGTGTGGGTACTATTTGAGAGCGATATGATGATTTGTCGGAGCGGCGTGTGGCCTCTGTGACAACAGAAAGGGATTTCTTCAGGGATTTCTGCTCATAAATGTTCTTTATACAGTAAATGGGTGTTTGTCAAAGTCTTCATGTTTACCATACCATTTTATATTTGTAGAAGTTAATACAATTAGATGGTATGCACCCCAAGTTATTCCTACTATCCAAAGCAACCCCATTAATGTCTTTAATGACTTCATCAAAGTCTTGTGAAATCCACTTTTAGGTGACATTAAGGATCAGACAGCTTATCTTCACTACACCATTCAATGTGCATTTTTTATAAGTGATAAATTCCAGACATGAGGATTATTAAGTAGCTAGCCTGTGAGCCACTTCTAGCCATCAAATGATTCCAGTAACAATTATTGATCTATTTCAACAACAGATTATTACTACTAGCCAAATTTGGTTACAACTGAATGAGGGGAAATAAGCTATTTAGTTTAGCCTGGACAGATTAGTTTTAATCTCATTTATGCAAATACAGCAATGCTAAAGCAATGTGCACTCAAATAGTAACATTTTGGAAACAGCTTATATTACGTAGCATTTGAAAAGATAGCATATGACCTAACTCTGTTAGACACAAGTAATGAGAAGATATCTAAATGCATGATGCCTCCACTCCTTTGAAGCTACAGTAGTCATCTGCTTCAGAACATATTACTGAGGGGACTGATCAAGTTGCAGAGTGTTTTTTTTAAAGAACAAAAGTCCTTTCATGTACTCCAAATTTACATAAGCTTTTGATGTCAACATGCAGGAGGAAGGTTTGTGTTACAATAAGTAAATATAAGAAACTGATAAAGTACTCAGTCTAAGTTGCCGTTGTTGTCTTAATGTTGCTCTAAAAGTGTTAACGGGTCTTTGGAGGATTAGTCCTAGTCGCTTACTGCCAGTCTCATAAAATCTGATACCAAGTACTGGGTTGAAATAGATTCATGTGATGCAACAGAGTGCAGCTCAGTTTTCTTTGTTAATATCTTTAAGGGAAAACATTTTTGAAAGGAGCTGGTTTTAACCCACCGCTTTACTTGAACAAATTAATAGCAAAGTCATTTATATTAATTAAAGATAATTTGGGTAAATGATATTTTTCAGAAAGAAGTCTGGACATTTTTTTATCTATGCCTGGATTGTCAAGACATACAGTAAAGATGGATTGAAAAGTGCAAACTATGAGCGCGGCCTGCAACTGACTGTCCACATTTTGCTCCTTGTCTTTGTGCCTAATAGTACCATGATAGACTGCGAACCAGAAATGGGTTAAATGGGTCCAGAAAATAAGTGGATATTTCAGAAGCTGTAAAGATTATCTCTTTGGTTTCTCTGATTGATATACCAGGTTTTTTTTTAGCTATTACTAGGGGACTTCATTTGCCAACCTCCCCCCCCACCCCCAGCCTGCTCGCGTATGTGGATTTCACTTTCACCAAACAACAAATCTTTTAATTCTTGCGCATGCACCTTTATTATTAAAGTTTATATCTGAACAATAAATTCGATCTCTTTTCGCCATTATTTCACCAAGTAATAATACCCGTTTGTTTGCGCTAATGTGATCTTTACTATCATTTTTTGTGAGACTTTCGAATTTTAGTACTTTTGTTATCTGTAACCTGCTCTGCATGTGTATCACGCCAAAGTTTTTGAATTCTTTACCACGTTCTACTTTGTCATCGACTCTTTGTCTTTTATTTCCAGCCCCGGGCGTGGTTAAATCTCTTGGCACAAAGTCTTGTCTCGCGGGATGTGAAAGTATCTCTCTGAAAAGGTCACATCTCATCCCAGGCTAAAAAGTCTCATCTCGTCCCAGGATTTTTTTTATTATAATAGAGAGAAATGTTCTAACTAGCACACTGAGACTATCTGAGTTTTCTTGCTATTCTATTATTTAATTGGTGCAAAAGTTTGTGCGATGATTAAGGAAACTGAGATGTCAGCTTTACTGTACAGGGCTCAACCTTTATGAACAACATGCCATCATCTCACAAGATCTTTGTTCTTCACAATTAAATGATTAAATAAAACTTGGAATTTTACACCGTGTATGTGTGTGTGTTGTGTGTGTACTGCCAGAATGAAATATGCCATTTTTTATTTAAAAAAGATATCACTAGTTTCTTGAGGAAAAAGCAGTGCTTTGCAATATTAGCAAAGCTATTGTAGTCAGTAGCAGGAGCTCTTATACTGACCCCAAAACCAAAATAAAGCCAAGAAGGCCCAAGTATATCACAAAAGAAGGAATTTATTTCAAGCATAGTTAATTAAAGAAAGGGAAAGCATATTGGTGATATAGAAGATATATAACAAATTAAGTAAACAAGATATTGTTTTTCTTGGCCTGCCTATTAAAGGCTTGTAATGTCTGTGTGACAAGTGGCCATTTCTCCCTCCATTTTGCCTCTCATACATTTACCAAACCATAGCCTCTTCAGCCTCAATCAATCAAATAACATAAATATTCAAATAGCATTATGATACAGTTTTGCAGATATGTCAAATCTCAGAGAACATACATTGTGATGGAGGGTCTTTTGAAACTGCAGGGCTTATCACTTTACAGGCAGCAGTATACACAAAATTACAAGTGTCTCATTCTGATAAAAATAGTATCATTTTACTATTGTACTCTATTTGTTTTAGGATTCACAATAGCAGGAGGCAGTTGGTTTGCAATCTACACAAATGCACTTTTAGAAATATAACTGCACACTCCTTGATTATTTTCTGTAAACCTGTTGATACTGGGATTGATTTGATTCCGCAAGTCAGTGACAAACCTCCATTTATTTTCTATGTCATCCTTTGAAAGCAAACACTCTTGGTAAAATATCAGGGTATCTACTGCCATTCCTCCCACCAACATAATCATCCAGATTTTTAATTGAAAACCAGCCCAAATCATTTTTACAGAAGATGTCCATCTTCAAGATCACATTATAATGTATTCAGCTTTCAAAAGAAGCTTTTGCACTTACCAAGATAAGTAGATAGATGAATCCAAGCTGTTAATTTAAAATGAGTGTTTCAACAAGAACTTAGGAACATACATACTGTATAAATTTGTTAAAGCTACTTGTTGCACAAACATGAAAGTTTTTCATCAGACAAATAACTATAGACAAATGAAATAAGTTATCAAGTAGTGCAGACAGTAAGACAGGGATTTTCAAAAACCTGATTTAATGTTATTTTGTTCAGCTCAATGCCCTTTTCTAACCATTTTTTTCTAATGTTGGAATACAGAGTGAGTAAAAATTATGTTAACATTTGAATGTCAGAAACACTTTATTCATAAAACATACTTTATATGTGCAAGATGATTTACAGGAATGTCTCAACCTATTTGCCATCATGTTCAACACACAAAAAACAATGAGCAACAGTACCATTTAAAGCCCGGACACAACTTTTACGGGGAATAGATGATACCCCAGTCCGTATATAGTCCTTCAGGTCATTGATACCACAAACTTTCCTGCTATACACGCACTCCTTCACCATACCCCATAATCAGAAATCACAGGGTGTCAAATCAGTGGAGTGTGGAGGCCATGGCAATGGTCCACCATGACTTATCCATTGACCTGGAAAGGTGTGGTCAAGATAAAAATAATCCATTAATGTTAACATAATTTTGACTCACCCTGTATTATAAAATAGATAGACAGAAACTCGCAACATTTATGGAATATACTGTAACATTAGCCTTTACATTTCAGTTTTAATTCATTATTGTCTACATATGAAATAACATTCATAACCTATTTGTTAACAAAATAGCAATTTAATATGACAGATTCCATTTTCTGTACTACACGACGCGACCTTCACTAAAGCCTGTCTTAAAAAATGCTTCAGTCAGCATTTAACATTTTTCAGAAATTAATAAATTCATCAATGAATACTGCAGACAAGTGGTGTGACCTTAGGTCAAAAAATAGAAAAGGAAGCAGTGGTAATCATACATATTTCAATAGCAACATTATATGAAAGGATCCTATATAAAATGAAAATGAGAAGGAACTTGAATGTGTATAGCTGCTTGGTATCACATCATTACTTATACTTCTTAGAGCACAGCTACTATATGCTTTGCTTTTATTTGACGGTAGGCTAAGCAAATTTAAATGTCTTTTTTTAGTGTTACAATATTCTTTAATCATTAAACTTTAATATTAAAATGCTCTTTCATGAGCCATATTACAGCTAATGACATGTCAAAATTACGATTAATTATAAACAAAACAGCAGTTTCACTTCACATACACTTTTGTGAAATTGACCCTTATTTTTGCTTTGCATGCAATTTTCCAATTTTTTATAACTCACTAAAATTAGTATTTTGTTTTTAAAAGTTGTGTGGTAAAAAGCAAGGAATATTGCTCACTAAGGGTCATTCTGCAGCTGAAACTGGTGTTTCCTTCCTCAGCCATCCTTCAACACCGTCCCAGTCTTTTAAGGCTCTTTCTGTGTGACTGTCATCCACCTAAAGTCACTGCCTGCCTGCTCATTCATGCTGCCAGTCCCACCTCATGCTGCTCACATCGGGGTCAGAAGCAGCACCATTTGCGCTCACAAGTTGTGACCCTTTAGGAGATGCAGAATACCCAGGTCAATGTATTTTAGCAACACAGAAGTGCCTCTGAAGTGCCACACTTTTGCACATGGAGAAAAGATTACAAATGACCTGAAAAAATATGTTCTAATGGTACAGACTTTGTTTGCGGTGGTACACCATTCTTTTGCAAATTTTTTGGTATTGCAAAATTCTAAGTTTAACTTAAAATTCATTTTCACACAAGTCATTTCACTCATCATTGTTTACGACAATAGAGTAACATCAATTATAAATGTAAATATTGATTCAAAGATTGTGATGAAAAGTGCCAAATGAATAGAAAACTGGTGTTGCTCTAGTCTTCTGTAGCCACATATTAGGAACAAATAAAGTTCTATCTATCTATCTATCTATCTATCTATCTATCTATCTATCTATCTATCTATCTATCTATCTATCTATCTAT
>JANRMT010062796.1:38339603-38352818 GCA_026402145.1 Polypterus bichir lapradei
TATCTATCTATCTATCTATCTATCTATCTATCTATCTATCTATCTATAATAAAATACAATACAATTTATTTTTGTATAGCCTATGTCTCTTGGCAGCCCCCGAGCCTTGGCTCTCTAAGAAGACAAGGAAAACACTCCCAACAAAAACCCTCTATCTAAATAGTTATGGAAAATGGATGGATGGATAAGCCAGAGAAATTAAGGCTTCTTTGCTGTTATAATGGCAAATATATCATTTTTATGTTATTTTAAAAATAAGCTTATATGCACATTCTACATAAATCTTTTCTTAATCACATTACAGCTCATATGCTGGCTGACTAAATGTTGTTTAAATTAATATTTCATGTGGTTTTATGGTAATATAGCTTTGACTGCTGGCAAAGACAAAATTCACATCATTGGATGACATTTCATTACTAATTCTTTCTGATTGCTTATCAATTTATTTTCTAACAAAAGTAAAAATGATCTAACAACTTCTCATGTAGTACTCATATAATATCAGTGCATTACCAAGATAATTAAACATTGCAGCTACCCAAACAACAACACACTGAGTGGAATGTGGAAGTGAGTCAGACAGCAGTGAGACCTCGGTGCAATGTGTTATCCATTAAGGGTTGGGTAAAAGATTAGCATGTGAAAGATTAGTATGCTAAGTATACAATATTGTTCCATCCAGACACTTGTTTTCAATGTGAATGTTTGCTTTACTTTTCTGTGGTTTAACATACAGTAAAATGTAATTTATTTCAGAGAATTTAGCAGCAAATCTAACACAGACAGCAATTCCCTGCACAAGAAGAAAAAAGCGTTTTCAAAGTGACGATGATTTCATCCAGCTCTACAGCGCCAGAATATGTTCTTTTTTATTCCTAAATGGTTTATAAGGACAGCAGTATGAGAAATTCAATTTTACAAAATATAACATGTACTAACCAATACAATTTTTCCTGACATTCTTTCCTGACACATTCAATTTGTGATAGTGATCAACTACCTCTCTACATAGTTGCTTTCTAGATATATTTTCTTTACTATTAAACAAAGGAAAAAAGCTGAAAAATCTGATACCATGTCTGCAACTGTAGAAAGAATAAAAATGTGAAGACCTGGTAGCTCCACCAGAGTATCCTATCTGCCTTTAGGGAGATATACAGACTCCTGCACATGGAAATAATAATTTCTAAAAGGTACACTGATTAGAATTTTTTTATCTACTTTTTTTGTGGAAGCTTAAACTGAATAATGGCCATAATATCAAACCAGTAAACCTTTACTTGCTGGCATAGTGTGTTTGGGGGTGTTAAAGTTTGCCTGGGGGTAATGACACTACCAGGTTAGCACAAGGCAGGAGAATAAGTCTCCTGGGGAAGGAACTTGACTTCAAAAGAAGCACATTGCCCAAACAAACCTATCAGGAAGGTTTTGTGGAAAAGTGGATGATGGCAAAACTGGGTGCTATCATGAAAAATCCCCTCTGTCCCTTCCAGGAGGCACTTTCTTGGAACACTTTTAGCCACAGGGTCATTCCACTATGGTGTGCTATGATGCACCTCTGGGGATCTTTTCTGCCCACTGCTGTCATGTAATTCAATGCTTCCTTCTGACATACTCTTTAAGTACATTTTGAAATTCCTGCACAATACACATTTATTGATCGATTGATTGATTGACTGATTAGCTATATTATCTGTCCTCTGAGTCTGTATCTTTGTTTTTATGTTTTTGCATAGGATTAATAAAGTTTATCTAATCTAATCTAATCTAAGAGCCTGTAGGAAGTCATCAATGTGGCTAGTGACAGGCAGAGACAGTTACAGCAGGAAAGATCTTGTTTGTGACAGCATGGGTCCTCAGGGGCTTTTATGGGATTGTGAATCCTGCAAATCTGCTGTTTGCCCTAGAAAAACAATAGGAAGGGCCATCAGCCTGAGATACAGGGACATGCAGGCTGGGCAGAAGCAGGCAGTCCTCCTCTAGAATGCTACAGGGTAAGCAGCACGACACCTGGCAGACATGGCTGGCCCCTCTGACTAAAGATAGAACTTGGCCAAAGCTGTAATTCCATAAGTGTGAACCACCTGAGCTTGTAAGGAATCCAGGCTTTAACTGGGAGTGAACCCTGGGTTAGGTCCTATTACCAGGAAGTGAGTTGGGGGCAAGGACTGAACTCTTGATAGGAAGAGAGGCCAGACTAAATACTGGTATGATTTGCTCCAAAAATGGCAGATTGAGGAATGGTGATGAAACGTCAAAACCAGAGATCTATTGTTCGTCACTACCAAAACAATAAACAAAGAATTGTAGTAAGGAGACAATGCAAAGAACCAGAAACCAGGGAATCTAAAGCACAAGAAATAAACAGTCACACACTTAAGATTGTTTTTAAGGATATCTGCAATCTTGAATAATTATGTGTCCAAAGGCTGCTATTTATATTGATGCAGTAATTAATTATGGTATTTCCTGAAATGTGCTCCTTACTGCATCCTAATGATGGCAAAAAGACAAAGCAGCATCAGAAACATAGCAATTACTTTTGATAATAACTAACAATAACAATGGAACTATATAAAAGTACACTGAATCATAAAAGATACAGATGAAGAGAAAAATGTTCTATTTAGTTTTTGAATGTAGAATGTGGGTGAAACACCCCTTCTTGGTAGCAAGAGTCTGAAACCTATAAAGTTAGGTCCAGAGAGTTAATCGGTTTTGTTTTATTATTTTGGTTTATTTTATACTTTGTGTTCTTACCTTATTTCTTTTTACTTAAAACATTCTGTTTTTTATATTTTGTCATCCTTGATATTATTATGAATAATAGGGCCGCCACAATAGAAGCCCCTTTTCATGACAAGGAATGAAAATGATAAGCTTAATTAATTGAGAAACAATATTATCATGGTGAATAAAAGTTATTTGCTATAATCAAACTTTTAATTCGTATACAGAAACCATTCAATCCTGTTTTGAGATTGTGGTGAGCAGAAGTCTATCCCAATAATGTATGCAAAAGGCAGAGAAGAGTGTTAAACAGTATGCCCGTCCAACTCACTCATGCCATTTACTGCAATTTACAGTTGTTGTCTAACCTAACAAGCATGTCATGTGAGATGAAAACCTGAGCAGATTAAGGAAATCCACAATGAAACAAATTGAATATGCAAACTGCTTACAGACAAAATCGGGTTGAAATCTGAACACATTGTATAAGAGCTGTGAGGAACAGCATCACATGTTCTTTTTATTATTAAGGCTTGTAGATACCTGCCAAAAATGATGGAGAAAAATGAAATAAAGCAAAATTAAAAGTACATTTTGGGGGCTTTTACTTGACAAAGCTGAAGCTAGTTTTTCACGTGCTGTAGTAACATCTTTGAATGACTGACTAACTGGTTATGACAGATAAGGTGCCTTCGTTCTTTCAACATTTTAAAACTTCCAGTTCTTCTAACTCTTCCAACATTCTTAATGTTTTATTTCTATGTTTTATTTGCTCATCTTAGCAGGCACATTGCTATCATTATCTGCTCTTATAAGGGAAAAATATTAGAATTGCCAGATAAGCTAAAAAGTACGTTTGGGATGAAGGAGTAAAACTGAAGTACCCTTAGAAAAGCAGCCAGACACAAAGATAATGGGCAGACATTGGCTTTAAACCCAGAACACTGTTGGCATGTAACGATACTGTGATTCACTGTGCCACTGTGCTGCTTCTAATAACAGGAACTGAGCCCTGAAAAATAATGTAATTGAACTGGAAAGTGGCAGAAACAGGTTATACTTTTACAAAATACAGATGGAGTAAAATGTATGTTTTTATTTTCCACAGGTAGTTTTCTTTTTTTTAACAAAGATATTAATATTATGACTTTGTAATGTTTTAAGGAGGAATTCAATAACAGAAGTAAAATAAGTTTAATTGTGAACTCTCTTTAAATAAATGTTATTTCAATACAGAAATTAAAAGATATTTTCTGTCCCTTTGGCAAACCCAGATTGTCATGAATTATATTACAGAATCTTCATTAAAAACTGAAGTTGTAAAAATGTGTTATACTTAATAGGAAAACACATGGAAAGCAATAAAACACCACTTTACAAATTTCAGGGTTGCAGGAATTATGTAAACATGGGAAATTCTAGTTATTTCTTGAACATAAAAATGAACAGCATCCCTTACTAATTGTGGATGAAGGTCCACTAAATGAATTACAATGTATGTCACAAAGTGTACCCTTTCACAGATGAGCGAGTAAGTCACTGTTTCCAGAGTAGCAAGGAGCAGCCAACATCATTGTGATGTGAATACTGTCTGGCAGCTGTGTGAAGGTACAGTAAGACATCAGCCTTCTAAATAACTGCCAGTGTTACTCCAGCCCAATATTTATACACCACATGGAAATAGCTGTGATTTGGATGCACTCCTATTACCCTTTTCAAAAAAACAGCTGGTTGTTAAACCATTCCTAGACCCATTCTTTCCTATTAACTTTGTGTGTTTCATGCTAGTTTTCACATCCTGTAGTCTAATTTGGTACTTGTGCTAACATATTTTCAATGTCTGAAATATTACATGAATACTTATTGGTATCTGTTTTTGTCTTCATTTATATCTTTATATTGTCATATTTTTTGTGAGCAGCATTTAGTGTGTGAAATGTGCTATATACATAACAAAGAAAAAAAAAGAAAGAGTTAACACACATTTCATTAATGTTCAGGTTTACATGTAGGATGACAAAGTGATTGATCTATGATATTACCAGAAAAATAGTGATCAATAACCAACAATCATTTAATAATGTGTTAGTTGGGTTGGAAAACCTAATTGCTCTACTTACTGTATATATATGTAAGTATGGCTATTGTGAGCAAGCTTTGATACCAGGGCTTGCACCAGCCATGATGCACGTTTTTCTTGAATTACTTCAAGGCTGCTCTTAATAGAGATCTTTGCAGTATTTAGACAAATAAGAGGCAAATACTCAAACCAGCCTGTCTGGCTCCAACAATCACACCACCGTCAAACTCACTGAGTATTTTATACTCATTTTGATGTTTGATGTGAACGTTAACTGAAGCTCCTCCCCAGTATCCCAGCACGATTTCTTGCCTTTTGCTGCTTCCACGATTGGCTTATTAGATAACTGCTTTGATAAGCCAGCATACAGGTGTTCCTAATTAGTTTCTGTATTCATTCTGCTTGCAGTAGAAACCAATATATTAATTAAAGCCAGTCACTATATAAGTGATTGGCACAATTGTAGGTAAAAGTCAGCCCTGAAATACAATGGCATCCTGTCCATAGTTGGTTACTGTTTGCCACATCTGTTGCATGGATAGTATGGTGCAACCTTAAATAGGGCTGAGAAGTTTTAAAAATGCTATGTTTCTGTGCATTTCCCACTGAGAACAGTAGCCGCCTTCAACATATAGAAATCCACCCGACTGGTTAATGAAATATTGTAATTACTATATGATTGAAAGAAAATTCTACTTGACTGTCATTTTATTCTGCATATCTAACTATAGTGCTTACTGTAAATTATATTCATGCTATTTTAATAAAGATACCGAAGCAGTGCAAGAATGGTTATGTGTAGTTCTATACATTGAAATGATCAATAATTAGAATGTTGGTCAGAATATTGACACAATACTTAGCAGTGCAACCTCACAGCTCCAGAGCTTAACTGCCAGCTTGTGGTATCCTTGGATGAGATTGTGAGTGTGCTCTGCAATGGATTAGTCCACCATAGAGGCTGGTTCTTGACTTTCACTCAGTGCTGCCAGGATAGGCTTCTTCCCAGTGACCTCACATGGTTTAAGCAGGTTAAAAAATGAATGGATGCATCCCATTATTTGGCAAGTGGGTCTGTGATCAAATGACAGGTCAAACTGTTTGTAATGGTTTCATAATTTTAGAAAATTCATCGATCTCTTCACTAATCTTCGTCTGTAGCAACTTTTAACCAACTGAGGGTTTAAATGGTAAGACAACATAAACAGCATGGCAGGAATCAGTGCTGGAGGTGCCAGTCCACTGCAGGTCACTCTCATGTCCACATCCATATGTATTCATAATGAGCAAATTACACAAATATGCACAACTTTGGAATTTGAGAAGTAAAGCTGGGTTTTGCAAAGAAAAGCTTGTGCAGCCATGGATAACACAAAGACAAATTTGATCCTTTTGAAAATTATTATATAAAAATTACTTCCATATACCATGAAGTTGCTTCAAAAAGAAAATTCAAAAGGAAAAAATAGAGTTTCCAAATGTTTAAGGTTGGCTGAGATCCTAAAAGGAATATATAAACTTTCAGATAAAGCTGTTCATCCCAACTACTCGTAAATATTTATGGAATCAGTTTATTTGTTATTATTTTATGAATGATCTGTTTCCAATTTCACATTATGGAGTTTTTAAGTGGAAAAAAGATTCCAAATAAATCTGTCAAAAATTCAATATGTAGCAAAGATTGTGAAAAAGTTAATGTGGGTGAATACTTTTGATAGACACTGTCAAGTAAAAAGAGTGGAAATAAAACAGCAATTTAATGACCATTCTAAGTGACAGACAGCCTTATTCAATACTAGGTTTAAAAACAATGTAAATAAATTAATTTAGGAAAACAATACAATTTTACAAAAGGGTGTACCTTCAGTTTTTATAAAGTTGAAATAAATGTTTTTATATAGATATAAAGAGGGAGCAGGGTGCTGCAGCACTGAATTATTATTCTGCAAGTGTAGCGCTTATCTTCAAGACCAGCTAGGAACTGCCATGGCCATTGCATAGATTTATAAGAGCAAATCCATGCCAACACGTACTCTCTGTATTTATTTTCAGAGTATTTGAAATGAGTGACAGGGTCTTGAAATAGACAAGTAGTATATGTAGTCATGATTGCTGCATGTAAAATTTTCCAGCCGAGTCAGTAATCTTATACTCTTGTACAGGCATAGCTTGATCCTTCATATTTATTTTTACTCTAAATCCTGCTGCATTGTATTCATATCTAGTGTAAGAACACATCATTCCACTACACATGGAAAAATTCTTGATGCACAGGGGGGCTATATGGAGGTGGTCTGGATAGCAGTACTGGCTAAAGAACTGGTTTCAGTTTTTAGCCCAGTCTGTATGGTGTATGCATGCTCTCCCAAAGCCATATAGGCCCTCCATTGTTCATCCCAGCACATTAAAGCTGTGCTAACCTGCAGCTATAAACTGGCCCAGTTTCAGTGATTGCTGAGATGTTAATTGCAATAAATACTTTGTTCTGGAGTTTTCTGTAATGAACAAAGAATTACAGTAAAAGTGAAATACTGTCTGTGTGTGTGTGTGTGTGTGTGTGTGCAAAGCCATCAGATTTACTTTGGATTGATGAAAATAAAAGATGACAAAACTGTTCACCATGTCACTTTGTAACTGCTGTGAATACTTTTAAGACTTGTTATGTATCCATATATCCTCACAGTTCTTGTAATTAGGAACTATATAAGAAAGATCATAGCATGCCCTTTTTCCCTAGGAGACTGAGTTCCTTTGATGTGGGAAGTGACATCCTTCACATTATAATTTTGTGTTGGCCAGTGCGATTTTCTACGCTATGGTGTGCTGGGCTGGTAATATCACTTCAAGAGAGGACCACCGAATCAACAACGTAATTAAACAGGCAATCTCAGTTATAGGATGTGCTCTGGACCGTTAAAATAAAACATGATTCAGTGATAGATCACTATTGTCTGTCTATGGATTTGGCAAAAAAATAGAAGTTTGAACATACATATGGTGAAAAACACTAAAATAAATGCTTCAGTTAGTAACATAGAAAAATGAAAATCATAAGCATCCATCCCACTATATCCTAACTGCAGGGTCACAAGGGTCTGCTGGAGCCAATCCCAGCCAACACAGGGCGCAAGGCAGGAAACAAACCCCGGGCAGGGCGCCAGCCCACTGCAGGGCACACACCCATACACCAAGCACACACTAGGTACAGTTTAAAATCGCCAATGCACCTAACCTGCATGTCTTTGGACTGTGGGTAGAAACCGGAGCACTCAGAGGAAACCCACGCAGACATGGGGAGAACATGCAAACTCCATGCAGGGAGGACCTGGGAAGTGAAACCGAGTTTCCTAACTGCGAGGCGGCAGCGCTACCCACTGCACCACTGTGCCACCCTCATAAGCATCCAATAAGTAAAAAAGAACATATAATCCAAATTCTCATTTTTCCTACTGATTACTCATTTCAGTTCAAAAGAATACAGTTTCCTATAAAATCTAGTAATTCAATATAATCCTGTCAATTTATCCTTCCATTTCATAAGCAATCTTTATTTTATGGTTGGAGATTAAAAGACAGACAAAGCTACAGTACACTATGAAATGTACAAGTACAATAAAAACAATCCAACAAATACTAGTTCTTACTTCCAAAATGCTGCACTGAGGGACAGAGATCAAGTGTTTCTGATTAATTTTAAACAGCAAGTATCAATCCAACTTTATAAATCTAGCACCTGTGATAGAAAACAACAAAGGAGAGTCCACTCCAATACTGTTTGTCAAATTAAAGTACAAATATAATGAATGGGAATGTACAATCACATCAACGAGAAAAGATTTGAACCTTTGTAAATAAGAAGAGCAGGCGAATCAAAAAGATTTGGGGGGTGGCAACCCCATATACTGAAAAAGTAGAAAAATAAACACGAGTTTAAAATCAAACTCAAATCAAAACAGAACTGAATACAGCAGGAAGAACAGAGGCTTTTATATACTGGAGACAGGACGGGGATGGTCCAGAGTGGCTGGAAGAGGAAATGACGTTTTTGGTAGGTGGGTTCTGAAGGGAAGTTGTCATCAGAAAAAGCTGTAAGTGACGTCATCAGAGGGTGGGTTTATGGCAACGTCCCTGTTTGGTTGGTTCTTTGGCTTGTCTGCAGAGGGACAAAAGGAGCAATGGTTAGTGCAAACCTTTGGTCTGGCTGAGCAATACCCCATTATTTGAGCCTATCAACCTTCTCCCAAGAGCACATGTGTGGCACCTTGTAAATGAAGACAAGACATTTTCCATTCTTAAACAAACTTACATTTTAATTGACGGCCTCAGCATGAAGTGAATTACTTGCCTTTTTTGAAAAATAAAAATGCTTATCTGTCTCTTGCCAGGATTTCTCTGCAAGACACTGAGTTGTTTTTGACACTTGAGTCATACTTTTTACTTTTCCTTGCTTGCAGGCAAGTACTCAGCAAACATAACCTCTGTCTGGAAAAAAACTTAAATTCTTGAAATTCATTCAGATGAACCTGAAAAATCAATCCCATTTTAAGTAACTTTTCTTTAAGCACACATTCATAATAGAAATTGCCTATAGAAAGCAGTCACCCCTTTGAAGTTTTCATAGAACATTGAATCACAGTGGGTTTAATTTGGCTTTTTTGACATTGATCAACTGAAAAGATTCTTGAACGTCGAAGTGAAAACAGATTTCTGCAAAGGGATCTAAATTAATTACAAATCAAAAACAAAAATAATTGATTGCATTAGTATTCACCCCTAAATCCTAACTGCGGAAGCCAAATTATTTAAGACGTCACATTGTTAGTTCAATGGTGATCACTTGTCTGGGATTACAATTGATTGTGGTATAAACATAATAAAGACAAAAGAACACTTAAAAGAACTCTTTGAAATGGTCATTGAAAAGCTCAAGTCAGGGGATGGAGACAAGAGAATATCCAGGTCACTGAATATCCCTTGGAGTCCAGTTGTCGAGACATGGAAAGAGAATGGCACAGATGCAAATCTGCATAGAGTAGACTGTCCACAAAAAATGACAGATCATGCAAGTAGATAACTAGTGAGGGAGGCCATCAGAAGACCTATGAAAACCCTAAAGGAGATACAAGCTAAAGTGGCTTAGATTGGACAGACTGTTCATATAACTGTTCACCACTTGCAGCTTTATGGGAGAGTGGTAAAAAGAAAAAAAACATTTGTGACATCTCGGCCAGAGTTTGCCAGAAGACACATGGGAGACTCTAGGGTCAGTTGGAAGAAGGTTCTGTGGTCTAATGAGACCAAAACTGAACATGTTTGGCATAAGTCAAGCACTGCACATCTTTAAAAAAAATACTACATTATGCTGTTGGGATGCTTCTTCGGAGCAAATCCTGGAAGGCTTGTGAGGAGAGACGGTAAAATGAACACAGCAAAATACAGTGAAATCCTGGAGGAAAACATTATATTGGCTTTTTTGACATTGATCAACTGAAAAGATTCTTGAACGTCGAAGAGAAAACAGATTTCTGCAAAGTGATCTAAGTTAATTACAAATCAAAAACAAAAATATATGATTGCATTAGTATTCACCCCTAAATCCTAACTGCGGAAGCCAAATTATTTAAGACGTCACATTGTTAGTTCAATGGTGATCACTTGTCTGGGATTACAATTGATTGTGGTATTTGCACTTTGGGAGATTTGTGTTTCAGTGGGACAATGCAAAGCTGCATGGGAATGCCATAAAAATAACAATGCTAATGTCTTGGGGTGGCCCAAGTCAGAATACAAATCTTTCAGTGACTCTGTGGCTTGATTTGAAAAAGGCTGTTCACTCATGATTCCCATGCAACCTGACAGAGCTTGAACAGTAGAAGAATGGGAAAAACCTGCAGTGTACAGATGTGCAAAGCTAATAGAAACCTGTGCACACAGACCTGAGGCTCTCATGGCTGCCAAATGGGCATCAATTAAATTCTGACTTATGCTATCAATTATTTTGTTTTATATTTGTAATTATTTCAGACCACTTTGCAGAGATCTGTTTTCACTTTTTCATTAAAGTGTGCCTTTCTGTTGATCAGTATCAAAAAAGCCAAACTATGAAAACTTCCAAAGAGTGTAAATATGTTTTTTATAGGAGCTAAAGTTTATTACTTAACATTTTTAAGGAAGGTAGATAAAATCAGTGCATCCACCCGAACAACTGCTTTCCCTTTCTTCCTCTGGCTGTCTCTGTCCAGTTCATGACACAGTATAGGACTGCTGTGAATCATCCACACTCATTCCTTTCATCCTTCTTCTGTAATTAGACACGGCCTTCCTTGTGCCAGACCTGAGCTCACCCACATAGCTCTGGGCAGTCATTGTAAAACTGCGCCGCCCCAAGTAAGACAGGAATGTCTTTTGTCCGTGTTATCTTTGAGTAACATGTAGGAAGGCATACCAAATGCACATGGTGGCATGTAACGTCAGGGAAGAAAAATGGAAAGCTCTTGTAATAAAATCTGATCCTGTCAGCAATTCATAGCTCATTTTAAATTACA
Organism: Polypterus bichir lapradei; assembly: GCA_026402145.1. Taxonomy (NCBI): domain Eukaryota; kingdom Metazoa; phylum Chordata; class Cladistia; order Polypteriformes; family Polypteridae; genus Polypterus; species Polypterus bichir. The sequence goes on from JANRMT010062796.1 coordinate 38,350,962, forward strand.
TACGGAGTAAGGGTAACAGAAACATAAAAGGTTTTCCAGTCACAAAAATTCTCCAAAAGTAACAAGCACAAACATAACACTATTTTCTGTTCAATTAAGGCAAATGTTTAGAAGTAGGTTTTATTTTATATTCTTTGATAACACTGCAACAAATATTTTAACAGAAAAGGTAAAATAGATTAGAAGATTCAAACTTGTATGTTTGAAAGAATTAATAGAAATAAAATTCATGTTGTTCAATTATTGATGAAAATTTAAGTTTGTAATAAACTACATAGTCTCCATAGTGCTCTAGTTGTATAAAAATTAGGCAACCACATTAATTAATCCATCCATCCATCCATTATCCAACCCGCTATATCCTAACACAAGGTCACGGGGGTCTGCTGGAGCCAATCCCAGCCAACACAGGGTGCAAGGCAGGAACAAATCCCCGGGCAGGGCGCCAGCCCACCCACAGGGCGCACACACACACACACACACACACACACACACACACACACCAAGCACACACTAGGGACAATTTAGGATCGGCATTGCACCTAACCTGCATGTCTTTGGACTGTGGGAGGAAACCCACGCAGACACGGGGAGAACATGTAAACTCCATGCAGGGAGGACCTGGGAAGCAAACCCTGGTCTCCTTACTGATAGGCAGCAGCGCTACCACTGCGCCACCGTATTGATCACATTAATCAATGCAGCAAATGAACTATATACAAAAGGTCAAACGTGTGATGCTATGAAGATCCAGATAACGAGCCTCGGTTATTGTGGTGCACTGGTAATGTCCAAGGTTAGTTTTTGCCTTCAACCTGCTATTGTAGTAGGAGGCTATGTCCTTGGAGATTATGGTTTTAGAAGTATGGCTCAGAACCAAGTTGGTTTAAAATCAGAACTAGCTGGTGCTCAGGAAGAACAACATAGCTGAGAAACTGCTGGTGTCCTTTTACTGCTGGACAGCAGAGAGCATCCTGGTCTACTGTCTCTTTGCGTGGCTCTCCAGATGCACAGTAGGAAAGAGGAAAGAGCTCCACAGGGTCATTAAGTTTGGCCAGCATATAGTCGGCTGTCCTCTTGCTTCACTAGAAGAACTACATAGTTCCTGTTGTCTCAGGAACGTCTAGAAAATTTTACAGGACCCATCACACCCAGGACATGCATTGTTTGACGGCCTGCCTTCAGGCAGACGTTTCAGATCCATAAAGACTAAGACAAATAGACTGAGAAACAGTTTCTATCCTTCAGCCACCACCATGCTGAATGCTGCTAAGTGGCCAATCTGACCTAATGCACCTTCATGTTTACAATACAATACACTCTCATGTTTACAATACAGCTCTAAGTTAACATTGGATAAGGGACAAGTGCAATATGATTTATGTATGAGTGGAAAACACTGTTCTGCTGTTATGGACTATTTTGGTACTTATTTTATTCCCTTTTTATTTTAGTTTTAACTTGAGTAATTGTGTTTTGTTTTTTATTTTATTTTTTTTTTTGCACTGGAAAATTGCACCTACAATTTCGTTTTACAATGTCTCATTGCTACAATGACAATAAAGATTTTGATTTGATTTGATTTGATAAATATGAAAAGATGTCATCTCTGTAAGGTGTCTGAAAGGCACTGAATATAATTTCAATTAAAAGCAAAAATCATTATCTTTGGTGATTTTGAAAAAAATAGCAGATATATTTGTAGCCTAAAAGGAACATCCATGGCAAAACCACGTCAGACAGAAAATTAGAGTGAAATAACTGACATGAATAAACCATAAACTGTATAATTTCAATACCAGCTTTGTTAATAGATAGATAGATAGATAGATAGATAGATAGATAGATAGATAGATA
>JANRMT010062796.1:38352828-38362983 GCA_026402145.1 Polypterus bichir lapradei
ATAGATAGATAGATAGATAGATAGATAGATAGATAGATAGATAGATAGATAAACAAACTCTTCCACCTGACTCCTCTCCTCCGTCTTATCCCCTTTATCAATACACACCATAAGTGCAGAGTCTTGTGAGAATTTTTGCAAGTGACATGACCTGGGGCCTCATGTATAAATGGTGCGTACGCACAAAAATGTTGCACACAAATATTTCCACGTTCAAATCACGATGTATAAAACCTAAACTTGGTGTAAAGCCACTCACATTTCCACGGTAGCTCATACCCTGTCATACGTAAGTTCTGCGCTTGGTTTTGCAGACTGGTGGCACCCAACGTCAAAGCAATGCTACTGTTCCTGTGTGGTTACCCTTTCTTTTATAGATCCACATCCCTGAAGCGGCATTATAAATACACTGAAATTAACCGCATATTGTTTATTACTTTAATTCATCTAATTAACCTGTAACAATATAATTGTCCACAGAATGGTCAAACTATTCCAAATACCATAACTTCTTTAGCATTGTTACTCTCACTTCACCTTCTTCTTCTTCTTTCAGCTGCTCCCGTTAGGGGTTGCCACATCGGATCATCTTTTTCCATATTACTCTCACTGCACCACTCGGAATATTTATATCACTGTATCTGAGTGTGAATCTCAGCTGTACAGAAGCTGATCGGAAAGAGAATTATCGGTAGCCATGCTGTCTATTGAACTGCTCTCATACGGCAAACGCTTCAGAGCCTTTCCTCACAGTTCAGAAGCAGTTTCATCCCAAGAACTCTAAATGCACTCAATCAGTCCATCAAGTGCTCCTTGTAGAATGCTTTGTACTTATAAGTACAATTACCTCAATGTAAACTTGCGATACAGTTATAATATTGCACAACCTGAGCCATTTTATAAAGCACGTATTTACATATGATGACGATATCATTTTTAAGATGAAATGCAGCAAAATATGTTTATTATATTATAAAGATAAAACTTTAACTTCATTTAAATAATCTATATTGTTAATAATTAAACAGAGCAAGCGAGACTGTTCCTGCCTTGTGCTGTATTCTTGCTGGTGCTGACGCGACACTGGAGGGATAGATGGATAGAATAATTAAACAAATACTACGAAGATATTTCAATGTTCTTTAAAAGTTCTGAAGAATCGCGTTTTAAGCTTACAGACGGCTTAACATCTATTACAGAGCTGATTGTATGGCGATTGGGTATTTGGAGAAAGAAAAGTAAGGGCAGGAATTTGAGGTTAGTATATTTGAAAGAGACACTACTGCTACAATAAAGTATTTCATCGAAGGTCACGCATGGCACAGCAAGCATCTTGCCTGAAACATGAACAATCACTGCGCCACCGTGTTCCCATGTTTAATAACATGCTTTAACTCCTATCATCATGAAAATGATATCACGTATACATCTCAGTATATTAATTATTCTGAGTGCTGTAATATCACGAATGTAATGGATTCTGTGTCCTGTCAGAGGAAGAGAAAGCCCAGAAGCACGTAATGATTCACACACATAGACCACATAGAACTGGGGTGCCCACACTTTTTCGGCTTGCGAGCTACTTTTAAAATGACCAGGTCGAAATGATCTACCTACATTAAAAATGCTATATATATATACACTGAGTATACTTTATACATAAAATATATGTTGTCATACCTTGCATAACTGAATAACCTTTATGGCACAATAACAATTCAATACATTTATGGACACTACAGTATTTGGATTTAATAATCTTCATGTGAGAAAAGGCTGACTCGCATAAATAAGCAGAGCCCAATAATGCAGTCAAGGAGCTTTTGAATTCAGCCGAGTGAAAAATGACAGCTGTCCGAGTAACTGCGATTTTAGTAGTTTTTATGAACAGTTCAAAAGTGGCTTTCCACATTTTCCTTCTTTGGAATAGCAATGCTAGATTGACAGATCAGACAAATGCACTTTGATTGTGACATTGTGAGAGAAAAAAATCCTCTTCTAATTCCACATAAAGCTCATACCCTCCCCAAACAATTTTTTTTTAAATCCCTTCTTTAGTCAATTTAAATTGGAAGGCTAACTAGATCATAGCCGGAGTTTTGCAGTAGCTCGCACGTTTGATTGTGGGATGATTAGCATGTTAGAAGAAAGGAGATCTCAGACTGGCTGCCCTGTATGTCAATTAAGTGGCAAATGCCATAGGGAGGCTATATGATAGACTAATGTTTAAATAAAATTTTTTTGGAATGCAACGCAATCTACCTGCACTACCTTTGCAATCTACTGGTCAATCGCAATCGACGCATTGGGCACCCATGACATAGAAGATCAAATACAAAATAAAGCATTTAACATGCTACTTTAGTTACGATGGGATTTGAGAAACTAGTAAATCAAACAATTTTAAGATGAAGTTTATGATGTTCTACTTAAATGACAAAGTAAACTACGTGATTAAAGTGGAAATTTAGAGATTAAAGTTGACAATTCATGCTTTTTTCCCACTGTGTGCCTTTTTTTTCTCTGTACCCTAATAAGCTTTCATATGACACTCAAACAGTGGGCTACGACTCGCCTTTTCATGGTGATTTTGGTATCTGACAACTTGTTTTTTATTTCAGGCACTGAGCTTTCGAGTTTCTCCGACACGCTATGTCACTCGATCAACTTACTTTTGTTGTTTATACCACTGTTTAAACCAACAAATAGTATGTTTTTCCTTGCCTCCACTTGGTATTCACTGAAATTCTATTTTCCCTCGTGCTTTTGCCATTGCCTTTTCACAGAACGCTGAGCTTAAGGGCTATTTATATTGATTTGCATATTCAAAGAGGCATAATTCTGGGAGGAGTTGGGGTGGGGCAGCAGGCGCGTGCACATGCGTTAATTTTCATGCTGACCGGGATTTATGTAGCGGAAGAATGTGGAAGATGGCATACGCACGGCGTTATGCATGAGGCCCCAGGTGATAGATTTGTAATCGGAGGTGTACAAAGTGAAGAGAAAATGAGACTGATGCTGTTCTCCAGTGTTGCTCACATCCATATCAGAAACATAGTCCTTGAGTCTCACAAACCGCGGTCTACCTGACAAGTAGTCCATAAGATCATCCACCTGTATATCTCTAAGTTTACCCCTTAACAGGGATGGCTAGATTGTATTGAAGGTGCTGGAGAAATCATTAAAAAATAATGCTCACAATGCTGCCAGCTGCTACTATAGATATCCTGTAATGCTATAGACTGATTATCCATGTTAGTATATTCACTGTTTTAAAAACATTAGTATCAATAGAATAGTCAAGCACAAATATTTGTTCTACTTTGTGTCACCTGTAAAAATGTGATTTTATCCTTTAAATCAAATTGTAAATTTAATTTCCTTGAATGTCACATTGTTGTCACATTCTAACTAACATTGATGAGTGTTTTAAAAAGCCAAATGGTGGAACTGCTCTCAAAATTAGATATTTTTTTAAAAATATGTGACCTAGGATAAAAATATTCCCAAAATACTGCAGCATCACATTTGATTTAGAATAGTTCTGAAGTGAAAATATTGCACTGAGTTTACTGGGGGTTTAAAATGTCTTCCTTCTTTATTATCAAATACACATTGAATGCTTATAAGGAAGAATGTTCTAAAATAACATTCTAAAGTGGTCACTTTTAAATGCTGTCATTATCTCTCCACACTGCATTTTGGAAGAACCATAACGTCAGTTTTACACACAGTCACTGCTCTTTATACAGGGAAGGAAATGAAACCTCAGCAAGATCTTACGAGTGCTTGTAATTTACCGAGTCTTTAATTTATCCTTATTAAACATCTGTCAAGCTTTTAGCAAAGACGTTTCCACAAAATAATGCATACATTTATTTGGATGTTTGAGTTAAAGTGTCTTCTTTCATAGACTACAATATTTTGTATTGCCTTAACTATGGACTGTATTAGTACAGAGTTTTAATGGGAAATTCGAAAGTGTACCATAAACCACAATATGGACACTGTGTCATGGTTTGTTATAAGAATAATAATAATGATAATATGTTTACTTTTCTTCACTTTTTAATGATTTTTAAAATTATTTTTGTGTATGTGTAGTTCCCTATTCAAAGTTGCATACAACTTTATATATTACTTTGAAATACATTTTTTACACTACTTGAAAATATATACATGAATAGAAATAACAGGCAAAATAAATGACCCTGATTGTTGACAGAAATTGTTGACAGAAATTACCTTGAAGAAAATTCTTGCAGAAACTTACAGACTGGGTAAAGACTGACATTTAAACAGTAGGTTAAGGGTGGCTTTTCAACATGTACATAAAAGTGATGTATTTTTTCTATAATACATAAATCCTAGAATAAACATTGTTTTAATTCATCTCCAAAGGCTCTTGTTTTTAACAATAACTATAATGAATTAAGTTAATCAGCAATACGTAGAGTGGTCATTTGAGTTATTTATTGCTTTGGGTTATATGGGAAGTCTTTTTTTTATGTATTTTAGCAGTATATAATGTGTTTTTATTTGGTCAGAATTGCTATGGTGTTCTTATATAAAGTGCTAGCTTAAATAAAATATTTAAGAAATCGATTCAGATGCTCACTGCACTCCACCACCCTCCACTGAGTACCTGTACATTAATCTATACCAAAAAGAATATTAGTTTTTTTTCCAAAACTAATAGTATTGTAGCTGTGGTATTTATCATTCTTGTGTATTATTTAATTGGACTGTGTATCTTCTGGTAATAAATTGAAAACAGTGTGGTCTTTGGCCGGCTTATCATCCCGGCCAATACCCCCAGGCCGCCAGATGGAGCCCTCCCTGCAGTATGGAGTTGCCCCGAAGACCAGCAGGGAGTCATGGACAATGTAGTTTTTATACACAGCCCTGCTGGATACCACATGGGCAGCAAGAGGTAGCTGCAGGGAGGACCGAAGAGTCATATGTGCCCTATAACCCGGAAGTGCGTCATAGGAGGAGCGACGACAGAAGTGGCGTACTTCCAGGGTGAAGAAAAGGACTTGTACCTGACCCGAAGTGATAAAGAATCACATGGACTGGGGACTGGGAACACTTCCGGGTCAGGGAGAATAAAAGAACTGTGGGAGCTCCCAGACGGTGAGCTGAGCTGGGTGGAAGGGTGGCAACGCGTCTGGGAGTGGAGGATTGTTTATTGTTATTGTGATTGGTTTGTTAATGAGTATAGTGGAGGAGAGGGTGCTTTGTGTACTGTGGAAGATTAATAAAGTCAACTTGTGGACTTTTATCTGGTGTCTGGAGTCTTGGACAGGGGTTCGAGGGAGCGATATCGCCCCCTATCTGCGACAACAGTCTAAGATATCTTTACTCCATTCAAATAACGTTCACCTCAAGTAAACACTTCTTTGTTTATTATGCCTACAATGCTTTTCCCAGATGACGGAAATATACTTGTATATATTTTACAATGTATAATCATATGACAATAATCTTCTTCTTTCGGCTGTTCTATAATCCAATAATGCTACCTTCATATGACATTAAAAATTAAGGAGCTTTCCTGTGGGACAATTTAGTTTGTTACCCAATTTGCCAAGGTATGATATAACCCTGAATTCTCACTTCATTTGATTTAAAAAAAAATATACAAAAATAACAAGTAGGTCAGCAGGAAATGGGATTTTATGTTGAGATTGTACAGTTCTTTATACTTTGCTTTAATTTTCACTACAACATTTATAGGTTGGGAGCATGCACTGATAGCACGTTGATGCATCCACCACAAGGTAATCTTTACTTACCTTTTGTGCAAATTATGCATCAAATTGTCATCTGACTCGAATTTCTACCAAAATGGCAACCAGGAGTGCATATGAGCAGGACAAAGTCGAAAGGTGTCATATCACAAATGTTAACTTTGAAAGTTCCCATTGATGCAAATGTAGCATAAGATCTAATGGGCGCTGGACACCTTTAATGGTAAATCTGCTTTGATGCTGGTATGTTGGCTCTCTACACAGTATGCATCATTCATAGGAGCTACACAATGGTAGCTATGATGCTAGCATCTGAGTCCACAAATCAGACTTAATCTTTTAAGAACAGCAATGGGCTGTCAAATTGGAGAGTTGATGTATGATTTTAGAGTAATGCCCAATATTACCTGAACAAACTCAACAAATAATATCTGTCATGTCAGTTAAAACTGAATCTTTAATATAATGAGACAAGCAATGGCGCACTGCACAATAATGTACAGTGAATACACTCGACTTGAGCATTCCTAGTTTTCATACTCTTTTTTCTGTACGTTTAGCATTGGTTTACTCAGAGGTTGAGCAGCTCTTCTTTTCTCCATGCTAGTGGCCCCCTTCTTCTCTTCTTTTGTCGGCATCTTTTCGCATTAAAACTGATTAAGTCAGCGTTTGTGTTGCAATTACTTAGTACGTTTTCTTTATTTTTCACTTAAGCTGGCACTTCAGTCTTCAGTCTGCCTCAAGAATGATTTAAGTTAAGAAGAGGTAGGGGAAGTGACCGTGAAGGTGGGAGGGGTGAGAACGGTTCCCTGCATGCATGCACCGCACAGCTGCCCTACTGGCCACTGCTGAGGGTTGATTCTACAATAAAATAAAATAAAAATAAAAAGTGGAATAACCTTGGAGGTCAATCATCACCCCAAAAGCGGATACTAGACGTCACTTAGTATATGTGTAGCAAATTTCAGGTCAATAGGTCAAATGGTTTGCGAGCTACAGGTGATTTAAAATCGTGGACAGAAAAACAAACAGCCATGGTAGTGTATTATATATAAATACTATCTGTTAACTGGATGTGTCCCAGATAATAAAATACAAAAGCTGGCCTAAAGCATGTGGGTTTGTGCACAATCATGTCTGCTGAATTATAATAGCAGAACATACAGTACTGTGGCTCTCACTGGCACAGTGTTAACTTTAGATATGAATTAAATTTTGCACATTACTTACTAACCACATTTAATTCAACATAATGGAGTTAGTGTAATGCATTTTCCTGATATGCAGTATAAAACACATTGACTGGATGGTTGTTCTTTCTGACAGGACCTCCTTAAGAGTCAAGAGTAAAGGCAAGCTGCTGAGCAAACGCTGTATAAATGCATGACTAGTTCATCTTTATCTGAATGTTACATAATTGAAATACTTGCAATTTTCAATGCCGGCAGAACCAGAAATTTGGTAACCATGGAAAAATGAAAACAAGGCCAAGCATCTGTAAAACAAATCTACAGCTACTGTAAATAAAGCCAGTTTACTCTACATGTGTGGAAAATACCACTTGTGGTTGAGCAGCTAGACATCAGAAATGATGTCTGTTTTCTCTTCAATGAGAACTGTCAGCAATGGAGTAAGATCCGGGCCACAGTAGCATAAATCAGTCAAATTGAAGACGCATGAGTTCCTTCCACATTTAGGGTGTAATACCAGCTGCTGAATGGAGCGCTCCAAATAAAATGGATAATTAAATGTATGAGTCAATGAAAATTTTTATTATTGACATTTTTAACCATTGTTTCTAAAAATGATTCCTTTGTTCTTCATTTGACTGGTTTGGTTACAAGATTTCTGTACAGGAAATAAAAAAAGGCTTGACATTACCTTTATTTCAGAAATTACATCAAAAAATGCTGAATCTAATGAAGATGTACAGGCATCTAATATCCATTGGAGCAGGAATGCTTATAGTAAAACCAATACCAGTGTAGCCAAAAATGTACAAAAATACACTAAACACCAGGAGGAAACTAGGAGAACATAAAGCAGCAAATAACACCGGACAGATAACAGTATATCCTGTAACCTTACAGAAACTATTTAAAATATATTAATCCCTGTATGCCTTGTACAATCGCACATTTACTTTGCTAATAGTAGCACAAAAGCACATCCAGATGTCTCTTCCCAACTGTCTGACTCTCCCTTTCTCTCTGTCTCACCTGGCTTTTCTGCTTCTCCTTACCAGCTGAATCCTTGCTCCTGACTCATCTTTCAACTCCAAGTTCATTGAGTCTATGGTGCTAGGCGGATTTAACACCTTTCCCTGGATTATCTCTATCCATGCCTCAAGCTTTCAGTTTCAGGTACACCAGAGGCTAGGTGCCTCTGCCTTTACACATAAATGGGATACCAAACCCTGTTGTTGCTCTTCCTTTTTACACTGGCACGGTGAAATAGATAATTCCTGAAAGTACATGCTTCACTTTGCTTTTTGGAGTATTCCTGAGCCTTGCTCTGTACCCAACTTGCCATTACCCTGTCAACTAGGACTTGCAGTCACTATATATATTAGTGTAATGCTTGTATTTATATCATAACTTGGTAAGAAAGGAATTTGAAGTCCTTTTTAAAAGGGTATAAGCAAAGTACTTTTACCCTTTTGCTTTTGTATTAATTTTAATTATTTGATTTGAACTTGTTTGACTTATTTCCCTTCTCAATCTTTAAAAATATAGCTTTTATCAAAAGAAGTGAACATTAACACCTAAAAACTCAGAAGAAACAGCACATTTTTGGTTGAGTGTCATTTTTAATTTATTATGACCATTGTCAGCTTGAGCTCCTCCATACCATCAATAGATATACATGCCTACACTGCTGAACTCACACATGTACCTGTGTTCTTGATTAAAGCTTTCCGTTTACTGTAACAGCTTGAAAGTGACTGAGGTGCACGTCCATTTAGAAATTCTCTTACATACAAGAAAAAAGAATAATGTTCATAGTTTCTGTAATTTACGCAGTCAGTGTATAATTTCTAGGTGCAAGAAATGAACAGATTGCAGTCAGTCAAGCAGAGGCAACAGCCTGAATTTGAAGACCTCAAAGCCAAAGAACAGCGTGACATCTCTATAACTTTTAAGGACACGTTTACATGTTGTTTGCTCTGTAATATGCCTAGCTTGTACTGCTAGCATTAAAGATACCTTTATTACTTGCCAAAAACCACAGTTAACCTATAGTAGGAAAATTATGTGCTTTGGAGGACTGCAATAGAGGCCAGACAGACACACACTGAAACATGGATTGACTGAGTTTGTTTAGGTAATTTGGTCATTTCTGATTTGGCTTCAGTCTCTGAAAAATGCTCATTTGTTAACAACATTAAACAAAATGTACCATCTGATCTTTGATTTCTAAAACCTGGTTAAGTAAATCTGTCACAATTCATCGAGACAGCACTGAAAGGTTTTAAATAGAGTACCTTCATAAATCAAGAAATACTGCTAAGTATATAAGTATCTGGCCATGGAATAGTTTAATGTTATTACCTGCATATCGCTTAGTTCTTGTGTACTGTTTAGACCAGTTCCTAAGTTAACTCTGAATTTCAATACAAAACATTTTTATTTTCTTTTTAATCATAAAATTAATAAGTTTTGTGTTAACTGTTGTTCTCACTGTCCACACCGCCTTAGTAATTTTAACTTTGCTAAAGAACACAACTTTAATTTTTATAATAATGTCTTCTATCTTTCCTTAAGATTTAATTGAATTAAAGCTAGTTAGAAGTTCAATCACTGTTCTCATTGCACTCATTCGTAACACTATCAATAAATCATTATTGACTAGTGCAGTTCTTAGTGTCACTAAAGGTTAGACCAAATACAGATAAAATCAGATTTAGGCCCAAATATATCTTAATAAGTCTCACTTTGGTATCTGCACTGGTTACAGTACAAAAACAGCATAAATTCATGGTGTTAATTACATATTAATGTTTTTTTAAAGATGAAAACTTTATAGTGTTGTTTGATGTACAGAGTGTGCACCTTTGAAACCATTAACCACCTGACTCTGCTACACCGGCTGGAAAATTACATTGGGTTCCCAGGCACTATTCTTGTGTGGTTAAGTTCATACTTATCAACCTAATTTCAGCAAGTACTTGTACAGACCTGACAACAGTACTTTGTCAATTTATGAATCTAGATAGGGAGGGTCCATTAGTCTTCATTTCTAGAAATGTTATTGTTAACACTTTATGTGCTGCCCGAAGAATGCATCTTTAAAAAACATAATATTCATCTTCAGTTGGATGTAAATTATACTCACCAACAAAGACAGGTAGTTAAATAGATAGATAGATAGATAGATAGATAGATAGATAGATAGATAGATA
>JANRMT010062796.1:38362993-38446235 GCA_026402145.1 Polypterus bichir lapradei
ATAGATAGATAGATAGATAGATAGATAGATAGATAGATAGATAGATAGATAGATAGATAGATAGATAGATAATTTTTTATTTGTCCCAACAGGGAACAGAATGACTATAAAGCAAGAAAATTAAAAGGAAAGAAAACTTCTGACTTGGAAATCCCAGTCACAGTGAGGAATTATGCAGACATATTGCTGTTGGTATAAAGGAGCCCCAGTAGCATTTCTTTACACACTTCTGCTGAAGAATTTGTTGGCTGAAAGTCCACAGTATTAGTGTGTCATAGAGAGGACATGCAGCAATGTTCATAGTGATAAGCAGTTTTGTTTAAATTTTCTTCTTTGCTTCTACCTCCAGGGGGTCCAGAATGTGTCCTCTAACTGAGCTTGCCCTTTTAATTAGCTTCCTCTGTTACAAATAATGTTTCACATAATTTGTGAATAGGTTTAAAAATTGCTTGAGCAATAACTACTCTCTTTGAACAATCAATAAGTTAGAAAATGTACACATGGCATGGCATTCAGTTGCATTTGGAGACTTAGTTTTACCATTTTGAAATTTGGTAAATGAATACAAAAAGTCTGACCAACCTACTGGAAAATGAAAAAGAAAACATTGAAGCAAAACCCAAATAATTAACATTTTGCAAATCTACCACACCTTGATGTCAACTACTGATTAGCTGTTAATATTGCAAGTCTGTTTGTTTGTCATTAACACAAAATTACAAGTTTCACCATCATTATGATCTCTTATTGACCCTTGTGTGTGGGTTGGAGACGGTGGCACTGACCAGAAAGCAGGAAACAGAGCTGGAGGTGGCAGAGTTAAAGATGTTAAGATTTGCATTGGGTGTGACAAGGATGGACAGGATTAGAAATGAGTACATTAGCACAAGTGGGACGGTTGGGAGACAAAGTCAGAGAGGCGAGATTGTGTTGGTTTGGACATGTGCAGAGGAGAGATGCTGGGATATTGGGATATTCCCTTCTCAGTATACTACTTTGGCACTGGTATATTGCCACACTTCTACCCCTGACATTGAGAAGTGACACTGGCAACATTGGGATATTGGCATGACAGGATATAATCTTATTAGACTGCCCAGCTTGTCCTCATAATATTGAGAATGACCAATAGAGTGTAATCAGCCAGCTGGCCTGTCACGAGAACTTGATTTTATATGACTTTGACTGTTATAGCCAACCATGGGCTACCCATTTTCTCAAAGTTTGTTGTTAAGTTGAGTTTTTGTTATCCTCTCTTCTGTTGTCTATTCTGTTCTTATTTCTCAATTATTATGTAAATAATCTTATTTTGTCATTACCTTATATTGATTAAATAGACATTTGTTATTTTATTGTTTGTTGACCCTAATTTAATTGTTCGTGTGCAAAAATAATGTTTGATATAATCATGTATGCTATTAATTTATAGTTCTAAACTTGTGAAAGCACTTCAAGCCTGTGCTCAGGGAAGACTGTGATACAAAATAACTTGAATTGAACTGAATTACTTTCAGACCCCTGCTATGCTGTCAAAATCCTCACTAACAGGGATACAATCTGACTAGCTGGCCGGGGATCTATAATGTCACAAACCATATTAAACAAAAAAGTTTCTATCTTGCCAGCATACAGCCAAAGCTGAGAGTCTTTACATTCACAGACATTTGGAATTAGAATACTGGTAATCATTGACTTTCAGAGCTACAATCACTAGATGAAAGTTCCATGACAAACACTTCTTTTTGTGAATTCAGTTAATTCTTATTTGATGGGAGAAGTAAAATGTGATTGTATGAAGCTCAAGAGTGACCTATTATGCATTCTTACTGTCATTTCTTCAATCAAGGGGCATCATCTTTGCAGCACAAAAAGCTGTTAATGCTGACACTCTCCATTGGATTTATAAATACACTAGTTCTACTTTGGAGTAATAGTGACATTTTTACAGCGAGTCCATTCTTTTACACCCCTTCATTTGTAGCACCTCCTTTTCCTTAGGCTAGAGTTACACTTTCTTTTTCTTTCAAAACCAGGTCAAGCAGAAAACCAATTGCCATGCTTCGAAGCTTTGTTGGAGCTACCCCAATGATTAAATTATACAGTATTTATAATCTTGCAGATAAAAAAGTGACTGTTCTTTCAAAATGTGACAATGTTTCCGAAGATAAAAGTTGAAGGATTCAAAGCCACAGACACTAATAAAGTGACTCACTCCTTTGGTTATTCCTTTTCTTCTGTAATAGCTGTGGTAGTGTGTCGTCATACTATCTCAGCAGTGGTCTGAGGTGGAGAGTGGGAGGAAAGACATTTGGCGGCCTGGTTGTAATGGTGGGGGTTAATTCAGCGCCTTGGAGGCAAACATTTTAAAAACCACTGGGAGCAGCCATTTGGCCAGATACTGACTTGGTTTGGCAGGAGACAAGAGACAGATTCTTTGCTTGCATGACATTCAGAGTGTGTGTTTTCTCAGAAAACATTAGCTTTTGTAGACTGTCCTCAGATGTGAAGAAAGCAGAGGAGAACAAAATAGATTGTTAAGTCTAAATGTAATTTTCATTTTTATACAGATATTGAGCTACCTTTTTCAACTCTGGTTGTCTGCCTTAAGCTCTTTTGACTTGTATACGTTTTTACATTTAAGTGTACCGAGCTATTATTCTGCCTACATTTTGAAAATGAAGTAGCACTGTATTTACTATGAAAAAAAGTAAAAGAATGAAAAGCTAAAACTGACCATAGGATAGATTTTTATCTGCTGAAGAATACAAGAATTCAGAATATAGAAAAATATTACATAAAGAAAAACAAAGAAAACTTAGTGACTTTCTACATTCTAACAATCTTAAAAAGGCAATACAACTAGTTGTGAAGACCACAGTATTAAATGTTCAAATATCACCCACTCTTCATATGTTACTTTTACCAAGTGATTTAATGTGGTTATATTGTAATAGACTTGATCAAACAATTTGTCTTTTCCAGATGTTCATGACATAAATGTAAACCAGAAGTTGATTTGTTTCTCATATTTCTGAAAACTGAATTTATATCCACTTGCCTCTGTGTCTTGCTACCCCTAGACCATAGCCATCCTGAATATATTAAAGGGACAATGTGTTAAAAGAGCACATTCATTTACATAGTTTTCATTAATAACCTACACATAAAGGATAGTCCATATCTGGGGCTGGGACCCTCAAATCCAACCATCAATATTTCCTTTCACACCAATGACTGGAGACACCCACCAAGAAGTTGAAATCCTGTCTAGATGTGTTAGTCTGTGTTAATCAGGGGAAGATGTAATTGAACCATTAGGACTTTATGGCTAAACTAAACCTGCTAAATTTAATTTTAGGAAAACAACTTTGGGGTTAATGCTGCCAAATCAAACTGGGACATACTTATAAGTATGGAGATGGTTGAGGAATGATGGAGTAGATTTAAGAGTATATTACTTACAATGCAGGTCAAGTTCATCCTGGAATTTTGAA
Source organism: Polypterus bichir lapradei (assembly GCA_026402145.1). NCBI lineage: Eukaryota > Metazoa > Chordata > Cladistia > Polypteriformes > Polypteridae > Polypterus > Polypterus bichir. Next base: position 38,366,488 of record JANRMT010062796.1, read on the forward strand.
ATATTAGGAAACTAAGAAGTCTGAGATGGATGAATAAGGAACAATGAAAAAATTGCAAAAGAAAAAGCAGCTGTATAACACATGTTAGACAACTTAAGTCCAGCATTAATCACAGGGTTTATGAGAAAAGAAGGCAATTGTTAAAATGAATATTAGGAAATCTAAAAGAAAATTCCACAGGAAAAATACTAAAGTAATAAAAGTACAGTAAAACAGAGATGAAATGTTTTAGGAACTATCTTGCCTGAAGAAGGGGCCTGAGTTGCCTCGAAAGCTTGCATATTGTAATCTTTTTAGTTAGCCAATAAAAGGTGTCATTTTGCTTGGCTTTTCTCTACGAACTATAAAGATGAAATCAAATATATGGACTCTGTAATAGCAAATCTATAGAGTTAACATAGTATTCTCCCCATAGCTACATGGATTGTTAAGGGGCTAAACAATGATTTGGAGAAAACAGAAATTAGTGCTACGAGGACAAAAGCACTGAAATCAAATAAATCAGCAGGGGTCTCATTTATAAAAGTTTGCATAGATTCAAGAGTGAAAATTTGCATACACCAAAAATAGAAAAATGCATGAGGCAAAAAAAAATCTGATTTATAAAACTAGGCGAATGCATAGTTCTATGTAATTTACCTTTATAAATCATAACCATCTTGCAAATGTAAATATGCATACATTACATGAATTTACCTTGCCCGGTTGCCACCTTCAGACAAATATATCTGTAGTATGCTAAACCTCTTAAATATGAATCATGATGCTGCAGACCCATCCCCTCACCTAATGCATCCAAACACAGGCTCGTAGTGGTGCGCTCCGAAGGGCATTGAAGCACCTCTCCTCTTTACTCTTCATATATGTCCATTTACTCATAGTCTTCAAGCAGTGCCAAACAAGCCATGTTTTGTCAAACAATTAGGCTATAACTAGGCTGTAGGGATTAAAATGATAGCTTTCTGTATGCAGGGTAGTACTAGCATGTTGTACCGTATTAGCCATTATGGATGTAGTGAGAAGTCATGCAAAATGACACCTTTTATTGGCTAACTAAAAAGATTACAATATGCAAGCTTTCAAGGCAACTCAGGCCCCTTCTTCAGGCAAGATGTAATGCAGGGTGAGAATCACGCCTGTGTGTTTACTGCAGTTTGGTGTCTAATCTTGAGAAGTAACAAAAGATAGGCTACAGTATATAAATTAAAGACAAAACAGAAAACTTTTGCTCCCCAAATATGCAGCACTGGACCATCTTAAAAGGGAACAAAAATATTTATATCATATTTATTTGTAAATACTGTTGTGATTCTGACCTGTGAAGAAACATACATTAAGAATCTGTAAGGGATTCATAGCCTTGTGTGTTGGAGCAGAATGAAAACATCAACCATAAACAGTTTAGGCAGAAAAAGAAATGAGAAGAAGGGTAGAATGATAACGTGAGTTAATGAAGATGTCAGCAGAGGAGTTTAAGTACCTCACCCAGTGTCTCTCTAGGCTGACAGTAGGAGTTAGCCAAGAGTCCCGTCAAAAAAGAGCTAACAATGTCCAAGGGCTATTAACTGCTGCTGTTGTCTCTGTGTCAGTTCTTCTTCCACTATGCCTCAATTTATTCTGAAACATTAAATCTGTTAAGGAAGATGAATGGTGGTCAAAATCAAAGGTACAATCATGTTAAGTTTTGTTTGAGATTAATAGCACAATGAAATATCAGTTAAATAAATATTTTGATATTATTATCTCTTAATTTGATTGTGATTACTGCATCCGTTTGAACTGAAAGTGTAAGTTTCACTTGGATTGTTCTCATGGTTCAGTTTCAACTGAAATGTCACTGCCCCTCTCAGAATTTCAGACATCCTCCTAGACTTTTTTCACCTAACAGTAGCCCTGACCAAAGCCAGCTTCCAGTTCACTTTTTTCAGTTATTTCAAAATTATTCAGAATCTATAAATTTTAAGTATCTAAACTGTCAGGTGCATGGCAAAGAGACTGAAAGGCACAGGTCCTGATTACATGTTAACAAAGTATGTAAGAAATTAAGTATTTCACTCAAACTTTTAATGCTTCAATATCAGTTCACAAGAATATAATTAGGTAATAATTAAGAGGCAATCACTACTTGATTAGTACGCACATTGGGGTCAAAAGCAAGATGCCCAAGTAACTTGAAGGTAGCATGCTATTCCACCACATCTGTATTGTCTGTCAATTCTTCAGTGGTTAGGGAATGTATGCACTGCCTAACTAACACCCAGATTTAGATATTGTCTGCTAAAACATGGCAATTGACAGACATACTTGTTTTTCATATTTATGGACTTAATTCATTGATTCATCATTAACAACCTCTGAAACAACGTCTGCAATGCACTCTTTTAATACCTCTGCATTCATGTAGTTTGGTGGGAAGGGCTTGTTTCTTGCTCTTGCTAAATTAGTGAATGGTTGAATGTTGTCCTGCTGTGATTGTTGCTTGATTTTAATACCTTGATTTTCCTGTACCTCCTTTCAGACTGTGATGGATAAGGTTTATTGAAAGTGCCGTGTATGTGATGATAGTAGTGCCCCACGTTGGACTCTTTTATGACTGGGACTGTTTAATTGCAGGTCAGACAGGTTGGCTAAGTATTTCAGACATACTTTTACCACTGAAATGACAATCTCTAGTATCAACATTCTCCTTAAGACATTTTGGCAGAGACATTTTTGCTTGTTAATTTTCTTTGATACCTAACTTACAATGTAAACATTGAATGTTATTTCCTCACTAATCAATAAAAGGTACATGATTAGGTGCAAACACTGAGGATTTTCAAGAGATAAAAAAGAATTTAAATGAATGAATTAATTCAGTACAGGATAAAAATGATGACCCTTGCACAGATATACATTTAAATAACCTTAATGTTCATGTGGATGTGAATGAATGAGTGCTAGGATAAGGTTGTCAGGAATGAATGAAGGAGGGTGTCTGTTAGAGTATGTGAAGTGTTTAAGAGACCTCATCTAGACTATTATTCACAGTTTTGGTCTCTATTATAATAAAGATATAACAACACTATAAAAACCCACAGAAGAGCAACTAGACTGATTCCAGAATGATGTAAGATATGAAGAGTGATTGAAAGAGCTGGTTCTTTTCTGTTTAAGTAAACAGAGTGTTGGAGGTAAAGAGGTAACATTGAAGAAGTATTCAGTGTTGCCAGGGTTCTTGTCCCAGTTTTCATCATTGTTACTTTCAGTGTGGAGTATGCATGTTCGGAAAATCCGGAAAATGTTATGGTTATTTTCATTGTTGAAATTAAACTTGTCTAGTAAGTAAATGTGGGCACGTGAGTTAATATGTCCTGTAATGGACTGGCAGTGCACATAAGGATAGTTCCTAAATTGCATTTGATTCTACCAGGATGCACTATGGCCCAATGCAAATAATGACAGTAATCCATACTTTTCTAAATCTTGATTTGTCTGTTTCGTTTGGTTGTGACTTTGGTGGTCCACAGTCCAAAGTGATTGCTTTTGGGAAACCATAAAACGTTATATATTAATTTATGCAGAAGGCTCATGGTAACATTTTTCAATGGAATAAAATGTGCACTTTTAGAAAATCTGTTCACAATTAATAATATAGTGGAAGTTCCCAGAGAACATACAACTTCTGTTATAAAATCTAAAGATATTTCTTTTCCAGGTATATTGGGAAGACTGATTGGCTGTAACAAACCAATAGGATAGAGGATTTGTTTCTATCACATGTTTCACAATTGCAATGTATTCCTTAATATCCTTGGTCACTATAAATATAATTTAATCAGTTCTTTTATGCATGACCTGCAATACATTCATCCTAATAACAATTAAAAACATGACTATGAAAGCAATTAGAACAGACAATAAGTTTCTTTGGGTGAAGTTGAATTAACAAAGACTGGACTCAATAAGTTTGACTACATAATCAATTCAGGATCAATGTTATACTTGCTATCCTCCTCAGATTGTCTTAAAAGAGCATCCATCATAAATTCTTGCCTCCAGTTCTGAATGGGATCAATTCATTAATTCTACTAAAACAAAGCTCGATTGGTTTGTCTTGAATTTAACCTTATAATCATCTTTAATTACATAAGGTTTTTTATATCCATAAATATTGTAAGTGGATGCACTGCTCCCTTTTATATCCATAAATATCATAAGTGGATACTATGCGCCCTAAAAGCCATGCCACTGATCTTCTAATGCTAGTTTAATTGCCCAAATCTCTCAATTACTGTTCTATCTGAGTTCATTATTTTTAGAAATAAGCACAGGGATGTCACTTTCCAATAAAAGGGGGAAATGTTATAGTCTAAAAAAAACATATCTGGGTGTCTCAACTGAGGGGCTGTGTGAATGTCTCTTTATATTTATTAAAAGCTTCCTTAACTTTAACAGTCCAGGAAAGTTTATTGCTAGTGTTGTGTTTATTACCGTCTCAACTGAGAATTAGGTTATAAACACTTCTTAAATCTCAAAACGGTGTAAGGAGTGTGGAACCTGTGTATTAATCTATTAATGATAAAATCAAGGGGAGTGGGTAACTACTGTTAACTGTGATTTAAGGCTAATTTGGAAGTGACAGATCATACATTTTTCATTTAGGTGAAGAAGTCCCTGCAATTAAGTCAATAGCAGTGTCATTTGATCTGTGTGTCTTATGTTTCAGTCTGGGTTACATTCCTGGCTCAAGTATGTTTTTTTATTTATGTAATCTTTTTGTTTTTTGAATATTACTTTGGATATTTGGTTATTAACTGTTTTTGTTCAATCTATGCATTTATTTAACATTGTGTTGTTGCTCTTTATTTAGAGCCTAAGGGGATGGGGCCACCTGATGATACAGCTTTGGGATTTCACTCAGCGGTATATGTAGCAGTATAAGCTGCATCATCTTCTCTCAATATTTCAGATTCCACATTAAGTTTTTGACTCCTACAATAATTATTCTTGATTTTTGGATTTCCTTGATTTTGACATTCTTTCAGGGTACTGTTTTTAATCTTATAATTTGTTCAATTTGCATGCGTTTAGGTGCTGATTTTGTTCTGCCTTACTTTTTCGTTGCTTCGTTATTTTTTTTTTATATTTCTAAATACATTTTTAAGTATAGATAAAATTTGTATTGTTGGTTGTTGATCCGAATTTTCCAATTGTTTCCTCTCCAAATATTGTGTACTTCAAAAGCCATTGCCCATCTTTGGGCTTGTGCAGACTACTCATCTGTCCTTTGAGTTATGGCTAGGCAGTCATAGGTGAGACTTACTCATTTGGTCCAGACCTGTGAAAAGGTAGGTCGGACCTTTGTTGCTTTTTGTGGCTTGCATCCCCTTTTATGATATTCTGGACTAAATATAATTTTTTTTAGTTATGTTAAGATTTTTTCAAGATTTTCCATAGATGGTAGATTTACCTAAAAATGTAGAAGCTGGGATATACATCACATAATATAACTGTTCTGTCACATGCCTGGAAAAGGGCATGGTAACAATAAACAAAATGGCAACAGTCATCAAGAAAAACTACAAAATAGCAGCACATTGCCTGAAATCAAATAGTAACATTATAATTCATTTAAAAAATTCCCAGCAATATTTGAAGCTCATTACATTAATAGAGAAAGACAATTTTATATAGAAACTGTTAAAATATTTATTATTTATACAGTTCTCTCTCATATTGTTTTCTTTGGATTTACTTTTCATTATTTTATGTACAGTGCATACTCTGGTAAAAATAACTAGACACACTCACTATGAAAATGGTAATGCACTTAGAGAGAGTGGTACTCAAATCTGCAATGCCAGTAAACATAACATTGTTATTTTATGGAGAATCTCACAGAGTGTCAGATAATAGAGCTAGCTTGTCGAGTTTGTGCCAGATATTGTTGATTTTAACTTGAAATAACTTCCTGATCTGGGGACATACTTGAAATCTTATCCTGTGAAAAATTATTTCCAAATTAGACTTCATGTTTATTTTTCAGTTCCTTTAAATCGACAGGAAGTCGTTTTAAGATATGTCAAAATGAAGTTAATGATTTGTGACGCTATCTTGAAACTTATTTATGATTGTCCTACAATGACTTCCTTCTTATTCTGCAATAACTTAAATTATTTAAATATATATTATACATGTACAGTGCAATCTATTCATGCATCTATTTTCTAACTTCATTATGCAGTTCAGGATGACTAATTGTAAAATAGCACAAAATAGTTTCTTGTCTGTTTTATCATACATGATAACCTCAAATTACCTTAACTATTTGGAAGAACACTGAGTAACACTGTAGCATCTTTGCTATTATTTGCGCAACAGAATACCTGGGGATTAGTGGTTACTTGTTTCCCTTAGGTTTAATTGAGTTTCCAGGTACAAGCAATGTGCTAATTTCATATTCTGAAAAGTGTGATTCCTGTAAATGTTCACCGTTATTGAAACTTAGTTCACTAAAACTGACCCTGTATTCTACAAAATGTAGAGGAAACCAACCCATTTCGACAATATAGACTATCACCCAGCAACCAAATTGTGATCCCTTCTCCTTGCAGCCAACCCCACTACTGAGGTGTTCAAATTACATGTCATATTATGGACCTTCTCTGAGATGTAGAAGGAGCACTTCTAGAGCTGAGAGTTCACATGACTTCAAACAGAGGTGTCCCACAGGCATTCACAGAACATATTTGCTATTTATTGGGGTTTCTTGGGTATTTCCAGTACATTTTTTTGTAAAAGTAAGTTTTATTTACACATTACAAAATGCACCATATAACAAAAACAGTTTTGTTGAGGAACAGTCATTTTCCTATTTACATCTCTTAAGTTCTGGTTTACCAGCTAAAAGGTCATCACCAAGGGTGTAGACAGTTTGTTTAACAGTGCCGAAATCAACTTCTGGTGACTTCACTAGCCTTGAAATTTATACACGTTTTTCAGCCTGTACTGTGAATGTTTAAATGATGTGTTTGGTATAGACAATAGAAAGTCAAAATGTTTATGTATAAAAAATTTAAGCAGATTATGTTTGTCTATTATTGTAACTTAGTTGAAGATTAGACCACATTGGTATGAATAATTAATGGAGAAATCCAGGTACTTCCAAAGGGTCCAGAAGCCTTTTCTTGCAATGTTTATTGTATAGCTATAGTTTTGTAGTTGTTCTTTTGTTGTGATGCCTTGTTTGAATAGCCCAACATATTATTACCTCATTTTAGTCATATAATATCTAACACAGCTGCTGAAATCAACAAGTTTTTGGGGCAAGCAACACATTCAATGCACACCGTGAAAGTCTTGTCTGAACCTCTTAGCGCCTGAGCTCTAAAAACAGGAAAGAAAACTGGGCCTGATTCTTTTTGGATTATTCCTGGATGAAAACATTCCTCCCCTGTTTGTGACTTGTAATGTCATTTACATACTTTTGGTGCTCTCTGGCCAGATGTTATTTATTTTTTTATTTATTTTTACGTCAGAGTCAAGACCAAAAATCAGGGAATGGGTGTAGATACAGGAAACCTAAATAACTAGGCAAAAAAATCCAAATATCCATCTATCTATTTTCAACCCAGCCTGAGCTGTCAATATTTGACATGAATTTATTTAGTTAAAAAATAAGCACAGGGATGTCATTTTCTATTATAAGGGATACGACGTTATAGTCTAACAAGATGTAAGGTGTAAGACACCTTTATTGTCACTGTACAATACAATTAAATATTGTTTGGAGCAAGCCTATAGATGCCTTAGAAAAAGGTATACAAGAGTAGACATTAAACTACAAGAAGTACAAATTTAAAAGTAAACATTAAACCATGAGAATCACAGTTACTATTAGCAGTTCCAAATACATAGAGTAAAAGTAAATATAAAAGTATATGTAAGCATAAATAAATAAATAATAAATGAAGTCACAGTGAGAATTACGTCAATGTAATGGTCATACGTTTCACATGGGTCATGTATAAGTGTCTGACTATGTGTGGTTGGTGCAGGAGTTCAGTTCAATCAGTGGTAGTTCTGTTATAGGAAGGGGCAATGAATGCTGTGCATTTAATAGGCTGATTGCTTTGGGGTAAAAGCTGTTCGTCAGCCTGGAAGTGCGGGTATGCAGGGCTCTGAAGCACCTGCCAGAGGGCAGAGGAGTGAAAATGCTACAGCTGGGGTGGGCTGGCTCTTTACAAATGTTCTTTGCTTTTCTGCTGCAGCAGGTAGTGAATATATCTTTTAATGATGGTAGCTGAGCACCAATAATTTTCTGAGCCATTTTGATGATATGCTGGAAGGCATTCTTGTTCTTTCAGCCAGAGTACTATGCTGTCATGCAGTGCGTGATGACAGACTCTATGGTGCACCTGTAGAAGTTAACCAGCACCTGTTGTGGTGAATTGTGCTTTCTTCAGGCTCCTCAGAAAGTGAAGTTTTTGAAGACCTTTTTTGGCCATTGCTGTTGTCTTAGTTTTCCATGACAGGTCCTGGCTAATGTGGACTGTTAGGAAATCTGAAACTTTGCACTGTCTCCACCCTCTCACCATTAATGCTGATGCGATGGTGACCACTGTAGTGCAGTCTCCTGAAGTCCAGAATCAGTTTTTTTTGTTTTCTTGAAATTGAGTGCAAGGTTGTTGTTCTGGTTCCAACTCTCCAGATTCTCAGCCTCTTCTCTATAGGCTGCTTCTTATATCTGGGTTTCTCTACAGAAAGGGCATGCAAGTGTGTCTTTTATTTTTTTTAAAGTTTCCTTAGCTTCAACAGTCCAGGAAAGTTTATTGCTGGTGTTGTGAGTGAGTGCTGTTATTGGAGATATACTTAAACTGCAAATTTTTTATAAAGTTCAATGGTAGTGGTAATGAGAAAATGTCAGACTTGTTTTATTGGAGACTTTGCATTTATTTTAGTGTTGTCTGTGATTAATCCTTGATAAGTTATGTTACACGCAAGAAGGAACACAAACGATTATTAAAATTCACATTTCTAATTTGGCAAATAGGGCACTATGACACAAACATGACAGAAGTTCCCAGATATTTTGGATATGTGTCCCAAAATATTTTTAAAAATCAATATATTCGCTGCATTCACCAATATATAAAAATGCCAAAACATCCATAAATATATTATTAACAAAACTTTGTAATACCACGAGAGCTTTAGCTAATCTGTAGTGCAAATACTCAAAGTGCCCAGTAGATACATTGAATTCCATTTTATTCCCCTCTCGAGTGAGAATCAGGTTATAAAGACTTCTTAGAGCTTGCAGCTAAGTAAGGAATGTGGAATCTGTTTCTTGATTTATTAATAATAAAATCAAGGGGAGTGGGTAATTACTCTTAAGTGTGATTTAATTTAATTCTGATGTATTTTTTACATTTAATTTGGTGTATGCATAGCTTTATGAATCCATGCTGCATCAATATGACTATTGCATAATCAAATAAAACCATTTTCCAGATTTTAATTTATATTACTTCTCCATGGCTTTTGCCTCTGGAACTTTATAGAACTTTCTTTGATCCCAGGGCGAAATGTGGAAGTGACAGATCATACATTTTTCATTTAAGTTGAAGGAATCCCTGCAATTAAGTCAATAACAGAGTCATTTGGCCTCATGTTTCACTCTGCGTTACATTCCCGGCACAAGTATGTTTTTTTTTTTTTTAAATCATTTTGTTTCGAATGCTACTTTGCATATTTTGTTATTAACTCTCTTGTTGTTCTATTTAATATTGTGCTATCGTAATACAGTACATATATTAGGTTACTTTATTGTCTGCCCTGTCCCCTTTATTTAGAGCCTAAAGGGAAGGGGCCACCTGATGATACAAGTGGTGGATTGCCCACAGCAGCATAAGCAGAAAAGCTGCATTGTCTGTTGACATCTCCTGATATTCCAGATTTCAAATTTTGTTTTTGACTCTTATATTATGTTTAGTTTTCTAATTGTTGTTGATTTTTGAATTCCTCTGTTTTTGACATTCTTTCAAGGTACTGTTTTTATATTATAATTTGTTGAATTTGCATGCTTATTAGGTGCTGAAATTGTTATTTTTAAGAAGTTATTTTAAGATATTTCAAAATGCAGTTAATAATTTGTGATGCTACCTTGAAAATTACTCTTGATTGTCCTACAATGATTTTATTCTGCAATAACTTAAATTATTTAAATATATATTATAAATGTACAGTGCAATCTATTTTATAATCTTTTCATACATCTATTTTTTAACCCGATTATATAGTTCAGGATGACTAATTGTAAAATAGTACAAAATAGTTTCTTATCTGTTTTAACGTACATGAAACCTCAAGTTACCTTAACTATTTGGAAGAACACTGAGTAACGCTGTAGCATCTTTGCTGTTATTTGCGCAACAGAGTGCCTGGAGATTACTAGTTACTTGTTTCCCTTAGGTTTAATTGAGTTTTCAGGTACAAGCCATGTGCTACTTTCATATTCTGAAAGGTGTCATTCTAGTAAATGGTCTCAGTTATTGAAAATTAGTCCACTAAAACTTACCCTGTATTCCACAAAATGTTGAAGAAACCAACCCATTTCAATGTTATAGACTGCCTTCAGCATTTATGGCAAAATATCACCCAGCAACAAAATTGTGATCCCTTCTTGCAGCCAACCCCAATACTGAGGTGTTAAAATTACATGTCATATTATGGACCTTCTCTGAGGTGTAGAAGGAGCATTTCTAGAGCTGAGAGTTCACATGACATTCACAGAAGGTATTTTCCATTTATTGGGTTATTGTAAAAGTAAGTTTTATTTGCACATTCCATAATGCAATTCTCATTCCATAACATCATATAACAAAAACAGTTTTGTTAAGGAACAGTCATTTTCCTGTTTTCATCTCTTAAAGTTTTGTGTACCAGCTGGAAAGTCATCACCAAGGATATGAGTTTCCATAGCATACAGTACAGCCTGAGGTCAAATGGCACGATTGCTACTAAGCCTTTGGCTTATGGTACTTAAGAAAAATATTTTGCAAATAAAGTAGAATTTTAGGGATGTGCATGAAAAACTAAAGTCTAAAAACACTTATTATTGAACTACAGAATGTAATCCACTTGAGATGTTATATTCTAAGGCATATTGAATAGGTTAATTGTACTCTAAGTATCTTGGGAATTCTGGAGAATAGAAGATTGCCAGACTTGCACAGCCCTGATATTTAGATTGTTTAGTGAAAGAACTGAAACACTCACTTAGATATTTATTATACTGAGAATATTGGGAACTGAGGCAACAGAAAGGTGCTGTAGCTATGCAACTAGTCCAAATATACATTGTGTACAGATTTATTTTATATACTGAACGTGACATTGGCATCAAACACTAAAGGGAACTGGTACATTTGTGTAAGTACAAAAAGGTAGTATTTTTATTTTATCTCAACATCTGGGGCAATTTCAGCTTATATCTGTTTGCAGCAAGATTTAACAATTCATGCACTAAATATCAAACATTTATCAGGAGAGAAAGAAAGTCTACACAGCAAACTGTTTTACCATCATGTGGTTTTTTAGAAGAACTGTATTGTCACAGATTCCAAAACATAAGAAGAAGCAGAAGAATGGTGCAGAAGTACCAAAGTCACTGTCCACACACATTCGTTATAAAATACACCATATTATAGTTTTTCCAAGTTAAACAATCTGGGGCCTCATATATAACGCAGTGCATTGAATTCACAGTAAAACATTTTGTATGGACAAAAGTGGAAATGTGTGTATGCACAAAAAAAATCCAGATGCATAAATCTCTGTGTAAGCCAATATCCACCCACTTCCCCTTTACAAATCCCAATGAACGTAAAATGTAACGCACGTGCACCAGCCTACAGCCCCACCCCAACTCCTTCCAGAATTTTGCATATTTCAATATACAAATCAATAAAAATATCACCTTCTGTTCAGTGTTTGGTTAAAAAACAATGGAAAAGGCACATGAAGCAAATGCGAGGTGGAGGCAAGGAAAAATGTAATATTTGTTTGCTTATGCAGTGGTATAAGCAATAAAAGTGTGGTGGAGACTCTCTAAAGTTCAAGCTCAGAAAGTCGCACGGTGCCCAAAAGAAAAAAGAAGTGATCAGATATCACAGTCCACATGAAAAGGCGAATCGCAGCCCACCAACTTTTTATTCTGTTTCAGACAATATTACAAAAGCTGCCCCCTGTGCGATGGTCATGGTGATGGTGCTGCTGTGCAATGCCCATTTTCAGGTGCTGGCTGCACACATACCTCTGCCTTGGAAACTACCAGAAGACCATCTGGCTGTGTGCTGACGGACTGTTCAGGAGTCACAAAATGTAATAGTGAATGCTGTAAGAGATGTGGCCAACGAACTAAGGATTATAAGGGCTGTACTATGTGATATTGATCACAAATTGAATGAATTGGTTAAAAAATGAATGCTGCATCTGATTACCTATTTTACATTCTGCTAATTGCATTCAAACGAAGTTGTAATGCTGTCTGACTTTGTAGATCATTTGGTGGATTAGGGTGAGGTTCGTCATAGCGCATCTCTTCAGGTACATGCTTGCACAGTGCGACACACTTTCTGTGCACTATAGACCAGCACATTAATAGAGTGGAAATGCTTTCTATTTACACAAGCAAATTTATTCTCTGAAGGTGCCTTTATAGCGTAGTGGCGGCATCAAGCACCACAACGGACCGATTCTCTGCTTTTAACTTTCAGGTGACTAGCTATCCTGCTTGTCTTTCGCCACACTAATTGGAAAAATCACCTGCCATTTTTAAAGGTTCTTTAGCTATATATGATGTAATACCAGCTCATTCTTTTAGTGAAACATCCCTGCCTAATATATCTTGTCCAGTGCCATTGCAATAGCAATGTGTGTGCAGCTAACCACTCCAATTATATTTGGAAAATTGGACATTGCTGCAAATTGCACTTTCATGTTTCGCAGTTCAACGATTGTGTGAGGAATTCTTATCTGTCTGGATGACAAGCGATTAATATCATCCTATACATGCTGGCATTTTTCGATCTGGTGTTGTTTGTGAAATAAACTATCGGTCACCACGTTCAAGTTGAAAAGCTCCTGTGACTAAAAACCTGAGAGTGGACAGAACTTGCAAAAAAGCAGGTACAGCACAATACCTCAAAGTCTGCCTTTGTAAATCCAGCACCAGTTCAGCACACAGCTCTAAGAGGAAAGCTGTTGGAAATCAAAATCGAGTTAGAAACCAGTCGTCATCATCTGTAAATACACGCTCTCTTCTAATTGTTCCATTTGTGATGTGTTCTAACAACGCTAAAATAGCTATGGCAGTTGGAATAGTTTGGCCATTCCATGCACCATTATACTGTTACAGAATGATTACAATCAAGTGAATTAAATTTGTAAATGATATGCAATTAAATTTGGTGTATTTGATAAATCCTGCGTCATTGATGCAAATATGAAAAAGAAAGGTAAATGACACAGAAACAGTAGCACCGCTTTGATGCTGGGTTTGCAAAACTGAGCAGAAACGTGTGTGCGCAAGGTAGGTGGCTACCATGAAAATGTGCATTGCTTTACACCAAGTTTAGTTTTTATACACCTCAAAGTGTACGAGGAAACTGGCATACACAACTTTTTTGTTTGTACGCACCATTTATATATGAGGCCCCTGGACTTGGGAAGGTGTCAACATGGAAGCAGATCTGAGGTGCTCAATCTGGATTGTTAACTTCTTGGCTAAAGAGGAAAATACCGTACTGTATTTCTCCAAAATGTTTCTCCTGTAAAGGTTTGCAGATTTTTGAAAATATATGCAGAAAATATGAAGCTGTTACATATAACTTGGGCCTTGTATTGCAAGGCTATACTTACTGCATCAGGTTCTAGTCTTTTCTGAAACATGATGTCTTCTGCTGTGGTGATCATCCAGAAATGGGAAAATGAAAGTTAGTAAAGCTAACCTCATTGTGTACAACTGATGAAAAACTTGTGTTAAAACCTGATTTTTATTTTGGGCAATCATGACTGACATAAAAATCTAACATTTCACAAACAAACATCACCTGATATCTCCATCATTCCACACAGTTGTAGAGTACCATATATACTCACGTATAAATCGAGTCTTGAAACACGAAAAATCAATAATAAAATTAGACCCCGACTTATATGCCTATTCAAAAATGTGACACTTTATTTTTTTTAACATCTTCTTGCCTCCTCCAATCTCACATCAGTTTCTCAAACACATTGAATTTTGTTGCAGCAGCACAGCTACCAATTTCTTTCGCTACTTCAATGACGTTTAATTTAAAACCAGCTTCATATTTTCTTCTGATCGAACGCTCCATCGTAGGTAAGGGATGCTCTTATAATAAAGGTGTATGAGGGTGTGAGGTATAAATCAGTGCAAACATTGCTTCTAAATAGTTTGGGTATTACTGTGTGGTCACGTAGGCACGAGAGAGAGAGAGAGAGAGAGGTTAGGAGCACGCGCTGATACAGCACATTGCCGCACCCACATAGAAAAAAAAGGCAGTGTGCTCCGTGGTTACTCCCTCAGGTGGGTGTTAGCATATCATAATCCCTTGTACCAATAGCGTGAATTTTTCACATTCGACTTATACGACCAACATTATAAAATACCAGAAATTATACTGTAAAATCAAGTCACGACGTATCTGTGGGAGAACTTATCCATGAGTATATACGGTAGGCGCATACTGTACATGTAAGCAGACAGCAAAGCTTTCCTTTGTGTGACCCAAGGCCACATTCAGGTGACCTTCTCTTACTCCTGTATAAAATCTGAAGACACAGTTCAGAGTTTGTGAATACACTGGCACTGCCATTGTTTTACTTTAATGAGCTAGCTTAGTAAAAGTACTCTACAAGACACCCATTGTCAAGAAGTTGGTTCCTGAGCCATTGCGATATTTGCGTTATACAATACAATTATTCCCAGTAGAAGAATAATAAAGAACACTGAAAGAGTCAGTTTCCATTGTTAAGGTGTAGTCTGTATGGACCCACCCCATACCTGTTTGATACCCAATTGGCATTACATCTGACAGTAGATATTTCCCTTTGAGATGGTGACCCTACATGGCAGCTCAACGCTTTTTAAACAGCCATGATGCAAGTATTACCTGCCTTTAGAACTTGTCTCTAGTATCCGTTGATCCCTTTTATGGTTTATGTGATCAGTATATTTACTTTACCAATGATAATTCTGACTTTGGGGTTGTCATTCAATACATGGAGAGGGGGTACGTTAAGGGGGCTGGTGATTCTAAATTGTAATGGCGGAGGTGGATGTGGGAGCAAGTGAGCCCATACCTGAAAAAGTGAGTTCATAAAATTGTGCATCAATGGAGTTTATTATTATTAATGTACTTTACAAATAACTTCTAAATGACTTTCTACCTATAGAACACTCAGATGGCCAGGTAATTGCACTCAAGGTATAAGGCATTTCTACTTTTTATGTGAAAGATCTTAAAATGTACATGGATTGTGGTGGGCAGTGTGGTGTAGTGGTTAAGGCTTTGGACTTCAAACCCTGAGGTTGTGAATTCAGATCCTGCTACTGACGCTCTGTGACAATGAGCTAGTCACTTGACCTGCTTGCTCCAATTGGAAAACAAAAGACATGTAACCAGTTGCATCATAAATGTTGTAAATTGCCTTGGATAAAGGCATCAGCCAAATAATTAAGTAAATTACATAGCTCAAAATTAACTACAGATGTTTTTTAAACATAGGGAACTATTAGTCAATATTTATAAATTAATTTCAGATATCTACAACTATGGTTTGCATTTTGCTTCCCATACCTTTAGACTGTAAGCAAAGTAGACTATGTTAAAACAATACAGCTTAACACATTTAGCCCAAGTACCCAGTAAGTATGACCATTTATTGAACTTGGCAGAGAGGGATTCCCCATCTTTAGGAGTTTATATAGTGCATTGTAACCACAGAGGCTAAAACAAAGAATCTGCCACTGCAGAAGTTTAGTGTGCATTCTGATGGCAAGCTGTGGACTGCCGAGCTCGTCAGAAAGGACCTTAAAGCACATGAGTTAGTGAGCGGGAAATAAAAACAATCGAGAGGAATAGCATTTTAATTCTTTGTAACATGCCTTGAGTCGTCTGAAGTGTTATTTTCAGCTTTACTATTGTGATTTATTTCAGATGTAGTCATATTCTTTAAAACCTTACTGATTTATTATCTTGTTGTTTACCGAAATTGCATAATCAAATTTAGTAATTGAACGAATTTTATAAACCACAACCGTCAGATTTTTTTATACACATTCATCCTAAATAAATGAAACATTCCAGTCTTCTGTACCCTTGTTTTCCTTTTCTTTAATTTGCCCTGCCCTTTCTGACTGCCAGTGTCAGTGTGTCTCAGCCACAACATTCTCTAATAAATGTAAATGCAGTGAGTTTGGTGCCTTCATTAAAGTAAGTAATCTACTGTAAGCCAAGCAATTGGGATTGCACAACCCAGGCACATCTAGTAAAAACATATCATCACAGCAATCATCATTCCGCCTTTTATAATTATATGATGGTAACTACATGGTTTTTAGATTAGGGAAGGAAGAAGTTTCTCTGAAAACCAAACCTCATGCTGGTACTTATTTAAACATGTGTGTGCCTGTAAGTGTATGACAACACACTTCATAAGCCTCCATACAACAAAGTAGGCATTTGTATTGAATTACATTTTTCCATTTTTGTTTTCAAAATATTTTTTTTTCTAAGAAGAACAGCCCACGAACCAGCTGCTTTATTAACATTAGAAAAACTGTGGCTGCATATAGAAAGATTATAAATCATTCATAAAAAGGATCACAGCAGTACGTGATATAGAATACAGCTTGTTGATTTTAATGTGTAATAACCCTTTAGTATATTATGCAAGTTGCACAGTATAAACATTTTTTGTCTCTTTTAAAAACTATACCAGCCTAATCCAAGGGTTCATGCCAAGCCACTTTAGAAGGATTTTGTTCTTTACAAAAATGTTTCATTAATATTTTATAAAGACAAGAAAGGAAAAAATATTTTTAAAAGGTTTGTTTATCATGTGTTGCGGTAGTGTAAACCCAAGCATTTTTTTCATTCTTGAATGTACATTTTTAGATGTAAAATGCCATAAAGAGCTTTAGTTATATACATTGATGACTTGCAGTTAGAATTATGATAACCTATAGTTAAAAATGACAGAGTTATTACAAATGTATTATGGGGATCGAAAAAAAAAAAAAAGTGGCAGAGTATTTCTTCAAAGTGATGCCATAGGGGAACCATTTCTGTTTCACTAAAGATCCATCCATTATAAAGGTTCCAGGAAGAAGTTTTATTTATTTAGATTCATAACAGGCTACATACAGTAAATAACCATGAACAAATGGTAACAGATTTGTTACATACCAATGGCTGATGACTTTAAACAGACTCTTGCTGCATGCATACAGTAACTCAGGCTAAGTTCAGGTTTTCTTAACCTGTTAGCGTCCTTCTAGGTAGCCTACCATACATGAAAGCTTTTTCATTTCTATCTATAAGTAAGTTTTTCAAACCCCAAAAAACAGGAACCACACAACGCAGTAAAGAACCATAAAATGACTTAAAAAATAACCATTATTTTAAATAGTGTAGCTCAATCCCTGAAATGCAAGATTTGCCTGTCTTCTCTTGGTGTACTTATCTCCAATTCACAATCACTGAGTAAAAAAATGGATGAGCTCCATTAACTCATTCACAAAGATCTAAAATTAATCTTTTACATGCTTTAGTAGGTTGTTAGTATTTTATTATTATACTATTTACACAAAATCTTAGCCAAATCACATAATCTGAGATTAGACTTTTAAACTTTCTTGGTAGAAAATCTAAAGAACCAGAAAGAAGATGCAGTAGAGATGTAGAATGTTAGGTTATATAGCACGGTGAGTGTAGTACAAGTCCAAAGAGGTTATGCTCAACCTTTATAATGCACTGGTGAGGCCTCATCTTAAGTACTGTGTGCAGTTTTGGTCTCCAGGCTACACAAAGGACATAGCAGCACTAGAAAAGGTCCAGAGAAGAGCGACTAGGCTGATTCCAGGGCTACAGGGGTTGAAGTATGAGGAAAGATTAAAAGAGCTGAACCTTTACAGTTTAAGCAAAAGAAGATTAAGAGGTGACATGATTGAAGTGTTTAAAATTATGAAGGGAATTAGTACAGTGGATCGAGACTGTTGTTTTAAAATGAGTTCATCAAGAATACAGGGACACAGTTGGAAACTTGTTAAGGGTAAATTTCGCACAAACATTAGGAAGTTTTTCTTCACACAAAGAATGATAGACACTTGGAATAAGCTACCAAGTAGTGTGGTAGACAGTAAGACCTTAGGGACTTTCAAAACTCGACTTGATGTTTTTTTGGAAGAAATAAGTGGATAGGACTGGCAAGCTTTGTTGGGCTGAATGGCCTGTTCTCGTCTAGAGTGTTTTAATGTTCTAGTTTTTTCTTATATCAGTGAGGTGTGGTTTAATAATCTTGTAGTATTGGAAACAATGTTTGATTTGGAATTTTTGATAATTATCTGAAAATCATTCTACTCATTTTACTTGTAGAAGGAAAATACTTGTCTTATTCTGACAGGTGTTTATATCCTAGGTTCAGAAAAAATTGTTCCCTTGACTGTTGGCAGAAAATGGTCCATCTTACCAGAGAATATTTACGTAAATTCTGGAGTCATCAACATTAACTTTAACTAAACAGCCTTGATTTAGAAGTTCCCCCAATAACACAGACATTCATATACAGTACCCAGCCAACTATTCATTATGGAGGAATATTTCGGACAAAATCAAATAAATAAATAAAGGCGTAAATAAATAAAAGTACTGTGAAATGTGAGCATAAATAAATGTGTCATGAAATGAAAGCCTAAATAAATAAATATGTCATGAAATGAGAGCATAAATAAATAAATGTGTCACGAAATATGTTTTTTGTTGCTTATTTATTTATTTCATTTTGTCCGTAACATTCCTGCAAACCGTCATGAAATACGACTTGAAATAAAACTGTCACTTTCACTCGTCAAAGTTGAGAGGGTGGGCTCTAACACGCCCTCTAGTTACTGATTGGTGAATCGAAGCACAAGAATTAATTAGAAAAATGCTTGCTACTGCCGATGAAATGGATTCTGCCGAAGATATTACCTATTTCAGAGAGAGAATTGAAGATTTATCGGAAGAAATTACAACGTTGGCGTCCCTTTTAGACTCCGATATAGATGAAACTATTTTTGAAATTATCGAAGAACAGGTGGAACGGACTCTACTACACTCCAGTTCAGGTGACGCAGTTCCCCGCTCTGGATGTCCATCCTTTGACATTCCAGCAGAGTCAATAGAACACTCTATAGCTCTTATCAGTGGCAAAGTTGTTTGAAAAAGTAGCTGCGAATATGCACCTGACTTTATACTCGTAAAACAAGGGTCAAATACTCAGTTCAAAATATTAGTTGGAGCTGCTTTGGGCATTCCATTTCAGAGTACCTAAACTAATGCAGCCGTTGTAGCTTACCGTATATCAAACTGGCTAATTCGCCTTGTGATCGTCTTCTCCAATACAACCATATAGATCTACAATCTGTCGTACTTTTAAACCGCATAACAGAAGGTGTTCTATTGACTCAGCTGGAATGTCAAAGAATGGACGTCCAGAGAAGGGAACTGTGTCGCCTGAACTGGAGTGTAGTAGAGTCCGTTCCACTTGTTCTTCGATAATTTCAAAAATAGTTTCATCTATTTATTTATGCTCACATTTCACAGTACAGTACTTTTATTTATTTACGCATTTATTTATTTATTTCATTTTGTCCGAAATATTCCTCCATAATTCCTAGGTAACTCACTCACTCTGTGATTTATTGAATTGTAAGTGACAACAAAAATGGGAACAAAATAGCATGTAAATGGACATGTGAGGATGCAGAAAAAAGTGCAGCGAAGCCACATTGCATCACATTTACATTAACTCATGAGGTGGAATAAATAAGGAAACCCTAACACTTTACTCGTTTAGTTGTGCTGTTCCTAACATTATATCTGGACTCTTTTGTAGTAACCATGTTTGTGTAGCCATCATTCAGCATCTGTGGTTGTCAGTAGTCTGTTACTGTTTATTTGACACATTTTATCCATGGCATTGCTAATCAGTGACCCAGCTACTAAAAAGTTTTTTTCCACTGATTCACTGTTGATGATTCTGATTAGAAAAACCATTTTAAGGGAAGGAGAGCAGCTGTTGACATACCATTTCCTTAAGATTCTAGACCTCACTGCTCTAAAATGTTCAAAATAGTTGCATAATTTTTAAAAACACTTTGGTCCCTTTAAACCTCAGTTAATAACATTGAGTCACTCACATTCTTGGCATTATTGATTCTCACTGTTAAAAACAGAATAAAGTTCAAGAGTAAATACGGTAGTGTTTTTTCCACAAAGTCCATGCTGACCCAATTTTATAACATAATTATTCTAAGCACTCTTAAAATCCAATAGTTATATTTAGTTTGGCAATGTATATGTCCAATGAAAAAACAGCAAATTGCTTAAATGGTAGAAAATACTGAAAACTTAAAGAGCATTCTAATTTGCACTATTATCAAGTATTTGTTGAATTATGTGGTACATTGTATGTGACAGGTTACTGAAAAAAGGCATCCACCTACTTTACTGGTCCTTTTATAAATACAATTACCCTCACAAATCAAATGGTCTGATATGTCTCTATCTCCCCAAGAGTTTCATAATCTTTTCTTCAAAATTGCATTCAATTAGTATTAAATGTATGGTGCATGAGTGTTATTATTCAATTATAGCAATGGTCATGCTGATATTACATATTTATTAGTTGTACTTTCTGCCAGTGTTGGAAATGATATATTGTGCTTTGTCTAATGTATAGTAAACTACTTATATCGAAGACAATTTCCTAAAAGCAGTGCTGAATGGCAACTAAGCTTTCATATATTATGGGTTGTGAGACTAAGCTTTCATATATTTGGGTTGTGGGAAATAGGAACCAGCCCAGTCTGGCACAGGACCACCTCACTCACACACCCATAATCAGTGAGTTCAAAAATCACCAGTTACACTAACACACATGTCTCTGGGGATGTAGGAGGAAGTACCCAGAGAAATAAAACTTGCAGTTTGATTCAAATTACATCTTGTTCAAGATCTATCATTAAGGGAATACTCATTCTGAATCTTACCACGTGTTCTACAGTGTAAAAGGTGTGGCCATTCCTACCTAATCTTAGCTACTCTTTGGAAACTTACTGTATAGTTAATTTAAGTAGTTTGCAAAGATTTTCTTAAGTTCAACCTGATTGTATTTAATGTTATCTTCTTAATTGTGTAAGTTGGATTGATCATATGGAATGTTATTTTCAAATAAATAAATAAATTGCAAAGCATACTATGTGCCAGTAACTTGTAATACTCTTTTAGGGTGGCTTCTAATCTTTTACTCTGTAAATTTTAACAAAGTAGACATTACTGTTATAATACTTCCAAACAATACAAACACCTTGAAGAAGCCACCCCAGCCCCAGTTCCAAACTGGGCACTGTGGGGAAAATAGTACTGGGCCTACTACTTTAGCTGCCTTAGATGAACCCACTGATATACATTACAGTAAATGAAATGTGGTTTGCTTAGTCTGTGCAAATCTACAAATTAACAATAACTATAATAAATGCTTTTAAAATATTTATTTTAGTGTGACCTGAAACTGTATTTTCAAATAAAGTTCCAGGATGTAAATGATTTGTAATGGAGAATATACAACTATGTTTACAAAAAGTAGATGATTTAAGTGTTCAAGAAATGGCATAGGAATGTTCTGTTTCTCCTGTTGTATCTTTGAGCTGTTTATTTGGAAAATTTTATGATGTGCTAATTACTAGATTTACATGTGTTTTTAATGTTTTTGGCAGAAAGAGGGCAGCTGCTAACACTGCTAAGTAGAGGAACAGGTAATGCATTCCCACTTTTGCCATAAAGATATAGCAATGGCGCGCCTAGATAAAAAGAAAAGTAGAGGATTGAATATCATATTCACATGAGGAGGACGACTCAAAGCATACTCGTGCAGTATGCTTAAAGTCCTAATTTTTTTGTCTTAAAGTGTTATGTTAAATCATGAGGGTTACATTTTTATCTGAAAAAGAATATTAGTTCATCTGCTGGAAGTGAACAGTTTGTTTAAGATGAATGAAAAATCCTTTTTGTAAAGTTTAATTTTATGACTTTTCATATCAGTATAATCAGTTTAATCAGTATGACTTTGAATAATAAACCTGTTTTTTAGTTAAAAAATTGCAATTTGAGCACTGGTTAGCATAGCGGAACAGTAGTCAGACATGTTCCCTCACTGCTTCAGCAGACTGACTTTAAATTGTCTCCTTGGGTGAAATATATAAAACATACAGTATGTTGAGAGATAACCATGAGTGCATCTGGCTTAAAAGTGGGTGGGAACAATTATACAGTTTACTCAGTTTCATATCTAAAAACCAATCAAATGCTTCGTGAAGGTGGAGTTCAGAGTAGGGGCAGGGATTTAAACAGCAAAGAGCAATGGTGCGCTTGTTAACTTGGCCCGACAGACATCAAGATTATGGTCATGATGCATAAACTTCTAAGGCTGAAAAGTCTCCTAAAAACACCTCTGTTAAACATATAAATGTGTGCCATGTGTGAGGAGAACACTTCACAAATGTTAAAAATAAAGAACTTTTGCAAAGAAAAACGTTTCAAAAACCAGATTGTACTTTGACAATCAAAAATATCAAAAGACAAAGAGGCTCACCGAATTATCAGGATATTTAAAAGGGAGAGCTCAGTTATAGGACACACTCTGGACTCCCTGGAGGTTGTAGCAAAGTAAAGAATTAAAACAAAACTGAGTACCATTACAAATAATGTCGCACATACTCTCTCTATCACACTAACACTGAATACTTTCAACCAACAAATAATTCAGCAGAAGTGTGTCAAGAAACACTACTGGGCCTCCTTTATACCAACAGCAATACGCCTGCGTAATGCCTCATGGGGAATGTGACTGCCAAGTCAGAAATTTTCTTTCTTTTTTTTTTTCTTGCTTTATAGTAATTCCAGTTTGTGTTTAGACTAAAGTGTGTGTGTATATTTATTTATTTACTTACTTATCCATTTATATGTTTATTTATTTAAAGAGCCTCTGTAGAAAGCCAAATTTCTACTGGGGAAAAATAAAGTTCTATCTATCTACTTCTACATCATTGAGCTAGTGGTAAAAGTGAACTGTCATTAGCTGTATGTGGTGTCTGTTGCTCTTATTTTTGATGATACTGCCACAGTCAATGTAAGGTTGAAGGGAATGGTAGCTACGTCAGCCTAACAGATGAATAATAAAATATGTCTCACCAAGTTAAAAGGAGGTGAAAAGAACTGCCATTGAGTGAGTTGTTAAAGAAGAGCCACAGGAGATTTAATTTCAGTCCTCAGTGCACCTAAAACATTAAAAGTGCCTAACAACAGAGAAACCATTCAGCCAAAATCACAGGTAAAGCTGCACAGTACCCAACATCTCAGTTAAACAAATGACTAAAGTAAGTTAACATTACTGTTTAACTGAAAATGCCAAACATGCCATACCTGAATATGGCTGCAAGATATGTAAATTAATCATTAAGCTGCAAGTACTGAGTCTTTGAATTGATAACAACAATTTTACCTTTTGTTAAGTCTTCTGTTCATTTTCTTTTGCTTTCTCTGTCTTTTCATAGTTATTTTATTCATTTGCCTAATGCATGAGTAGAAATACGACACTGCAACCCTGAATGTTTAAAATGCATGAACTACAGAAAAGTGAAAATAAGGTTTTGGGAAGCTATTACGACTATTCAATACAAATGTTTAATGAAACTTGCAGACATGTGTTTTCGTGAGAGAATCACATCTGGCTTCACTAAACTAGGTTTTAAAATATCCCTGGTCCACTGTTTACACATTCTCTTTAGGTCTGCATGGATCGTCCTCTTGGTATTTTTGTATTCCTCCCTTATTTCAAAGGTGTGCAGGTTCATTTAACTGGCAACTCTAAACTGGACTGGTATTATTAAGTTTGCATGTGTGTTTGTGTGAGTGTGCACTGTGACTGGCACATGAGGTTCATCTTGTGCCTTATGTTGCCAAGGATTAAACCCTTAGTGACACTGAACTGCTGGAAGTGGATTTTAAAATAAATCAGTGTACACATAGGTACCTAATTTTTGGCCACACTTTCAAATACTGCATGGATTACTTCAGGTTTTGGTATCTTCATGGTCTAGTTTGCATGCTTTATTTGTTAGCCATCACAGGTATATAATTTTGTCTCTTATGAGCTCAAAACAGCTTAAATACATTATAGCCCTTTTTCTTTTTAATGTCTGTAAAGTTAACCTAATATAATGTTAAGATTCTTAAATTCACGAATTCCAGTCAGTGGGGCCAGATCATATCTCAGCTGCATTAGGAACATGGAAGTAACTAACCACTTACTTACATTTGCCAAGTTGTTGCCTGCCTATGGTAAAGTCATCCCTGATGGAGGATCACAGGAATCATGGGAAAAAGGGGTCCTTTCATCGGATTGGCTGGCCGAGCAACGTTTCAGCCGTGGAATGGCCAAATGGGGAGGCAGCTTGATGGATGAGGTCTCCAGGACTCTAAAAATATCCAAATCTTATTATGGGATATCATCTACAGTTAAATTCTGCTCCGCGCTTCTAAAATTTGTATTATTATGCTGTATTAAGGATTTGTTCTGTTCTGTGTATTGTATTGTATTGACCCCCTTTTTTTGACACCCACTGCACGCCCAACCTACCTGGAAAGGGGTCTCTATCTGAACTGCCTTTCCCAAGGTTTCTTCCATTTTTCCCTACAAGGTTTTTTTGGGAGTTTTTCCTTGTCTTCTCAGAGAGTCAAGGCTGGGGGGCTGTCAAGAGGCAGGGCCTGTTAAAGCCCATTGCGGCACTTCCTGTGTGATTTTGGGCTATACAAAAATAAACTGTATTGTATTGTATTTGCATAATAAAATTCAGGGTTGCTGAAGCCTATCCTGACAACATTAGAAGCAAGGAGGGACCAGCCTTGCACAGGACACCAGTCCACCACAATACCCACTCACACAGATTAATTAATTAAAGATTAAAGACACTGAAAATGGACGTCATTTTATAAGTGAAAGCAAAAACAGGGTACCTAGAGGAAAACACCTTGCAGACACAAAGATATCAAAGCCGTCATCAAAAAAAGCAATATGCAACACATATGACTGGCTGAAGTATAGCACACAATTAAAATACTATATTAGTTGAATTATAATCTAAAATAGTACCACTCGGATAAGAACAAGGCCTACCTTAAAGAGAAACGGAAAACAATCTGCGTTGCTTATGGTGCAGCCCCTTGCTCTTTTGTCACTTGAGCTGCTACAGTATATTAAGTTAAGACTTTCACTCCTGGCAACATAAAAACAAAATCCATTACCCTGGTATGCATTGCTGCAATGCATGTGTTATATGTTAGTTAGTTTGTCTCCTTTTTTTAGTGGAAATATATAATAAAGTGCATATTTCATGTAAGCAGTCTTATTCAAGCTATCTGTTTAAGTGGAAATACACTGAATGTAGAAAAAATGTAAATCTATTCTATATATATAAAATCCTAAGCCTAAAAGTGCAATGATTTTATGTGACTTTTTATGTCATGTTTTTTGTCATGCTTTAAATTGGGCTTATTTTAAAACCTACATATATATGTTTGGTATCATTCTTTTCAGTATTTATCGAACATTAATGTGATGTTGTTAGATTTTCAGATTCTTATTCCGTTTTTAAATTATAAACTAAAATATTAAGAACTCACGTCCCGCGAGACGAGACTTTGTGCTAAGACATTTAACCACGCCCGGGGCCGAAAGTAAAAGACAAAGAGTAGGACAGCTGCTCTACAGGCTTTTAAATGTTCGAATCTCACGGCACGGCAGCAGCAACAAGCCAATAGCTGATGGAGCAAAGAGGAGGTAAAAAAAAAACTGTATTTGTTTTCTATTGTATCACCATTTAAGAGGGGGTTTCAGAGGAGCAATTGCGTCTCCTTGGGGTGCGTTCAGACCCCCTCTTCACAACACAAGTGACAGAGACGCGAAGTGTCTGGTGCGTAGCACAGGCCACGGGGGTTGGCGAGAGAAGTGAGCAGGGGGTAACCCCCTAGTATAAAAATAAATATCAAAATTGATATTAGCGGATATGATACAGAAGAAAAGGATTAAGGGTATTGGTAAGATTTTTATATTGGTGCATTCTACTAGTATAGCTTCTTTGACAGAAATAACTTCATACATGAATTTCTTATAACTGTGCATCAATCAACTGAGTCAAATAACAACAAAAACAATAATAATAATAATAAATTTTATTTATAATCTTTGACCTCTCCTAGTCCTACTAATTCAGCTTATGTTCGAGGGTCTTTTTACATGAACAGCCTTTTTCAGATTGCGCAGCAGCATACTCTATACATAGAATTTAATTCTCAGCTTTAATTTGGCCAATACTCTCAATTTATTAGTTTTAAACCATTCTTTTGTGAATGTTTGGGTCAGTTGTAGTTTACCAGAGATACTAGCATACTAGCTGTGGATCAAGGCCAAACTATATAGTATGGTACTAAGATCTTCAGGTCTAAGTGCATTTACAGTGAACAGTGGAGCACAATCAGGAGGAAGTGTAACTAATACTCAGTTAATCTTGTTTTGGCCTTGTGTTTCTCCTTGGCTTGCTGAGCTGTCCGACTGATTGCCCATTAAAGATGGCACTCGGACAATTAACATCTCACCCTCTCTCAACTAACAACTTGCAGCTATACATTCATCTTGATTTAAAGCAGGGGTGTCCAACTCTGGTCCTGGTGGGCTGAAGTGGCTGCAGGTTTTCATTCTAACCATCTTCATAATTAGTGAGCTGTTTTTGCTGCTGATTAACTTGTTTTGCCTTAGTATTAATTGATGTGACTTAGACCTCTTAGTTGTTTCTTTTTTCATAATGAACAGCCAAACAATAATGAAACACAAAACAAGCCACCACATGACCAGCTAACCTGAAAATAAAGAAAGGTGAAGGTCTTAGTCATGTTGGTCTGCTCAGGTCACCGAAACATCTTGACAGTGGTCTTAGAAAAAATCAGAAAATTGACAATCTGCTGAGGCAGAATGAAAGCAGCAACAAGAAATGATATTCAATAACAGCTTTAGTTATCAGTACGTATTGGCTTCTCATTAAGAAACTGGTTGGAATGAAATTGGCTGGAGTTCAATGTTTCAATTTAGCTGGTCATCTGTTGGCTCGTTTCACATCTCATTTCTGTTTGGCTGCCATTTAATGAAGAAACGTATCAATTCAGAGGACTGACTCCTTAAAAACAGTGCTATTAAAATGAAGTGAAAAGGAGTTAATTAGCAGTGAAATCTGCTTGCTGATTAGGAAAAGGGTTAGAATGAAAACCTGCAGCCACTATGGCCATCCAGGACCAGAGCTGGACACCCCTAATTTAAAGGGACAGCAGATAGGAATAATTATATTCTCATCTAAACTTTTAAAAACAATTGCAAGTTATAAGCTACATTAAAACAAACTGAGTGTTACTGTCATTATTGTAAATGTTATTTACTTGAAAATACCTTGAAATCAATTCCTATATGCAAAAAAATAATGACGAAAGGAAGCATAATTGCATATCTGTAACTCCTGGGCTGATCTAACATCAGGATGTGGTGGGTATGTGCCCTGGAGCCTTGGAATATGAGAGAAAAAAGTAATGCAGTATGTTTTCTGTTTCAGTGGTATCTCACACTCTTCCATGTAATACATGTACATGCTACTGGTATATTATATCACTTACACTCGATCTAATGTTACCGGCTGGTTTAAATCTTTGAGGGCGACCTATCCCCTGTTCATTTTATTGTTATATGTGATGTTCACAGAGTGTAAATATATGTGTGTGACACCCTGGTGCCTGTGAGGGTCTTGATCTATTTTTGCTGCATCTCAATCATGTAGATTGTACAAGGAGAGCTGATATGTGTTAGTCCTTCATTATGCACCCACCCTTTCCTAATAACTGAATTAATCCAACAGTCACCAGATCATATAAAATATCCAGTGAGAAGCATTACAATATTTGTAAAGAATGACTCTTTGCAGCACAAATTTCATAGTAGATCACATGCTCTGTATAATACATATAGTGAGAGATTTGAAGGACACCTGCAAAGTTACTTTAAAGGAATACAGCTTGCAAAAAACTACCAACATCTTTCAATTCACAATTTTCACACTATTTCTTAAATTACTCAATATAAATATTTTGATGCACTGCTGATCTTTTTCTGTGGTATTGAGTGAAATATATTTGGTTCAGTATTACTCTATACTTCATATAAAATATGAAATGTGGTTTCCATATTTTATATGGTATATGTGTCCATTTGCATGTCTAGAACAGTCTGTCTGATGCATTCAGAATTCATTTTGTTACATAACCTACTGTACTAAAAAAAATTCCTCTTATTTAAATAAATCATTCTCAGAGACCAGATGAAATTACAGAACTGTAGATATGTACAAATGTCTCAGTCCATGGAGTGACCAATCAATAAAAACAATTCATCCCCTTTAACACTTTTCTATTACCATTACCTTAGCTAATACATCACGTCATCTCACTCTTAATATGCAGAATTCTATCATCTTAGCTAACCGGCTACAGCCACCAGTAACTTCGTATACATGTTGATTCTTCCATTATTCAAAACAACACTTCATTAGTAGGGTTGTCCTTCAGGTTTTTCCCATCGATCTTATCACCGCTTCATAATAGGGGTGTTTGGGCCATCTCATTAGCTTGTTCTCCCTTTTTAAGTGGGTGTTCATTACTCATCTACTTCATTTTAACCTTAGCGACTGTCTTGGTGGCTCCTCTAGATGAAGCAAAAGCCTCAAGTGCCCAAGCTTTAAACCACGTTTAACTTAATCCTTTAGTTACCTTCAGTTGTATTCCTTATGATTTTAATAATCCATTGTAGCAACATCATCAAGTATATGCTTGTATTAAATTGTAAAAATGATCATGAATTGATTAAAAATATTTGATCAAAATTTTATACTCACGAGGTGGTCTAAGTTAGTACACAACTTTGTTCTACTACTTTGACTCAAAGAAGCACGGTTAGTACACTTTACCATAGTCTTTTCACACTATACTATTTACCCGCTGGTAGTCAGCAGCTCTGTGGCACACTGCAGCAGCGCTAACACGAAAGTTAGTTTTGTTATCGTAAATACATACTAAAACGAGATCAACAACACTCCAACTAACCATTTGTGTTTTGTCCTCTTTCAATGTCAATTTTTTCAGCTTTATCATTTTACCCATAGCCTCATTTTCCATATTCTGTATTTTTGAGTTAGTAGTTTTCTAATGCATTGTGAATTAATTCTTGTCTCAAAGACAACAAACTGCTCCAAGCCATAATATTCTCAATGCCTTATAGACAGTATAAGTTTATTCATTGAAAAACAATTTTGGACTTAAACCAAATAGACCACTACTGTACATGAAAACAAATTCAACTTTGACTGTCTTTTCATAGTTCCAGAAGGTTTATTGAAATTACAACAACAGAAAAATGCTACAAATATACTGCTAAAGTGCTGTTTGCATGGGCTAGTTACTGAAACATGGCCACATGGTTTTAATGGCAAAGCCATATTTGACTTCTTTCTTATTCCATTACAAAGACTGTCTTTATTTTCTTGGTATAGCATTTCTGCCAGTGCACAATGCTCACTTTTTATTTGCCCCTCTTTACGGCCACAGTAAGGCCATTTAGTATTGCATGTCATAAAAATGTGAAGAAATAAACAAATGAAAACTTTGTATGAAACCTCAAAGTGTTACATAGTTCCTTGGTTTTCCAAGTCACCACTTTCTTAGTATTACTGTTAAATTTTAGCACTGGGGGATCAATACCATTTACCTTCAATAATTATTAAAACATAATACAGAGTTTTACCTGCTATGTGAAAAATTGTATTTCATGTCATAAAGCAGTTGGTGCCTCGATAAAGTTTACACTGTTAGATACCTAAAGAAGAACAAAATCTGCCTGATTTTAATGGCATATCAATTAATTTCTTTTCTAAGATGCACCCTTAGATGCATGAATATGAGGAAATTAAATTAACAAATTACCGGTCACCTTCACTTGAGAGACTGGTGGGCTATGGTTTTTGATTAACTGATGATTGAAGTGCTATGGTTCAGCACACTAACCAGTTACACTAGTTCAACTTTTAAAATACTTTTTGTTTTATTCATACACTTCATTTTTTAAAGTTGATTTGTTCAACCAGGAACTCTTGTCATCACAGACATTGTGTGTTTATGTAAACAAATCCATAAGAATTAATGATTAACAAAATATTCATATGTATATATACAATTCAAGTAATACACAGAAATAAAACATCCATCACACTTTACAGTGTTTGTTAGGTTCAATGTCACCCACTTAACGTGCAAACATTTTCTGAAAGAAAGACATAAAAATAGAATCAATTTTGAGTTTAAAAGGTGCAAAATATGGGAAGCTGGAGGACATAACTGTGTTGCTGAAGCATTAGCTGCTATTTCAGTGCATCAGGGGCATCACTAAGTAATACACTCACCACTAAGATCTGCTAAAAGTGGTGTCTTAACCAGTTTCTCTGAACATGACCTTTTCTATCTATCTATCTATCTATCTATCTATCTATCTATCTATCTATCTATCTATCTATCTATCTACCTATCTATCTATCTAAGAATGTATGTATCATACGGTATATCTGTTTAAAATGATCTAAATTTTTACATTTTTATTAAAATGTTATTTTTTTATTCTTAAACTCATCGAACCTAATTCATTAGATTATCGTTGTGCGTTATTTGCAGTGCAATGCACAATGGCTTTTAAAAGGAGCCATTGAGAACATTGTTTGTGTGTGTCAATGATGATGGATCAAACAAAGTCATTCACAACTGTGTGCAACTTCAGATTCTGATACACCCAGCGTCTCATTTTCTGTTGACTTTTTTTTACCGGCAGTGCATTGCACCTCAGTGTCTTTCCTGTCTCATAGTCAAGTGTCTACTGAAATACAGAAGTGTTCCTGTCAATGTTCAGACCTAAAAACAAAGGCTTGAAAATTGCACTTCACTACCAGTCACTCACCATTTTGTCAGCGTCAGCAGGTTCATAAAGAAGAGTGCAAATATTTGATATCCTGCAGTGTAAAGATGGCAGAGATGTTTCCACAAAGACATGGCTATGAGTGTTCCTTTAGGAGATTTGACTGAGTATTGACAGAGATAGTCTACATATTTTAGCAAATTATTTTGTTTAATGCTCAGCCCTACTAAGGTTTAAACGAATTAACCTATGCAGCTTTTAAATTTACACATGATTTGCTTATGGCAACAAAATAATCAACTTACACATTTTTACAGCACAAGAATATCATATCTAATATGTCATTATTTTTGTATTATTTATGGGGAGTACTTTTGAGAGTCAACGTTTAAATTCAGCAGTATAATGACACCGGTTCCGCATTAGTTTTCAGATTCATAGCCAGCAAGATGCCATTCTCATTCCTATTATGACAAAGTGGAAAACTGAATGTTCAGGAGCTTTTGGCAATCACCAGTAGCTGCTTATGCCATGAATTCTGTTTAAGTCTCAAGTGACAGGTATGCATAAATCCAAATACATTTCATTGCTAATTGCCAGGAGAGTAAGTAAATATACAGTACCTCATCTGGCAAAAGAAATATGGTTATTAGTACCTCACTGTAAAGGAATGTGAAAGCAATCCTGAGGTTTGATGAAAGGATGGAAATTTCCTTAATCCTTTTTGAGTGGAGTGATTCTCAGATTTTTTTGTCATTGTTATTAACATTATATCATCTACTCCCTGACAAACTGATGAATCTGAACCCCTGGGAAAGTTTTCTGAGCTTGCTCTTCTGTCCAAATGGAGGCTATGTTTCTAAAAATGGACTGAGTCTTTGTGCTTAACCCCCACATAATTAACACAGCCATGGACCATCCCCAGGGATTCAAAACAGCAGGAAGTTCTGCTACCTTCAACGAGTCCCTTAATTTCATAGAAAAATGTTATCACAGCCTACATAAATATAGTTACGGTAACAAATGTCCCCTTTTGATTACCTAATCAGTAATTTTACATTTAGGGTCCTCCATATGATGCAGAAGAAACTGTTGTCAGCAGAAACTATGCTATCATTGCATAAACACATTTGTATTAATAGATTTATTTTTTTGAGGAACATATTTTCTAAATGTCATGAAACACTCAGGATATATTTGTTTAATATGAGATGTAGCAGGTCAACTATTTAACGTTATTACTGGAATAGTCTCGACTGGAACCTTTTGTAAATAAGAACATAACACTCGACCGTATAACAAAAAGCCATTCAGACCATGAAAGCTCATTCATTTACTAAAGAGCTGTTTATTTTCTTAACACTGATAAAACCAGGGCAGTTTCTACTTATGTCTTGAAAGATCTCAGTGTTCAGCTCTTAGTTTATGCCTCCACCATGCTGATTAAAAAATTAAACACTTTTTAGCATTTCATTTTTTTCCTGACTTTTGCTCAAATGCCATTTGTTCCTCTTTTGAGCCTCACAGTTTATTCTGGTTGGAAGCTGAAGCCAGTATTATCTTTCTAAACTCTTTCTAAGCCACCAGTGTAATGATTTCAGTGTATATACTGTATATCACAGAGACAATAACACAAACTGCATGGCAGCAGCTCATTCCAGAAAAGTTAAAAGCACAGAAATAAAAATAATTCGGATTAATTCAATTCAATTCAATACCCATACAAAGGATTTCCTAATCCACTCTGACAAAGAACAACAATGTATGACAATAATCAAAAGTCTATGTTTCCTTCTTTTCTGCATATCATGTTTAGAATTAACTTACAGTACTGGAGGAAGATGGGAACTTAATTAATAAAACAGAGTCAACATGATGGATATCCAATATTATTGTTTTTCAGAGGCCGCGTACTTCGATATGCTGCTAGACTATTGCTTCTGTAATGTTACATTTTTGTCTTATGCTTTTCTAAAAATATAAAAATATAAAAACCCTGTCAAAATGGAATGGCATTGATATCTGAAATGTACATTAGTATGTCTAATAGTATTTTTTTTACCAAATAATTCACTTATAATTTCTTTTTAGAGGATTAATATTATTTGTCCATTGGAAGTTTGCGTGTCTTCTGCATGGCAGTAGAACCCACTGAATAAATCCTAATGCTTTTGAATTTGTGTTGTGATAGCAGTGCTTCATAGTAAAAGCTGGCATAGCAAAAATGTCAAACTTCAAAAATATTGGAATCCTACTGTAAAGGATTTGGGGATCAGTCGGGTTCCAAGGCTAATTTAAAGAACTGAAAGTTTAACAGAAATAGACATCTCATATCCTGTGTGCTTTGCATTCTAAAGGTCTTGTCTGCCATGGAATTGTATTTGCTCAATGTGCATGGTCCTAATGGACACTGACTTCTGATGCTTTTGCTGTTTAACTAGGTTTCATTGTGAAAAAGTTTGAAATCCAGGGTTATACTGGAAGTGATGTCACAGGCTCATCCCGGAACTCACTCTCTGGTCTGCGAGGAAGAGGAAAGAGGTCATTAGTGATTGCTTTTGGCGTGACACTGCCAGTGGTTTGTCTTACCTCATTAGAGCCATCCAGATGCTTCCTAAGCATTTGTGTGCAACACTACATAATGATTGTGATGCTCACACTGTGCTAACTTTCAGGCTTTCCTCCTGTACATAGAGAAGAATAATATGTGACAGTCGAAAAAGTTAATCAAATGTTGTGCAGCTTCTTAATGCAGTCAGACTGCTTATAAATGGAGAAATGAGGCTGCACCATTTTTTTCTCATAAAAAATAGAATATATCCTAAACTCCTGTTGCTTGTGCAATTCTTTTTATGGGACGGTTGTAACATACCACCAAGTAATCTCCATGTTACAGGCTGTAAGCATCAAGACATTCATAGGTTTGTAAGGTTATTACTGTCAAATGTGCAAAGCATCGAAAATTCTTACTTGCATGTGCAAATCAACAGGCTTCACATGGAAGAAGAAACCTTGACAACTCTTAAATATTTGTTAGGTCTGATATTTTAATACCTTATCTTTCAGCTAAGCAATCAAGTTTGCAGGACTGATTAGTCTTAATCTTAGTTTATGTTCTTAGGTTCTACAGTCCATACTCAGTAGATGGCTCATCTGTGAGATAAATGGCCCACGATTCTGATCTATTAAACATGACAATAAATGACAGTAGCAGCCTGTGGTTAGCATGGGCATGATATCACAAGCTTTTGGTAAAGGACAGCATATGATGGCAATTTGC
Source organism: Polypterus bichir lapradei (assembly GCA_026402145.1). Lineage (NCBI taxonomy): Eukaryota > Metazoa > Chordata > Cladistia > Polypteriformes > Polypteridae > Polypterus > Polypterus bichir. The sequence continues at coordinate 38,401,151 of JANRMT010062796.1, forward strand.
TGTTTGAATCTCTTTGTTTACATATTCATGGTTTCTCCATCCTAGTAGTGTGTTCTCCCAGCCCTTTGGCTATGTAATCTGGAAAGTGATACTTGACTGCTTCTTGTTGTGAAGCTGTCATCTGCCGGTGAAAGGCTGGAGTTATTTTTGCATTATTGTCAATTTTAAAAGGTGCAACCAATAGAAAATAGGTTGACTTCAGTAAAACTCTTTGCACACTCTTTTAACCTTGGCTCTTTTTCTGTGATGCTGGTGTGCCAAGATGATATAAAGAAATCCTGACTCATCCTAGGAATTGGTTTCTTTATCTGTATACGACCTTCATAACTGCAAAAGCTGGGTCTATATTAAATATACCGTTCTGATACATCTAATTCTGAATCATTCTGACTCCACAAAATAGCAATTTATAAATCATTGATTCTCACTCTTCACCATATCATCCAGCAGTATAGCTTGATATTTGCATGAGATCATTGGAAATAGGAAAAAAAAAACAAGAATTCTGATTAAACAAAGAGCTCAACAGGAGGCGCAATGTTAGAACAAAAAATCAGAAGCATAAAGTTTGGAGTACGACTGAAGATACAGGCCTACATATTGTACAGATTTGTTATGTGAAGTATATAAACAAATATAAAAAAAGGTAAATGTCATTGCAGATGTTCTGTTTCCTAATATTTTCCATTTATGATGTGATAGTAAAATAATTTTACTATGGCAGGGGGGTTATATAAAGTTACAGTTTGGAAAAATTAATGAGCACATTAATTTACAAACTTCAGATTGTACATTCTTGTTGTAACATCTACAACATAAAAAACACAGTGGGTATAAAAACCTATATTTAATTCAAAAACAATTAAGCTCTCTCCTGAAGTATAAATATATAGCCACTTTAATGATCCATTGCATGTAGAATGTTGGTATTTGTGTCTCTATCCCTTTGCATATCATTTTATGACCTGTACTTTATTGATATCAATGAAATGATTTTTAGATAATGTAATTGTATGACTTGCACAAGTCATTTCACCATTTGTGGCAAAAAATTGTACAAGGATTTAATTTCTTGTATGCAATAAAAAAATCAAAGATAAAGGATAGATAGATAAATGGCTCTGTAACCTGAAAAGTATGAGTAGGCAGAAAGAAGCTGAGCAGCTTATTGCAATTTTGTCTTAGTAAATTTATTTAAGCCCTTGACTTGAACACCTGTGACAGTCTATGAGGTGGAATTATATCATTATTTTTAGACATGTAAATGTTTTGAATGTTTCTAATTTCTAACAATTTGACAAGACTGGAAAAGGAAGATTGTAATAAATGGTGTGGTCTATAGCCGGCTTGTCATCCTGGCCAATACCCCCAGGCCGCCAGATGGAGTTCTCTCTGCAGCATGGAGGTGCCCCGGATACCAGCAGGGAATCATGGACTATGGAGTTTTCCCCTACAGCCCTGCTGCATACCCCAGGGGCCAACAGAGGATGCTGCAGGGAGGCCCAGAGAGTCACATATGCCCTATAACCCGGAAGTGCGTCATAGGCAAAGCGACAACAGAAGTGACTTACTTCCGAGATGAAGAAAAAGGATTTTTATCTGACCCAGAAATGTTCCTAGTCATGTGGACAGAGAGGGCGAAACACTTCGGGTCGAGGACTATCAAGGACTGTGGGAAATCCCCAGACGTTGCGCTGAGCTGGGTGGAAGGGTGGCAATGCGTCTGGGAGTGGAGGATTGTATTGATTAGTGATTTATTATTGTGGAGTATTGTATTTATGAGTATTGTGGAGAGGAGGGTGCTTTGTGCACATTATTTTGATAATAAAACAAATATTTTGACTTTTACCTGGTGTCTGACGTACAGTTTGAGGGTTCAAGAGGACGATAGCGCCCTCTATCTGTCACAATAGATTATAATATCATGTTACTACTGAGAAAATTAATTCAAGAAACAAAAGTCACAGCACAATATTAGAGGAAAGTAGATGGCACAGGTAGGGCCAAAGAAAATGTTGACGGCTCCAAGTTACTAAATTACCTACATCAGGATACTGCTAAGCAAGCAGGCATGAAGAGATGAAAGAAAGTGACTAAGAGTAGTGTAATAGCAGGGTTTAGAGTGCACATAAAGTAATATAACATTTGAAAATGTAGTTAATTCAGATTTGATTGGCACGCCAATTCCAGCAGTATCAGGCAGAAGGCAGAAACCATACATAGAATATGTGCCACCCATCAACTGGGCCTACTCATATGCACATTTTTTTGAGGTTTTAAAGGAAAAGAAGAGCTCTTGTACAAACGCACTTGCAGACACGATGAAGGCATTTAATTTCTACATTGAAAAGAGCTAGGCATTGAAGTCAAACTCTGGACACTGAAGTGATCAGGCTACAGGCTAACCACTCCACCACTATGCTTCCTATGAACAGCATAATGCTGTGAAACTCTACATTAAACCTATACATGAATCTATGTATCAATAGCTCAGACAAGCTGAGTTAGGGGATAACCATATAACAAAGATTCAAAGTTGACCTTGGTGTATAAATATTGACTTCTTAAAAAGTTCAGGGTCATTGAAAGCTACACATGAACCAGTTGTGGACAGGGCACTCATTCAGTATGGCAAACTGGTTATTACTTTGGACTTCAAACCCTGAGGTTGTGGGATGAAATCCTCCTACTGACACTGCGTGACAATGATGAAGTCACTTCACCTGCTTTTACTACAATTGCAAAAACAAAAGAAATGTAACCAATTGTATCTAAAATGTTGTCACCTTTGACAACAGACAAAACCGCCTTGCATGCACCTTACAGACAGTGGTATGCATCCCTTCCTTCAAGAGAAGCAATTTGTTCCAAATCCACCCCACAGGTATTGCTAAAGCAATTTTCTTTTGCTTTCTTTTTATTTCCCACCACCCTGGACTCTCTTCCTCCTTCAATCAGTGCTGCGTACCATACTAATAAATGACTGAAGTGAAACGTGCGTAGTGACAGCCTGAGAAATGCGCCATTTTTGGGTCTTCTGCTACTGCTCCAGGGTCTCTCATTGTTTTTCAATTAAGTACCTCAGCATATTCTCTGTCTGTAGCTTTCAGTCTCCATGTTTACAATGTATTTGAGAAGTAAGAGAACAGTCAAAGAAGAAGTGAGATTTATTAAGGATAGCAAAGTGGAAATAATGGACATGTTTAAATAAATAGTAACTGCCCTTAAGTTCTTATTTTTTAAGCTTTCCCATGTTAAGAAGTTGGATGTTTTCCTGAAACTACAGAGAATATTCATTAAGTAAACATGATTTTGAGATTACACATAGAGAGGTATTGCTACTGTTAAAAAATTAAATTAAATAATTTGCTAAAGGCCAGGTAAAATCTACATATGAGTGCTCAGTGAAGCTGCTGATTATACTGTTTATAGAAACCCTCAACCCGGTCTGGAGGAACCCCTAAAGAATGAACACTAACAAACATTGTCCCATTATATGCTAAAGAAGATCCTAATAATTGTAGGATGATTAGCTTAACCTGTCTCACAGGTAAATTAATGGAACTGTTCACTAAAAACAACACTCAGCAATGCCGACCAAGTCCAAGTGTAATAGTGAGGTTAGTCAGTGAGGTTTGGAATGGGCAGACAGTATTTCACAAACAAACTGGAATTACGTAAAGAAACAAAAAAAATGGTTACATGAGAATACATGATTAGATTTATCTTAAGTTTCAGAAATGTTTCCGTTAGGAACCACATGCAAAGCTAGTTATTAAATTAAAAGAAGTGCGACCTCAAGGTGCAATGCACAGATGGGTACAAAACTGATTTAAACACAGGAAGCAAGGAACTTTTTACAATTATGCTGTGCTCTTGCACTATGGGAATTATCTCACAGTTCCATTTCATTGTGTTAATGTGAATTTATGGTCAGCATTTTGGGAGAGAGGCAAGGTGATTTGCTATTTACTTCACACAAAAAGCAACTCGAGAAAAGCTGTAATTTTTGTCATTGAAAAGCATATGTAATTCTACTTCTAATATAATGTGACTACAAATATTCCATTTATGGCTGACCTGGCTATTATTTTTTTACTTTATTCTAATGAAAAAAGTGAAAGGTCAACATTATATGTCACAACTCGACTAAATTGGGTAGCATTATTTTTTGTGCATTGTCCCCCTGAGAGCTACTGCTTTGAAAACTATTCACTTGGAAATGGGATTTATTGTTTGTTTTTAAATTATTTTAGAGTCCTTGGAGTCTGTTTTCTAGTCAAGAATGGCAGAATATATAATAGACAGTTCACAAGATAAATTTCACAAAATTCAAACTAAAGTGGCAATTTTAGCTTATAATGTATCACTATTACATATCTGTGTGATTTCGGGGTTCACCTTCAGCACCCCACTTCGTACACCAATGATAGTATAGCTATTGTGGCCATTAATGACTTCTTACTCTCACGTTTACACAATAAAATACAGCTGTGGGTCAGGGTTTAGTGTTTAGCGGAGGAAAGTAAAATACAAAGCCTCTATGGTACAGAAAAAAATGGAGGATCAACTGTCTGCTCCTTCTTTCCGATTACATTCCACACCCTCAGTACTTACATTCATCAACTGTGGAAGCAGTGTAGCACTCTAACCACCATCCCTCCTTGCCACAGTGAGTATGACAATGCCTGATTATCTTTCAAACGCTGGTTTCTGTTTACATTCAAAGCTGCGGAAAGAAAAAGGTTTTTGATGATGAACAATAGATGAATGTAAAGTATGGACATAGCTTGCATTTAAGACTAGTTTACTTGATTTAAAGTAAAAAAATACTTTTATTTTAATTCACTATAAACGTAAATCTTGGAAATCAAGGAATCAATAGGTGAGAGATACCAGAACTACAACTTGTAATTGTGGCCAGGAAAGCAGACTCATATAGACAGGGAAGAAAGGCCGGGGTACCACCCTGGTAACCCCTTTTAATACTATAAAAGAAAAAAGACAGCTAACAAAGAGCTCAAAAGAAAAGTAAGCAATAAACAGTGTGACAGTAAATTATTTGGAGTTATGTCCTCCTCAGGTATCACTTTGACATCTGACACCACCTTCCAGCAGAGGGCCAGCTTTATTGGGCTGGTACATGAAGGGATGAAGCCTACTCTAGATGTTGGGGCGGGATTAGGAATCATCTTTCAGTGTCTTTTGCTGGCTGTGGAGGAGCAGTGAGAAGGTAAAGTTAGCGTGAGTGCCCCCTCTCATCCCAGGGTGAACTGCTTACTTCACAAGAGGCAGGAAGGTGGTCCCCAAGTGTGCATGTGTGACATCCTACTCCTCGGCTAGATTGAGCCTTACAGTTTATGCTGTCAGCATAGACTCCAGATCCTAAATCTAATCTGGATTATGAAGGTTTTGGAAATGGATAGCTTTATTTCACTTAAAATAAATAAACCAAGAGAAGAAGTTGCAGGTTTGAGCTTAAGTGTACTGTATGTTGAAGGGCTCATTAGTAACGCTTTTAATATTATTGACATTCCGATGTTTTTAACAGTCTTAGGCTGCAGAAAAGACAAAATGCAAACCTTTAAACGTCCAACCACAGCCTTTAATGATCATTCCCTCACTTATAAATAGGAAGCAGAGGTTGCCAAGATCTGCAAATAATCTAGGGTCTGCTTCAACACGAAAGTTTGAAGGTAAAATGGAAAGAATCTGGTTTCGTTTTCAAAGTCTAACTTTCCTCATGCAGTTTTTTGGCACAATGTTTCACTTTTTATTAAGTCACAACCATCTCGATTCTAGAAGTCCAGAAGAACTGCACTCCCTATAGAAATAGAAGGGAAGTAACTACATGCCGCAATGGATTTTCCTAAATGGAAAGCCTCAGACATTCAGGAGCCAAGAGAATAGAACAAGTCACTGGGAAATCCCATAAGAAATCGTTTGTTTTTGCAAAGTTTGTGAAACAGAAGACTTTATTGTTTTCTTTGTTTTTAGTACTATTATATATATTTAATTGCCAGCCCCACTTTAATAACAGTCACTGCTCACATTCTCTGGAGGATTATAAACTTTGGGTTTCCAGATAGCAGGTGTCAATGGGGTCTCTGTCTACCCCAATACCCTCAAGCAATTTAAACGCCAGCTGAAACTAAGCAGAGTTTTAAAAAAAATAGGCACCTTACCCAGGGAGACAAATTAATGTATATATTCATCATTAAAGCAGTTGAGTTGGCATTTTTGAATGCCACAGTCTATGTCCCTGAGGCAGCAATGGGAGGCCTGGATGTGCCATGATGGCAGAGAATTGTATGTTCTGCATAAAACACTGTAATTATGGCTTCTTTGACACTTGTGGAGTGTTTTGTCTAGACCGTGCTCTTTCAGATGAGGCTGTAGACTTTAGCACATTTCCTGTTTGCCTACAGCATAACGTTTTCCTAAGAAGGACACTATAAGTTATACTTTATCATACACTGTATAGTGCATATTTAAGCTGTATTTATAAATGGCAGAGACCCTGAAATATGGTTTGCATATTCCACGATTGTGTTACATTTTTGGTGAAAACAAAAATATAAATCTGTTCTATGATCATTGTAGTTTAGCATAACTGAAATACAGGTACATGTAAAGTAGGTGAGTGAGGAGTTATTCAGCAGGTAGATTTTAATAAACAGGACACTTCATTTGTCATTTCTAATTTTGCATTAATAGCCTGCACCTTGTTTATGGAATTATTTATTCATCAAGGTGCTTATTAAAAATTTTCCATCTAGCGATTTACTGGGCAATATTTTCAATTATAAGGTTGCGGGGAGCTGGAGATAATTCAGTCATTACTGAGAACAAAGCAACAGCAAATCCAGGATGAGATGCCCAGTCATCACTTGCACTTCAGAAGAGGCCATCCACTTGAAGCTAAGCGTATTCAGGCCCGGCCAGTACTTGGATAGAAGACCATCTAGAACAAGCTTGGGTTGCTGCTGGAAGAGGTGTTGGTGAAGCCAGCAGGTGGCGCTTACCCTGTGCACCCCAATGCCCCAGTACAGCAATGCTGTAAACATAACAGCTTCCTTCAGATGAGACGTAAAACCAAGGTCCTTACTCTCTTTGTTCATAAAAGATCCCTGGGCATCCTTTGTAAATAGTAGGGTGTATCCTGATATCCTGGCTAAATTGCCCACCATGGCCTAGTCATTCTGGCCTCTTAATCATCCTCTGTCTCTAATTGTCTCTCTCTCTCTCTCTCACCACTTCACCACCTCATGTGTGGTAAGCGCAATGATGCAAAATGGCTGCCGTCACAACATCCAGGTGGATGCTGCACATTAGTGGTGGTTGAAGTAGCTTCCCAGTCACTATGAAAAGCACTTATATAAATGTAAAGAATTATTAGTTATTATTGTTATAACGTTCACACAACTTCTAACTCTGGGGGTAATTTAGATTTTACATAGATAAAAACACATTCTCAAACCCATTTTATTCAATATGGCACTATGAGGGGCAAAATGATGAAAACAGGTCTTTCACCCTACTGCAAAATCCATACTTGATTTTAACTGTTGTGCCCAAAATGGTACTGGCACTGGCATTTGATGGGCCTCAATCACATTGCTAGGGTTGCGTATTTAAAGTAATCTGCAGAAATACGTTAGAACATTTGTGTGAAATCCGCTCTTATCGAGGTTACAACTGTGCCCCTGACTCCCTGATGATTAACTTATTTTAAATAAACATCTGGCATCAGCTTTACTTAGCTCTCCCATTACTATAAATGCTATTGTTTCAGTTCTTTGTATTCACCGCCTGTTTAAGCTAAAAGCATTCACTTACTTTAGGCTTTCTACATAATTGGGACACAGTTTTGTTGCATACCAAGCCACATGTATTTTGATAGAAATATATCTAAAAAAGTAAACAGAAAAAATAAAGTAAAATAAAGTTGTCAGAAATTATGATGAATTTAACATAATCCATTTTTGGAGACATGATAATAGTAAGTTTAACCAAAATGTATAAAACAGTAAGCAGGTTGTAAATTTCTTAGGTCCTTCTGTGTGGTGAAACTACACAAAGATCACTACAGATTACATTTCAAAATGTTGATTGAATAGTCAGACTCAATTTTATACATCCTAGCACCATGGATTAAAAAAAAAAGACTGTGTACCTGTTATTGAGAACCCGATGGCCTTTAGAAATAACTGTTTGGTGTAATGATTAAGGATTTGGACTTCAATCCCTGAGGTCGTGGGACCAAATCCCATTACTGACATTGTGTGACCATGAGCAGGTCACTTCACCTACCTGTTCCCCCATCAGAAAAATAAAAGAAGCATGTCCAATTGCATCTCAAATGTTGTAAGTGGCCATGGAGAAAGGCATCAGCCAAATAAGTAATGATAATAATTATTGTGTTGCTCAGTCCATATAACAAAGATCAGCTCTAGCAGCAGTATCTGAAATTCACAATCATGCTCCTGCTCTGTTTCCCCTCTATGTGGAAGGTTATAAAATAAGTAAAACTCTTGGTAAGAAAAGTGATTCTAAATTAAATACATGTTCATTGCATTTAAGTTGGGCCTAAAAAATTGATGGGATAGCTCTAATATTCCTCAGAATCATTTAGCCAACTGAACATACTATAAAGCTCACAGAAGGCTAGACAAAAGTATGTGTGCCTTAAAATTTTTTTCTATTTTTCCATTTTTTTTAAAGTTCATCTTTTAAGTTACTGTATTTGAACACAATACAATGAGATTCTTATTTGCATGCCTCCCGCAGGCTAGTAAAAGAAATATAACACAAACAACAGGCAGCAAACACAAGACACCATTCATTAAAGACAACATCCCAAAATCCAGACAAGAAACAGACATCAGGTACATTGATGCAGTTGTCTGTCTGATCGGCTTATGACCTGAACTTTAAATCTGTCTCTGAATTTGATGGTGTGGCAGAGATCAGTTAGCAAAGCAAAGCTCATGTTAACATAATCAGCAAGCATGTAAAGCTCATATTCCCTTTTTACAAATTTTGTTCATTTGTACTCAAATACAGTACACTGAATGCAATATACTAATATACTATACTAGCTGTCTAAGACCGACTGAAATCTACGTATTCAAAGTAGACGTCAGTGTTAATGTACCATCTATTGAAATGTATTTTGTAAAGCAAGTAGTAATATAATGTATTGCATTTATCATTCTAACAGATGGCAAATTACAAACACTTGTAGTAATACAAATGCATTACTACAAATGTTTGTAATATACCATCTATTGGAATGATACATGCAATGCCTGTGTCCCTGTTATATGCCTTTTGGTATGGGAATTTTAAAATGAATGTTAATGTTTGTGACAAGCCATCTGTTGGAATAACAGAGAAATAGCAATTAGATGGACACACAGATAATCAAACACAGAGGCACTTGCCATTTTAATAAGGTGGTTATTTATTAAAAAAAACATTCATATACTGAGAATGCCCTCTTACTGAGGGCAATTTCCAAGCCATAAAAAATGATTTGTCTTCAGGTAGGCTATGATTAAGCTACTATATATAATGCATTAGAGAGGTTTCATACGGAGCACTGTGTGCAGTTTTGGTCTCCATCTTAGAATAAAGATTTAGCAGCACTAGAGAAAGTCCAGAGAAGAGCAAATAGACTGATTCTGAGACTACAAGGTTTGAGGTATGTGGAAAGATCAAATTGAATCCTTTCACTTTATGCAAAGGGTGACTAAGAGTTGACATGTTTGAAGTGCATGCACTTATGAAGGAAATTAGTACAGTGGTTAAAAGCTGTTATTTTAAAATGAGTTCTTCATTAAAAACACAGTGACACAGATGGAATCTTCTTAATTTCACACATACTTTAGAAAATTGTTCTTTACACAGAGAACCATAGATTTGTGAATTAAGTTGCCAAGTAGTGTGGCACACAGTAGTATTATGTGGACCTTCAAAACTCAGCTTGATTTAAGTAGGGATTAAATGGTGACATGATCAAAGGTCTTAAAATTAGTATGGCTTTAAAATAAATTCTGCAACAACAGAGAGACAAGGTTAGAAACTCATTAGGAACAAAGTTCACACAGATGTTACAAAATATTTCTTCACACAAAAAACCACAGAGGCATAAGTTGTGAGGTGAAGAGTTGGACTTCCTTGTTCTTCTTTTAATGTTTCTTTTTATATGCCTTCATTGACCCAAAGGGTGGTAACCACAGCTTTCCACTCCCCCTTATCATCTACTCTTCTTCTAACGTCCCCCATTCTTTGGATGCTGACTGTGTTTTATATCATCATCCCATGTTCTTCTTTGTCTTCCTTTGTTTTTGATTGCATCTATTCTCCCATCTATCACCAGTTGTGCCATTTTCCCAATTGAACTCCTCAATATATGTCCTGTGAATCACATCTTTCTTTTCATCGTCTTTTCACCATACTCTTTTCTACATCCTAGATCATATCTTCATTTGTCACTTTCTCTGTCCAGCTGATTTTCATTATCCTTCTGTAGCACAAAATCTGAAAGCTTTTCATACTCTTAACAGTTGCTTTACCATATGTCCTTGTATTGCTACCAAAACTTAACACTTTTTAAAGTCAATGCTCATATTTCTCCTCAGGAATTTGTTGCAGTCCAAGAAGTTCTCCTTTGCTTTACCCATTCTTCTTTATAAACCCATTCAGCAATCCCCCTTACTCTGTATTCCAGCTTTCAAGGTATTTAGATTCCATCAGCTGCACTAATTGCTGATCTTCCACTTTTATATTTATCTGTGATAGTTTTCTTGCTAATCACCATTAAGTTAGTCTTCTTTGTATTCATTTCCATTCTACTCCTCTTACACTGTGTGTACTTTAGATCCATTCTACCATCTTTTGCAATCACAACTTGATGTTATTTTGGGTAATGTAGGTAAATAGGATGTACAGACTTCATGGGCTGAATGGCCTGATCTTGTCACAATTGGTCTAATGACCCTTTTTTCCAAATGGATAAATGCATACAGTGTCTAGTATTCACTAGAGGACACTCACAGAACATGATGCTGAAAGGCTAAGCATATACAAAAAATATAACATACAAAATATACATAATAAACCACACAGAGGGATAAGCAAAGGGAGTTGATCAAAGTACTCATTAACTATTCACTTCAGAAATACATTTAATATATCTCTCTATTATATAAAAATATCCTGCGGCAAGACAACTTTTTTGAAGAGATTTTTTCAAGTCCCGCAAGACGAGACTTTTGACATGAGATTGTTTCAAGTCGCGCCCTCCTTTCAACCATATTCAAATACGCACACGGTCCACTTACATCTCATTCGCGTGAATATTTTGACAGACACATTTCCTGCTCTCTCAGCTCTTATAAATTTTTACGTTTTCCTCACATTAAGTTCCCATTTAAAGGAGATGTATTATGTCCAAATCTTATTGATGAATTTCATCCCGAAAGAATATCAATAGAAGAAATGAGTACGCGGGCAATCCTAGCACGAGAAACGATGAAGTCAAATGAATTAACGTGAAAATTGTCAATCAGTTACATGGCAAATTGGTTAAATGTGTATCAATAGATTATGCTGAAACAGTTGGTGGTGATCATGCGGAAGATAAAAACATCAACTAACTACAACCGTTAACACCGTCCGGTCTTCTACTGCCCAAATTAGTGTTGAAAGAAGGATGTGTCCAAGAAAGGTAATGTAGTATATCTTTCACGGATAACATTAGACCACAAGGGAGATCTTAATATCGTATTAAAACGTTAACTGTTTCCCATTAGAACAGATTTTTCAAAGACAATTAACAAATCAAAGAGACAAACATTCAAAAAAGTCAGTTTGTTAATTAGAGGGAAAGAAATGAAATTCTCTCATTTCCAGTTATATGTTGCATTGTCATGATGTAAGTCCAAACACAGAATCAAAATTCAATGCAATATTGATGAAAAATTAACTCAAAAAATTGTTTTTACTGAAGTTGTACAGTAAAAGTGCAAGTTTAAAAAGTGCAAGTTTGTGTGTTAATTTCAAAGCCAAACAGAATGAAATCATATAATGCAACGATAAACTCGAACGCAACATGAAACATAATTTACTTTCAAATTATTATGTTTTACTATTTTTAATATGGTTAATTACTCATTGTAATGTAAAAGAGTTAGTTCTATTATGCATATGTAACAACTCCCATGAAAATAACAATCTGTTTAAGTTGTACATCCACATCCCCATACGCGAGCAGCAGAACCATAAAGTGGCTTGCGCATAGCTCTGGCCCAGGGGTTACCGAGCAAAGTGAGCAGGGGACAAAGCCCCCTAGTTATTATATAACTATACTTGCTTTTGTCAATGTAAATATTACTCACACACTAAAAATAATGCACCAAAAGCATCAATAATGCATCTTTTTAGTTACACTAAATCATTTGTTTTGAACCTTGCCAAGACAACATAATCTGCTCAGCAGAGTCTGCTAGACTTTATAAGGGCTATAGGGGAGACCATTTACCTGACTATCCACCCTTTTAACATGGTAGATGTAAACCTCGCAGTCATGCAGCCTAGCTTAGTGGTCAGTGGACGGTGCTAGACTTGAGAAAGTGTATTTCAAAAATGAATGGATGGAAGTGTAACTCAACAATTAGCACAATTTACATGATTTATATTTCAGTGATAACTTAGACTACATAAACTTCACTGACCTCTGAGTTAAGCAAATACAGCACCAAATTTATTGCTGTCCATGTTGAATAAATGGAAAAAACAGAATAGAGACAAATTAAGTGTATCTGTTATTTTATTTTCAGAATGACTGAGTCTTTGCTATTGTGACTCCCACTTATGTCTCCATTTGTTCCCTTGGGAAGAGCTGATGCAGTAGACAGCCTTCATCTGAAACATACACTATGCATGTGTGGTCTGTCTAGTAGCAGCATGAAAAATACCAGAATCCGTATAACTGAAAAATATGACTAATCATTTCAGTGACTGAGTAATAAGAAAGCTAAGTCTCGTCATCTCAGATTCATGCAGTGTATCTTTAAGTGTAGTCTGAGGTCTGGCAGTGGAAATTCTACCTTTATGTGCTGGCAAATGTTTTATTTATTTTTGGGGTGTCATAAAGTTATGGGTGTGTGCATTTGAATGGAAAAAAAAAAACACATTTTATGAGAATTGCTTTCCTGTTGTGTTGTCCTTTGATCTCTTGGCAGTAATTTAAAATCTTAAACTATTTGAATTAAATGAGTAGCACAGTGTTTCTGATTAGTTGACAGCAAATCTAAAAGTGTAAACATTTTACCATATTTATGTAAGAAATAATAGGAAATGCCACACATTTGTGAAAGAATTAATAGTTGAGGCATTTTGAAATTTTAATTGAGCTAAGTTAAGAGGAATCAGTTGCACTTATGCTTGTTAATGCTAAGTGCTCCCTACAGTGGACATGCAGACGTCAGTGTAGTATTCAAAAATAGAATGAAACCCTTGTTACAAATTAAGAATCTGGTTAAACACCACTGCTGCATTTATGGTTCCTGCAGCCCTTCTTTTTGATTCACTGAATTCATATGATGGAAATAAACACTTCTGATGAGCAAGGCAAAACTGAAATAATGAATGTTTGTCAATACACCAGTAAAAAACAAGATATGGCTGGCTCAAAGGCTAGGTCTAGAAATGTGGCATGAGGCAAGGTATTTCAAAGATTTGTAATTATACTTGGGACTGGCATGGTAAAACAGTAGGTATATATTCTGTTTCATAGATCCATCATCCAAGTTGGAATCCCACACTTAGTCAATGTCCCTGAAGCATCTGAAGCTTCTCCCTGTGACCTTAAAGGTTTTCTTCTGTTTTTTCCTACTTTTTCCAAAGAAATGAAGGTTAAGTTGCTTAGCAGCTCTTAACTGATCCGATTTGAGTGTGGGTGTGCGTGAGCGACTCCTGCAATGGACTTTGTCGATGATTGTTTCCTGCCTTTTACCCAGGTGCTGCTGGGATGCTCTTCACAGCCCAAAACTGGATTAAGCAGAGTTGAGAATGCTAAATTCAATTTACATTCAGGAATGCTAGAAGCTGAGCAGAATATGTAAGGATCAGAATTAAGAAATTAGAAGTCATATGCAAGGCAGAATTTGTAGGCAAGAAGTCAAAGCATATCTGGGAGTCCCTGCTCCTGACACAGACAAATCTTGTATTGGATGATGTGGGGTCTCTGGACACAACTATCAGACTTCTTTCAAATGTTCCTGTAAAATAAATAGAAAAGGTCAGGAGCATTTAAGTCTTCTACTAGGCCAAATATTTTATTCTACAGTGAGAAAAATTAAACCTGTTATAAATCCTGATGAAGAATTCATGAAACAGTCCAGTTTAAATTGCTTAATGCTGCCAAATGGATGTTGAGCAGCTTTCTACAGCCTATCATGCCCTTTTAAAATTATCTGGTATTCTTTCACTTCTTCAAGGTTCAACAAGCATGTCCTTTGCATCATCAGTAGGCTGATTTTTTTAGACCACTTTACAGTAGTGCTAAAAGAAGGAATTAATACTTGCTGTGGCACATTAATCTTAATAGAAAAATATTCTTTGCACCTCTGTTACAGTTTTCCCTGTAGATTCAATGTATGTGACAGCAACAAACATGCGGCGAGGCAATGACCAGCACATGACCACTGAAACTGCATTTAGCATAAAACTCTGCCACCATGCTGCCTCACCCTGAAAATCATCCCATTCTTTTGCCTCGCCAGTCCTTTCCATGTCAATATTGCAAAAGCTTGTCTGTATCGTTCCATCTCTATCTACTCCTTTCTCATTCATTTCTTTGCTTGTCAGCCATCTCAGTTTGACTGTTTTACAGGTTGCTGTTGTGGGAAATATAAATTATATTTTTGTACCATAGAAATGAAAGCTATCTGTGAGGCAAGAATGGTATTTTTTATGGGCTGCATCACAGATTGCATGCTACTGCAATAACCAGTACACTAAATAGAGGGCAGTACGTCATTTGCCACAGAATTCACGCTAGATGAACTTGGCTAATTTTACTACACAACTGTTTTGTCTTGGTAGAGTAATATTTTACTCTACTTCCCCTTTTGTACTATTAATACAGTATGTAGCCTTTGTCAGAATGCCCTTAAATCTCCCAGATTTACTACTGCTCCTAAGGTATTGTACCATATAACTTCTCCCCACCTTCCCTTCTACATCTATAACCTCAGGCAATTAGGTGTAGTAAAAGACAAGCAGGAATTAAGTTACACTTTAAATGATGTATTATTGATAATATTCATAAATAATAACAGTATGCAAAGTATATTTGAATATTGGCAACCATACAACCTGATAAATGGTGATGTGTAGTTTCAGGCAGCACACAGAATTGTCAGTTACTTAAAATGTCTCTAGTTAAGACATCATTTTGTGGTCAGCTTTCTTCAGAACAGTCCGCATGCCTGTCTCAATATGGCTGCTGAGCTGTGCTCTTCATTGTGTTGTCCTTTTCAGTTCATGGTGTGAGACAGTCTTTCATCAGTTTGGTAAGAGAGAAAGGGTGAGGTAAAGCAAGCAATTTTATAGGTTTCCTGTCTATCCCCTAGAGCCAATAGGACGTTGTGGTACTTAAAGGCTTCTGATACAAGCCAGTTCCAAACAGCCGTACTTTAGACCAATGGGGGGATAGAACACCTTCACACCTGTCCCCAAAGCCATATGTTAAGGTAAAGCTTGGCAGTTAGGCAGCCTGGCTTTCCTGTGGGGGTTGACTGGGAGTCCTGCAGAGAAATATTAGCCAAACTTGTTTGACGCACTTCCACCCACCATGTCGTAAAATCACAAAGAGACTCAGTCCTAAAAGGGGGGAAGGGGTTCTTAAACCATCAAACCATTGCTGTTATTATCAATACTGTAACACTAATATTACATTGCTTTTTCTAAGTTACAAATAAAGACATACAAAATATTTATCAACTTGTATGCAAAATTTCACATCATAACAACAGTCATGTGGTGGCCAATCACAAGCATTTCTGCAACTCGGCCTATAGTTTAGGAAACACTGATCTACAACATCAGAGATGGAAAAGCCCGATCAAGGGAAAATTCCTTCACTCTACATTATAAATACAGGGCCAAACGTCTGATATTATGAATACACTGGCATTCTTGATTTTCTGTCTCTTTTTAAAAATACATTTTTCTCTGCATCTCTAGAAACTGGTTTACAGATGTCTCCTTTTCATTGCTGTAAAAATGGTCCATAAATATGGCATCACATGTTAGTTAAGATCAAAAGAAGCCTTTGTTAATTTCCTGTTACATAACAGTATATAAGTAATAGAGGCCTTTTTGAAATACCTAAACTAATGTTTTACCGCTGTTCCTTACTTAAATGGTTGAGTGTGGCCCTTTTGCGCTACTACAAAAAGACCAGGATAGAGCTCCCTCTAGTGGACCCCTGAATCTTGCATTGTCATGAACAAGCAGGGTCTCTCTTTCTATCTGCCCTCACTATGACATGCATATTCTCTATGGCAGGGGTGGGCAAAGTCATTCCTGGAGGGCCGCAGTGGCTGCGGGTTTTTGTTCCAACCCAGTTGCTTAATTAGAAAACAATCCTTGCCAATAATTACATTTCATGGCTTGTTAGTGCTTTAACTCTGCTATGTCAAGTCATTCTCATATCCTAGATTTTGTTTTCCATTCTAAGGATATCATCCAAATACTTTGAAGTGTAAAATGGACGGGTAATTCTCAATCCTTCACTTTTTTCTCTTCTCTTTCCTTCCAAGTATTTAATTAAACCAAATAGTGCACGATAAACACACACAGGTAAAGGGTAACAACCAAAATGGATAACTGCTGGTTTCTTTAGTCATTTGCATCTTATTGCTAATAAGAAGCAGTTAAAAACCAAGAATGCAGCTGTTTAAGACTTAAATAAGCAATAAGGGTTCAAAATCTTAATGAGGGAGAGAACTAAAATGAAGCAGAAGTGTTTCTAGAGCAATACGTGTTTCTTATTAAGCAATTGGGTTGGAACAAAAACCTGCAGCCACTGCGGCCCTCCAGGAATGACTTGGCCACCCCTGCTCTATGGTCATTCTACATGAGAATTACTTTTGATCCCATGTCTCTCTCACTCTTGCAGCTTTTTTAGATCTTTGAAGTGATGTAAACTAACTCTGAATGCGCTCTGTTTATAGTAATTATTGGTATGTTGCCCAGCAATATTCCACCAATCAAGCTGCAGCCTGACTCACTGAAGTGCACATCTTTACATGCCAGAAGCCTATTTTTCTTCATTTGGAATCAAGCTGCCTAGTTTATAAATGCTTCATAGCACAAATATTTGGCTGATGATTTAAATTTTTTCTATCATTTAAAGTTCATTTAATCATCCTGTTTGCCTTTTCAATGCCCATATGTTTTCCCCAAATTTTCATTTTGTCTTTTCTATTCTGTGTTCATCTGATTCCTTTTCGGCTTTGAACTTATATTGTTTTCTAAAATATTCTGTGGATGATCAATAAACAATATAAATATAAAATAAAAAGTCTTTGGTGTGGCCATTGTTTCTTCTGGGGTGTAAACATATCATTTGTGTTAACAGAAATATTTACAGTTTAAAAAATAGATTTGTATTTTGAAAGATAACATAAATGTTAAAATAAAAGTTTCAAAAGAGAAAGCATTTAATTATTCTCCAAACTCCTGTATTCCAATGCAGGGTCTAGGGGATGCTTGTGCTTATCTCTAGATGATTGAGCTTAAACTAAAATCCAGTATTAGATGGGACCTCAGTCAGTCACAGGTCACACTCCCACAGGGCCAGTTTAGAATGAACAGTCATGTTAAACATGGACTTCAGAAATAGTAAGAAAACAGGAGACCAAAGTGAAAAGGACTTTGAAGCGGTTTGGGGCACACAAAGAGTGCCCACAATGGGACCTGAACCATGATCTGTAGGACTGTAAGTAGACTGCCCAATGGGCCAATACTGAAGTATTTTATACACACTGTTATTTGTAATGTATTTTCTAAAGCTTTTGTTTGAATGTGTTTAGTCTATGATTACTATTTAAAACAGCACATTTCCATAATTGATCCTTCAATCAGCTTAATGCATTAATTTACAGAATGAATTGGAGTGAGTCATGTACATAATTAGGTTGCTTTAAAATACCCTGTCATGTATGGCCATGTTTAACCCTTGCTTTTGGCTCCACTCAGGCTTGGCTTCACTTAAAGAAATAAACATAGCAATTATATCAGAAAGAATTGCTGATTCTTTGTGTATTGCGTATTAATTACGTATTAATATTATACGATGGTCAGAAGCAGTATAGTGACAAGGGTTGCCAAGGTATGTAACCGAATACACGTCCAGTTTGTTTTAATGAATATTTATAGCAAGCTGTGATAAAAATAAAGCCGTGAATTTCTGTCAGCCAATAAATACACAGGCAACTTTCAAGAAGAAGGTAGTGGCAAGTCCAGAGAAGGAGAGAAAAGAATGCGGAAATCCCAGACAGTAACCAGATCAATCAAGCAGTAAACTAAAAGCCATGTTTAAAGGTCTAGAAGCCTTATATCTAAAGTTACATAATGGCTGTGGATGATAGGGTGGTTACTTTCCAGATGACCCAAAATCCACAAAATGCCAAAAAGAAATGCCTAAGAATGTGATACCACCTGCCAATTTTAAGTTTTTATAGTCAGGATCTTTTAGAATTTTTTTTGTTATAATTCTGCATGTTTTTTGCTCCATTTACCTTCTAGTCACAGTCTTGAATCATCCATATTTCATGCTTGCTCTTCAAATATGTTTTGAATTTGTTTTCCTAAATGTGATTATTATTCAATGTCATTTGCAACTTTGTTTGTTTTCTTTATGGATGTCGCCATGTGTTGGGCTGGTCACTACAGTAATTAGCTCAGTCAGCGTGATGCATTTTGTCAGTGATGCAACAGCGTCATTTCAGAATTCTTTGTTTATCTGTGATTGGATTAAAAATAAAAAAAAATCTGTTTAGTTGGTGTGTGCTTCATGGTGAATTCGGATTATTTAGCAACTTTGCAATAGTTATTTCAATGATAATTTTGAGGTTGTGATTTTTGTTCTGATGAAAGATAGGAAGGAGTTTGGATTACTGAATTACACTTGACACTCTGGGACACAACCTTCTCAATAGAGTACATCAATTATTTGTCATTTTAATACTGTCTTTTAAAAAAAAAAAAGCTAAACTAAATAATGTTCATTGTATAGCCCCAAGTTGTGATTGCATCCACAAACACTCAAAACTGGTGTCACCAAGCATATTGATACACCAGCTGGCATTACTGACCTTGAGTTATTTGGTGACCCCACCTTCAATGGGTCTTGACCCTAAGGTTGAGAACTAAGGGCCTATTGGGTCATCCCATATGATCAGAACTGCATAATTGCATCCTGCCAGTTGTTGGAATTTAGGCATGTAGAACCATACTTTTACTAAAAAGTTCACTCATAGCAGGATCACTAATTGAATGGAGACTATAAACAAATGGTATGTTTTATTTGTTCACTATCTGGCATTTACTATAGACCTGACCATGGACACAACCACAGAGCTAAAGTCTGTATGAGTGTGTGTGTGTGTGTGTGTGTGTGTGTGTGTGTGTGTGTGTGTGTTTCGTGACATGGAAGTGCTACATGCACTGCCACCATAACTGAAGCAAATGATGTGTGGTCATCAGGGAAACCTTGAAACCTTTGCCTGACCCTCTGCCAAAAAAAAAGATATAGACTTTCAGGATTTACAGAAAAACTCAGGGGTGAAAAATCTCAAGGCACACTAGAAGTAGTTGCAGTGTGGTGTACCTAGAACAAATGGAATACCATCCTTACCCCAGAATAGATTTTGGAAGATGGCTAGAATCCACTAACATCAACACACACACACACACACACACACACGCACACACTAAATGGGTTTTACACCCACTTGATTAGGGGAACAAATGTTCAGCTGATAGCAGCCAGGTTTTGTAGAGAGACTGGAAGAGACAGAGATTGGAAACAAGGATGGAACTGCTTTGTGTGGTACTTTGGTGGTTAAGTGAAGTGAAGGACTTAAGACCTGCACTAAGGCAGTATGGTCTGTGACTTGCTCCTTTTCTTCTTATTTGTACTTTGCTTACTCTCCATGTTCATCGCCCCCTTGTGTTATTATTATTTCATACACCTGCCTGAGAGCACACTGAATGGCATACCTCCTGCTCTCCTGATAACACTTTCAACAAGCAGAGAAGCATCCAGCCATCTGTGTGAAGGTCACCAATACAGCAGGCTAATCATGGAACATGAGAGTTTAAACAGTTTGCAAAAATCCTTTTTTGTCTAAGCCACATATTAATTTGTAATTAACAAAAAAAATATATATATACCACAATTAATTAGCAAAATCAACTAGGTATTATAAACCAGGTCAGTATTTACATATTATGTCAATTTTATAAAAAATTAATAGTTGCTAACAAAACCCATTACTGAATAAATATGTACAGTTGGGGGGAGAGTTGTCCAAATCTACTCTATATATATAAAATCCTAAGCCTAAAAGTTCATTTTTATGTCACATTTTTTTGTCATGCTTTAAATCGGGCTTATTTTGAAACCTACATATATATGTTTGGTATCATTCTTTTCAGAATTTATCAAACTTTAAAATAATGTTGTTAGATTTTTAAATTCTTATTCCATTTTTAAATTATAAACTAAAAAATATCAAGAACTCACGTCTCACAAGATGAGACTTTGTGCCAAAAGATTTAACCACGCCCGGGGCCAGAAATAAAAGACAAAGAGTAGGACGGCTGCTGTACAGGCTTTTAAATGTTCGAAGCACTGCATGAGATGCAGATCAATTGGCATGGCAGCAGCTGCAAGCCAGCAGCTCATCAACCAAAGAGGAAGTAAAAAAAAAAAACCCTATTTGCTTCCCATTGTATCACCATTTAAGAAGGGGTTTCGGATGAGCAACCACATCTCCTTGGGGTGCGTTCAGCCCCCCTTTTCAAAACGCGAGCAGCAGAGATGTGAAGTGGCTGGTGAGCAAAGCAAGCAGGGAGGAATCCCCTAGTTATTAATATAATACTGTTTGTTGGATAGTTATCCTTGGAAAAAACTATCCAGAAACTAAAAAAAATGAAAGTAAAAAGTGGCTGAGATCTCAGCAGGGATGAACCACACATCACATACTAATGCCCACCTGCCTGATGTCTCAGTTTTGTACAGCAGGTGGGATTTAGTCTAAGGGGAAATCGAGCATTGACTAACAGTCTACAGAATACAATCATGAATGCTGACACTACAGGCTGAACTGGAGAGTCAAAAGTACAATTAATGTGATGTTAAATAAGACAAGATATTGATTGCACTTACTGTATTTGGTATTACTAAATTACTTTAATTTAGTTTTCACTCCAAAAAGTAAAATAATTCCTGATTAAAAAAATGCTATAGAACACTTTATAAAAACATGTTTCTTTTTCTGGGATTACAGGATCACATCAACAACTACATTTATTTCTATAGCACTTTTTCATAACCAGGATGTAGCTCAAATAGCTACAAGAAAAGACATTACAAATTAA
The DNA here is from genome assembly GCA_026402145.1 of Polypterus bichir lapradei. Classification (NCBI taxonomy): domain Eukaryota; kingdom Metazoa; phylum Chordata; class Cladistia; order Polypteriformes; family Polypteridae; genus Polypterus; species Polypterus bichir. The sequence continues at coordinate 38,422,835 of JANRMT010062796.1, forward strand.
AATTAGATAAAAAATAATAATGAATAAATTATTATGCACTTACATAAAACAGATATATAATTAAGAGGAAGGCAGAAGCCTTAGATACAATATTGTGGTCTACATTGATTAGTAGGGTGCAAGTGTCTTGAGAAAGCAATTCAGGTCTGTGTTACACTAATATAAACAAACACTTAATTGAAAGTAATTGTTAAAAAAATGTCACTGTTCTGTGGTCACATCATCTGGCCTGTCATTGTCCCCATGGAATTTGCTCATTATCTCCATGTCTACACAGGGTTCAGACGTGCATGACTGGGTCTTAGTTATTCATTTAAGATGGAGCATAATACCTTGTATACCTGTCTTGTACTCAACAGAAATGCCTGTGTACGTCTCTTCTAAAGATTCCAGTTTTCTCATACAGTTCCCATATGTGTGGCTGGGATGATTATTTATTCTTAACTTTACCCATCTTTGTGAGTATCCACCATGTTATATATTCTCCAACATGATGCATATGTTCCCACCTTGTACACTTTGATGCCAGGATAGGCACAAATTCCCCTCCACAATGGAATAGAAAAAATAGTTTAGATATTGGCTGGCTGCATTAATTATTTTTGTAAGAAAAAGTCATGCATTATCAATCCCACTTAATGCACTTCAAGTTCACCGAGGTCAGAACCTCTTTTGATGCAAGGCAGAGGTCTGCCCTGAATGAGATGTCAATCCATTGTAGTGCACACATGCAAATAGTGTCCACAAATCATTCACATTGGCAAATAAGTTTAGAATTTCCAAATAGCATTAAATATATTTCTTTGGGATATTGAAAGTATTCCAATTAAACTATTGATTATAATCTAAAATACAAAGAACTGGATTAAACATACCCATCAATCTTCAGTTCATGTGGATTGTTTATTAAATGCTCAGATTTTCACACACATTTTAAAAATGTTCAGATTAAGTTCACTGGTTTATCTAAATTGTACTAACATGAATGATAGTGGGTGTGTGTGGTTGTGTGTACCACAATCGATTGCTTTCTGCCTTGTGCTGAATCTTACATTGGTATAAAATGGGTTGTAAAAATTGAAGAAAGAATAAAAATATATATATAATTATATGCATTCATCAATGCTAGCCTTTTCTGCAAACAGGTTATTGTTATTTTGTCCATACTGTAATTCACAACATGTAATATAAAAATTCTTTTCTATCATGTTTACTGCTAAATCAGTACAACATGTAGTAGAACAGATGGCTTTTGTTTCACCAGTAAATCAGCGTTCTTGCTTTCCTTAGCAGTACATCTTTGAAGAGGAATTTGGCTCTTTTATCAATCAGTCTTAAACCACCAACAGATGGGAAGACAACAATTATCACAGCTACTCAACTTCAGATAATATATTATTAACAATTGGCAGTTTCATTTGTCATTGTGTTCTTGAAATTTTCACTATGTTAAACCAAACTTAGTTAATAATCACTTTGAAACACAATTTTAAAAGCAGCCCCTCAGGTACACTGTACATAATGAGATGACCATCCCTTTGTATTTTGTTTCAGGCACAAAAAATATTTGATCTATGTTTAATAGGCAACAGAAGGACAAAACACTCAAAGATGAGAAAAAATATCACTTTCACATGCTGATTGAATTTAAACAAATTGGCTGTTATTGCTCTAAAACAGAGCATCATTAGGAAGAGTCTCTAGTCCAAAAGTGAAAACAGGAACACTAGCAATTTTCTTGTCTCTTGCCATGTTCTTGATAATTTAGTTGTTTTTAGGTCACTTGGTTCTAAGAAAGAATGAAAAGGTTGGATGACTTGATGAATTCAAACAAGACAGCATTGAGATGGTAAACCATGTGATACCCTAATGTGGTTGCTGCTCTTTTTATTATAATATTCAAATATTGTTTATACTAATAAATGATTTGATTCATATATAACCTATCTAGTCCTTCAACTTTTTCTTGTGTTGCAGTTTACCATACATTTAAAAAATGGCCTTCTCTTACAGCTTTCCTTTGAGATTTAATAATAGCCTTCACTTATATAATCTTAAGAAAATCACAACAGGTAGTGTACAACTGCAGAGGGTGGCTGTAACCATCAGTTGTGCACTATAACACTGACAGCAACTTAGTCATAGTGCTCTTGAAAGACCCTACCACTCCCTGCAACAATAGAATCAAGCTAGTTTGACTGTCTTGTAGCAAATCACAAGTTGTATGGATGGGCTCTTTTATCTGCAAGTTATCGGCCAATGAACACTCAGCCGCAGGTAAATGCACACAAGGCAATGCTTCACAAATGCTCTTCTTCTTTTTTCCATTAAGAATTACTAATGTTTTTAAGAATATTCAATGTTTTAATGTAATTAATTTATGTTATTAATTAGTAAAATTAAGATTTGGCCATGGATTGTTACCATACATTTTTGAATGAAATTTTAAACTAAACTGAAGAGATGCTATTGTCAGTGTAGACCCATGCACTGACCTGCATTAACTGCCTGTCAGACAAGCTGCAAACTTGATAAATCTTATGTAGTGAGCGTAAAAGATGGTTGCCTATGTCTTTAACATCCAAGTATATAGAGACTCTGAAGAATGTAAAGTAAGATCTACCAAACATTCCTGTATTCACCTGGTAGCACTGCAATCAATGCCTTCTAAAGAGCCCCATCACACCCTATCAGAAGAGCTGCTTGTCCGAAAATGAAAAAAGTGAATATGCAGAGCAAGGATAAAAGTTACAAGTTTGTCTAGAAATGGAAAAGGTGACGATCTGGTGCCAATATCTTAAAGATGAATCATTCTGAATGTCGGCGGCTTCGAACAAGTGTTTATTAGTCTATATTTCCATCTGAGGACACTACTGGCTGCGCTCTTATATCATTAATGAATTTAAATATAAACATTTGGTAAGATCTGAGCAAGTCTGACCTCATTTTACTGCTACTTACATGCCTGTTTATTGAGAGCAACTTTGTTTATCAATGCCAGAAGTTGTTATGTGTGTTTGGGGATTTCTTGTTTTTATTTATTTATTTATGAGTTTCTTTGGGGATAAATAAAGTATAATCATATCTGATCTAATCTAGTTGAGGCTCATCATCTTTTCAATGTTTATCGTACCACAGGAAAGCAAAGCCTGAAGCTAAGGTGTCGACTGCTTGTTGTTCTCCACATTCTTTTTTTTTTTTTCTTTTGTACAGGTCTGCTTCTTGTTCTGGTGTGCTCCACATTGATTAGCGGCTAAAATGACCTTGCAAAACACTCACGGTGCAATACAAGCTTTGGAACCATGAACAAAAACTGAGAGGGAACTGTGCAATATGCCACTAAATGCAATTTTGAAATCTTACAGTTTAACACATTCAGAGGCAACAACATCCAGTAACTAATGTGTCACCTTTAACATACTCTCCTACTACAAGTCGTATCAAGTCCTGTAGTATGACGCTGGTACAAGATCATCGTCATCTTCAATGTTCCTTAGTGAAAGCTAAATGCTAGTACACAGAAATTCTAAATTTATGTGAAAAAATTTAAATATAGCCAAGAGGATAGCATGATGTCTGTGTAGTCACATAAAGAATAAATCACAGCGATGTACTGATTATTTATTACAGCACACTACACTCTCCAGTTACTTTATATGGACTCTTAAAGGAGTCTTTGCCCACTCTAGCTTTACTTAGCCTTCCTCTTTGGCTCCACATGTATTTCCTGTTGGCTCTACAAACCTGAAACCTGTTTGCTCCTAATCAGCCCTGATTGCCAAGGTGTCTTTGAAAAATGGTAGATTACATAATTAATAAAGGACCCTGGTGCATGCATTCAATCTGCAAGTCGCCACAAGACAGCATTGGCTGCTTCCTGTGGCTTAACATTCATGCTGGAATTAATATCATGAGGTTAGGAAATGAAAAATATGTTGCAACAGCTGTACCATAAATTATAATATTGAATTGCATGATCGGTCGGACTGACTTTTAATGAATTTTACAGATTTAAGAGATTTCAAACCTTTCTAAAACTGCTTAGGTATGTTATAAGTTAATAATGTTTTTGTACATTTAGTAGTGATACGATATTTTTTTTCAAAAATGTAAAATTCTGAATTTCTGCTTTTTGTGACCAAAAATATATCATTCTTTATGCTGTAAATTAACAAACTGATATGCATGGTTGATAGCTCTTTGCACGTATTACTGCATTCTGTTGTGTTAATAACCTCACAATCTACACCGATTGCCAATGCCATACAATTATAGCATGTCATACAATAGAGTGCTTTTCAATTCAGAGTTCTGTTCAATGAAAGGGGGGAGGAATAATTCTTTCTTCATTTGTGCCACGTCTGCAACTACATTTTATGATCTCTGGCATGTGTATAGTACACCTGACATGATGGTTCATTTAAATTCCCACATACTCTGTAACATTAGTGGTCAATGAAAGATAAACTGAATCTTGACTTTCACCGAAGGCTGCCGGGATAAAGACAGCACCCAGAGACCCAGAGGTGAATTAAAAGGGTTTGATTGATAATGGATACAAGGTTTTTTGAGTGAGATTTGTATCAATACAAATAATAATAATAGTAATAACAACTTCTAGAATCATATGTGTTCTTGAGAGTATATAAACCTTTGCCACACTCTTAATTCTCTCTTTGTCTCTTTTTCTGTCCCCAGTGGTTTGTCCTTTACCGTGCATGAATGGTGGTCAGTGTACATCTCGCAGCCACTGCCTTTGTCCACCAGAATTCACTGGACGGTATTGCCAGCATCCATTAGGACGTCAAAGCCAAAGCTCCAGGTCTCAGACGCAGTCCACAGGGGAACAAACGGCAAGTAAGCACTCTGTCTACCCTTTAAAATGGAGACTTGACAGGCTAGATACAGGCAGGCAGATTCAGTCTTCTGGGGATGTTGTAGACCTCTGCAGAGGGAATGACCATCTCCCCTTGCCTTGGTGCTCCTTGAACATAGAAATACAAATACATACCTCCAGAGGATTTGGCTGGCTTTGTGAATGGCATATGTTATCAGTGGTGTGACATCAATAAAAACCAGCAATAATTTCTCAAATCCAAATGTCTATGTTGATGCTTTAAGTAAGTTAGGAAAGTGCTATATAAATGTAATTGATTCATTCATTTACTAATTTTAATTTTGAGCAAATACATTACAGTCTAAGTGATTCACAATTTTTATTGTAACTCTAAACTATTTCCTAGCATGTTGTACAATTTCTTGATTTTCAAATTGCTCAATACAAATTATGTATTTAATTTTAGTTGTTTGTATGAATATTTTTACTTTGCCTTTTAAAAATATGAGGGGGAGTCAAGCTAAAGTTAGAAAATGGGATTTATCAGAAAATGGAACAAACCTTAACAAAACTGATCACGTTATTTCTCAATGTAGTTTCCTCCATTCTCAATGCATTTGATTCCTGGATTCCAGCAGAATAAAAGATTTTGTTTTGTCCTCGCAACAACTCAAGTACCCGAGTTATTATCGAACACTACATGCTGAGGGGTACTACAGTCACTAGTGCAAGTTACTGTGACTTGTTGGAGACCAATGTGAATCCTGTTATTCGATCCAAGCAGCAGGGACTGCTGTCTCAAGGAGCCCTTTTGCTGAAAGACAATGCCTGCCCACACACTGCTAAAAACACCAAGGCTTACGTGGAGAAACTGAAGTTTGAGGTATTGACACATCCTCCTTATTTGCCAGATTTCGCACCATGTGATTTCCACCTTTTTGGATGGCTAAAAAACATCTCAGTGGTCGTTGATTCGAGATAGATGATGACGTAAAGAAAGAGGTGCATAAGTGGTTGCGAGGACAATACAAAATCTTTTATTCTGCTGGAATCCAGGGACTTCCAAGCAGGTGCCACAAGTGCATTGAGAATGGTGGAGATTACATTGAGAAATGACATTATCAGTTTTGTTAAAGGTTCATTCCATTTTCTAATAAATTCCATTTTCTAACTTTAGCTTGACTCCACCTTTGTATAAATTAAACATCATGGCCACCACGGGGCCTCCAGCTCCCCAAAAACCCAACACAAAGGCTTCAACACAAGTGTAAAAGCACAAAGAGTTTTATTGTGGGAAACTCTTCCCTTGGAAGCATTTCCCAACACAAGGTCAGAAATAAACAGATGATGTTTTACACACACACACACACACACACATATATATATATATATATATATATATATATATAGTTTTTACTGTCAAATAATGCTGCAAAGAGTGCGCGACACCACCCACACGATCAGATTGTGATTAAGACTATGAATCCATTGAATATATATATATATATATTTTTTTTAAATGCCCTTTGTTATCAAACTGATAGATTTTATTGCCGTATCTGTGTTATTTTTATTTTATTGTTCTTGTTTATTTTCTTCTGACTGACCTTTTTATTATAATGTGTTACTAAATACGACTCTTACCTCTTTCCCATCTTTACTCTTTTTATCCTCTTTCCATGTCTCTCACCTCCAGTACAGCCCCAGACATCCATGATGAACATACGAATTATGCATTACCCAGAGTCTTCAATCCGTCATATTGAGGATCTTGAAGCTGGAAAAGGCAAAAACCAAAAGCTCCACCTGCAGACCCACAAACCACATCCCTCTGGCCAACCACACTTACCTCCACAGACACAGAAACCAAGAGGACGATGCTTCCAAGAGACAGTACCTAAGCAAGCTGTAAGTGTCCATAAATATGTGTAATACCATACCACATACCTAATTTAATGATTTAACTAATGCATTCACTAATAAAATATTAAAAATAACTTAGAGGAAATTTGTACTGCTCAATCATGAAGGCAGAGTGTGGAACAACCTTACATCTCCAGCCTTTCTTTCAAGCTTCATATGTTGTGTTTTGCAACCATAGTTGCTAGCCTTTTATCCACCATTTCAACTTTTCTTTCACATTTCTTTATTCACAATTTAATGGAAATGCATTTGATGCCCAACATCACTAAATGTAACTATCCATTTTATAGGACAGTAGCACATTGGTTAAAGCTGCTGCTTCATATCTCCAGACAGCTGCTTTCAGATCCCAGTCTGGTCACAGTCTGTGTGGGATTATCATGATTTTCACATCTATGTGGGTTCTTCAAACAAATATACAAGTTAGGTTGATTTGTGAGTCTAAATTGGCTTGATTTAAGTGAATATGGGTAGTGTATGAGTGTGCCCTGTGACAGAACAGTGGCTCTGTGCTGTGTGCCTCCTTTGCCCATTGGTGCTGGTACTCATGGCTTTGAATTGGCTTAAGTAAAAATGGATTAATGGTATACTAAAGGTATTACTATGTGGTGGATGCCAATCATCATTATTCTGGACTTCATATTGTATAGGAACAAAGAATTGCTTAAAACTGACCAGTGTGCTTACTTAACTCCACCTTTTCTATTATAGTGCAGTAGCAATCCTTTGCCAGTGCTGACCAATCAGGAAGACTGTTGTGGGAGTGTGGGCAATTCCTGGGGACAAAGCAAATGCCACAAGTGTCCACCACTGCACCGTAAGTACTTATATAGCCATTAGACTATACTTTATTAATTTATTCACAGAAATGCAGTGATTCTGCTACCAGTTTCTTAATTGTAGCATAACAGATACTTAATCAAAATATCTATCTCTATGTTTAAAAAATATTTACCATAAAAATCAGTAAGGTATTTAAATAATGTGAAATCTAACAATTTTAAATATGTAAAATAGATTTCTGATAATATATAGGTATAATTGAACAGTACACCATATATTTGCCAGATCGACACCGGCCAGTTCTGATTCACAAAACAGGCCAGTACTGTCTTTTGAAAATTATTTATCATGTCTTCATCTTTGTACATTGACATACATATATACTAAAAGTTGAAACTCTGAGATGCTCATTGAAAATGAGTTTTTGCATGGAATCATTTTACATGCAATATCATTAGATGATAGCCATAATCATCCATACATATAATTATTATACCCATCCACCATCTCAAAAAAATCTTTTCAGGAGAGGTTCAAGCAGAATTTGACCTTCACATGAGTTTGAGCAGGGCAGCATCCACCATGGACCAAATACCAGGCTGTCACACACCATGCCAGACACACCCACATACTGGGACAATTTTTAAGTCATTAATCACAAAGCTAGGTGTGTATCATTTTTATAGATAGATAGATAAACTACATAAACAAATACATATCACGCATATTATTCTCTGAACACACACCATGGCTAAAAAGAACGATAAATGTTTGACTTAGCTGTCACAATCATAGTGAGGCATTACAAAGGTAAATTGTTGTTGGTGTAAAGGAGCCCCAGTAGTGTTTCTTTCTTCATGGTTGAAAGTCCTCAGTGTTATTGTGTCAGAGAGAAGATGTTCAGCATTGTTCATAATGGTGCTCAGTTTTGTTTTAATTATCTCCATTGCTACGACCTCCATGGGGTCCAGAGTATGCCATTACTGAGCCTTTTTAGTTTGTTGATTTGGTAGGCCTCTCTTGAAGTGGTGTTCCCAGCCCAGCACACCACAGTGTGGAAAATCACACTGGCCATCACAGAGTTGTAGAAGGATGTTTCTAAACACATTAAAGGAACACAGTCTCTGGAGAAAAAAAAAACCTGCTCTCCCCCTTTTAATGTAGTTCCTCTGTGTTACAAGACCAGTCCAACCTGTCATTGATGTGGACCACCAAGTACTTGTATGAGTGCACCACCTCTACATCCACTCCTTGAATAATGACTGGACATAAAGACTCTTCAGGGGTGGGGATCGATCTGTTCTTAATTTTTTCTCTTTGTAAAAACTTGATTGCTTTGTATGGATTGTAATAAAATTAATGAAAAAAAAAAAATAAAAAAATAAAGACTCTTTGGTGTGGCGAAAGTCAATAACCAGTGCTTTGGTTTTGCTGTTATTAAGATGCAGACAATTCTCTTTGCACCAAGGAGTATATTTTTCAATTGACTCCTATACTCTTTCTCATCCGTTTTATCAATACACCCTAGAAGTGCTGAATCATCTGAGAATTTCTGGAAGTGACATGATCTGGTGTTATATTTATTGTCAGAGGTGTACAAAGTAAAGAGAAAAGGAGACAGGACTATTCATTGTCCTCCAGTGTTGCTCACATTTGTATCAGAAACACAAGTTTAATGAGATTAGCATGAAGTCACACTGTAGTTTGACAAAATAAAATTATATTAACAATTTAAAAGTATATCGTGAACAAGTCATCTAAAAGTCATCTAGATGTTCATTATGGAAAACACTTCTAATAGTTTATTCTAATTTTGCAAGTGTTGATAATAAAGAAAGCAAAACAGTTCTGCCTGCGGAGGGCGCTCCTGCCTCCCAAACCCGACACAGACAGATGCAGGATACAAGTGCAAGCTCATGCTTTTATTTTATTTTCCTTTTTCTCGTGGGAAACACCTTCCGTCGTTTCCCGCATGTACAGAACAGTCACAGCACAAGTAGAACACTCTTTCTTCTCTCTTTTCACCTCCACTCCTCCTAGAAAGCTTCATCCTCTTCCACCCGACTCCGGCTCCCGGAGTAGTGGCTGCTGGCTCCTTTTATATAGCACCTGGGTGTGACAAAAGAGCTGCAATCAAGGGCTCACCAGAAGCTGCATCACTCCCTGGCTGCGGCCACAGAACCCAACAGGGCTGCACAAAACTCCAACTCCCATGGAGCCCTGTGGGAGCCCAAGGCCCCACTGAAACCCAAGGGGGCTGTCACCTTGTGCTCCGGGGGAGATAATGCTTCCTCTCCCGGTCCTTCCAGCATAGAGGCGTCCCAGCCAAGCAAGGGCCCCGGTTGTATGCCACAAAATATTTAAGTGTTATGAGATCTAAAAGAGTTAATATCATCCATATGTCCTGGAAGAATTTCACTAGGCAGGTAACTAAGCATGTCCAGTCCCTCTGATCAATTAACGCAAAAGTTTTACTGGGTTGGTAAGTATGTATGTCCAGTCCCAGCATATCAATCAGATATGATATACATTTTACATGCTAGCTAAGTACTGCTTGGTTTGCATTATTCACGTTGCATCTTGCCTTAAAGTTATGCATTCATATAAAGAAAGCTCCCTTTGAGTGAATGCATTTTACATGTGTATGCATTGAAGTGAATGACAATACAGAAACATTAATTTGTATTAAGTCAACGTAGCGGCTGCTGGCAATGATCACAGCTCACAACATTCTTACAGTAGTCAGTAATAAATAAAACTGAAACAATAAGTTCTGGAAAAAGCGATAGTTTTTTCCAAAATAACACCTCTACTGTCCCTCACCCTGAGGTAAACATCTCATTGTGAATGGTTAATTAATCAATTGCAATTCAACTTTATTTTGTACTTTCATTTATTTAATGTGACACATATGGTGCAAATGCTTTCTTTATACGCCAGTCATTTTTTATTTCAATATTATCTGTTTCTCAATTCTTTTTACTGTAGTCAGGCAGTAGTGTATAGCGTGATTGATTTTATTGGTTGTTTTGCATTAAAGATTATGTAATAGTCACTCATTCACGATTGCAAGGGAATTATTAGAAAAGTCAGACAAAGTTTTACTTACTTCACAATAAACTATGTTCTACTTGGTGCCAAAACAAAAAGCCAGCAGCTGCTTAGATAAATGTACTGTATCAGCGGAACTTTTTAAATAGGAGGCCCATGGGGCAACACGCAAAGGGCAGTCCATGTCTCCTGCACTGCTAATTTGTTGTAGTTAGCTGACACTTCTGCAATACGTAACTCTAGAATCAGCACACATTTTACTTGGTGAGGGTATAACTAGTCTGGTGTACTTTTGTAGAACCACTGTCTGGCTGTGCTAGAAGTTGCCCACCTTATTGTGTGTGTGTTTAAATATATACATTTTAAATCTGGACTAAGTTTAAGATTGTTTCAGTATCTTATAATGTGATGCACGCCTGACGCTTCAGTTTAAGATTGTATATCTCAGATATCTTACATGGGATGACCAATTTGCTCCTCATATACTTGGAGATATTTGAAATGTGAAAAACAAATATTTACAAGTTACACAAAAATAACTTATGTATGGCTCTAAAATTTGACCTGAGTTTCTGGTTTTCATGAGAATAGATGTTCAATGATTCCATAATCTCTTTTAACATCTCTCAGAAATATAAATGATATATTTATAAATTGTTGAAATTGTACTTGTAATCAGAGGCCTACTTAACCAATTGTTTAGATTTTTTTTTCTGAAACAAAAAATGCATATAGAGGTTGCTTTGAAGAAATTATAAACTTTAATATAGGGTTTTGGCTCAGGCTGTAACACAAGTCAAAGCAAGACACACTGAGGCAAAAGAAACCACAGATGGGAGTAATTCCTGTAATATTAATGGGTGTAGACAATATAAAATACCTGTAAACACCAGATGATGTGAGGGCCAACTCTGGCAGCATATAATCCAAAACTGGGAGAAATGAGATTGTACAGCTATTGGTAGTTAAAATAGGTTCATGCCGGAGAAATACTTTAACTTGTAGTCGGGAAGGGAGTTTGTGGCTAAAGCTGAGCAGAGTCATAAGAGAGTTGGTAACAGACAGACAGAGAGAGAGAAAGTTAAGGAAATGAAAAAAGATGTTTGGTGGTTTGAGACGCGGGCAAGCCAACTAACCTGGAAGAATAGGGTTGAGTCAGCAGTGTAGGAAGATACTGTGGGGCTGTAGAGGTTGGTTAACTTTTGAATATTAATACATTGTGCTGTCAATTATTTTTCCATCCCTCCAACCTGAAAATAACAGCTTACAAGCACAATATTTTGATTTCTCTTGAAATAGCATAAGGCTGCCCCATCTTTTTACTATTTATATAAATGCTAGTGAAAAAATAAAGACCTCAAATAAAAATCAAGGTAAAGATAAATCTTTGTGATCAATTTACGATGAACACACAGCCACAGGTCACTTTGTTGGCCTTTATTTATGTTTAATAAAGTTGGATGTTGGATGATAAATAAACACAACATTTATTATTATTATGATTATGAATTGTGATCACATATTGTGCCATGTCCTGGGAGATTATGAATAGATGGGCTTGTGGGAACTGTTCTTTTACTACAGTAACTTTACTGGCCACCAGTACAGTGGCCAATATGTTGCCGTGATCTAAACTTTTTTGAATTTTCAGAACATATCAGGCTATTTTCATGATTACTTCTTACTTGTCTACGTGGTTCAACATCTTTTATATTTTTTATATTTATTTTTTTCATTATTCAAAGCATAATTGCCTTCTGCAGTGTGATTGACAATCAGCAGATGTCACTGCTGTTCTTTTTCTTTCTGGCATCATGGTGGTTATCACTTCGATTTTCAATCACTTTACCATAAACACACTGCTACAGCTCATGGTCATCAGGTTGCCACTATCTAAATTGTTTTGAATTTCCAGAAATATCAGGCCATAAACTTTCAATTAAGACAAAGATCATGGATCTAACCACATGAGTTCATGACTAATTGTGTCACAGATGGCCAGACATTAGCATTTTATTTATACAGATAATATATATGTGTGTATCTCTCTTAATTAACTCCTGCTCTTAATGGAGAGAGATTTAATATTCATTATCTATTTAAAAATGTTTCCTTCCTAGGTATATACAATTGCACATTTGAAATGTGTATGCACCAAAATCTAAATTAGTGAGAGAATAAGTTTGATTTTACCTAACACTTTGAACATTGTGATGGACTGGTACCTGTCCTAGAGATGCTTCCTGCATGGCACATATTGGCGATACTAGATCATCCTCCTTGGGTGGGCATTTGGATATGTAGGGAGAGCAACTAAATACAAAAAAAGGCACACACTTTATTTTTACAGATTTTTTGACTTAATGCCCATTCCCACCTTTATACAGTGATCCCTCGCTATATCGCGCTTCGACTTTCGCGGTTTCACTCTATCGCAGATTTTAAATGTAAGCATATCTAAATATATATCACGGATTTTTCGCTGGTTCGTGGATTTCTGCGGACAATGGGTCTTTTAATTTATGGTACATGCTTCCTCAGTTTATTTGCCCAGTTGATTTCATACAAGGGACGCTATTGGCGGATGGCTGAGAAGCTACCCAATCAGAGCATGTATTAAATAAAACTCCTCAATGATATACGATATGCTTCCCGCGCGGTGCTTCACACACTTAAAAGCTCTAACAGCCCATATTGATTTTTGATTGTTTGCTTTTCTCTGTCTCTCTCACTCTCTCTGACATTCTCTGCTCCTGACGGAGGGGGTGTGAGCAGAGGGGCTGTTTGCACAGTGGCTGTTTGCTTAGAAGATACGGACACGCCTCTAAAAAATGCTAAAAGACTACCTTCACATTGATGCCTTCATTGCGGCTGCTTTATCGCGGTGCTTCGCATACATAAAAGTCCAACAGCCCTATTGATTTTTGATTGTTTATTTTTCTCTCTCTCTCTGACTTTCTCTGTTACGCGCACTCCTTTGAAGAGGAAGATATGTTTGCATTCTTTTAACTGTGAGAAAGAACTGTCATCTCTGTCTTGTCATGGAGCACAGTTTAAACTTTTGACTAAAGGGTGTGATTTCATGTCTAGAGGGCTCTAATAATGTTAAAAACATATTTAGAAGGTCATAAACAGGTTTTCAATGCTCTAACTGCGAAAATATTAGATTTATAAATAAAGAATCCTACTTCGTGGTAATTCATTTATCTGGAGCGGATTAACCGCGATAAACAAGGGTTTACTGTATAACTGTGCGGAGAATATTTATAAACAGTGTGGGAGCTCTTCTAAGGGCTTAAATATATATAAATATATAAATATATATATATATATATATATATATATATATATATATATATATATATATATATAAAAAAACAAACATACAAACATATGGTTTCTACTTCGCGGATTTTCACCTATCGCGGGGGGTTCTGGAACGCAACCACCGTGATCGAGGAGGGATTACTGTATATCCAAGCCCCTGTTTGCACCTGATTCTGTCAGGATAGGCTCTGGCAGCCTTGAGAATTTTATGTTATCTTAAATTGTCTTTTACCTGCATGTTTCAGGTAATATTACATCTTAAACACCTTTACACTATAGGCAATCGTTAACAAACATGACATGAAGGAAAATTAAAACGGCAGGGTTTTTTTGGTACTTCATCATGAATTACCAGAATAAATCATTAAATGAAACTTATGTACATGTATTGGTTATGATATGAATCATTTTGTGAGCAGTTTCCCTCAGAACATTTAATTTACTGATTGACTTGAAGTATGTCTAATATATTGCAAAAGTAGTTTCAGAATCATTGCTTTATAGTTTTGCTTACTTGCTCATTTTCCTGTATTTCACATTACTTCTTTCTTACACAATGGAAGCATTGTCGGAAAATTACTGGAAGATATCAGATCTCATTCTGGAAGAGGAAGCATGCTCTGCTGTTTGAACATTTTAACTCTGCAAAGCTTGGCTCTTTTCTGGTCTCTTTTGGCAATACTGGAGCTTTTGTGGGCTGTTGACAAGGTGGTGTTACCCAATCGCTTGCTGAAGAATTTCTCAGGACTAATGACACATCAAATTTTTGCTGGTTTGCTGTTTATCACAGTGAGATAATACTTTCCAGCTTTTTTATTGATATCAGTGACCTTCCTTAAAATACACAGCCAGTATGTTTGTGAGGAAAAAGTGAAGGTCACATTCAAATAAAATCTTCATGTGAAAAACAAAAATAGGCAGAACAGAATACTTCAAACTGAAATTAACATAAATGCTATTTTACCTATCCAATTGTGCATTTTTGTTAAAACTATCATTAAAACCATGAATAGGCTTTAAAATAGAAAATGGGACTGGCCTTTTCTGACCAAACTCTTCTGAGAATGATGAATCACATAAATAAAACATTTACTTGTAACAGATGCAATACAAGTCTGGTAAATGTTACAAATGAGTGAAGTACATTAGAGTTTATTTACTTTGAAACCCCATTATGGCTTGCTGCAGGTTCCTTTTATTTTGAACTCCGGAACAGCGGCCAGATTAAAGACTGTGAATCTTTGTTATACTACTTCTTACAGTCTTCCAAGCCAGGTCACACATGGATGTCTTTGTTACAAACAGGATTTTCTGGAAATAAAACGTCAAAGGACATCTGTGCTAGTACTGTAGGATTTGACTTGCTGCAATAAGCATAGAACAGGGGCACCTCCACCAGTAATGCACATACGGTCTATGTATGTATATACAGGTATATATATATATATATTTATATATATATATATATATATATATATATATATATATATATATGCCTTCTGCATGTATATGTATCAGTGTATATCAGTATCACTGATATATATATATATATATATATCAGTTTGCATAGGTCTGTTTTAAATAGATTGGTTTAAATATATACAGTATATCTGTTCAGATATATCCATTCAGACGTATATATATTCAGACATATACATGGGTTTGAACAGAACATTTGGTATTTATGGACAGGCACCTCGTGGCCACCTAAGTTTATGGTCTCAGTTTTGCTTCATGATCGCTTCAACATTGTTGTCATTATTGTACATATTTGATATGTCAGGAGCTTTTTATTACGCAAGCCGCCTTCTTGTATTTATCTTATATCTTGTCCTTGATACTCAGCAGACAATGCTGCAGCATGGCCTTTGCAATGTGCATCACGGTATTACGTAGGGCTACATCTCTGTGACTTTCACTGTATTGTGGGGGACTATCAGTAGCCGGTGTTTCTCCTCATGATCAATGCTGATCATGTTGTTTTTGTGGTCAAATGTTGTGTATGATTTTGTTTTGTGAATTTAGTGTATATTTGCTCACTTAGCTGTCACTGATTGTCGAACCTGCATTCTGTGTCCCTGAAAACACATATCATTGCTGTTTATGATGCGCTGGTTGCCCACAGCTTTCATAACATCCTTAAACCTGGGACATTGATGGAAGTAAATCGAGGATGGACTGGGCAATGAGAACACACATTCACAGCAAGAGATGGTGCAGAGTGCATATTGATGTTTAGTTTAAAGCAGAGATCAAACATATTCTCCAAAACAAACTGCAGTGGAGTATTTAAAATAAATAAATAATTCAATAAACACCAGTGTTCTGTAGAGGTTAAAATCCACTAAATGAATATTCCCATAAATGGATTAAAAGCTAATGTTAAAATAAAAGCCAGGAACTGTCTATAAAAACCATCATGAGTCATGGTGCATCCACTGAAACTGACCTCACTTCTGCTTATCCTTAAGGTTTCCTCAGCAAGGGGGAAACAGCCACTGGCAGCTGCAGTCATCTTTTAATCTGGATTGAGTTTCTGCCACTATCCCTAAGCATTCAGGGAACCTTCTCTCACCTTCTTTCCCTTGGAATTCAGCAAGAGTCATTCAGAGAGGTTAGACACCTCTTGTACCTTGGACACTCAGCCAGAGTGATCCTACCCCGTGATCATTGTCCGGTGTCACTTTTTTTTTTTAAACATTTTATTGATTTTATTAAAATCAAACAACATTCCACACAAGCAAGTCAAGTTTAGAAAAACTAGTCTTGAAAGAAATCAATCCCCACCCATGAGAAAGAGAGCTAGACCAACAGAGTAAAACTTTAAACTAGTAAAAATAAGTAAATAGATAAATGGATAAATGAATAAAAATAAACAGAATATAAAAAGAGGGGAGAGAACCACTTCCTTAATTTAAATGCTTATTCTAAAATATTATTGATTAGATCCTGTAAAGTTTTGAAAAAGTTCTGCACAGATCCTCTAAGTGAGAATTTGATTTTATTCAATTTCAGATAATATTGTCGCGCTCTGGGTAAATAATAACAGGAGCACTCGCAGCTGTCAGGGCCTCTTCAGTTTTATTTTTAGTTAAATTGGTCGTATACAAAAGTAATGGGGCAATCTCCTTGACTCCCGAAATCCACTCACTCCCAGCACCCACCAGGAACCCCCAACACACCCCCCACAAGGTGTGTCCGCCCCTCTCAATTAGAAACCTCCCCTTCCAGTCCTCCTTCGCCCTCAGACAAGGCTAGAAAGCATTGCCTGCACGTTACACAGCCTCCCCCTCAGCTCCTCGTCCCCGAGGAATCACAAAGTCCTTCAGATGGGCTGGCAGGCATCGTTGTCGACGAGGTCGGGGTGTTCGCAGAGGTTGGTGCAGCAGACTACTGCCTGTCTGCGAATTTTGTGCAGCATCCATGGGAGTGGTTAGACCTTGATTTCCCTCCTGAGTAGAAGCTGGTGATGGTGTTGAGTCCATTTGTCTCTCCACGTCAGAGCATCGTCCACGATAGGGAGCCAAACGATCCTGGTGGAGGAATACGCGGCGCCCTGGCGAGGGCAGTTGAACCCAGTACACGACCTCTCCCACCCTTTCCAGAACCCGGCAAGGGCCTACCCAGGAGCTGTCCAATTTTGGGCAACGTCCTCTTTTCCGTTTGGGTCCATAGACCCAAACCTGATCACCCTCTTGAAAAGGTTGGCCTCGAGCTCTCAGATCGTACTGTCGCTTCTGACGAGTCCCCGCCACATGAAGGTGATCCCTGGCAAATGCATGAACAGACTCCATGCGAATCTGTAGTTTGCGAGCATATTCAGGACCAGACACTTCAGCCATAGTATCAGGGGGTAGCCCGAATGCAAGTTCGGTGGGAGTTCTTAATTCTCTTCCCAACATTAGTAGGGCAGGTGTGCAGCCAGAAGACTCCTGCACTGCAGACCGAAAGGCTAGGAGTACCAATGGCAGCTGCTGATCCCAGTCATGCTGGTCTTGGGAAGTGGCAAGAGCCAACTGTGTTGCAAGCGTCTGTATGAACCTCTCCGCAAGCCCATCACTCTGTGGGTGAAGAGGGGTTGTACGGGTCTTTCGGATGCCCATCCGCTGGCACATCTGCTGAAATACCTGACCCTCAAAATTCCGGCCCTGGTCCGAGTGTAATTCATCTGGCATCCCGAATCTACTGAAAAATCCATCAATGAGGGCCTCGGCCACAGTCCCCGCCTCTTGGTCTGGTAGCGCGTAAGCCTCAGGCCACTTGGTGAAATAGTCAATTGCTACCAAGACATAACGATTGCCCCTGAGTGAACGTGGAAAAGGGCCAAGGATATCAACAGCTACCCTCTCCATAGGTGCCCCCACCTGATATTGTTGCAGTGGTGCTGTTGACTGCCCTGCTGGACCTTTCCTGGCAGTACAAGCATCACATTGCCGACAATAATCCTCTACATCCCTCCGACTCCGGCCCCAGTAAAAAGCTTGGCGTAACCTCCTTAGTGTCTTCGTGACCCCAAAATGACCAGCACCAGGAGTGCCGTGTACACTTCGTAATACCTCTTCTTGCAGTGCACGAGGTACCACCACTTGCCACCTTCCTTCACCAGTTACAGGATTCCGCCACTGCCGCTTCAGAACTCTTCTGTTGATGGACAAACTCCCCCACTGAGACCACAGACCTTTCACTACAGTGGACTCCGCTGAAACCTCAGCCCAAGCAGGACGCTGCCCCCCCTCCAACCATTGGATGATCAGCTGCAATTCTGGATCAGCCTCTTGACTGCTTCTCCATTCCTCTTCACTTCCAGGTACAGTTAACTCTTGGCAACGTATGCTTGCAGACGTCGAACCACCTTCCACTCTGTTCTCCTGGCGGTCACAGTGTGTACACTCTTCCCCTAAGCATGGTCTTCGGGACAGAGCATCCGCATTTCGATGTTGTTCTCCAGGTCGATGTTCCACAGTGAAGTGGAATGCTTGAAGCCGCTCCAGCCATCGAGCTACTTGGCCTTCAGGTTCCCTGAAGGAAAGCAACCATTGCAGAGCAGCATGGTCTGTGCGGATCACAAAATGTAGACCACACAGGTAATGCCGGAAGTGCTGAATGGAATCCACAATGCCCAATAGTTTTCTGCGAGTTACACAATAGTTCATCTCTGGCCGACTCAATGCCCGGCTATAGTAGGCTACAACTCGTTCCCCTTCCGGATGCCTCTGAGCCAGCACAGCTCCAATCCCCACGTTACTGGCATCTGTATCAAGTATAAATGGCAGATTTATATCTGGTGCTGCCAGGACTGGGGAATTACAAAGAGTTGTCTTCAGATTTGTGAACGCAGTCTGCTGTTCTTCACCCCAGTGGAAAACTTCACCCTGACGCAACAGGCGGTGCAACGGTGCTGCAATTGTGGCAAAGCCAGGCACAAAACGGCGATAATAAGAAGCTAGCCCAAGAAACTCTTTCACTTGTCGTTGGTTTTGTGGCTCGGACCATCTCTGCACTGCCTCTACCTTGCTATCCTCGGTGGCGATTCCCCTGCCACTCACTCGATGCCCAAGGAATGATACTTCTCTCCTTAGCAAATGGCATTTTTCAGGGTGGAGCTTGAGATTGGCTGCTCGAAGTTTAGTCAGTACATTCCGGAGACTACTTATAGCGTCATTAAAAGTCTTCCCATGCACCAGAAGATCGTCCAAATAGACAAGGCATTGCATGCCCGGTATGTCAGCCAATACCCTTTCCATCAGTCTCTCGAAGGTGGCTGGTGCATTGCAAAGTCCAAAAGGCATAGTCCGGAATTGCCATAAGCCCTTGCCAGTAGTAAAAGCTGTCTTCTCTCTGGCCTCAGGTACAAGGGCCACCTGCCAGTATCCACTCTTTAAATCCAGGGACGAGAACCAAGACGATCCCCCTACTAAGTCAAGAGACTCATCAATACGAGGCAAGGGATAGGAGTCTTTTACAGTGACAGCATTAAGTCTTCGATAGTCAACACAGAAGCGCCAACTTCCATCTTTTTTTGGTACAAGGACAACTGGTGAGACCCAGGGGGACTCAGAGGGTTCAATAATACCTGCCTCTTGCATTTCCCTTATAATGCTGTCTGCAGCCTTCTGTTTCGCCATGGGAATACGTCGAGGACGTTGTCTAATGGGCGGTGCAGTGCCTGTATGTATGGAATGTCGCACTAAGTGTGTGCAGCCAACATCTTCTGGCGAGGTTGCAAAACGGTCTCTGAAGTCCTCCAGGAGCTCCCACAGTTGACTCTGCTGAACTACAGTCAATCCTTGTTTATTCCTTTCCCATAGTTTGTGGATGACCTTCAAACCTACACTCGTGGTGTCTGTATGATTGTACATGGGTGTTTGATTTGGTTTCGACACCTGGGTGGTGGTCCTCCCCTTCCTATCACCACTGCTCAGAAGGTCCAAAATTGTTCCATCCTGGAATGTCAAAGTCCACTTTTGTAGATCAATTTTAACTCCAGCCATCTCCAAAAAATCCAAACCCAGGATACAGGGGTCCATAATCTTAGCCACCCAGACCTCCAATGTCCAGCAAAGCCCACCAATACAAATAGCTACCTGAGTTCTACCTAGCATGGGTGCTGTTTCACCTGTGGCGGTTGTCAAAGCTACCCCTGTACCCTTCCACTGTTTTTCTTCTGGTAGTAAGTCTGGTCTAACAATTGTGGCAGTCGATCCTGTGTCAATCAGGGCCTTACAGACACGATTGCCTATCCAAGTGTGGACATGGCAATATGTCCCTTCACCCAATCGGCCAACAGGCACCAGGGGTTGCACATCTTGCCCCTGTGGACTACTTTGTGATGGGACATGCTGTGGGGCCCGTGCTGTCCCTCCTACACGGGTCCCTGGTCGTTTCCCTGAGGTAGCTGTATGGTTTTAAGCTCACTTTTTTCCTTGTGTGGACAAAAGCGCTGCAGATGCCCCACCCTGCCACAATGCCAGCATAGGGGTGGTTTTACTGAACGTGGTGACCGTTGTGCTTGCGAGGGCAACGCTGTCACAGCCAAAGATTTGTCTTCTTGCATGTTTTGATGCTGGACAACCTGCTGTTTAACTGGAATTGTGTATTTTCTCATAGCTAAGGGGCTGGGGTCCTGGCATCCTTCTGATAGCACCTGCTCAGCCTCTTGTGCTATTTGCAATGCCTCTTCAAATGTACTTGGCTTGGAAAATCGTACCTGTTGCCTCAATAACTGGGGTGTGAGACCCCGGATGAAAGCCTCCTTTGCCAACTCCTCTTGGACTGCCCGCTCAAAGTAAGGGTAGCCTCTTCTGACCAAAGACTGAATTTCTGCTGCAAACTTGCCCAGACTTTCTGTTGTATCACGAGTTCGCTCCCCCAACTGCTGTCTGATGCCCGGAATGGATTCTACATGACCGAATCGTTGCTCCAATGCAGCCGCCAGGGCGCCAACTTCAAGCAGTTCCTCCTCTCCTAAGTCCGTCAGAGCATTCAGGGCATCGCCCTCTAGGGCAGCAGCCAGCTGCACCGCTTGTTCCTGTGGATCCTATCTATTGGCCAGGGCCACCATACGAAAGCGCCTATAGTACGCCTCCCATGCTCCTTTTCCATCAAAGTGGCCTGGTTTTAGTGTTGTTTTGCTTACCGCTGGCATCTGCAGCATAGCCAAAGGCTGGAACGTTCTCCTTGTGCTTGTTGCCACTTCCTTCTCTCTCACTGACTCTCTCTCTCTCTCATTTGCATATTCTTCTAAATGATTCAACAGTCTCGAGTAGCCACGGCAACCACTGCGCAGCGCTTCTGCTAACGCAAACACCGCCCCCTCTGACACGCAAGCCAGCAGCTGTCCTGCCCCATATTCTTCAGACCATTTCTGTGTAACTGCTAGCTGTTCAAAGCTCCGCCGAAACTCCTCCCACTGCATTGCGCCCGGATACTGTGGAAGGTTGCCTTCTATGTCACGTTTTTCTCCCACATGGCTATCACAAACCGACGCTGGCCCACGTGCGCTTACCGAAGGATTCAACAAGTAACTTCTTGGTGTTGACGCCGACACCCCGAACACTCCACTTCCTTCCGTTAGAGAAACAAGCCCACTATCCTCCTCCATATTTATAGCAGCTGCCAAACTGACCTTCTTCTTACTCGCCGTCTGTACTCTTCTCCGGGTGCCAGTGTCGGGCTCGGATCTTTTCAAATCCCCGCATAGTAACTCGCCTCCAGTCACTCCTTCCAATTCCATCCCACTTCTGACACCAATGTCGCGCTCTGGGTAAATAATAACAGGAGCACTCGCAGCTGTCAGGGCCTCTTCAGTTTTATTTTTAGTTAAATTGGTCGTATACAAAAGTAATGGGGCAATCTCCTTGACTCCTGAAATCCACTCACTCCCAGCACCCACCAGGAACCCCCAACACACCCCCCACAAGGTGTGTCCGCCCCTCTCAATTAGAAACCTCCCCTTCCAGTCCTCCTTCGCCCTCAGACAAGGCTAGAAAGCATTGCCTGCACGTTACAATATATAACATCAGTTACCCACTGACTTAAAATAAGTGAGTTAGGATTCTTCCAGTTGAGCAAGATAAGTCTTCGTGCCAGTAGTGTAGTAAAGGCAATCATAGTTTGTTTGTCCTTCTCCACTTTAAGCCCATCTGGAAGTACACCGAACACAACTGTTAGTGGATTAGGAGGGATTGTGACACCAAGGCATTTAAAGATTTTGGTCCAAAATGATGTTAATTTAGTCCACACCCAAAACACATGGCCTAATGAGGCTGGAACTCAATTACAACGTTTGCAGGTTGGATCTTTCCCTGGAAACATTTTGGACAATTTTAAACGAGATAAGATATGCTCGATATATTTAAGTTGAATAATTATATGCTTTGCGTATTTGGAGCTCGAGTGAATTCTGTGCATTGCTACCTTCCACTCCTTTTCTGAGATGTTAAGTGAGAGATCCTTTTCCCACTGTACTCTTGGATCTTTGAAAGGGAGGGAGATGCTGTCTGAGTCCACAAGACTGACCAATATGTTTTCCGGCATAGAGGTTGGTGGGAGGTGAGGGAAATTGGGCAGGTTTTGTTTAACAAAGCTTCTAATTGGAATGTAGTGAAAGAAATGTGTTGCTGGAAAGTTAAATTTGGAATGTAATTGTTCGTAGGATGCGAAGATGTTGTCTATGTACAGATCTGTAAGTGATTTAATCCCAAATGTTTTCCAGACATTAAAAACTGAATACATTTGAGAGGGTGGAAAAAGGTGGTTCTCATGCAGAGGTGCCACAGATAAAAGCTTCTCTATCTTAAAATACTTCCTACATTGGTGCTATAATCTGAGTGAGTGAGCCACTTCCTGACGGCTTGCCTCCCAACTACAGCACCTGCTCCTTCACAATCCTGCCCCTACTTTCTGTTTCTTTCTTTTACGTTAAACGTTCAGACTTTCTTTCTTTCTTTCTTTCTTTCTTTCTTTCTTTCTTTCTTTCTT
>JANRMT010062796.1:38446245-38517531 GCA_026402145.1 Polypterus bichir lapradei
CTTTCTTTCTTTCTTTCTTTCTTTCTTTCTTTCTTTCTTTCTTTCTTTCTTTCTTTCTTTCTGCTCAGGCCCTTTGTATACCTGAGCTGGCGTAGGTGCCTTAATTCTGATTCCCAAAGTGCTAATGAGGAAACTGGTTGAGCTGTGCATGTCAGCATGTTCATGCATGTCCAGCCAATCTCCTTACCAAAATCCCAGGGTTACTTAGTCAGACTACTGGGCATACCCACAGCCACCCTGAGCTTCAGCACACTGTTTTTACTAAAAACACACAATCACTGCCACAGACATCTAAAAATGTGCTTTACCACAACCTGTGGAAAGTGCTTTGGCTGTTAGTGGCTTTTGCAGGCATACTTCTTTCAGTTTAACAGTGTGTATCACTCTTTTTCCCAATGAAGTATGCACATTGTACTTGAACCTATCACCGTGACACTCCCGAAGTAGCAGGGGCAATGTGTTTCACAAAGTTGTTTGTGGCTGTGCCACTGTGCCCGTCTTGTTGATGTCACCAGGGTTTCTGTTCCTGTCAGCAATGATGCAAGCATGATAGCATCAAATAAATAATACAGTATAAATATAATTATTTTGAAAATGCCTACAAACCTTTCTGTTTCTTCCACTAGAAAGGATATGTAAAGAAGGAGGCAACAGGGGAACTTAATAATTTTTTATTTTCCATAAAATGGGCAGGAACACTAACTGGTTACTTGGTACTCTGGGAGGAGGTTTGGGAATGTGAGAGGACAAACCAATGCCAAATCAATTATGACTTAACAATAATAGAAATATAACTAAAACAAAACAAATCAAGCATAGCTATGTTAAAGGTTAAAAATCTGCTTTTACAACCTCTAATCAGTGGGATTCTTTGTTTTAATCATACTTTTTTAAGACACTCGTATCAGGGTAGAGTATGTCCTTGGCCAGTTTACATATTTTTTTGTAATATAGCTAGAAAGAATAAATCACTTTGACTTTTACTTTAACTGACAATAGCCAGTTCTTCAGGGTCTGGACCTATAAGCATTACTGAATGCTTGGAATAAATCTTCAAAGGAAAGATTGGTTTTGAAATATTGAGGCATAGGCTGAAGTTCAGCTGGATGCACTGTTAAGCTATTATAAGTTACATTATGATTTTTAAGTCTTGCCTTTTTGATGGCATCAATCCAAAACAGATAAACTTTGAACTGACACATAACAAACACGTTTACATAAGCAAAATTTATTGATATTTTGAACCACAAAGCATTGGGACAGAGCAACAAAATGTATCTCCCAGTCAGAATTTGAGCTTGGATTAACTTGAGCTATAACAGATTTATTTTGTATCAGTAATGTGTGGAAGTCATGCCTTCTGTTACAGAATTAAAAAAGAAATGCTTCATGCAGTTAATACATTGATTATCCATTAAGACATCTGAGCAATGTGAAATTTAGTATACTCTTTAAGTATGTTAATATTATCGTAACAAAATTAGTTGCATGGAATAAAATTTAGAAAGTCTCAAACATCAATACTGCAACCTACTTCCATCTCGTAAAAGTAACAAATTCAGGGTTCTTCCATTGGGAAGCTATAGGGGGCTTAACTGCTATTGTTGCTAATTAAATATTGTGGGGCTGAAGAACAGAGAAGGAAAAATTAGAGAAATCTAAAAGAAGTAGAATAATAAGAGAGTAAGGAAAAGGAATAGATAAGATAGTGGAGAGTGCTGAAGTCCCAAAAAACAGCAACGGAGGGGCTTTCCTAGAACATGTGGAGAAAGGTGCCCTTTATATTAATGGATCAGGAGCTAAAACAATCAGGTAACACCTTCTAGTGCAATGGTAAACTCTATGGACAATTTTATATTGGATGTGCTGATGATTAGAATTTCTAGAGGAATTTTATTATGTTTTTGAAAATGAATTAGGTCAATGCTCCATTTCTGAGAGACTAGCACAGGTGTAGCTATGGCATCATAAAGGTGGGCGTACAAAAGGGAAATGTTTTTAGTGGTAAACAAGGATGAGAAAAAGTAAGCTCTGGGGTATGGTGAGCACCATTAGGGTTTTTTTCCCTAACTTTATATATGAAATTTTTTTCCTTTGCTCTGTCATTTTTTGTCTGAATTTTGAAATCCAATGAAAAATTGATCACAAAAAAATACAGCAACAAAAAGTATACAGACAACAGTAGTCATTGTTCCTCAAAGGCACACAAACAATCAGATTAATACAAAAACACTTATGCATCTTCATTAAATTTCAGCATAAGACTGTTAAGGTCAAGATGTTAAATTATATCTGGTAGTTCTGGCCTTGATTGATCCAGGCTGTTCCTACCTAGTTGTTCAATGTTATTATGAAAGGACATAATCTTAATCTATTGACTTGACATTTTTACATATATTTAATTTACTCAAAATGTAAAGGAAATATAAATTCTGGCAAAGCTGCCTCCTAACCAGTTGTAAATGCAAACATAAACCAGATGTAGGAATTTAAAAAAAATGATAGTTGGTTACAATAAGGCAGTTAGTGCTGCGGGTACATTATTTTAATCTCTATATATAATCTTCATTTGGATCTTGATCTTTGTTTGTCCGTGAATGAATTAGAAGAAGAAGCACTAGATGGCAGTAGAGAGACAGCTAAAACATAGGCATTGCATTAAGAATCTCCTCCAGGCTAATACTACTGAAGACTGTAGTACGCCAGTCACACCTCAAAACACAGACATTCAAACTAAAAAAATTGTTTTGCTTTAAATTAACTAAAGAGATCTTCATTTAGATCTTGATCTTTGTTTGTCCGCAAATTCCACGCATGCGTAGACCACCTTCCAGTTTAGTACGTTGTTGTTACTCACGGATGTCAACAATGTGCCGGAATAATGAAAGGGGTGGTGGACAGTGTTACGCTGGTTAGCTCCAGAGGCCTTATTACAGAATGAGATTGCTGAAGATAAAAGGTACATGCCTACGTAACAATGAATGAAAGAAAGACAGTTTGTAAAATGAATGACAACGTAACAACATGTTCCATAAACTTTCCCCCTGCTCCATGTATATTACCTTACTCTTTGGATTGCTACAAAGCAACCTGCGAGATTGGAGAAAGGTTGAGAAGACATCGTGAGAGGAAACGATAGTGTCGTGAAAACGAGACGGACTGCGAACGGACAGAAGCAAAAATGCTCCTACACCACCACATAATTACTATTCGGACAATGATTCCGAGTAGGCCGTTCCTATTGAATCAATATCCAAGGGTTTTCTTTTGTAATTTTGTTTTTCCTTATAAAAAATCATAATGCTGTGCGACGAAGGGCCCAGTTCACGACTGGCAGCCGCGTTTAAACAGGGAACCCTTCACAGACAACTTTAACGCGCGCAACGTAGTTGGGTGCACATGGCTAGTATTTTAATATTTCCTTTTTTTTTTATTTTGATAAGGTTTGCCAATCCCTGAAGGAAAAATGTCTTCTGCATGACCTTTGGGGGTATGTGTTGGATCAGCCATTGTACAGGACCCCTAGAGCAATTTTCAGGTTAAGGTCCTTGCTCAAGAGCTCAGCAAAGTAGGATCCCTTTTGGCAATAATGGGATTTGAACTAACAATCTTCCAGATACCAGTGCAGTTTCTTAGCCACCACTCTGCCACTCTGCTTATAGTATAAATATACTGAACATTAGGAGTCATCAAGATATACTGACGGATAACAGAAAAAAAATTGCTAATACATTTACCCAGGATTTGAAAATGTTGTCCATTGTTACTGAGAATAGTGAGGAAGAGTAATCAACATTTGGAAAAGAACTGTAGTGTATGGGTTGCTATGTTCTTAACATCTACAACAACTGCCTTAATAGCTAAAAAAGAGTAAAGCCAACCTCTTTTGCCGTCCAAATTCTTAACACAAAAACTCATATTTTAAAATGCTGTCTACCTGTTTGAATTAAAATGGGTGTTCTTGACATCATGCTAGGCTACAATGTACGGATCCCATACTCTACATTTTTCCTATTTAAGCTCAAATCTATCCTTCACATTTTTCCATCTGCTATTGTATTTTTATAATGTAACATACTGTTTTTCATTTAACAAAGCATAATATAAATGCTCATTTTGCTTTATTTCCTTCTCTCGTGTGTTGCTTTTTGATTTCATGCTCATCTGTTTTTCTTCTCTCTGTGAAATTAGACCCGTCACTTTTTATGAGACAGAAATATCAAATCTTCTGGCACTTTCTTCTTTTCCATTTTTACCAAAGTATTCCTTTTTTTTGCAAATCCAGGGTTTACTTTTTCCAGTGAATTAAATTTATTAAATTATGCAATATGTCCAATATATCATTTTCTATAATTTTAAAGCAGCTATATGTCAAATTCGGTTTTATTGGGGGCCAAAAATAACCCTTTTTATACCAAGCTCAGACTCAAATAAATTGTATCAGAATGTAAGAGATGAAGGAATGGATTTATGACTCTGCAGAAAACTGAAAAGAACCATTAGTTTCTTCAGCACTCCTAACCCGGTACCAGCTTACTCTGATGGTCTTCCTCACTGCACTGGTCTTTTGTGGCTCCATTCCCTCCTGAGTGCTTTGTCTGAGTGCCTGCACATTCACACTGCTGGACTCCTCTCACCCTGCTCACCCGAGGTCAGAGGCAACCTGTATGCCACACTCCCCCCCAGCTTCATGAGCTGACCCAAGACCAGAGTTCACATCCAAGGCTATCCCAGGGCCAGGCACCCAGGACAGTGTGCTTTTACAGCAGGAAAACACATAAAAAGGTGCTCCTTAACAGCTGTATCTGCATCCCCCCATCCACAATTACAGGAGCTGTTTTCATGGCCAGTTTCTCAAGGTATTTCCGCCTCCTCTGTTGGTTCTTGGTTACTCTCAGCTCTGGACCCCTGGTGCTACACTACCCTCTTCTCAAAAACCCCTCATCTTTAAAAGTAACACAAAGTCCATCTATTGGGGTATTTGAGGGGTGTGAGGCAATCTGGTCTGCTGAGCCTGAAGAGAACCCAATGTTAAGTCTTAAACCAGTCCTCTGTTTCACGTCTTTAGTCAGTTCATCCCACACCACTGCCACCAATGTAATGACCCAGGCTTGCGAGAGATGGAGGAATGGATTTAGCACTTTGCAGAAAGCTGGTAGTACTTGGTCCTGAAATGGACTGTGGTTTTTTTAGTGGCCATACCCAGCTGCTCCTCCACTACACTTAGGTCTTCTGCATTCTACGTGCCACATCTCCTTCATTCCAGTGTGTGTGCATACATGCCATCAGCCTCGCCTTACTCTGGTCACCCATTGTCACAGCAGTTTGTGGAAAATAGTAGTTAGTCCTGAAAAGGACCATTAGCTTCTACTGCGTCCCAACCGACTACCACCTTTCTCAGCCACTCAGTTGGACTGTCCTTGGAAAGTTTGGCCCGCTATCTCTTGGCTCTGTGAGGCAACCCAAGGCTAGGGTCCACATCCAAGGCTCACTGGTAGCCAGGCATTCCGGCCAATAGGTTTTAGCAGCAGGGAGACACCTTGTCAAATTGCCATTTAAATACTGTGTAGATGTCCCCCCATCCATGTTTTCAGGAGCTACTTATAGAGCTGTGTTTTCTAGGTATCACCGCCCATTCTGATGGTTCTCAGCCATCTAAGAAACATGTCCCTCTCAGGTCTTGACCTAAGGTGCTATAATATGAACAAACATGTTTTTTACAAACAAGGCACACAGGTGCCGCTCTCCTCATCATAATCAAGCTGGTTCACAGAGAATGAAAGGTGCTTTTTTCCACAGTCCATCCACATCCTAAGCAAGGACAGTGTCTAGAACTCATAATGCTCTGTTGTTAATTCTACTGTATTATTTATTTATGATATACTTATTGATAATTATACAGTTTACTGTTTATTGTCTTTTTATATTCTTCTTGGAGTTCAGCAACTAACCATTTCACTTCATATTGTGTATAATTTATACATGACAAATATAATTTGTTTTGATTTGAAACTGTCTTCCGTCTTTATCAGCTTTTTTTTTCTAGAACATTACAGCAGTTTATGAAAGTTACCAGCAGCAATGGGACCAAAATCAGCACTGAGTGAAAAATGTAGAACAAAGTCAGCAAATAGTAACAGTTAGGAGACGTGCAAGAATTTGCAGCTAAAAAAAATGTACATGAATATGCATCACAATCGAATCACACTTGAGCACTTTAAAAAAAAAAGATGGATCACACAGACGACATTCAGAGTTTGCCAGAAACTGACTGAAATTACATTTAACATGAGTGGAAATTCAAATGCCTTTTTATCCACATTCAACAAAGAATTCAGCAGAAAACACAAAAGAATTATGTGGGATGGTGGTGGCAATCAGATAAGCTGCAGAAGGTTGGTCAGCTATGTGCAGCCTTAATAAGTAAGCACTGCGGTGTGTGAAGTTAAACCTCCTTCAGGAGACTGTCGTCACGTTTGGCATCATGCTAAAACACTAAATGCCTTTACAGTAGAGTGGAATGTCTCCTTATTTTAATTTTTTACTTGTTTGGTCATTTCAGTTAGCCAGATTCTATTCCAACAAAAGATTACACATGAGCAGACACTGGAGATATTATTTAAATGCCATCCAGCTAGATTATACAGACCCAATCTACATATGAAAAATATGTTAAAGGGTGTTATCACAGGCCATATGTAATGTTTTTGATGAAGTGAGCCACTTTATAAAGGCTCATGGTTAAGGCTTAAACTTTGAGGGAGTCTTAAGTTCGACACCCCTGTTTTAAATGTATGGTTCTCCACCTGCATTCACTGAGAAAAATAGCTTATAGAAATGAAAAAAATGCACATTAATTGGCTAATAATATTCACATACCTGCTTTAACTAAAGATTAAATATCTCTTTTAAAAGTGTAATATATGGTGTGACTCATCTCAACTTGCCAATCTGAAGACTGACAACCCTTCCTGGGGTTAGTACTTCTGCCTTTTCCCAAATGCTATACAGATAGCCTCCTGAACCCTGAATTGTTTGTATAATTTATGCTATTTAAGTCATTATAAAAGTACCTGGGGCCTCATGTATAAATGGTGTGTATGCACAAAAATGTGTACACCCATTTCTATGCTCACTTTGAGATGTACAAAAACTAAAATTGGTGTAAAGCCACACATATTTTCACAGTAGGATATCCCTTGTGTACGCACTTTTCTGCTTGGTTTTTAAAACTGACAGCACCTAGTATCAAAGCAGTGCTGCTGTTTCTGTGGTCTGCTTTTCTTTTTTAGATTCACATCTATGATGTGAAATTAATTGCATACTGCTTACAAATTTAATTCACTTGATTGTAATCATTCTGTAACAATATAATGGTGCACGGAATGGCCAAACTATTCCAACTACTAGAACCGCTTTAGTGTTGTTAGAAGATTTTGCAAATGGAAGAATTAGAAGAGAGCACATATTTAAAGATGATGATGACTGGCTTCTAAGTCAATTTGTTTCCAAGAGCTATCCTCTGTGCTGAACTGGTGCTGGCTTTACAAAGGCAGACTTTGAGAAAATGTGCTCTACCTGCAAGTTTTGTCCACTCTCGGGTTTTTAGCCACAGAAGCTTTTCAACATGAACTTGCTGAACGATTGGGTATTTCCCAGTCATCACTGAGTTGTGCCATGCCAGATGTATAGGATGACAATATCCAGATAGATAAGATTTCTTTACACTGTGGTTGAACTGGAAAACATGAAAAAGCAATTCATAGCAACGTCCCATTTTCCAAATGTAATCAGAGCTGTCAACTGCACGCACATTGCTATTGTAATGGCACTGGACAAGTTACATAAGCCAGGGATGAATCACCAAAAGAAAGAGCTGGCATTACATCATCTATAGCTGAAGAACCTATAAAAACAGCAGCTCTGCAGAGTTGCAGTTGCTTTTTACAACTAGCGTGGCAAAAGGCAAGCAGTCCTTTTAAGGATAGCGAGTCACCTCAAAGTAAAGCACAGAGAATCGATCCCTTGTGGCCCTCTGCACCAATGCTAATTTGTTTATGTAAATAGAGAGCATTTCCACTCTATTAATGTGTTGCTCTATAGTGCACAGAAAGAGTGTCACATTGTGCAAGCATGTAGCATGCTGTATATATATTCTGTATATATATTCTTATAAAACGTTGCTTGCCTGTAGCTGAAGAGTTGTGCTATGATGAACCTGACCCTGACCCACCAAATAATCAACCAAATCGGACAGCGTTATAACTTTGTTTGAATGTAATTAGCAGAATGTAAAAATAGGCAATCAGATGCAGAATTTATTTTTTAACCAATTCATTTAATTTGTGGTCAATATCACATAGTACAGCCCTTATTTTCTTAGTTCATTGGCCGCATCTCTTACAGCATCCACTATTGCATTTTGTGACTGCAGAAAAGTCCGTCAGCACACAGCCAGATGGCCTCCCAGCGGTTTCCAAGGCTGAGATGTGTGTGCAGCCAGAACCCGAAGATGTGCTTGGCATAGCAGCACCATCATGTCATCGGCACGGTGTCAGCATTTGTAATATTCTCTGAAAAAGAATATATAGGTTGTGACTCACTTTTCAGATCAACTGTGATATCTGACCACTTCTTTTGTATTTTGGGCACTGTGCGACTTTCTGAATTTGCACTTTCAACTGTCTCCATCACGTTTTTGTTGCTTGTACCACTGCATAAGCCAACAAATAGTATGTTTTCCTTGCCTCCACTTTGACTTCACTGAAAATCTTCTTTGATTCATGTGCCCTTTCCATTGTCTTTTAACCAAACACTGAACAGAAGGTAGTATTAATATTGATTTGCATATTCATTTATGCAAAATTCTGGGAGGAGACAGTGTAGGTCTGTAGACACATGCACATGTGTTAAATTTCACATTCTTTGGGATTTGTAAAGGGGAAGTTCATAGGACTTGGCATATGCACACATTTATGCATCTGGACTTTTTTGTGATTACGCAAATTTCCACTTTTGTTTCTACACCTTGCTTGAATGTGAATTCTATGCACAGCGTTATACATGAGGCCCTTGATCCTTAGTTTAAAGTTGAGGGCAAATTCTTTGTTGAGTATCCATATTTATGTTTTATGCATGTACGTCTTCTGTGTGATCATGCTTTTCATCTTTGTATATAATCCGCTACCGTAGCTGTTCATTTGTCTGTCCAGGATTTTAAATCACCCATAGCTCGTAAACCTTTTGACCTATTGACCTGAAATTTGGTACACATATACTACGTGACATCTACTGTCCACTTTCGGGGTGATGATTGACCTCCAAGGTTATTCCTCTGTTTATTTTTATTTTATTGTAGAATCAACTCTCTGCAGCGTCCAGCAGGGCGGCCGTGCGGCAGATGTGTATGTGTGCCATTCTCATCCCTACCACCTTTGCCGTCACTTCCCCTACCTCTTCATATCTTAAATCATTCCTGAGGCAGATTGAAGACTTAAGTGCCAGCTTAAGTGAAAAATTAAACAGTTTTAACGCGAAAAAGATGCCAATGAAAGAAGAGAAGAAGCGGGCTGCTAGGGTCAAGAAAAGAAGAGCTGCTCAGGAAGCAGCAAGTGCATCAACCTCTGAGCAAACGAATACTAAATGTACAGAGAAAGAGTAGGAAAACTATGAGTGCTCAAGTCAAGTAACGTGCAGTGTGCTGTTACTGGTATTATATAAAATATAATTTTCACCCTGGTGTGTCTGCTTGTGTTTACACAGTAGTTGATTAACATTAATTAAGCATTGATTAGGAAGGGAAATAGAATAATAAAGCTAACTGCAGATAGCCCTTCAAATAATGTTTAATCATATGAACAACAGTTTAACACATTTCAGTTACTAGCGATTCAACCACAAAATTATCAAACTAAAACTGGTGGAGATTTGAATTCCAACCAATTCTTGCTGGTCTTCCTATAAATTAAACATTAACTTTAATTAGACATCTACTGTATATTAGCACTATCGTCAGCCACAGAAATTAGCATACATTTTACTCATCAGAAAAGAAGTAAATTGAGCCGGGTTTTACATATTTTTTGGTTGTTTTAACTTTGCTTCCTTGGTAAAATGTATTGCTTCCTTTTTTCTTGTCACTTGGCATTTGACAAAGAAGTGTAAATTACAAGGTATCCCTATCTTGATATAAAAAGATTAGCATTTATCCCAGTAATTAAATGAAAACTGAGATTTACACTTGTCAGTACAAAATGTTACTTTAATCTACAGCACCATCTAAAATTGAAGACATTGAGAGTTCAATTAGTTGATTTGTACTTTTATAGCTGTCCTCATGAAAGCTTTTTGATTGCAAAACTCTGACAGATAACAAATGCTAAATCTCAGTGTCGCAAACGATTTTCTGGCATCTTTAGTGAATATCACATACTGTAATGTGTGTTGTTGTGGAGAATAGACCTGAAAGCAAAGATAGGTGAACAAGCCTTGGTGATCAGTAAGAGCAAAGTCAATCTCAGTTACTATATGTTAACACTACTACTAGCAAACTTCTCTCTTCTATAAAAAAACAAAGAAAGAATGGTAAATGTGCTGCCCTGAGATCCTAACATTCCTGAAGAATCCATATCTACCCAGCTTACATATTATGGTATTTGTGAATGCTGCAAAACTTTCAAAAAGTATTTACAAAGCTCACATGCAATTTATACTTTCATAAGTTTCCTCATAATCAACGACCCCCCTCCCAATAAGTCTACACCCTTAGAATCCCCTGTTCCGCCTTGTACATGGCACACTGCAAGTTTGGCCTCTTTTGCTGTTGAAATTTCAATGGTAATGGTTGATAGATAATTAGCAAAAGACATTATCAACAATCACCTTGTTGTACACTCCTCTGGCCCATCCATTATTGAGCACCCAATCATGATTCCCTTTTTGCTAACCTATTAACCTAGGTAATCTTTCTAAATCCCAAATGGTGCCTTCCAGTAAACCTACCTTAACCCAAGTGCCTAAACGAGTCTACTCTTAGAACATATATAAAGACATGAAACAGAGGTAATGGAATATTTGCATAATGAATACAAAAACTACAAGCAAAGTCAAGGCATAAAACTTCTTGATAAAGTTTTACATTATTGCTTCTAAAGTACAGTCCTGGGGGCTCACTACGGCTGCAGAGTTTTTTTTCCAACTAGTTTCACAATAAGTGAGTCACTGTACTGCTAACTGATTAGTTTTCTCTTCTGTTATTATGCATTCCTGTAGTCTGTGATTTACATTTATAAGAAATCTTGAGATATTTCTGTTTTGACCATAGCTTCAAACTCTTAATTATCTTTTGTCATTTTCTATGAATTCACCTTCTTTCCCATGGAGTTTGCTCCCTTAATTGAATCCTAATAGTGACCTTTAATGACAAGTGGAAGAGACACCAGAACAAATGGCAGTGAATTCTGAAGGGCTGCGGCTACTTTAGTGTTACTAATGGCTTAAATACCCAGAAAACCTGGAATGGCAGATTAAATATCATGATAAAGGTATCATGATGAGCAAACGCTTAATCAATATGATAAAAACACTAAATTAACCTAATGTGACACACATAAATGTTTGATACATTCCAATAAAAAGTTAGCCAAACCAGTTAGTAATTTCTGGATTGATACTAAAACATATATACTGTGAAATGATAGCTTACTTACTTAAGGCAGGAGTCCAGCTATAAGCAGAAGTTAGAATATTAGAACAATAAAGCAATTGTGATGAGAACAGGCCATTCAATCCAACAAGCTCATCCATCCTGTTCACTTATCCTACACCAACAATTGAGCCATGTGTTAAGCCTTCTAATCTTCCCAGTCTTACTTTGCCTTGCTCACAGCACAGGCAGAAACTTAGAAAAGACCACCTTGTCCATTTTTTGTCTCAGCTTGGTACTTAGCTCTTTAGATTGGACACCAGAACTGACAGCCAGCCCTTACGTAAATCACTTATTATAAATCACAAAATGGACAGTAGCATGCCCCAATTGACTGTATCCACCCCCACTCTAGCCAGGAACCATTCTATGGAAGTCTCCTACCTGTTCACTCAGAAGGCAACACACTGTATGAAAATCCCTGTATCTGGGGCAAAGCTTTTTTTCAATCCTCCTGACGACTGAGTCTCTCATTATCACTGCATCTCTTTTTCTGTGGAGTGGTTGGGCCTCCTCATCTCTACCTGTCATTGCAGAATCGCTGTCCACCTCTGCAAGGTCTTGAAAACAGTTTGAAACCCCAAACTCTGGGCCTGCTATCCCATGGACTGTGTGAGTCTCTTACCTTGCACTTACATCCAACTGTGACTTGCCTATTTTACCTCTCTGATCTGGAGTCTCCCACATGCCACTTTGGTAATACACAATACCTCCCTTAAGGACACTTGAGCATTATCCAGCAATTCTTTACTACAATGCAGGATAGCCACCTCCTCCTCAATTTCAATGACCCTGAGCTTGACTTGCTGGATTAGCTGTAATCTCCTATAGATGTAAGAACCCTGGGAGCAGACTTTGTTGAAGACAACTTTCAACATCATATAAGACTTGCATTGTACTGGCCTCATAATTAATATTTGCATCTCCCTGTCATTCAATGGTCAATAATTCAGTCTTCAGTTCAAAGAATCTATGTTTCCTGTTTACGTGTGTACTTATAATTTAGGAAGTAACAGTACAACAGTATTTTAGCAAAAAAAGTATACATTTTGCATGTCCTGATCATAACAACTGGATAACTGGCATGTGGATTATCACAAGTAATATGAGATTTTTTTCATGGATGTTTTTCAAATCATTTGCCATTGTCAAACATGTCACTGTTGACTTCTATTATATTATAAATTTCTTTCTGTTCATTCTGCATAAAACATGAGATAAATTTTTTTTTGCGGCCACCCCTACAAAGTACAATCAGTAATTAACAAAATATCAATTTTTGGGTCAAATATTCTTTTAATAATTAATGTCCTTTCACTAAACCCCTGTAATTGCTGTTTGTGATGCTCTCCCTACCAAAGAATTTCTTCCCTCTGCTACTAACCCACTTTAAGTTGTCTGCTCAGTAAGTTTATACCTCTTACTATTCACTCCCTTAAGCCTGTCTATTATATTAAGAAACTGTCTCTTAGCTAATAACCCAATGCAAGTATCAATACTATAACAGCTTAAAAGCCCTCCTTTTTTAAATGTATTATAGCACCAATGTGCAATGGTTGCGCTCAATGTACCTGAATTAATTAGTAATCCTTTACTTCTTTCCTTACTGAGAAACATACTGGCTTATTTACTTTTAACAGATACAAAGCTAATTAATGACTTACTTTCCTTTTGCTGAGCTGTGCAACTCCTGCTGCTCAGGGGCAGAATTACAATGAAACTAATGAAGATTCAGGGCCCCTAATCCCAGAGGTGCTGCAGAAGCGACTTTAGCCCACATTTCTTAAAACTACTGTATGAGACAAGTTTTTTTTTCTAATTATAATGTTATTAATATAATGTAATTCAATACAAAATAATAGTTAAAATAACTGTGACAGATGTCTCTGGTCACAATTACAGGTAATCTAACTAAGATACACTTAAAGTATCCGACTATGCCACCCAGTTTTATTAAGAGACTGGGAATTCTTGAAATTTGCCAATAATAGCACACAGGGTTCTTTAAATTGGGCGGTGAGTAAACACACAATGAAAGACACAACAGAAATTTCAAGGAAAGCAACAGTAACTTCTATTACACAAGACAATATAAAGTACATTAAAAAGATAAATGAACATAAAAATCTAACAATATCAGGGACGAAACCCCTTTTTTTAAAAAGGAAACCACCCAGTCCACACTCTAAAAGTCTGTAAAAACATGAAGTGGAGGATACAACCTTTAGTGGTGCAGAGTCCACTTTACGCACTGTGTTACCCCAACAATTAATCGTCCAAATGTCCACGGATGCACTCTGTTCACTGGATGCTGATTTCCCAACAGAAGTTGTGTCAAATCGTTGAATTCCTGTCAGCGTGTCTTTTTCTCCCACTCTGGGCTCCTTGTGTTGCTGTGACCTAGACACACCTCGCTTCTTGACCTCCAGCTTCGCTCGGTCCTTCCATGTGGCTTCCCTCTCTCATGGGACCCGCAACTGGCGTCTTCTTGAGGAACAGTCTCTTCCTCCCTGGAGGTAATAGTTGCCATCCTTGTGCTTCACTTCATACCAGCCATGTACCTTAGTCTGTCAGTGAGCCCCTGTGCTCTGTGGTATTGGCAGCGTTACCAGTGGACCGTCCCTCTACTCCCTGCCTTCTCCAGCCCAGAAGTCTGAATACTGCTTCAGTCCCTCCCTAGGTCAACATGACGATGGATTAAACAATGGTACAAAACTAATTTCCTGGGCTTAACAACTAATGTAAATGCAGTTTAACAAAAACTATTGTTGCCAACTACAGTATTGATGAGTACATATACAGTGGTGTGAAAAACTATTTGCCCCCTTCCTGATTTCTTATTCTTTTGCATGTTTGTCACACAAAATGTTTCTGATCATCAAACACATGTAACCATTAGTCAAATATAACACAAGTAAACACAAAATGCAGTTTTTAAATGATGGTTTTTATTATTTAGGGAGAAAAAAAAAATCCAAACCTACATGGCCCTGTGTGAAAAAGTAATTGCTCCCTGAACCTAATAACTGGTTGGGCCACCCTTAGCAGCAATAACTGCAATCAAGCGTTTGCGATAACTTGCAATGAGTCTTTTACAGCGCTCTGGAGGAATTTTGGCCCACTCCTCTTTGCAGAATTGTTGTAATTCAGCTTTATTTGAGGGTTTTCTAGCATGAACCGCCTTTTTAAGGTCATGCCATAGCATCTCAATTGGATTCAGGTCAGGACTTTGACTAGGCCAATCCAAAGTCTTCAGTTTGTTTTTCTTCAGCCATTCAGAGGTGGATTTGCTGGTGTGTTTTGGGTCATTGTCCTGTTGCAGCACCCAAGATCGCTTCAGCTTGAGTTGACGAACAGATGGCCAGACATTCTCCTTCAGGATTTTTTGGTAGACAGTAGAATTCATGGTTCCATCTATCACAGCAAGCCTTCCAGGTCCTGAAGCAGCAAAACAACCCCAGACCATCACACTACCACCACCATATTTTACTGTTGGTATGATGTTCTTTTTCTGAAATGCTGTGTTCCTTTTACGCCAGATGTAATGGGACATTTGCCTTCCAAAAAGTTCAACTTTTGTCTCATCAGTCCACAAGGTATTTTCCCAAAAGTCTTGGCAATCATTGAGATGTTTCTTAGCAAAATTGAGACGAGCCCTAATGTTCTTTTTGCTTAACAGTGGTTTGTGTCTTGGAAATCTGCCATGCAGGCCGTTTTTGCCCAGTCTCTTTCTTATGGTGGAGTCGTGAACACTGACCTTAATTGAGGCAAGTGAGGCCTGCAGTTCTTTAGACGTTGTCCTGGGGTCTTTTGTGACCTCTCAGATGAGTCGTCTCTGCGCTCTTGGGGTAATTTTGGTCGGCCGGCCACTCCTGGGAAGGTTCACCACTGTTCCATGTTTTTGCCATTTGTGGATAATGGCTCTCACTGTGGTTCACTGGAGTCCCAAAGCTTTAGAAATGGCTTTATAACCTTTACCAGACTGATAGATCTCAATTACTTCTGTTCTCATTTGTTCCTGAATTTCTTTGGATCTTGGCATGATGTCTAGCTTTTGAGGTGCTTTTGGTCTACTTCTCTGTGTCAGGCAGCTCCTATTTAAGTGATTTCTTGATTGAAACAGGTGTGGCAGTAATCAGGCCTGGGGGTGGCTACGGAAATTGAACTCAGGTGTGATACACCACAGTTAGGTTATTTTTTAACAAGGGGGCAATTACTTTTTCACACAGGGCCATGTAGGTTTGGATTTTTTTTCTCCCTAAATAATAAAAACCATCATATAAAAACTGCATTTTGTGTTTACTTGTGTTATATTTGACTAATGGTTAAATGTGTTTGATGATCAGAAACATTTTGTGTGACAAACATGCAAAAGAATAAGAAATCAGGAAGGGGGCAAATAGTTTTTCACACCACTGTATGCTGATTAGAAACCAATATCCCCAAAGATGTTAATTTCCAAGTCAGACATTTTCCAAGGAAGGAGCAGTTCTGTTATCACAATTTTGTATTGCTTGTATGTTTAAGCAGTTCAAATTTCAAAGTGGGTGACTCTTTTGCAAGACAGCAAACACCTTTATCCTGTAGAGAACCATCACAATAATCAGTAACAGCATTATTCAGGAAATTTGCCTTTCAGCTCGTCACCCCAGTCCCAACAATGGGTGCCTATTGCCTCTTCATCTACTGTCTTTTAAATGTAATATTCACATGTTCCTTTGCCTAACAGAAACAAGAAACCACCCAGTGTACAAGAAATGTCCCCCTCTGACATCATAGTTAAAATAAAAATTTCAAAAGGATATTAAAGCATTGTGTAGGCTAGCTATAAAGGAAAAAACATTGTTTTTTTTTCTTTTTCAAAATGTGCTTCATATTTTCATAGGTGTCTAAAATAAAAGATTAAATTAACTATAGCCTTTTGTATTTTTTATATTATCATCTTATGATGCATCATTCTTGTATATAAAATTTCCTAATTTTCTTCTAAAAACTATAAGGCATAGGAAAGTTTTACTCACAACAGTGACTTTGGCATGTGAGATAACTCAGTACAGCAATTTTAATCAAAATCTGAGATACAGATGTTACAATTTTAAAAAAATGTGGTGATATATGGTGTAACAACCCCATTAAAAAAGGTAACAGTGGATACACAGGCCTCATTGCAGGTTGTGAAAGGGCACCATAACAGTTTCAACTTCAGGGCTCCAAAAATGTAGGTCTGCCATTGCTGCTACTAGCAGACACTAACTTGTCTTCACTCACAAATTGCCCTTGATCAAAAGCAGTCCAAAAAATAAAAAAAAAACTGCAAAGAAAATGTGAAGGGGGAGAAACTGTAAAAAATATTACCTGTCCCCTTAGTGACAACTGTAATTAAAGCTTTAAGAGTAAATGCTGTATTTTAATCAAGTTTCACATACAGACAACATGCAACACCAAATTCTCAGTACAATTCACCAAGAAGGATGGCGTCAGCATGCAGTACACTCTGCTGGATGGGATAAAAACCTGCAGCCTCAAGGGTCCCCAGGACTGAATTTGAGAAGCACTGTTTTACAGTACAGACAAAATAGTGTATTTAGAAATTATTACACAATAATCAAATAAGAAAAAGTACATCATTAGCATGGACTAGATTGTGGAAGCTTCAAAGAAAGGTATTCAGCAATTTAGAAAGAAACTGCCAGATATTTAAAATCACCAAGTTTCAGTAAATGGCAGTTCATCTTTAATTTTAAAAATTTAACATCATTGAGTCTTGACATTAACATCAGTCAGGGGATTTCTAAAAGAGTTTTGATTTAGGATTTTTATTATTTTTGTGTGTGTATTATTCATTGAAAAAGTAAAAGCATATCCAGGGTTCATTTGACCATGCTAGATATATAGGAGCTAAGATAGCAATGATAAAGCTCCTTAAGGACATCAACCATGTTGATTTTAAAATTAGAGTTGGGCCTGGCTCTATTAGACATTTCAAAGGAGAAGGTAATCTTTGGAAAAGCCAAAAAAACAAGAATAAAAAAATGAATACTTCCATCCAGGAATCATTCGTATGTAATTTCATGTCTGTTTTTCTTTTGAAATACTGTTTTCCATCTCATGTAGTTCAGCTATGAAAATGGAGCCAGATTTTAAGCTTGGGCTGTGTTCCCAACTCAGCAGGCTAGATGAGTAAATATGGCTCTTTATTTTAGACAAGCAGCAATAAATGCACTTTATATTTCATTTCTTTTTACTTTTGACGAACGATTTTTAAAGGTCTGGAGATAATAAAATGCTTTTCAGTCCCGCATTATAATTTTAGAAAACATTTGTCTTAATGTCACTATTTCATTTACTAAATGGAAAAATTAAACTCTCTGTGTTGTATTTTATGAATGTTTCTCCATGGTCTGCACTATTTTTATATCTATTACTCATCACTATTCTATACAAAATGAATAGACGTGTGAAGACATGTTATATAGCAAAACTGTGTGAAAAGCGTTAGAGCTAAATAACCATTTGCACTTTTCTTATGTTTCAGATATTGGAGTTCAAAAGACTGGAACCTTTATCAGTGAGACGGGCGCCAACTGCCCCCAGGGATACAAAAGGCTCAACTCTACTCACTGCCAAGGTACAGTAACAGAGGGTTCAGACGTCTCATTTTATTTTATCAAGCTCTAATCATTTTACTTCATAATAAATAGAATGCAGATCTCCTACTGCACATTTTATTTGAAACTTAGCCAGCCATATCTTTTACTAACAGCAGTCTGGAATTACACATTTTTAGTTAATGGTTTTATTATACTGTATACAATAATTTCTGAAAGCATTTCACATCAAGTTTTTCATTTAATCAATAAGAGAATTACCTCTTATTAAATTATTTCTCTTTCATTATTTAATTTAAAAAGTACCACATAAGAAATAGATATCTATTCATTCTGATTTGTATGCCAATGGAAGTTGCCCTATTTATTTAAAAATAAAAGTGGATATTGTTGTGAGTTTGACTGTTTGGTATCATCATTGATGTAACATGGTCATTTTTGAAGAGGAATACTAAAGTTTCCATAATT
Source organism: Polypterus bichir lapradei (assembly GCA_026402145.1). Taxonomy (NCBI): domain Eukaryota; kingdom Metazoa; phylum Chordata; class Cladistia; order Polypteriformes; family Polypteridae; genus Polypterus; species Polypterus bichir. The sequence continues at coordinate 38,465,026 of JANRMT010062796.1, forward strand.
ATTGTTTAGGAAAATTTTTTAAGTTTCATAAAATATCATCCCAAGACATAGGACCTGTGAAAAGAGTCACAGAGTCATGGCGACCATTAAACGCAATGCTCATTTTTGTGTTTCATTTGGATTTAAGAACAGTGTAAAATCACCAGGATCAAATTAGAAAAAAAGATTCATATATGCACCCATTTTACTGTGGACAGATACAAACACTAGTCAATAAGTACACCACAATCTTTATTATACAAGTATTGTGAAACTTACCCAGTTTAATTAATTAACTTAATTAAAACATCACTTCTTCAACATTCTATTATTACACTCATGTCCATATGCAACTGCTATTAGTATTATAAATGCCTTACACGCTCAAATCCAATGTGTTATCTGTTAACACTATTTGTATTATTTGGAAATAAGAAATAAAAAATAACACTCAGAATTGAAGACAAAAAAATTTGTTGCTACTTGATCATACTCTGTTAGTGAAAAGCAATGATAAATAATGGAAGGTCACTCTTGAGATCTGCTTGTAAAATTTCTAAAGCTGTATTGTATCCTGGAGTTTAAAAAAAGATGTATATGACCAGAAACCATTTCACACAAGGCCTATCGTATTAAAATGTCTTTTATTAATATTCACTTGTCAATTCTTGAACTAATTCTCACAACTTCGGAATGTTTTCAGTTTAAAGCGATGTCACATTACAGAACTTTGAGTTTTGGAGTATGTTATAGTTGCAGAGCATACTTGCTGATCTCATCACCAGACCATGTCAATTTAACGCTATGACATTAGGTGACTTTTCCAGCGATATTCAGTCACAGCCTTTATTTAAATAATCTTAGTGAGTTGGAGGCAGTTGAAGTCAGTCGCCTAATTCCCAGTAATTCACTCCAACTTGCCCTCAATTCGCTCCGAGAAAATCAATCTTTAGTCGTAGGGGTGGGCTCTATGTGCATGAGAGCTGACAATCAATGAATGCTCATCTGGAACTACACTGCATAAAATGTGGAGAACAGGAACACTTGTGTTGAGAACTTTGCAAACAGTTGAGGGGCCTGTCTGTCTGATGTCTTGCATTTTACAAACTTAAAATGGAATGGAAAAAAGAAAGAAAGAACAGAGACTGGGCCTGAACTTACCATACCTGTTAACGCTTCATACAGTGCCAACTCTGTCAGGCAGTATGCTGTTGGCTTTCACAAAAAGTGGTGAGCAACACTGCGCTGGAAGTATGATACTCAATTTGAGATGTGACAGAGATTTTCAATCAGTTTGCTTGGTCTGGCGACAAGATCAGCTATTGCAGTCATGTAATGTGACAACAGCTTAATATGACTTAGCCTTTAGCAGAATCTGTATATCAATGGAGTATCATCATTAAAAATGCAATAATATATTACACTGAGAGTTTATTTCAATTGATTTTGTGGGGCATTTTTAATATTGTTAAATTTGATTTTCCAAAAAGATATCAATGAGTGCACAATGCAGGGAGTATGTCAGAATGGAGAGTGCCTGAACACCCAAGGAAGCTTTCGCTGTGCTTGCAAACAAGGCTATATTTTGGAGCACACACGGTGTATAGGTGAGTGCTGAAGCTTTCTTTTCAAAACAACTATTTTTCTACTGTATCTATTTTTTATGCCCCCCTTTAACCGGTGTAGAATTTTGGGAAGTTGAAATGCATTCAGATATAATTAAACACAGAGCTAGAACCACCCCTGAAAGACATAGCTGTCCCATAACAAAGCCTACACAATGGGCCAAGTTACTGTCACCAGTTCAACTTTATGGCATGTCTATGTGTGCAGATTCCCAGCACTGTCAAAAAATGTTATTTGAGGATTTGTTCGATTCTGATAATTTTCTTAGATTATTATGTTTTATCCCTTGATAAAATAAATGTTTATGCTATGAGCTCAATCATATATTTCTCATAGCAATACTGCATGATTTCTTCAGAACTATCGAATTTTACCACCAGCTTGAAGAGTTTCACAAAACACATTAGCCAGCAGTTTAAACAGGATTGTTGGCGCTCACCACAAATCAAAGAATGCACATCTGGTAAATTCCAAAAGAAGACTTTCAGGTCGGCAGAATTTTAATGTTTTAAATTGCTAAATAAAATTGTTTAATGATGTTACTCTACAAATGCCATAGAGTATATCCAAGGTATCAGATCCAGAGGTTCCTGAGGGTCTGGGACTTCCATATTAACCCTATGAACCTTCTGATAGCCATCTCCATTATTGCCAAATCACACCTCATGCACACATATTTTGAGATTGTGTAGCAGGAGGCAGTCAAACAGGGCTAGGTGTGGAGAATTGGGTTGGAATGGAATCTCCTGTAATCTAAAGCTTCACAGAGTGCGAGTGTGGGAATTGTTGTGAAGCAGAAAGGTGATGGTCAACAGCTTTCCTTGCCAACTTTCCCTCACTGCTTCAAAAGGAAAAACAAATCAACACAAGTTTGACCAATTATGTGGGCCACTGGAGTAATCAACATGGACTACACCATCAACATCCTTAACAAATATTCACATAATCATTCAAGCACTGGCTTGGACTTTTCTTTTCTGTTACAGAATCATAATGCTTTGATAATAATTTGTAGTTTTGACACATCTACATTTATTTTTACACATTATTCTTCCTTTTAATTTCATATGCTGAATATTTATTGTTATATCAATGATGTCATTGGGCTCCATTTTATGCCAGAATTTTGTCTTGTGGATGTTGCCATATGGTGCTTTACTGATGTGGCGGTAACAATATTGTTTAGAGAAATTGCAGTGTTGCTATCACATGAACAGTAGTGTTGCTACATGTGACATCATTTGGTCGCCTTATTTAGAGTGTAGAGTGGATCACTACTCTCCATGGGACATCAGGTTCAGAGTTTGATGTTTCAAACTGTTTTCAAGACCTTGCAGAGATGGAGAGTGACTCTGAAATAATAGGTGGGATGTGTTTGTTATCATAGTTTTGGGATAATGCACTGTGTGTTTTGCATTTGGTTTCAAAAAGAAGCTTGTTAGGGCCCATTTGTCTATTTTGGTTTTTGATCTGTACTAGAAATTTTGACAACAAAAGTTTAAATTTGTTTTGAAGTGTGACAACAAATAGCTGTTCTTAAAAATCACACCATCTTCTTTTATTATAATTATTGTTCAATATTTCTAATTTTCAGCTTAATCATGCTTAATTGTCCACAAGGAGTGAATCCAGGTGACCCATAACTGATCATCATAGTGTCTGCTTATCTCATGCAATATCATTATCCATCCATCCATTATCCAACCCGCTATATCCTAACTGCTGGTTCACGGGGGTCTGCTGGAGCCAATCCCAGTCAATACAGGGTGCAAGGCAGAAAACAAACCCTGGGCAGGGCGCACACACATGCCCAACAACAACATTTATTTATATAACACATTTTCATACAAATAATGTAGCTCAAAGTGTGGTGCCCACACACCAAGCAAACACTAGAGACAATTTAGAATCGCCAATGCACCTAACCTGCATGTCTTTGGACTGTGGGAGGAAACCCACACAGACACGGGGAGAACATACAATCTCCACGCAGGGAGCACCCGGGAAGCGAATATCATTATGCTGTTCTCCAATATAATTTACTCCATGGTTGCAATATTTTCTTCTATCATTAACGTCAAAAGCATAACACCCCTAGATTCAGTTCTGAAAGATGCTCAACCTTGACAGAATGCAGCTGCCCAGCTCAGTCTTTGCTGTGATTATATGAAGGGGATTATTCCAGATACATACTGAGTAGGTTAAATTAATTTCTCAGGGTGTATTTTACTGTAGCCTTCAAAGTTTTGTGTTAACATGATGCTTCTTCATCTATTTTGAATTGGCTCTGAAATAAGATATATACACTACAATTCATAAAATAATAAAAAATTGTAATTCACAAATGTTGGTACAAAGGAGTTTATCTTGGTCACTTATAAAATCCAAACCCTCAGGCATCTCTTTCAGATTTAGGCTTAAAACTTTCTCATCTCTCCTCGTAAATAAAGATGATTTGTTATTGAAAATAAAAGGTGCCTCATCTAATTCAAATGCACATTTAAACCAACACCATTCTTGTCTTACACTGTCTACATCACTGTCAAGTCTACTTAATCAGAAACTTCTACTTGTATTACAAGAAGCTTCCAGCTCCAGAGCTGGTCAGTCTAGGCCTTGTCTTGCAAAGATAGAATAAAAAATCAACCTTGTATTACCAGCATCTGTTTCTTTAGGCCTCAGTGCAGTACTGGGGAATACAAGAATATTTTTTCTTCTTTTTTAAATTTTATTTAAAGTAAGAGTTAGTATGTCTTTTGAGCTGCATGTTATACACTTAATATGCATAGACAATAGCAAAAACTAGAAGTTAAATAAAGAAATTAAAAAAAATAATAGTTTACTGTATATAATGAGAAAAAAACAACTAATTAGTATCTAATTCAGTATCAAGCTGAATGGAACAAAGTCATGATTACACTCTGTGCACAGAGCAGTCTCAGCTATACTTTTCTCTAGGTGTCTAACATTTACACTCACCTAAAGGATTATTAGGAACACCATACTAATACGGTGTTTGACCCCCTTTCGCCTTCAGAACTGCCTTAATTCTACGTGGCATTGATTCAACAAGGTGCTGAAAGCATTCTTTAGAAATGTTGGCCCATATTGATAGGATAGGATCTTGCAGTTGATGGAGATTTGTGGGATGCACATCCAGGGCATGAAGCTCCCGTTCCACCACATCCCAAAGATGCTCTATTGGGTTGAGATCTGGTGACTGTGGGGGCCATTTTAGTACAGTGAACTCATTGTCATGTTCAAGAAACCAATTTGAAATAATTCGAGCTTTGTGACATGGTGAATTATCCTGCTGGAAGTAGCCATCAGAGGATGGGTACATGGTGGTCATGAAGGGATGGACATGGTCAGAAACAATGCTCAGGTAGCCCGTGGCATTTAAACGATGCCCAATTGGCACTAAGGGGCCTAAAGTGTGCCAAGAAAACATCCCCCACACCATTACACCACCACCACCAGCCTGCACAGTGGTAACAAGGCATGATGGATCCATGTTCTCATTCTGTTTACGCCAAATTCTGACTCTACCATTTGAATGTCTCAACAGAAATCGAGACTCATCAGACCAGGCAACATTTTTCCAGTCTTCAACTGTCCAATTTTGGTGAGCTTGTGCAAATTGTAGCCTCTTTTTCCTATTTGTAGTGGAGATGAGTGGTACAGTCCTCACAGGTGACACAGTGGTAGTGCTGCTGCTTTGCAGTAAGGAGACTGTGGAAGATTGTGGGTTTGCTTCCCGGTTCCTCCCTGTGTGGATAGCACTTTGAGTACTGAGAAAAGCGCTATATAAATGTAATGAATTATTATTATTATTTTTTATTATTACCCGGTGGGGTCTTCTGCTGTTGTAGCCCATCCGCCTCAAGGTTGTGCGTGTTGTGGCTTCACAAATGCTTTGCTGCATACCTCGGTTGTAACGAGTGGTTATTTCAGTCAAAGTTGCTCTTCTATCAGCTTGAATCAGTCGGCCCTTTCTCCTCTGACCTCTAGCATCAACAAGGCATTTTTGCCCACAGGACTGCTGCATACTGGATGTTTTTCCCTTTTCACACCATTCTTTGTAAACCCTAGAAATGGTTGTGCGTGAAAATCCCAGTAACTGAGCAGATTGTGAAATACACAGACCGGCCCGTCTGGCACCAACAACCATGCCACGCTCAAAATTGCTTAAATCACCTTTCTTTCCCATTCTGACATTCAGTTTGGAGTTCAGGAGATTGTCTTGACCAGGACCACACCCCTAAATGCATTGAAGCAACTGCCATGTGATTGGTTGATTAGATAATTGCATTAATGAGAAATTGAACAGGTGTTCCTAATAATCCTTTAGGTGAGTGTATAACACATAGCTCAGTGTTACTTCAATGCCTTGAAAAGAACTTTACAATACACATTAGAACACAGTTGACAGCATAATCAAAATGTCACTATTTATTCAGAATATATACAGCATTGCCACTATTTTTTCTTTTACAGAATATTCACACAATATACTCTATAGTCTTCCCCCCTTTACAAGCATAATGCATTCCTGAAAAAATCCTCGTAAAGCAAACTCTCGCAATTGAAAAATATGTCATCATTAATTTCAGTAGAAAAAAATGTTATGCATTCTTGTGTCACAAAATTATCACCCATTTCTACTAAAATAATATAAAAATCTAATAAAGTGAGCACTATTATTTCAGTAGTTATTAGTAGTTATCAATAACATGGTTATTTACCGGTTCACACTGAGTGTCTTTGTAGCTACTGTATTAAGCATCATACACTTACGTCAGCAAACAAAGCAAACATAAGATACTCATTGACTTTATGCACAGTGTTTCTCTAAATAAATAATAACAACACCAATAGCTACACTGTAAAGACAAGAAACAAATGGCAATAATGTCACCGAAAAAACTGAGAATGAAAGGAGGCAGGGTTGTGGTGGCAGCATCATTACTGTGGGCTAGTTGGGGATTGTAACCATGAATGAACGAGTGATGAAGAAGGGGAAGATTCAGATGAAGAAGCACTGAGTTCTTCACATTCCACTGCTGGATTATCCATGCTTTCTTGCTCATTTACAACTTGAAGTCAAGTGCCCAAATGTGGCAGTCGCAAGAACAGCTGCAGGGAAGCCTGATAAGATGCTGGTGTGTTCAGCTTCTTCTGCATTTCTTTTCTACAGCTGTCAAACACATGCCATAGAAAATACCATAATGACCCTTGCAACTGTGAAGAAGAAGAAGAAGAAGAATAGAAGAATCTTGGAATTCAAAACCCCATATCTCAGAGGATACCTGTATTAATTTGCGAAAACACCCTTTGAATGGCCAATATAGATACATAATGACATAATTGTGCTTGTGGCCTGGTCAATAGTAAAACTTGCCATTTTATTTTTAACTTTACAGCAGAACCTCCAGAAGAGAAGGGTCCCTGCTATCGTGTTGTAAGTCTGGAAGGAGAATGTGACCATGCCCTTTCTGGTGAACTGACCAAGAAGATCTGCTGCTGCAGTGTTGGCAAAGCCTGGGGACATAATTGTGACCGGTGCCCATCAGAAGGTACAGGTAAGTTTGCTGCAATATGGTATTCTAACTAAAAACCACATTCAAATGTCACAGTTAATAATATTTCATAAATTGTTCTCTGCAATTTGATTTAGTCTGCTCAAAGAACATGACAATGACAAATGAATAGCTAGCATTATTATTAGCACTGCAATAAGTATTGTAAGCCTACATACAAGATTTAAAATAGTGAAATATTACATACAGTAAGTTGCTTTGCATTCTACATTTTACAAGTAAAGAAATGAACTCTAAATATGAGTGAACTGTTTTTTATTTTTCATCTTAGATGCCTTCAAAGAGATCTGCCCAGCAGGAAAAGGGTATCTGCTTCATAAAAACATTGAAATCCTAACCAATGAAAGACCTCATATGCCCCATCCATGTAAGTAAACACTCTGGAAAAGGTTTATGAAGAAAACTGCACACATTCCCTTAGACAAGCAACCACATATGGCTAATACTTAATGAAGAGTTTATAATTAACATTAGACTTTGTTACTAAACACTTTTTGAAAATGCTTTGTAACATAAAGATGCTTCTCTTTAAACATTTATTATCTTGTAAAAATGACCTCAATGGCAGAATGAAAACACAGTGAATATCATTGATGCCTCATGGGTTCACAATCCCAGGTTTGAATCCCATTTTCAGTCATTGTACCTGTTGAGTTTGTATGTTCTTCACAGGTCTGCTTGAGTTTTCCAGAACTACTGCAGGTTAGGTAACTGGCAACTCCAAAACTGTCAAAGTGGACCCTCAGATGGACTGCTGGCCGGTCCAGAGATTTTCTGTTCTTTACTTGCCTGTGCTCCTGGCATAGGCTCTGCCCTCTCACGATTCTGAACTGTATTACATAGATGTTACAGTGTTATGTAATGTTAATAATTAAGTGAATATTAAGAAAAGCCAGTTGTTGGGTCATAGTAGCTATATTCTTATGGTAATAAATATATTTACTCCAGAAATTGAATTGAAATACATGCATAAACATTTGTATATTATTAATTACAGTACAGCACAATTACAGTAGTTTTCAGGTATTTTATAAAATGTATCACATATAGTTTACAGGGTAATATGTATATAATATGTGTGTGTATATTCAGAATAGACAGTATTCCCCATAACATGTATATGTGTATGCATATAAAAGTGTGACTATTTTGCAGTTACAGCACCAGTGCCACCTTGTGGAGACCAAAACAATAATGACTTACTTGTTAACTTTCCAGTTTAACACTTTCCTTGTGCTTTTAAATTAGATTAACAATTGAACAATAAAACTGACCACAATAAATATACATGATTCAAAGTTAAATTCACTTCACTTCACATTTACTAATAATACTAGTAAATGTATTTTAAATAGCCTCTTTTTCCATAGGTTTTATTAGAGTAGTTTCTAACCAGTGAATGCTTACTATAAATTTACATTTCAATAAGTATAATTTTAGTTCAATAATTACTATATTACTATGTTTCACTAATTTTAACAAAAAAACTATTGTTCTATAAAAATTATACACAAATGCCACTAAAAGATGACTTTATATACAATAGATAATCATGTAACATACACATTGCACATATGTTCTCTGTTTTTATGTATTTGCATTACATATTTACTTATTTGATCTGTTACTTATTGTGTTTTGTCATTGATTAGTGGTTTATTTGCAGCTTACAAATATGTATACTTAACATTTGACTATTTGTCTTTTGTTTTACAGTTCCACCTAAGCAGGTAAGCTGTTCATACTTTTTTTCCAGTTTCCTTTCCTTTCCAAGGAAAGCAGCTAACCTCAGTTATGTAACTAATTGTTGTCATACCCCAACTGCCATTTATTTTGTTTCTGGACCATAAAAAAGCATAGAATGATCTTCTCTGCTTATGGAACAATAGATAATTCAGGAATTTGTGAGTTTGTAAAATCTGAAAAAAATCTCTCCCTTTTTTATTAGTATCCTGAAGGGGATGACACGTCAGAAGAAGAGAAGCCTACTAAACATTCAACTACCACAACCGTGGGCCCTCGTTACCCAGGTAGAATAAAGTAAAAATATGGAACCTCTACTACCATAGTAAATGGTGCATGACATAGAGTATACCATATTTACTCGTGTACCACGCGCCCTCGTGTAAGAGGTGCACCCTAATTTTCACAAAGAAAATCGCGAAAATCATTTTGCCCCATGTACGATGCGCATTGTGATTGTATAGAAAGCATTTAGAGAGAAAGAGAGCGCAAGTGAGAAAGTGTGCGAGAGAGCGCAAGTGCGCGAGCAAGCGAACGAAAGAGAATGCGCAAGTGCGCGAGCAAGCACGCGAGAGAGAGAGTGCGAGAACAAGCGAGAGAGAGAGAATACGCAAGTGCGCGAGCAAGCAAGTGAGAGAGAGCGCGAGCAAGCGAGCGAAAGAGAGAGCGCGAATGCGCAAGCAAGAGAGAGAGCGCGAGCAAACGAGCGAGCCCAAGTGGAAGTAAACATTACAGAATTACATTTCCGCATATATGACACGCACCTGATTTTCTAATGCTAATTTTCGGGAAAAAAATGTGTGCGTGGTACACGCGTAAATACGGTATTATTTCCAAAATGCTAAATCTGCCATTTTATCAGTTCTTCTACTAAGTAAAAAAAAAACCATAAAGATTATCTCTGTTCTCTAATCACAGGCTCAACTACACCAATTGGCAGTCAAAGGAAAAATCATTGTCCTTAAAAGAGAACAATTTATTTTCTAATTAGTTTGAACAATTCTGAGTCGCATAATAGCCTGAGCATGAGATTGGACAGTATCATAAAGTAATCATATTCCTCTGTTGGATTTTAGAACTGATTCCAAGGCCCACGACTCCTGTAGTGATTAGGTTGCCCCCAGAACATCATACAAAAAGTCCTCAGGAGATACCACCAACAAAAGGCTCAGGTAAGCTTACAACCTAAAATTATCAAATCACTCCATTATATACTTAAAGTTAGAAATGTGTGGCTCTGACTGTGAGATATTTTATATAGTTTTGAAAATATGCAGATTTTGCAAACATTCTGTGCCAAGGCCAGTTTTCCTACTAAATTCATGCAAGCTTATAGTAACCAAGAAAAAAAAACTGGTAATAATTTGTAAATAATTAAATGTATTTTAAGATTTTTGACATGACAGCTGGAGTTCAAGGCCCTTTTCAGCTCCTAAAGGAGAAGGAACTCACTGTGCTATATTTTCAAACAAATGGAAATATCAAGAAATGTATTTGTCATATTCTTCATCTTTGTCAATTTCAGAATAGCTTAATTTCTTTTTTAGATGCAATCAAGTAACATTTTCTGTATTTCAAAGTTTCTCCAACACAATTAATCTGTCTTTTAAAATTTCTTAGAATACAAACTAACTTTCATTATAAAGTCATGGATGTTCATATTATGTATTGTTAATAAATTTTTACATGAATAAATCAATAACAGAAGTTACATATAACAGGTAAGAGAAAGGCATGAGTTGTAACTTGAATTATTATGTTTGCATACGGCGGACAGGCCTATCTATACACGTGTCTAAATGAGTCTTGAAATGACAAGAGACACCATTAATTGTAGCAGCCCTTGATTTAATTGAATCAGAAAGAGTCTCAGACTGGTGCCTTTATCTTCATTCACATATCAAACTCTTCATTCTTTATTAATGTTATATTGTCACAAGCACCGTGAAAACTATAAACAAAAATATAAACATCCATTTTTTAACATTTTACAAAGAAACAAAATAAATGAATAAAATAAACAACATATAATCAATTGCATATCTCGCTCCACTTACCAAGGGCACAACAATTTTAAAGATTGCCATTTTAGAGATCAGAGTTTACCTTCCATTATTTCCTCACAGTTTCCACACTTCTAGTATTTTACATCATTACATCCCCTATGTGTGGAATGATTTTACAGTCATTTACATTAATACCACAGAGCCAATAGTTGACATACTTGTATTCGCAAAGCCTGTGAAACAGAATAATCAAGTGTAACAATATGGAATATTTTTTTAACTGGATATAAGTGGACATCTGATGATTGTGGAGTGTCAATGCCATCAAGTTCAACAGAACATCACTCCGAAAATAAAATGCAGAAAGTATGCAAGAGAATAATTGCATTTTGGATTACAAATGTGATGTAAAAGATGAAGCAAGACATCTCTGTGTTATTTGTTTGAAAATTTTAGCAGCTGATACCATGAAACCAAATAAACTTAAAAGGCATTTGGAAACACTTTACAAGGAATATGTTAACAAACTTCATGAGTTTTTTGCTTACCAAACGTAAATCTCTTGAAAAACAAAAATCTATTTTTAAAAATGATCTGTCTGTAAATGAAAAAGCTTTAGTAGCTTTTTACAATGTTGCATATACGAGAACAGCTAGGTGCATAAAACCTCATACCATTGGAGAAGACCTAATTTTACCAGCTAAAATTGATGTTGTGGAAAATAAGTTTGGTGAAAGTTATGCCAAACAACTTCAGTGCATACCTCTAACAAATGATACAGTTGCTCGGTGAATTTATGATATAACTAAAGATATACAGGAAACACTTTTGTCGAAGCTTTCTGATAAATTGTTCTCAATTCAGCAACAGATAGCAACAAGGATCGTCATATTATTGCTTATGTTCGATTTTGCAATGGGTCATCAGTAGATGAAGAGCTATTGTTTTGTAAACCAATAGAAAGAAGAGTCACAGCACCTGAATTGTTGGATAATTATATATGCAAGGCAAATATAAACTGGAAAAACTGTGTTGGAATTTGCACTGATGGTGCTCAAACAATGTCTGGAAGATTCAAAAGTATACAAAACCTTGTGAAAGAAAAATGTCCACAATTTATTTGGATGCATTCAAGAGAAGTTCTGGATGCAAAGGAAATGAGTCCTGGTCTTAACCTTGTATTAACAATAGTTATAACTGTGGCGAATTATATAAAAATGAGACCTTTAAAATCATGATTATTTTCTGAACTTTGCAAAGATATGGGAGCGGAACATTCAGCGCTAATGTTTTACTGTGACACTAGATGGTTATCACAGGGCAAATGTTTACAATGTGTTTACAAATTGAGAGATGAATTAACGATGTTCTTGGAAGAAGAAAAACGCAAAGAAGCAGAGAAATTTCAAGACCACTTATTTGTAATGAAGTTGAGTTACTTGGTAGATATTTTTGTGAAACTAAATATATTAAACCTACAGCTTCAGGAAAAAAATACACATATATTAAACATGTGTGACAAGATTCATGCTTTCTGTAAAAAAGTTGAGTTATGGAACATAAATGTAATGCAAAAAATTAGAAATGTTTACAGATGTGAATGAATTTGTCAAAACCTACAAGTCAGAAAAAATACATATGAAAGTTTTATTTGCAACTATTGAAAATCGTTTAACAATGTTGTCGAAGAATTTCAGAAAGAATTTTTTAACGAATGACAACACAGTAGCAAAATATGAGTGTGGTAGAAACTGATTTCAACATACCCCAGAAGGTCTCTCCATTGAAGAAGAGGCAAAATTTATAGACTTCAAGCAGCAAAACTAAAAGACAATTTGCATTATAATCACTGTTCGAATTTTGGGCCGATGCTGACAATGAATTTTCTTCACTTAAGTCAAGAGCCTTTGAGGTACTATTGTCTTTTTCAACAACATACCTTTGCAAAATTGAGTTTTCTGCAGTGGCTGCTTTAAAAACAAAATATAGATCACAGCTAAACATAGAAAAAAATCTACGTGTGTTAATTTTGAACACATCACCATCCTATGAAAAGTTTTGTTTCGCAAGACAAGGCAATTTATGTATACTGTTTAAATGAATTGATTTATGCATTGTGTAATTAGTTCAAATGGAATATATATTTGTTTAAATTTCAATATTTACTGTTTAGAATAAACTTTATGTTTCTGTGTGATTTTTCTACCATAAATAGTTGCAGCAAATGATTTTGTTTCAATAAAAAGTTTCTACTTCCATTTCCATTTTTATTCGCAACCCCCTTGTAATTATCTCGGCGCACCCTATAGATTGAGAAACACTGAGCTAGAACCTTGAACTTATTCAAAATCAAAAGCTTATCACCTTATATGCTCTGGAAATCCAGAAAATGTAAGGTAGTGGCAATCTGGTGGACACTTTACTGGTAGATAGAAAGGTTTATTGTAATTAAAGCATGGTCCCTGCAAGCCCATCTACTGATACAAAATATACATGTGTGAATGTATTTTTTTAAGAATTCATAATCAAGTTCTTACATTTGTAAACAACGGACAGAGAGTTTACTATTGTTTATATCTAACCTTTTGCAGCATTTTATTTTAGGTCAGTAGGTCCATATGTTTCTGATTGTTAGATTAAAACAGATAAACACAAATTCAGGAAAAATTCAAAGGTAAAATAGAACATTGAGAAAAATGTAGGTGTTTTTCATAGCTGATATAAACTGTTTATCAAAAATACTTCAAAAGCTCATCTCAGAAGAAAAAATCCAATCTTCCAAAATGGTTATGATTTCAGTCACATCAGATGAGTTCAAATGGTTTAAAATGTCACCACAAGAAGATTAAGAGGTAATTTTAAAGGCCTAGACATAGTCCTAGCCTTTCACTCAGACATCACTTGACAATAAACTTGAAGTTGAACTACAACAGATTTTAACACATGATCAATAACTACTTATCAGATGTTCTGCCAATTAGAGAAGATGGAGATGTTTTAGGAAAAAATGAAAGACAGTGAGATGGGAGATGAAAGAGACAAAAAGAGCAGTCAAAAAACTGGACTTCTGAAGTCAAAATATACTACAGTATATAAAATACTATTTATAGCCATCAGTAACTAAAATAAAAGAGCAGAAGTCAAAGTTCAAAATTTCTTCAGCTAAATCTCACATGAATGCATGAGAAGTCTTTTGTATCTGGTCAGGTTGTACTACTGATGTCGTCATCATGCGCAACCCACGTGGCCATACCTTCCAGTAGTAATAGTTTGCTACACCGAGTCAATGCTACCACAAAATGGTGACACCCACAAAAAAACAAAATGGCACCTGAGAAAATCTTAGAAAGTGAAATAAACGTAGTGAAAAACAAGTCATATCAAGAAATGTTTATTTTCATATTCTAGGAATTTCAGAGTCCCAAATAAAAATATTTTTAACACAAGAAAACTGTACTTAATTAAATAAATGTTCTTGTCTTACTTAAGGACCAAAGATAGGAAGCAGCCCTAAAAAGTGGCAACAGTCCATCTCAGGACCTACTCTCACACACACCAACCCACACCAGTTGACCTAATCAGCAAGAATCAACCAACCAAGACCTAACCCACAAGAGAATGTTGCATCTGGGTATGCAAGAACACCAGTTAATGATTTTATTTTCTGCTCCACTGAAAAAAAATTGTAATGATAATAATGTAGTGTTCTTGCATGTCTATAGAACTGATAGAACATGGGACAAAAATTGTAAAGAAATACATTATATAGTGAAAAATGATATAAAAGGAGGAGGTTAGGAGCATGCGCTGATACAGTGCATTGCCACACCCACCACATGACAAACCAAATCAGGACCCCAGGTTAGGACTCAAGTGCAGCCATGCAATGGGTGACACCTCAGCACCACACTAGTTCAGGAATAAATAAAAATATATCATTTGAAATTGTGCCCTATCTATAATTGGTTTTATTTAAGCTCTATAACATAAAAATGAATTTATCAGTTCCACATGTTCTTACCAGATATTGATTTTTCTTTTTCAGATACAGATGAATGCCGACTAAACAGAAATATCTGTGGCCATGGTGAATGTATCAATGGACAGGGCGGATACTACTGCCATTGTAACACAGGCTACCATCCCCACAGTCAAAGGAAATACTGTGTGGGTAAGAAAAGATAGCAGAATCTGAATAAAAAATAATTAATCTGTGTTCATTTAAAATCATTGAGAGATACGACACAGTTGTGTGAAATGAGGACGGAGTCCATCTGATTAATCTTTACAGGTCTCTCTTGAAAAGGTCCTGATTTAGACTGTAGCTAAACACCAATTTTGAAATTACATTTATCTTGCAGCTCCTTACTTGTCTGGATAGTGAAGCATTAGTATGTGAACAAGCAGCTGCACATTGCTTTAATGATCTCTCTTCAAATCAAAGCCATCATCTGAATGTGTATTTCACCTGCATATAATACATCCACAGAAATTACAATACAAGTTTTCAGTTGTCTTAACTACAGTAATATTTCAAATAAAGCCTTGAGATATACAGGTAGTTTTGTACTCAAGTATTTGCTGTAGAAATTTTACAGGATTGGTAAATAAAAAGGAGTCATTTGAGGGAAATAATTATTAACTAGTCAACCACTTCAACTGTTGTAGTATGTGTCCACCCAGAAGAGTACAGTAAAGGCTTTCAAGCATCAACCTACACATATAGACACATACCTAAACTAAAACGTTGCAAGTAAAATCTGTCCACAGACGTCCTGTTAAATATTTTGCTGAGAAAGTATATTTGCAAAATTCTAGGAATGGAGACCCATGTCCATGAGTAGAACATCTTTTTTCATTTCCAAGTTGTTGTTCTACTCAGACATCAACCTGCATTGCTGAGGCCCTCACTGTATCACTGACAGTGAACCCTGCAACCCTTTGCAGGAACCTCATTCAGCTGCTTGTTCTTTCAGTTCCATACCCTGAGATCACAAACAGAGGGAATGATGGAGATGTAGACTGACCTGTAAATCAGAAGAAGAATTAGTTCTTGCTTTGCATCCATAGTCTGGCGCAATGTTTACAAAACTGCTGCCCCTGCAAACCATAATGTTTATTGTGTAATGTTAAATCACCTTTTTAAATGTGTATCAAATTATGCTGGATTGCTTACCATACTTTAGGATAAACTCACTAGAGCTATTTTATTTCAAATTTCAGATGCTTTTACGGGATGTTTCAAGGAATGAATAGGCTTCTGTTAATTTTATTTAAAGGAACCTGTGTCCGCTTTAATTTAATCTTAGCAAAACTTTGATTCGTCTGTTCCTGCTTCATTCATTCCCACCTACAGCCTCTTCTGCTTCACTGTAACAGCAACATTTTTCCTTCCTCCAGATTCCACATCTGATTTGATTGTAATCTTATCTATTTTTGGCTAAGTGGTTTATTGGATTTTATGTTTTCCAGTTCAACAAATTAGAAGTTGAGCAGGTTGTATATGTAAAGGCTAATTGTGTCACTTTTATTTGTTATCAGATATAAATGAATGTGATGCAGATCCTTGTGGCAGTGGCAGGGGTCTTTGCATGAACACAGGTGGCTCCTATACATGCCACTGCAACAGCGGGTATCAACTCCAGACAATTAATGGAGCTCCCACATGTGTTGGTAAGTGGAAACAGAGGTTAGGTTTTTGCTGCTAGGCGTGTTTGTTTTCTCATCAACTGTTCCATGTTGCATTATGTTAACATTTCCTTTCCCTTCCCTTCCTTTCTTAAATATATTTTCTTTTTAGTAATGTCTTATGCCAGCTGCTACACTCATCATATGATTTTGGCAGGTTATGCAGGGTATTTCAGTGGTGGCTTTTATTCAGTTTATTTTTTGCCACAATGCGATTATCATGAAAGCAAACTGAAAATAAAAATGCACATCATATTTGCTGATTAGTTACTTGGCACACTAAGACTCTTTGGTTCTCAATTGTTGTAAGTGTAGCCTGTAACAGAAGGTGCAGAATTATTTTTACATATATGAAGCCAGCATATCCTCCCAATGTTTTCGTGAGCTACATCCAGCTTGATTGATTGTTGCTTTCCCACGAAGTTTCCTTTAGGTCCCAGATGTTAAATTGCACCAAATTATTATAAACATGATTTAATGGTTTGTGTTGCTCATATATTACCAGATGTGCCTCATGTCAATAAAACATAAATATCAGTACAGTTTAGAATAAAAGACCATTAATTAGGCTACACATAACTTATTTTTTCTATTTTGCAGACATTAATGAATGTGACAAGCATAAAATGTGTGGTGAGGGTGGCCACTGTGTTAATCTTCCTGGCTACTACAAGTGTGAGTGCTACTCTGGCTACAAGAGCAAGTCCCACCGACAAAACGTTTGTGAAGGCAAGTCCACTGGATTTAACTGAGTTTGAATTTTCTTACTAACTAAGCTGTGCTTTAACAAAGCAAAATAGATTTTTGGTCCATTCTTAATTTAACATGCCAAAATGTGTTCATTTTAAAAAATGTTTTGTGAATAAAAGAGATAATGCTTTTCACATAAACTACACAATGGCATGTACTATTTATGTAATGAGACATGATATATTGATAGTCTGTACTAGGGTTTGTTTCATTGGATTATAGAACAAACTGATTATGGTTCATTCATCTCCATTGACTGTGTGACCTTGAGCAAATCTCTTAATCTAATTGCAAAAAGTACAGTATGTTGACAGTTGTGCCATTATGACTGGGACAGAGGTAAGCCCTCTGCCTTCCTGGGTTTGAATGCTAGCATGGTCACTGTCTCTATGGTGTATACACTTCATTTTATTGTCTTCATGGGCTTTCTACGGGTATTCTGGCTCTTTGTTAGATTGCGACTGTATGGCTTAATATTAGTCAGTTAGGAGTGAATGTCCTGAGCTACGTGACCCATTTGAGCTTGGTTGCTGCCTTATACTTAGGCAAGGGCCTGACTTTTAACCATTCTGTTTCTGAAATAAGTGAACTAATAAAATGAATATGCCTCGCAGTTAGGAGACCCGGGTTCGCTTCTCGGGTCTTCCCTGCGTGGAGTTTGCATGTTCTCCCCGTGTCTGCGTGGGTTTCCTCTGGGTGCTCTGGTTTCCACCCACAGTCCAAAGACATGCAGGTTAGGTGGATTGGCGATTCTAAATTGTCCCTAGTGTGTGCTTGGTGTGTGTGTGTGTGTGTGTGTGTGTGCCCTGTGGTGGGCTGGTGCCCTGCTTGGGGTTTGTTTCCTGCCTTGCACCCTGTGTTGGCTGGGATTGGCTCCAGCAGACCCCCATGACCCTGTAGTTAGGATATAGCAGGTTGGATAATGGATGGATAAAATGAATAGGTGGATGGTTAGATATCCTACTATAGCTTTTTTAAATTGTAAAAATGTCTGAATTAGAGTAAGTTGACCTAATTTCGGATGTTCAAATGAAATGTAGCGATTACTTCATGAAGTACAGTAATCCCTCCTCGATCGCGGGGGTTGCGTTCCAGACCCCCCCGCGATAGGTGAAAATCCACGAAGTAGAAACCATATGTTTGTATGGTTATTTTTATATATTTTAAGCCCTTATAAACTCTTCCGCACTGTTTATAAATATTCCCCGCAGAGTTATACAGCATAATCCCTTTGTATTCTCTTAGATATTAGGTAAGATTCATTGAAATTATGTATATAAACACACTGTTTATATACAGTAAAACCTAAATATTATTTTAAAGATATTGAGTGTCTCCGATATCACATATGTTACAGCCATTACGATAGACAGGTCACCAGCAATAAATACGTACAATGCAAGAAAAATAGTATACAGTAAATGTGTGTACAGTGACACTAAACGTACGTACATGTACTAAGCACTGTAAGAAGAAAATTAATTATGGTTACTCACCAACAATGACACGATGACTTGTCCGATAACAATGAGTTTAATTTTACTGCACAACAAAGGAGAGCGTTACAGCCCTTGTAAAGGAGCCACTTCAGGCGATTGTGTAGCACTGCCGTTGTTCTTCTTCTGGCAGTCTTCAATCCAAATCCCTAAAGCAGATTCCATCCAGACTACTGCCTTATTACATCCACTTACAACTCGTTTTGCACCCTGGTTAAAAGGACACTGCAGCCGTAGATCTTATATTCCTTTCCTACTTTTTAAATAAAAAGAATCGTAGCCTTCAACAAATCCAAAACGTTTACCTTTTCGGCAATCGTTAACATCTTCTTCTTGCGCTTGGGCACGGCCCCTGAAGCAGTAGCAGATTGTTTTGGAGCCATAATAAAGGGCTTGACTATGCACAAAGATAAACACTAAAGAGCACAACTCTTTACACAGCGAAACACGTTGATGCTGAATGAGCGAGACGAAACTTCCTGGTTAACACTGCATTCAGCACGCAGGAGCTCAACTGCGTGCTCTGATTGGTTAGCTTCTCAGTCAGGAGAACTTAACTGCGTGCTCTGATTGGTTAGCTTCTCAGCCATCCGCCAATAGCGTCCCTTGTATGAAATCAACTGGGCAAACCAACTGAGGAAGCATATACAGGAAGTAAAAAGACACATTGTCCGCAGAACCCGCGAAGCAGCGAAAAATCCGCGTTATATATTTAGTTTTGCTTTCATATAAAATCCGCGATAGAGTGAAGCCACGAAAGTCGAAGCGAGATATAGCGAGGGATTACTGTACATAACAAACAAAAATAGTGCATCAAATATTTAAAATATTAAAAATTCATGCTTCAATGTAAATGTTTAAAGTCAACACATACTCAATTGTAATATAAATTTGTCCTTTTTAAACCACAGATATGAGGGCTAGATCCCTAGTAAACGATCAAAAATCAAAATTAAATTCATATTTATAATCATTGACCTTGAAATAGTCTAAAACAATACCCAACATATTTATGTTTAAAATTTGTCAGTATTAACCTTCTGGTAGTGGCTCTTAGTAGGCTAGGACCACCAGTAACTATTTAAATATCATAATTAATATATTAATGGTCATAAACCTGAACTAACCAATCAACATGCCTTTATTACTGATTCCCATTTTTGACTTTTTGTGAAAAGATGTAACTGTGACTCCTCGTGTCCAATTAGGGGGTGAACCTCTGGGGTCAGTTGATGTAGCATGCCCAACTTCAAGTCTTTCTAATCATTTTTACTGAAGACACTCATTGGTTTACTGTTTACCATAAAGGTGCAATTTCCTGCACAAAATATGGAACAGGAATGGCCTAAAAACAAGAGTTTTTCAGATCTATATGGCCAAATATGGGGGAACCCCAAAAGCACAACGTCTTACATAACTAGAAATCAAAACATGGGCTTTCCCATACTCATAAGTCAAGAGGCACCTGAAAAAAAACCAATAATGATTTCAAAATGTTCATAAGTAATTCTGATGAACACAATAAATGGTAGCATTAGATATGTTTTAGTTATTTTGAATGTAACTTCTTCTTGATGGTTCATAATAAGGTCCATGTCCCACAACACGATAAATGTTGATAATACACATTTCAGTGTTTAAATTGCAAAATGAAATTAACGAGACATTAAAAGTACAAAAAAATTGTTTCTTTCTGATTCAGAAATGTTTAGTAAACCAGAGCAAGTCATTAAACTTACCTGTTCTATAATTCCAAAAGAATGCACGTGTAAACGTCCTTAATATTGATCTTGTGAATCTTTATGGAAAAAGTCACCTGCCTAATATATTCAAGTATAAAGTTCCTATTTTCCATTGCTGCATTGGCTATGCTGACTGTTCCACCAGTACACACTCCCTATCAACATTTTCTCAAATGCAATCTGTTAATAAGGCACTATTCCTAGCAAGACTCATCCCAAAAAACTTTACAAAGCAAATAGTAAGACTGCAAACAATATAAGACATTTCTAACACTGTGCATGTGGTGTAATGCAACATCTTCCAAATATCGGATTAGTTTTGTGCCTCTTGCATAGTTCTCTCATAATGTCCTTTTAGTATTTCCAACAATCTGTCAAAATTACTATGCTGCCCATTGAAAGCCAAATTCTGTCCATTTTCTTGTACTTCTCACCAGACCTGTTCACAACCGGTAGTGGTCCCTTCTCTCCGGTCATTGATTAGCTCCAACTACCTCTAGCTTTGCTTTATTACTTTACAAATATAACACACACATTCCCCAACATCATACATTCTCACTCTATAGTATATAAGAAGGGTAAGATGACCTTGTGGTGTGGTGTAAAATATTGGTCCCTCACAGCTTCCGGAACCTTGCTTAAATTTCTTTCATGGTTAATGTCTTAGTGGAATTGTCTACAAAGATTTCCTCTTAGTACTCGGATTTCCTCCAAATACTAAAATTTTAATTAGCTGTTCTAAAGTGGCCTGGCATTGATGCTGTCTGCTTTCTGATGCAGGGATAACTATGGGTTGACACGAATTCATGTTTAGCATTTTAGCATTACTAATGTTCATATTTCTCTAGATATTGATGAGTGCCTGGACCCTAACATCTGCCCAAATGAACGATGTGAGAACAGACCTGGTTCTTATGAATGCATTCCATGTCCACCAGGATATCATGGACAGGGAGGAATTTGCTATGGTAAGAGATCACTCATTATGCTCCTAGTACAGTATAGCTCACAGACAACCAAAGGCACCACAAGATTGTTCTAACTGTATTTATTTTATTATTATAATATTTTAAACTATGTTAATATGGAAAGCTAGAAGCTTAATTTTGTTTAGGAATTAAAATATTTATAGTTTACTATCATGGTATTGACAGCGTTGTGTTAACATTTTGTGCAACCTCAGTTGGTAAATCTGACAGTCACTTTTTTGAATATTATTTAATTAATTGTGATAATTGGATAATATTGGCAACTTTATATTGAACAACTGCCACTTAAATTATATTTTAACACAGCTTGCAATGGCTTACATTTTAACCTTTTTTATTTCATTTTATGGATATTATTTTTGAATTTTTGAACTGAAAGTGGAAATGGAGAACTGAAGTGGTACATTTAATTCAAATGTTACAGTATTATAAACATTTATCTAGACCTAAGGTGACCTGAAATAATCTCTATTCTGACAGTTGAACTTATATTATTTAATTATCACATCTGGTACAGTTTCCTATAACAAACAAACCTAGTGTGTCTCCATAATATTAAGTTTGTAAACTATTTTTTTTGTAAACAGGCACCAAAGACAATGATATAATATGCCACAAGTTCATGAATGCATAGATAAGACATACTGTATTCTGTACTGTGTCTGGGCTGCAAAGACAGAAGAGACCTGGCCAGTGGTCTATAGATGGCAAATGCTTTGCTAATTCAGTCAAAAGCAAAGTCAGAAACAAGGCTCTCTAAAATATAGAGATAGTACTTGTTACTAGATGGAGTTGAAGGATTTTATACTTAATTTGGGAGTGAATATGAAGAAGACAGAGGAAGAGATGAATTGCTTGGATATATGTTCCAATCAAAAAATGGAAAGAAGTCAAGAATAAAATGGATAAAAGCAGTAAAGCAATACCCTCCTTGACAAACAGAAAAGCATTCTAACATCCCGTGTTAAAGAAATAGAACAGACAGTGACTGGAACAGACAACAGATTCACTGTCTTAGGAAGTAAATTGAAAATTGCTCAGTACAAGTTAACAGACTCAGAAAACAGAGCAAAGTGAAAAAGTTTCAGATTTTCTTGTCTGTTTTAAATACAGGATCAAGTTTAATGTGAATATTAGTAATTGAGAGTACTTTGGTTTATTTCTAGCTAACACCACAAACTTTTAGTTTTAGTATTACTTATTAAATGTTATTCAAGATATTTAATTTTTTAGGAGTATCTGTGATAATTAGTAATTACTGATATTATATTAATGCTGTTGAGAGGCATTGTGTGTTTTGGGCATACTGTATCTTGTTACATGTCAGAGTACAGGGAATCTGAAGCATTCTCTCTTAGTCTTGTTTATATAAGAAGAAATTTTAGAAAGTAGAAATTAATTATTTTGCTGGAGCTAAAGTTCATCAACACATACAAATAAGTAACACATTTAATAATATAAAATTTTATACATAGCAAGAAGTAATGAAAGTGAGGATCATGCCAAAGATTTTTTCATTAAAATAGAAATCCCATAGCTTGAAGAATTGTGCAAAAATGAACTAGAAGAACTGCTTCTTCAAAATCCTGATGTTTTCAGTTCCCTGCAGAGTGGACAAGCTGCAGGAAAATCTAGTGAAATCTTAAAAGTGCTATCTGCTAAATTACCTCTTTTAATGGGAGCAATGTTTAAAGAAGATACAGAAGATAATACTGCTAAAACAAAACTCTTTTGATAGAGTTAAATGGTTATATTTATTTACTGCACTGTTCAAATTTGGCTTTGAACCCATTTTATTTGTACTCTTTAAAACATAATATTCCAATGCAGAAGTCTCTCTTCATAAATAATATAAAATTTCATTATTTTATTTTGGAATGCAGAAATAGACAGGGCTGCCCTTTATCGTTAATGTTATTTGTTATTGAACGCCTTACTCACAAACATCCTCCCATTAAGTGGATTATAAGAAAAATACTTAAACAAAACTTATCTCTTAATTTCATAGATAGATAAAACTTACAGTAATTTGTCCCCAGGTGGAAATGTGGCTTTTTACAAGAGCTCATTAAAAAAATACATATATTTATATATTTATGTTTACGTGCAATATGGTATGTACACAAAAGAAAGAAAAAAAGGGAAAAAAAAACTCCTGACCTGGTATTCAAAATGAGGCATTATGGATGTGTATTTCCATTGGTATACTCCCTCCTGATGTAAATTCATCAGCTAAAAGTATTTTGTTAGTGTGTCAGAAAGGATGTGCACCATTGTTCATAATAGTACTCAGTTTTGTTTTCATTCTCTCTTTTGCTAATATGTCCAGGGGCAGCAGAGTACATTCCATAACAGTGCCAGCCCTTTTAATTAGCTCATTCATTCAGTGGACCTCTCTTGAAGTGATGTTTCCAGTCTAGCACACCACAGTGTTAGAAAATCGCACTGATCATCACAGAGTTGTAGAATATGTGAAGGATGTCACTACTTACATTAAAGGAATACAGTCTAATTTACACTTTCTTATGTAGTTCCTCTGTGTTATGAGACCACATTTGACATTGACATGGACCCCAAGTACTTGTAGCAGGGCACTACCTCCAAATCCACTCCCTCTATAGTAACCTGGTGTAGAGGTTCTTTGATGCTGAGAAAGTCAATAACCAGTTTGACTTAGTTTTGCTTATACAGTGTTTTACTGTATATTACTGGTCCACATTCATCACTGCCCATTTATTCAGAATCACCCTTGAAAGAGCTGTTCACTGAGTTAAAAGGAGAGTAAAAGGACCAAAAACAGACTGTACCAAAAGGGGCAGGCAAATCCATTTCCAAATAAACAGCCAAGGTCAAGATACCAAAAAAGCAAAATTTACCAACACCTGACAATGACAAAAACACAAAGCTGGACATTATCTGGAAGAATCAATATTGTTAAAATGCATATTCTTCCAAAGTTTAGCCCTGGAAAGATAATTCTGCTCAAATTCTTCTCATTACACTTTGCTTTGTTCTCCTGCCAGTTCTAAGTATCACCAATATGGCAACAATCTGGAGGTATATCATTAATTAAAATGTGATTCCAATGTAGGAGACACTGTAAAACTGAGAAGCTACTTTCTGTCGCCCCAGTCCTCAATACCTGACCTGTGTAAGATAATGTGCAAGCATCTTTTAAACAATATTGCCCCAAATATAATTTTCTTTTGACAGACTGTTATTTACTATGTGAAAGTTTTGACTTTTGTTAAAAGAAATTTGGTAATCTTTTTAATATCTATGAATAAAGTTCTACTACCTAGTAATAGTAAAGGTGTAGACAGCAACTGCAAACCAAGTTATTTCAGATTGCACGCAGATGATCTGAGGCAGTATTGGACACTTTCGATTATGATTTAAGACAATGGAGTTTAGACATTGACAAGTGTGATGGGCAGTCACGGCCATTACCTGGCTGGTACGCCAATGTAATTAATGGACCAGGGTAGAGTGGATCGCTGAGGCAATACCTCCCCTGGGACGCTAGAGGGTAGCCCTCGTGGGTGACTGTGGCACCACTGATTGCTGCAGGACACGCTGGGAGCTGGAGTTTGGTGTAGCCCTGTTGCATTGCGTGGGGGCTGCCAGAGGGAGATTTAGAGCCCTATCATGGACTTACACCACACCCAGGAGCGAATCCAGGTAATCCTGATGAACCACCCGGAGCAATCCCAGGTGCTAAATAAAAGGAGCCAACTCATTCCATGCTGAGAGTCAGAGTCAGGAGGTGGAGGACAAAGCTTGGTGGGAGAGGAATGGAGGCGGCATAGAAAGAAGAAAAAGAAAGAAGGGACTGAACATGACTGGTGGTGCTTTGGTACTGTGCTCTGTAGAGGGGAGCGGGGAAAAGCAACTTGTGTTGCCTTGGACTTGTGTCTCTGTGCCTGTCTATGTCCGGGTTTGGGGAGATGTACTCCCCCAGTATTCCACACAAGATACACCATAAAAACTGAGAAAAATGTCATCAAGTGCCTACTTCTCTACTGTTAAATTCTACTCCGTACTTCTAAAATTTTTATTTTTATACTGTATTGAGGATTTGTTCTGTTCTGTGTATTGTACTGTATTGTATTGACCCCCTTCTTTTTGACACCCACTGCACACCCAACCTACCTGGAAAGGTGTCTCTCTTTGAACTGCCTTTCCCAAGGTTTCTTCCATTTTTTCCCCTACAAGGGTTTTTTTGGGGGAGAGTTTTTTCTTGTCTTCTTAGAGAGTCAAGGCTGAGGGGCTGTCAGCAGGCAGAGTAGAAGTATACAGTTCCTTTTTGTCATAAGAAATAAAGAAAAATCAGTAATAAATAATGTGCCCTGTTAAAGCTAGTTAGGCTGCTGTTTACCATCCCGTATTACTTTGAAGCCAACTTTTCAAGGCTTGTGATGGTTATCAGCCTCTCTCCACTTTAAAAAAGTGTTACTGATTTATAAAATAACTACTTTTACAGCACACAGTATTTTCTGAATTGCTTTACTAATTGTCAATATTTATTTCTTTTTTCAGTTATAAACCACACCATGTATTGTATGCTTAAGCCAAATGGTACGATGACCATATTAGATAAAATGCCATTAATTTTTTGATTTTCTAAAAGTCACTAGTCTGGGTGGCCCCCAAGGTGCACCACTGAGCCCCAAACTCCAGACAAAATTGCACAGACCAGTCCCAGGTTCATAATTCATGTTTTTTTTTTTAAACAAATTACCTTTATAGAAACGTCTTTTCCAGTTTCTCCAGTTTTGTTCTCCTCCTACTCTACTCTTTACTCCTCCACACCTCCCAGATGAGTGTTGCTCTGCTCTGCTACCCACTATGACTAGCTGGGACAAATGGAGGGCTCTCTTTTTTAACTACTGACCCATGAGTACTTCCAGTGCTCAATCTATTATCGGGGTCTGCCAGAGCGATGCCACCGCCCAGTGTATGGGGGAATGATCCGCCCATAGCAAGCAGTTTCCCACTGTCCCATATTTCTGGTCTCCCAACAGGGGGAAAATGACTGCCAATGACCCTAGTCAGGCTACCTTCCCAGCCAACACATTCATCTGTGGCTCTTAGAATACCAGCTCTGGTGCAACTGATACTACTGAATCCTTCCATGTCCAGCTCCTGGCACAGAAGGCGAAGACAGCAGCTCCCTTCCTGACCATCCCTTATTTTGGCTTCAAGTCCAAGTAAGGGAGCAGGGTCCATTCCTGGCCAGGATACTGGCTGGTCCACCACATCTGTTATAAAATTGGATTTGGTACACATGTCATTTAGCCTTCAGGACAGTATAATATGGGAACACAGTTTGCCACTGGTCAAGAGTAGATTTTGCAAGAATATTAGAAGGTTTTCCTTCATACAGAGAATTATAGGTGCATGGAACAAGTTATCAAGTAAGGGGGTAGACAGTAGTGCTTGAGCTTATTTGGGAAAAATTAAGTTAACCGGACTGGTGTGCTTGATATACTAAATGGCCTGTTCTCATCAAAATTGTTCTAATGTTCATATCTTAACATCTGTAGGTTGGATTTTTGATAAAAATTTATACAACTGTATTCCTCTTAGAATCTTTGCTGTTTTGACCTTTAATACCAGAGAATGTATAGTCACTCTTAATAAAACTAAATATTCTCATTGTTATAAAGCAGCTTTCTTTACGTTAAGTATATTCCTCAAACATGCTGCTGGTTAGTGAAAAAATAATTTGATTTTGCACATATGACCTGTTGTGACACGTCTGCAATGAGTGTATGTTACCCTGCCAAGCTACTTTATGTTTATGTAGGCTTTGTAGCCAACAAAGTGTTACGGAGAAAGACACTGCAGATATTACTTGATCAGTGCAGTTATTAAGGTGAAACTTCTGTACCTTTCTGTTTTTTTCTAATGGGCATCACAATGGTTTTCTGTACATTTCTTGTCTTTATGTCCCATTTCATGTCAATACATGTTAATTTTGTGGCTTCAGTTAATTTAATTCATTTTACTTAATTTTTTAGCATCCTGTTCCTTTTCCTTCAGTGAAAAAGAAGATGTTGCAACTGATGTGATCAGTTGGATGGATATACATTATACATATGTATTGTTTCATTGATTAATTCTGGATTTTTGTTTCCAAGGTGATATTTCCATTTGTGCATTCTATTGCCTTATAATCTTTTGAATTAACTTCCTGATTCATATTTGCAGCAGCTCACAGTATTGTGATCAGGAGCACTGTCCCGGAGGCTCCAGGCATGTACCAACCTACTTTGCCCAACTCCCTACCATCTCCCCATCACCTCCCCAATACCCTGCTTGCCACGCGCTTGCTGTGTCCTCCCCACTCCCCTGGCACTGGGGCTCTAGGCAGTAACACGTGTAGAGAAGATATGACATGTGCTGCAAAGGCAACATTGTATGTTACAACTGAGGTCTGTCTCTTCTATCCATCTGTCTATTTATCTATCTATCTGAACATATCTGAACATTCCAATTCTCATTTTTATTATTATAATTGTGCATGGAGTATGCACATTCTCCCTTTTTCTGCAGGTTTTTTTTTTTTTTTCTGCAGCTTATCCAGTTTTAATCCCACATCTCTAAACACATGCATGTTAGGTTGACTGGTGTGCATGAGTGGGCCCTGTGATAGATGGCACCTTGTCCTCGGCTGAAAAGCTCCAGTCTCCAAAACCCTGATATGGATTAAGTACATTTTAGAACATTATGTTATCTTACTTAATCAGGTGAAAGCTTTATGATATTTGATATTAACCTGATTTTAACAAAGTCCTAAGGCACAGTCCTTTACTTGACCAGTTTTTTGCCAACCAATGAACCTTTAATCACTAAGTCCCTAAGTTCTATTATTTCTGTATAGTATGTGAACTATAGTTCTGAATATTCTAACCTCAAACCACCTCTGTATGTCTTCTTATATAAAGATAATATTTGTTATCACTTATTCACAGGAGTTTACTTCAGCTAGTACTCATAATTACAGAAGTGGTCATGATTGTTTGTATAAAGCTGACTACTTTCTTTTTTTCAAGAATTCATCAACTTTTACCTGCTTGACTGATTTTTAAGGCATATGTGACAAGCAAAATAGCACTGGAAAACTGAAAAAGTGAATGGGATCTCATCAAAAGTTATCTTTCCCTTCCAATATTGAGCATCCTTTATAATACAATATTATCACAGCTTTCCCAACTGTGATACTTCCATGAGCCAAATGGTTGTGGGAAATATTCTATACCTATTCAAAGATGGGGAGCATTACGAGGTGCCTTCTCATGGTAAATTTACACCATATATTCATCCTCACACCTGGTACTCCAGTCCATTTTAGGTGGCCAGAGTCTGTCTTCGTAGCATTGTGTGCATAGCAGGAATCAACCCTGGACATGGTGCCAGTCTATCAGAGGTTATGCAATATTTAGATTCCTCTTAAATTTCTTTTGCTTACTAATATGAAACTGGTCTTTGCCTCCTTATTTTGCTCAATGGATTCTTCACCGTATTTTGTAGAAAGGTGGCAGTTTTTGCATTTTTGCTCTTTGAAAGGTGATACCAATTGCTACTCATTCAAGAATGCTTATTGTGTCCTTGATCATTTTATGACTGTATAACCCAGGTAAGGTCTGCGAGCTAGTTAGTGTCCCCCTAACACATGCATGTTTACGATGTGGGAACAACCCAGAGGAAAGTCCCATACACATAAGAAGAGTGTGCAGACTCAACAAAGACAATGATCAAGTAGCGATTTGAACTTAGGTATAATGGGGCAGGAGGGCCAACTACATCACCATGATGCCACCCTTTGAGTATCTTCGAATGAATGTGGCATCTTGTGCTGTGTTTAGTATGGCAAATTGAGCCACAGGAGTGACCAAAATGTTACATTTCTTTCTTTCTTTCTTTCTTTCTTTCTTTCTTTCTTTCATTACAAAAATAGATGATTAAAAAAGGAAGTATATCTATATTACCTGATTTCATTACCTTTTTGTTTATTTCAAAATAAACATTTGTGGTGTATTACCTGGCATTGTTAACATCAAAGTCCAATATATAATAAGTAATGTATTCAATTTGCGCATTGTGCTTTGCAAGCTAACATCACAGTTTTGTTTTTCACTCTGAAAAGTGAAAACAAGGAGACTGCTTGATGCATTAGAAGAATGCCCTGCTTGAGGAGATGTGGGTGCTTTTATCAAGACCTGGGTTACGAATTTATTGCAGCTTTTGGGATTTCTAACAAATGCTTTTTTAACGACAAAGTGGCTGGAAACTGTTTTATTTTTAAAAAATGTTTACCAGACAAAGAGATACAGAACACTTGCTGACGCCAAATATTTCTTTATTGCATTTATTCCACAAATAGGTGTAAGATTACATTTACCATTCATTTTTTGCTGTTCTGAGGATGTGTATAGGTCTAGATCATTTAAACATAAAGGGAAATTTAGACAAAATCATATATACTGTAGAAGATGCCACTTTCTTTCATTTATTTTATTATCTTTCAGCTTTTTTCTACATGTTATGTCTGTTTCAAACATTTCTGCCAAATTTCAGTGTAATAATTGTATTTATATAATATGCTACATACTACACAACTAGTAGGTTTTATCACTGCTAATTCCTTTGTAAAGGTCCATAAGAATTTAATGCCGATATATTTTAAAGAATAATGAACAATCAAGATAGAACTTAACCCTTTTGGCCCTGGATTTTCTGTTTTTATGCGAAAAATTGTTTTGTGAGATATTCTACCTTTGGGGTGTCTAGGAAGCTCAAAGATGATAAAGCAAAAAAAAAAAAAAAATCACTATTATTATACAATAGCTGCCAAATACTTCAATCTTCCTGAGGAAATAAAATTGAAAGTGGTGCGCACAATTTGGAAGAGTCCATTTTCACTTCTGTGTTTTGCGGACTATATGCCAGTCTCTTCAGTCAGTGCTAATAGTAACATGCCCAGCTCCAACTGCTGCAAACATACTTGTTCTTTCCAAAAAACAGCTACATATATATGTACTAGTAACAGGATGTCAGGGCCGAAAAGGTTAATAATACTAAGAAAGCTGGGGTTAAATATGCCAAAAAGAGAACATAGATATAAGCAGAAATTATTTTGATCAAAGCTGCTGAGGATGTAAAAACCTGTTCATTATTTAAGAAACTGCTTTTCCAATTTTAACAGTTTTTACTCATTAAAAAAGTTTAAGACTGAATGGGATGTAAGACTTGCAGTTAATACAGCAGAAGTTAATGTGATTTTACTGATAAACATGAGCCAGCAAACAGATTAAACTGGAGAGTGATTTTTAGATAGTTATTTTATTAGGCACTTCACAATTCCTTACATCTAATTCCAAAATTCAAAAATCTGGAGAAAAGAAATGCCACATAGCAAAATCTTTGGGATTAGTACTTGACCATGAAAGCATAGGGAGCAAATACTTGAAAGCACATCAGAGATGCTTCTTCATTAGACTGGGTGTGTGTCAAGTAGTGAGTTTCAAGTGAATTTTTATTTGAATATATTGTAGAGAGCACTGAGATGGAATAAGTGAGGTACACACTGAATAACTGTTGATCTCAAAAATGAGGTTTGTTTATTGAACATTAACAAATATCCACACCATACTCTTAAAGCCTAACAAGATTGTTAATTCACTTTCCCTAGCCTCACAGTGTCGGCAGTAGTCGTCACACTCTTCTACATCACTAAGACCAAGACAAGTGCCAGTGTCTCCATGGAGATCTTTTTTCTCTGAAAGTCTCTGCCCTCCTTCTCAAATCCTCCTTATGATTCTCAAAAGTTTGATCATTGCCGGCTGATGGAAAAAATCGGAAATGAGCTTTACTATACAAACTAGGCCACAATATTGCAGAACTGACCTAAACGTAAAATCAGCCTGGTTCTAAATTTAAAATCAGGCTTTCAGCCTAGACAAGCCCAACAGAAAATATCATTTAATATTATTGCTATTTAAAGTGTTATTTTTTTCAAAATATGTTTCTTCATAACCACATATTCCCAGTTTTACTGCGTATTCTTTTCAGTTTGCATCTGTGAAATCTAAAAGGAACAGTAGGAAGGGTTATGTCGTAATTGTCATCATGAAGTCTTCTCATTTTAAATTTAACATGAAATACCACAAACTCCATTTCTAATACAGTATTATAATGTTGTCACTGTAAATAACCACAAGGTTCTTTTATAGCATTACAGGAAGTGCTTTATATGGTTTTTGCACCTTGATTTGTTTACTGACCATGTAGACAGCAGGGGGTGTTCAAAAGACTGGAATCTCAAAAAGAAAAAGCAAAAGGACAAAATAATCAAAAATAAAAGTTTATTATCAGGTTAAATATTAACTTATTGGTTATGTGAAGATGCTGTTATTAGGATCAAATCCAAGAAAGAATTGATATTCAATTCAATTGATTTAACACAATCCAACCAGAATTTATCTTAACCAAAATAAACACATCTTGCATAAACATTACATTTGGATTACTTAACTTCCCTTATCATTATTTAGTTACTTTATGAAATGTATGCCTATGCAGTACATAATAAAGCTTAAAAAAATTTACCAAAATGTGACTCACCACTGTATTCTCTCGTTTACACTATATTGTAATTCCTGTTCTATGGCTGTGTCAGCGGATGTTCAAATCTTTGTCTGTGTGCTTCTTTATCCATTATCTAACATTAAACATATTGAATATTTCAGATACTGATGAGTGCCAGAATCGTGGGCTATGTCCAAATGGACGCTGTGAGAATCTACTGGGTTCCTACCGATGTCTTTGTAATGAGGGATTTGTACCAGAATCAAACAGCAAAATCTGCACAGGTACTAGTTATTTACTTTAGGCATATTTTTAAGGAATCCATATTCAAATACCCAAATCTTACACAATTTAGTTTTAAGAAGTGGACACACAATTAAAAAAAACTGTAAATAATCTCACTTGAAACATAGTGTATACTACTCCATTCTTGTTCTACTTTGATCCAGTTTATTCCTTTAGTTAAATCTAATTGATCTCTAATAGGTATTAATCATTTAAACCATATTCATATGTCTGTACCTCAATGTACACTAATGGCTGTGACATTTTTCTCTGATCTAAACTTAAGAGTAACAGTTCAAAAGAGAAGGAATTTAAAGTCCATAAAAATACCTGTATGAACACAAACAGAACTATGGATGTTTATGTGAAACCGCCATACTAGTTTGTAGCCTATCATATAATGAGCAGCAGGCATGATGCCGTTTTATTGTTTTTGATTAAAGTTTAGTTATTTTTAAACAACTTGCCAATAAAGTTTATTTATTGAATTGGTTGAGTGATATGTCACTATGATATGTTGCTATTTACTGCTACTTAGTGAAAATTCTGAAAGGGTGTTTCAGTTACTGCTGCGGAGTAGTAAATACACTGAATGTTTAGCATTATATCTGTGAATGTTTAGCATTATATGTGCAGTATGAACAATGAGGGGATCTTTGACCACATTTTTACCTTGGTTGACACTTTTTAAACCCTTTTTCATTTCCTCATTTGCTTTCTTTTGAAAAATGCAAAACCATAGATTTTAAGTTGCAATTTATAGCTAGGGACCTGCAACACTGAGCTGAGTCTGACATCCAGGAATGTTATAGTTAATGGTCTTTTTTTGCCTTGTTTATTTTGGCACACTGTATGGGTACTATTTTTGCTTGTTATTATTATTTTAAGTTTGAAAACTATTACTGTTTTATGTAACTTTACATTTTTAAACCCTATATAAGTTTTGGTTTTTAGATATATTCTCCATATGCTGCAATCAGTTACTGATCAAGCAACCTAAAAGAAAATTCTTCTTTTATGTTTTAGTTTTTTGCCACACACTAGATTCTGGCTATTATAAGCACACTTGGATTATTGTGGATAAGAATAACTAGGAGATGTTAACTGCATAAAGAACATATAATGAAACGCAGAGGCTTCAGCGTTAAGTTTAAAAGGGAAATAAAAAAAAAAAAATAGACTTGCAAAAATAGCCAAACTGATTAATCAAAGAAAAGGCCAACTACATGAAAATTTCTGGGTAAACTACTGTGAAACTGCAAGAAAGGTTTTCTTTTCTAGTAAGGTATAATTCTCTGTGTTGCCACTGCCATACTTATGCTTAACCAAACATTAAGTTATTGGCCCAAAAACTGTGGTCATGTGACATCTAGATGGTGCTGCATAAACACAACACAAATAAATCATATAAAAGCTTATAATAATGACACACT
Organism: Polypterus bichir lapradei; assembly: GCA_026402145.1. Lineage (NCBI taxonomy): Eukaryota > Metazoa > Chordata > Cladistia > Polypteriformes > Polypteridae > Polypterus > Polypterus bichir. The sequence continues at coordinate 38,498,956 of JANRMT010062796.1, forward strand.
AAAAACAAAATAAAGTAACACTGAAATTCCCCATGAAAAGAAAACATGTAGGAGTTAAATATAAGCCATATGTAAATAAACCAAAAACCAAAAATTATTTTTGAAAGCACACAATCATAAAAGTAATTTTGTTGTTGTGTATTCTTATCATGCTCAATTACCCTTTCATTACATAAAGTAAACAGAAAAAAATATTACTAAATGTCATATTAAAAATATTTCTCTCTCTATTTATAAGGAAAGAGGGCTGAACCCTTTGACATACAAATGCATTACAGTGGGTCTTATTCAGCAGCAGGGTTTCTGAGTTCCTATAATTATACAGTCCTTCAGATCAAAAGATTGCTTCATTCATTCTAAACAAATTATATTGCTCAAGGGGTCTACCAGTTGTAATATAGGCTTTGGTGAGACATGAATTTTCATTTGTTTTTGGTTTTTATATGTAAACTTTTCATTTTCAACATTTCTTTCATAATTGGTTTTCTTAATTTACATGTTCATATTTATTACCGTACGATTTTATTTAGGCAACAGTACTTTAAGTTCGATCAAATAAACATAGTCGTTCAACATGGCTTGATGCTATAAATATTGTGACAATCACATATTACTTTATTTCCCACTAAATACAAAATCTTTGAGAAGTTTAGTAGTAGTTAGCTTCTTATTCAAATAGGCCCTAGAGGTGGTGTTGATACTTTGACTTCATTTCTAGATTTGATGTTTGCTTTTGTTTTGTCTTTTGGCATCAGTCATTTTGTTCTGAATGGCTTCTTGGTTTTAAACCTTCGGTATTCCTTTTGACCACGTCTTTCAGGTCCCCCTTTATCTCCAGGTCATAACAGTCCTTGGACACGGTACATGCCCTTTTACACCAGTATAGTGCCCACCACACGATGACTTTACTCTACACATGTCCTTTGTTGATTCTAGTTCTGGAACATCTGCATCCAAAATCATCTGCTTTTACACTACTGAAACATCTTTGTTAATTAAAATCCTGTTTGTGAAGTGTTCAGAGAGATCTCTGGAACCAAAAAGCTTTCTAAGCACGGTGAGCACACTTTGTGTCAAAGAAGGTTGTTATCAGAGCATTGTAGTCACCAAGATGAGCTGCTTTAGATAAATAGATATCTAGATTGGAGTATGTGAAAAAGAAATTATGTTTATGAGTCATATACAAAGTATACAAATGTACAATCTTATCAGCAATTTCAGTCTGCCATTAAATGTCACTCAGACAAATACTTACAGTGGGGAACTGTCAGCTATTCTAAAATTGACTACATAAGTCAAATGCTAAAAATTTCAGGGCAAACTTCTGGACACTATACAGTTCCTGTAACAACCTCCACAAATATATTCTTTTTTTTGACAATTCTGATTGCAACTTACAATCTTTTCCTATTGTATTATATTTAGTGTATACTAATCCATACCTTTTAACAGATCTGAATGAATGTGAAGATGATCGGCTGTGTGCAAATGGCCGCTGCAGAAACACAGAGGGCTCTTTTCATTGTCAATGTTTCCCAGGCTACCAACCAACACATGAAGGAAGTCATTGTGAAGGTAGGTAATGCATGATAAAGACAAAACTAATTATATAATAAAAGAATGTTATTCAAGAGTACAGGTTTTAGACTACAAAGGGAAACTGAAAATCCTAACTTCATAGAACTACCGTAGATACTCGCGTATAAGTCAAAAAATTTATGCCTTAAAATTCATTCAAAAAAACAGTGTCGACTTATCCGCGGGGAACACAATTTTCCATAGAATTTGGGTAATGGCACAGTGCACAGTGCTTTTATTTAAAACAGTCAATCAAAATCAGTGTTCAAAGTAGACAGTGCAAGTGATTCAAAAGAACTCTTCATTAAATAAATAATCCATAAAGCAAACGTGGAGGTTTAAAAATCAATAAAATAGAAAAACAATCCTTTAAAAACCCGGCCTAGCACCCAGGCTACCACACAGCTGCCAGCGAGCGCTCGTTCGCTCGCCCACCCACTCGCACACCCCCTCTCTCTCTCTTCTCCTTCCCCCTCTGTCTTTCTTTCTCTTCCTTGTTTTTTTTTTTTACTCCGTTTTGGCTTCCATGCCTGTGACCGCTCGCTTGTTCGCCAATTGCACACCCTCCCTCTCTCTCTCTCTCTCCTGCTTTTTCCAGCCCCCTCCGTCTTTCTTTCTCTTCCTTGTTTTTTTTTTTACTCCGTTTTGGCTTCCACGCCTGCGAGCACTCGTTCGCTCATTCGCCCATTCGCACACCCTCCCTCTCTCTCTTTCTCTCTTGCTTTCTCCAGCCCCCTTCGTCTTTTTTTTTTTTTTACTCCATTTTTTACTCCACAGGAACAATCACGGATGTGGGCAGTCCCTCACCTGTGCACTAGGTGAGAAACGCCCACACCGCAGATCGCCCTGCGGCTCGCTAAGTCGCGAGCACGGTGATTATTTATTTAAAAACTAAAACGGCCTTTGCTAAGAGATCTGTGGACCCATAACACCACATAAGCCTTTGTTGGAATTTCAAGCATCGGCTGGCAGATGTACTCAGTTTATGAACAGATATGGGCTGTGCCTTCGTCAGAGAACAAAAATCGCGCAAAAGCTGCTGAAAGATCTAGAAGAAAAGGTCAGTTCCTTTCATAAATTTATTATCAAGCAAAGACAAAGGCATGACTTTGATCTCAGTAATATTGGTAACATGGATGAAACGGCAATGACATTTGATATGCCGGGGAATCGAACTGTAGCAGGTATTGATGAGAAGACCATACTTATTAAGACAACGGGCCATGAAAAAACCCAAGTTTTACCCTCGACTTATACGCGGGTCACAACAAATTTCGTAATTTTCAGCTTAAAAAATACACTCGACTTATCTGCGAGATCAACTAATATGCGAGTATCTACGGTATATATTTTCAGTTCTTGAACAGAGCAAAATAAAAAAAAAAAGCAGTCCTCTTTATTTTCTTTAATATGTCTGAAATATTATATTATATTAACAATGAAGTAATCATATTTAGGAAATGAGTGGTCTAGTGTTTTTACATACTGATATTATAGAAGATTCTCTCCAAAGACACCATCTGCATTTTTTTTCCTACAAACTTTTCTTTTTAACCTAGAACCATTTCATTATTTTATTTCTGGAAATTTCTGAATTACCTTTCTTATAAGTTTATTTTATTGATGGGGAGTATGTCCAGTCTTAAATATGTTGTTTTGTGTCAAGGCTTTGATTGAATGTTGTCACTATGAGACATTTCAAATCTGACGTACAGTATACTACACTTATAGAAAAAATGAAAATAATCTGCGTTGCCATCGGGGTAATGAAATGCGGAATTCAAGATGTTTGAATAAACAATAGAGCCAAAGAACAAAACATTGCTGTTCAAATATCATTGAATTCAATTCATAAAAATAAGGCTAAACGCTTTATGTTGATTGCCTTGGGTTTCAAACTGTGCTGTTTGTCTTTCTTATTCAAGATACGGATGAATGTGCTGATCCCTCAAACTGTATTGAAGGGACCTGCATCAACACAATGGGCTCTTACATGTGTAAATGTGTTGAAGGCTTCCAGCTAGTTAATGGACGGAGATGCCAAGGTAACTGTCAGGTTCTTTAGCCATGTGACGGCATCTTTCATTGTTTAGTGCATTTTTATCATTTTTTTGTTTTGTTTGCTATCAATCTCCTACTGTTTCCATGGACCATAGATGGCCACCACACTATGATACCATATTTCTGGGTGGTTATATTGTTAACATGTGACATCATTGGGTATGGTTATTTGGTCTTGGTGGTGGCTTTGGGACAGGCTTCGAAGCATGGTTGGGTTATTAGATCTTTTTATCCGTATTCAATTTTTTATTAAAAGATTTCAGATTTTAAGACACAATTTCTCTCTATGCGTTTTTTTTTTCTATGTGTTTTTAATCACTTTTACTTTTCAGCATATTTTTGTTGTATGTTTTGTTAGTTTTTTGTATTTTTCTTTTTCAGCCTTATGGTATTTATCCCATAGTATTGCTTAGTTTAAAGAGGCCAGTGCTTATTAAGTGTGCTGTTTAGCTTTTTCAGGCCAGTATTAGGGCCTAGTTGGGCTCTTTGCATTAGGCATATTTTTTGCATTTTGTTTCCCTGTTACTGCATTTTCATTTTTTCATTCCTGCTTGTTGATAAAGTCAGGGCTTTCTTGAATTAATAAATGTGTGGATTCAGTTTGAAAAGCTTACTAAATAGATGAATGTAATTAGTTATTGGATCACTTTGAACTTTCTCTGTAAACCAATATTTTTCAGTCTTTTTTTATTTGTATGTAAATGAAAGTTTCATGATGGGATCAAAAATCCTCTGTTGACTTAAGTAGATTCTAATTCTACAATATTCAAAACATTGAGAAAGGTCGATTTTAGCATGGTGTGTGTGTGTGTGTGTGTCTGCAGAAAACTGAAAATGATTTTTGTATTTTTTAGTGTTCCTAGATGACTACATCCTAACAAATATAGTGGTATACAATGGTAATTTCTAAAAAAAATGAATGATCTTTTTTTAAACAGGTTACACCATATGTGCCTTTTGTCAGACTTGATGTTTTTGGCCTTTTTTGGTTCACTGCTTACCCCCATAACCTTCAAAAAGAGTTTGACTTATGTCCTACGATAACTGCTGTGGACATTGTTTAAATTAGCTGGGATTTTTACAGTCTGCTCTGTTTGGTCATACGACCAGGCTTATTGATTTTTCAAAATTTTTACACTTGTAGTTTTTGAGATATGTAATGTATGTAAGTCATTGAAATATATAAGTGAAGATAGCTGACTGGCTGTTTGCCCTACCATAGCATTGGAAGATGTACACAACATGTACATGCATACCACAGTAAATCTGTAAAAGTCAAAGTGGATAGAGCCATTAACACTAGAATCCCTGAATCCTACAAAAAAACTCATAATCCAGGGCCACCTTAAATTCCTTAGCACCTCTCTATCAATGTCTTTTGTTTTGTAAATGTGTTGATCAGCAGCACCACTGCAGCTCAACTTGGGCCAAAAATCCTCTCAGCTCAAGGCTCTTTATCTGCATGTGAGGTGTCTGGAATTGTATGGGGTAAATAATATACAATATATTGTTATTTGGAATACATGCATTTCATGTGTGTTCCGTGTCTACAACGATCTATGTAAATGTGAGATGACAGGAAATGCGAGAAATGTTGAACACATAGCTAAACCAGAAGCTTTTTTAATGTTGTAGTACTAACGACAAAATTTTGACATGAAGTGTATAATGTGTGAAGACTGAAATCCAAATATCAAATAAACACTTTCACTAAAGGTACACGAATAACAAAACAAGTGCACTATTCAACCACTCTTTCTGTGCAGCTTGTTTATTTCATTTGAGCCAATGTGTTTAGTTTTAAATTAGGTATTGAATTTCAGTCAATTTCCTGTTAATTTATCACTACATTTATTTGTGTACATAGTAAATATTAAAAGTTAATGTAATTGGTCATATTTTATCATACAATCTTTCATTAAGTGGTTTCCTTTGATGTGACTAAAGTGTAATTTACATGGAAGTACTGTATGGACCATTCCATGCAGATTTCTAATCTTCTTTCTCTGCATCATATTTGTATATTTCCTTTATTCTAGATAGATAGATAGATAGATAGATAGATAGATACTTTATTAATCCCAAGGGGAAATTCACAAAATCCAGCAGCAGTATACTGATACAAAGAAACAATATTAAATTAAATAGTAATAAAAATTAAAAAAATTAAAAAAAAAAAAAAAAAGTTAGTATTTACTCCCCCGGGTGGAATTGAAGAGTCGCATAGTGTGGGGGAGGAACGATCTCCTCAGTCTGTCAGTGGAGCAGGACAGTGACAAAAGTCTGTCACTGAAGCTACTCCTCTGCCTGGAGATGACACTGTTCAGTGGATGCAGTGGATTATTCATGATTGACAGGAGTTTGCTTAATGCCCGTGGCTCTACCACAGATGTTAAACTGTCCAACTTTACTCCTACAATAGAGCCTGCCTTCTTAACAAGTTTGTCCAGGCATGAGGCGTCTTTCATCTTTATGCTGCCTCCCCAGCACACCACCACGTAGAAGAGGGCACTCGCCACAACCGTCTGGTAGAACATCTGCAGCATCTTACTGCAGATGTTGAAGGATGCCAACCTTCTCCGAAAGTATAGTCTGCTCTGACCTTTCTTACATAGAGCATCAGTATTGGCAGTCCAGTCCAATTTGTCATCCAGCTGCACTCCCAGATATTTATAGGTCTGCACCCTCTGCACACAGTCACCTCTGATGATCACGGGGTCCATGAGGGGCCTGGGCCTCCTAAAATCCACCACCAGCTCCTTGGTTTTGCTGGTGTTAAGATGTAAGTGGTTTGAGTCGTACCATTTAACAAAGTCTTTGATTAGCTTCCTGTACTCCTCCTCCTGCCCACTCCTGATGCAGCCCACAATAGCAGTGTCGTCAGCGAACTTTTGCACGTGACAGGACTCTGAGTCATATTGGAAGTCTGATGTATATAGATTGAACAGGACCGGAGAAAGTACAGTCCCCTGCGGCGCCCCTGTATTGCTGAACACAATGTCAGACCTGCAGTTCCCAAGACGCACATATTGAGGTCTGTCTGTAAGATAGTCCACAATCCATGCCACCAGGTGTGAGTCTACTCCCATCTCAGTCAGCTTGTCTCTAAGGAGCAGAGGTTGGATGGTGTTGAAGGCGCTAGAGAAGTCCAAAAACATAATTCTTACAGCACCACTGCCTCTGTCCAGGTGGGAGAGGGATCGGTGTAGCATATAGATGATGGCATCCTCCGCTCCCACCTTCTCCTGGTATGCGAACTGCAGAGGGTCGAGGGCGTGGCGGACCTGTGGCCTCAGGTGGTGAAGCAGCAGCCGCTCCATGGTCTTCATCAGATGTGACGTCAGAGCAACAGGCCGGAAGTCATTCAGCTCACTAGGACGTGATACCTTTGGGACAGGGGTGATACAAGATGTTTTCCAAAGCCTTGGGACTCTCCCCTGTTCCAGGCTCAGGTTGAAGATGCGCTGTAGAGGACTCCCCAGTTCCAACGCACAGGCCTTCAGCAGTCGTGGCGATACACCATCTGGACCCGCTGCTTTGCTGGCACGAAGTCTTTTCAACTCTCTGCTCACATGGGCTGCTGTAATTGTGGGTGGGGATGTCTCACCTATGCTGGTATCAGCAGAAGGATGGTTGGAGGATGCAGTACTCCGAGGTGATAGTGGGTTAGGGTGATCAAACCTATTAAAGAAGTTGTTCATTTGGTTTGCTCTCTCCACTTCTGTCTCGATGGCGGCACCCCGCTTCGAGCTGCAGCCAGTGATAATCTTCACCCCATCCCACACTTCCTTCATGCTGTTGTTCTGCAACTTCTGCTCCAGCTTTCTCCTGTACTGCTCTTTCGCCGCCCTGAGTTGGACTCGGAGTTCCTTGAGCTCATGCTGATCACCACCTTTAAAAGCCCTTTTCTTCTGGTTCAAAAGGCCCTTGATGTCACTTGTAACCCATGGCTTGTTGTTAGCATAGCAGCGTACTGTTCTTACTGGAACTACAATGTCCATACAGAAGTTGATGTAATCAGTTGTACATTCAACAGCCTCTTCAATGTTCTCACTATGTGACCCCAGGAATATATCCCAGTCTGTAGTTCCAAAGTAGTCTCTTAGAGCCTGCTCTGCCTCAGGGGACCACTTCCTGAATGAGCGTGTGGTTGTAGGTAGCGCCCTCACTCTTGGTTTGTATTGAGGCTGTAGCAGAACCAGGTTATGATCTGCTTTCCCAAGCGCAGGCAGCGGGGTGGCGCTGTATGCGTCTTTAACGTTTGCATACAGTAGGTCGATAGTCCTGTTTCCCCTGGTGTTACAATCCACATACTGGGAGAAGGCAGGTAATGTTTTGTCCAGCGTTACATGGTTAAAGTCTCCAGCGATTAGCACAAGTGCCTCAGGGTGCTGGGTTTGTAACTTAGCAACTGCGGAATGGATGATGTCACTCGCTATCTCCGCGTTCGCTTGAGGGGGGATGTAAACAATAACAACAATCACGTGTCCAAACTCTCTGGGCAAGTAATAGGGACGCAGACTTACGGCCAACAGTTCGATGTCCCTGCAGCAATTGGAGATTTTAACGTTTACATGTCCTGAGTTGCACCACTTTGTATTGACATAGAGAGCGAGTCCTCCTCCTTTCTTCTTCCCGCAGGTACTTGCGTCTCTGTCCGCTCTAACTGTGCTAAACCCAGGTAGCTCCACGTTAGCATCTGGGATGGTAGTTGTTAGCCACGTTTCACTAAAACACAGCAAGCTGCATTCTCTGTAGGTTCTGACATTTTTCACCAGCACAGCCAGTTCGTCGATCTTATTTGGTAGTGAGTTCACATTTCCCAGGATCACAGAAGGCACCGACGGTTTATAACGCCATTTTCTCTCAAGTTGTCTAGATTTAATCTTATCTTTTATCTTTGTGCCGGCTCGGCTGCCCCGATATCGTCTTCTTACCTCGTCAGTTAAATAAGGAACCACACCGGCATGAGCATTTCTTCTCAGTGCTTTAAGCTGCCTACTTGAATAGGCAATTCTCGGAGTGTAAAAATCCATGTCAAGTAGTAAAAAGTGTCCAGGGAGCAATTCCACATAAAAGAAAGTGGTAGAAGTGATCAGTGAAATAGAGAAAAATAGAGATAAAAGGTAAAAAGATAAAGTCATATACGGAGCTGCTGGAAAAGGCTGCCACTCGGATGCGGCGCCGGAAATGAAGTGATCTAGAGATCCTTGCTGCTTTTATCATTCTAATAATAAAACATAATTTTCTCATATCTGGTAAAGTCAATTCCAGATGTTGGTGGGTCAGAGCCTATTGCAGCAGTACTGAGTACAAGTCAGGAGGTAATCCTGGATTACTGATTTATTACACGGCATAGTCATGCACATATATCAACACCTACTGTATAGGAAATCACCTAACTGCCTCTTCACTTGAAGCTGAATGAATGTTCTTTTAACTTCACTGGATAAGTGTTTGATTTTTCTTAGAGAGCCCGGTTAACAATCCTATTTCACAATGATTCCTATGCATGCTTATAGGCAAGTCATTGTGCTAGTATGATGGTGTGTCCCACATCATCTCTTTTTTTGTTATTACTGAGTTTTCAAAGGAGAAAAGTGTTGTGGGACATAAAATGAGCCTAAGAAGCAAAACATATCAATTAAATACTCATTGACATAATCAACTACTGTATGTATTCAGACTGATACGTTTGATAAGGTAGATAAGTTTGTAAACAAGCTGTTGTATTATTTTTCATAAGCGTTTTTTCAAGGTAACATAGCTGTGACAGTTTAATAGCCACCAGCAGTGGGACAGGCTAATTGGAGCATTTACTATGTGAATTTTCATTATTATTATTATTTAAAGTCATAAAAAAGCAATAGATGTCAATGAGGTGAAGTGCTAAAAATGATTCCAATCATAAACAATTTGTCTTTATTTTATATAGCATCATCCACGAGGCACATGCTTATATGTCACTTCAGTTATCAAAGGAAAGTGTGAGTCAAAGTAATTTGGTAAAATTCAAGATTTTTAAATTCAGAGTAAACTAAAGGAAGCAAACCATGAGAGTCAAAACAAGCAAACGTACAGTAATTTGAAAGACTGACATTGTCAGTGGTGGACAATTCAATAGTCCAGACACCAGGGATTGCCAGTTTTTCATTTCTGACAACCAAACTACAAACTCCCAAAGCCCAACGGACTAGCAGATGTTTTGGATCTTTGGTCCCTGCAGTATTTCCTAAATCAAAAACAATTTGATAAAAACAAGAAACCCAATTCTACATGTACAATCTTAAATTGGGTGTCACTTTTAAAAACAGCTGAAGATAGACTGTCAGACTGTCATAGACACAGCCTGACTTGCACATTTTTACTAGTGAGCAATATTTAAAAAATTGTGCAGCAGGTCTATAAAGTAAGCAAAAGAAACAACAGCTTTAGCTGTTAAGCAATTGGGGCAGGGAGGGCAAAAATGGCAAAAGTTAATTGTAACCTATTATCATTTACCACAGTATAAGTAAGGCAATAATTGACACATACTTTGTTATAGATTAAAAAACAAAAGATTGGAGGACAAAGTGAACTGTTCCACTGTTGTTTCAATACCAGTTACAAGTGAAACAAATAATAATTATAGTGACATTATGACAAAAATAAATGAAAAATAACTTTTCAATTAATGGAAGAACTTTTTCAATTTATTAAATATGGAGGGTATTCATCAAAATAGTTATGACTGCAGGGTGGGGACAGCATAACAGAGAGCATCAGGAAACCACATATAAAAGTGGTCCCTTGTTTTCAGGCAAAACTAATTTTATGATTGAAATGGTGAGAAAGCACAGTGACATTAGACATTAGTTTACTATACTAGGCAGCCTGTGATATCTAACAAATATCGGTGCAGTGCTGAGTCTTTTCATGAAATGCACAACTTGTAAGCAGAAATGTACACTGATACAGAAGGTCCTGAAGGGATTACTACCACTAAGAAATTAACTAAAATATTCAGCAGCTTGTTGGTCACTTATTGATTTGAATGTTCCAACAATGTTCCTGTCACAATTTTTCAAGAGTTCAGCCTTAGGAAATAAACATTAACCTTGGGAAATCAGAGAGCTATACTACATTACAAACAGATCTTGCCTTATGCAGACACAGAAAGGACACAAGAGGAATCTTAAAAAAATGTGTTGCTCACCATGAATAGATATGTACTCGGGTCTCCCAACATATCTCGGAGGCTGTGAAAACACTTCTTACTATTAGCCCAAACACTGCAGGATGTAAACACGCTTTTTCATGCCTAATCTCATTTTTACTAATATGGGAAACAACTTATTGGTTCAAGCATGACAAGTTTTAATGCAGCTTTATAAACAAATCATTAGGTGTGGTGAACTAAAGGTGTATGGCATTATGATGGACATATTGCACCTCAGAATAAACCTGAAGGTCAACCTGATGACATTTTTGTAGATAAACTTAATTGGTGGGGTCTAAATTAGATATGAAAACAAAATCTGAGAGTAGAGAATTCAGTATTACTATCAATTTTTAATAAAATATTTTGTGTACATTGGAAAAAAAATGACACATCAACATGACATAATCCTTTAAAAATCATCTATTTACTACAATGTTATCTTCCAAGATGCCAATTGTGTGTGCACTGTGATAGAAGGGTGCTTTAAAAATAAACTTTGTTGTAAAAATTTGGGTAACTCTCCAGCCTGTATATAAAATTGGATTGCCAGAAAACATACCTTTACTAACAGGTCTGCAAATACTTTTACAATCTGCCCATCCCTGATTCTGAGTTGGCAATACAGCAGATAAGTACAGCTATTGTAGAACAGAATATAATCATAGGTGTGACTGATTACAAGAAAAATGGAGACTTGTGATGAGTGATTTAAAAATGACCACTGATAGCTTCATGATTAGCCTGAAACTCTCTTACTGTGATGCTTAGAGTAATATTTGAATTCAACCTAACATGCAGAAACATCCTCATATATTTCACATTTGGTTGGGTGGAGTCAAAAGCAGCATCACGCACATACCCATATTAGACCAATTTAGAGCTACCGATTAACTGCACACACATGTTTGGAATGTGGGTGCAAAACAAGAGTACCCCAAGAAAACCTAAACAGACAATTACTGGGTTCACATTTCATTAGGCAATGTTGCTCTAATCCAATCCAGTACTTATAACAAACCAAAGAACACAAACAATAATATCATTGTGAGTTCCAAGACATGTAATAGAAGCAGAAACCATGACAAAGTTTTAATTAAATTTGGATGAGATTTTGAGACAGCTTAGCTATTAGTTATTGTCAAATTTCTTATGTTCTTATGTAACTATAGAAAGGATTGTTGGAGTTTATAAGACTAGTGTGGAAGACGTTTGGTATTGTAATGCTGCTCTGGAAATTGCATGATTTTGATGAAATTCATAGGGTAAACAATTCCTTTGCACTTGCATACAGCAGCATCACAAGTTTTTTTTTTTGTACAAAGGGGTAAAGGCTAAGCAGCTGGACATAAGGCCACAATATTAATCATGCAAAGAACTGCTTAACAATGAGGCGTTTATCAAGTCACATGTATTTCCTGTGTTGTAATTAAAAACAGAAGTCATCTATATCTTTGCAAGTAATGCTGTATTTTACATTAAAATTATGTTTGAATAGTTTTTACTTTGAATGTAGTTTACAAAATTAGCAATTTTATTGTATTTATTGCAGGTTTAGTCATTCAGTCATCACTTTTTATTATATGGCATCCATCTTTGATTATTTATCAAAAGTTAAAAAGCACAAAAATGTTATAACTAATACGACCAGTAAATAGAAATAGCAATAATAAAATAACATGTCTATTTATTATTATGTTCTTATTTTTTTCTGAATTCCTCACATACTATATCTCTACTACTGTAGATATCGATGAATGTGCTCAAGACCACAGCCTTTGCCATCCCAATGGAGTATGTGAGAATATCGATGGCTCATATATCTGTTTGTGCTATGAAGGCTATGCCATCTCTGAGGATAAACACAGCTGTGAAGGTACAGTACAGATATCATTTAGATAAATGCTTTCTGTTGTTAACCTTTAAATAAAAGTTGATAATTCATTTATAAACTCACAAATTACAGATCACAAATTGTTCCCATAGTTTCCTGGTTACTCCATTGCTATAATTTCTTCCTTGGTCGTCTGCCTCATGTAGGAAATCACAGCACACACTAAGAATGTGCAGTCTTCACAGATAGTGACCACGCCAGGACTTCAATAAGAATAATGGTGTTCTGAGACAGTAGTGCTTAGCACTACCCCACCATGCCACACATCTATAAAATTCTTTTACATAGTTTCTTTTAAAGCAGTAAAGATTATGTAAACATTTCAAAAAAAAAAATTGTAGTTTACTCTCTTGTTATTCATGTGGCATGGGGGTGCAATTTCTTTATTTCTGGCCACTGTTTGTAGAGATGAAGAAACCTCACTGAATTGGTTTCGCCCGGAGTTCAACAAAATTGCGGAAATGTTCATAGGCTTCGCTGAACTCCATACAATGCACTGGAATTAATGGAGAAGTGTACACTGAAATAGATTTGAGAGGATCATAATCATTTAATGGTCTTTTAATTGCTCCTGATGTCTAAGGAAACATCTGCCATCTATGCTGGGTTAATTATTGTGATAAAAAATGTGACATGAACTACAAGGCAGCACTGCTAAGCACGATACTACCAAGTCTCCCTGAGATAACATTAAAAGAATTAAATATCAGAACAGTAAAATTTTTTGCAGACAGAAAGGCTTGCCTCCAACAGATTTTATGGCAGGTACTCTTGAGCTGAAAAGTACAATTTGTTGTTTTTTTTGCGTGGCGCTTTTACTCACTCACTGCTACTGCTGCCAAAGAAGCATACCACTGAAACTCCTTCCTGTTTGAAACTACTGCACAGCTCTCTGGATAATCCTGGGATAGGTTAACATATTATGCACAAGTCACATAAATGTCCATACAAAAATACATAACCTTTAAGACCCAAATACACTGTCACACTTCCAGTTTCCTTCTAAATGCATGCTCTGTCTTTAAATGTTTTTGCAACATTTCTTCTAAGTTTTGCCACCACTGGAATCAGCATGATATGCTGGATGGGGGTTGTTGCGCCTTAAAACATTGGCTGCTACAGCTCTGTGATGTCATGCTGCCCTCGCAAAGCATCATGGAGCACTGGAGAAAGAATATGTCTAAGCTGGTTGCACATCAAATTTTCAGGAAAGTATTTGCCAGATTAGGTTACTGGCAAACATAGCATATTTGTTACAAAAACCACTTTGGCATTTTTTTCACTCAGCACTAATGGGGAGACAACACATTTTTTTTATGTCTACATGAGATTTTTCTCTACATACTCTAGTTTTTCCCATATCATAAATGGATGCATGTCTGGTTTATTGAATATTCTGAATTGGCATGGAAAGACACCACTGGCTTCTGCAACTCTATAACATAAAAAAAATCAATTTTATGATGGAATTACTGTAATCTTCTGAAAAGTCCTCTTCCAAGCTAAAGTGCAGAAGAAAAGGAGAACTGTTTATGTAATAGAATAATTTAAATATAAATAGTAAGTGGTTCATATTAACTTGCTTTATGAAGTAAACAGCATGTACTGTAGTATCAAATTTCAAAAATGGCAGTTGTATTTAGTGCATATCAATGTGAAAAAATAGTGAATTAAAAATAAACTAGAAAAGAAAAACAATACAAGGCAACAGTTGGGACTTTTTAAAGAAATTATTTTTTCTAATATCATTTAGGACCTTCACAAAAGAGGTCTACTATGAGTGTCCTTCAAGAACTTTGTATGGGCCTGAAAAATCCTCAAATCAGCTTAAAGGGAATAAAAGGGAAGAAGACGAGGCATTGGGTAAAAAAGCCACTTTAGAGATGTCTATAGGCAGAGCCAGCCAAAGAAGGAAAATGAGGGGGATAAAAACAAGAAAAGCCTGTTGCAACAAAGTGAAAATGTGTCCTTTCCCAACCAATATGTGTGTATGTGCCATTATTTGCATGCTAGGGTTTAGTTACAGAATATTCTTTCATACATGGCAGGAATTTGCTTGGTTGGTCTGTAGTAGTGTTGGCTGAAATTTGACCTCAGTATCTTTGTGTGACCAATACAGGGCAATTTCTTACAGTTTTCCGATATCCAGAATAATTAAAATAATTCAACTCTACATCAGCACTGGTGGGGGTAAACACAGGAAGTAAATTAAGGTACAAATGAACAGGTGGAAATAAAAATCATTGTAGTTTTGTAGGAGCTACACCAATACCCATGTACTGTGGTGGCTCAAATAGTTTTCATCCATGTAATTTCGAAACAAGAACTTGGGTCATACTTAACATCACTCTCCTTCTCCAGTACTGGCCTCTTTTCCTCCCACCACTTGAGTGCTTGTCCTCTCCTGCCTCCCAAATCATCACTCAGTTATTTGCATCTTGTAATGAAGTGGTGATGGAGAAAGTTCTGTGCATTTGTAATGTCTTTGGACCACCAGGCCACAGTCCCATCTGGCATTCTCTTCAGTTCCCCAATTAGAAAACTGCTAGTCTTGATAATCTATCTTGGCTTTCTAATATTCTCAAACATATGTGCTCAGTTCCTTACAATTTAACAGAAACTTCTCAAATATTTAAAGGATGAGATATTAGCAGAAAAGCTCAGCAGGATTCAGCTTAGCATCAAGATGTTTTGTGGGAATTTATGCCAACAGTCAAACATTTCCATGTGTGGGTATAAAAAGTCATCCCTGGCATTAATCCAGGGGTTACTTGGAGCCGAGTGTGAGCAGAGGTTCACTATAGTACAAAAAACTAGATGAAATCTGTGGAAAGAGCAGCACAAGTGAGAAATTACAACTTAGAAAGGTCTAAAGAGAGGCCACACTCCTTACACAATGAATAGAAAATGTACTCAACCTGTCCATGGCCTTCAAAGCAAAAATTCATTCATCCGTCTACAGTATTTCCAAACATGCCTCACCAGCCCTGAGTGTCAGGAAGGCTGACAATTATACTTACAGCGCTAAGAGCAATCCACAAATCAAGTCTGGATGAGGTGTAAGTCCATTGCATAGCACACATGCATACATTTATATGGGACCAATTTAAAGTTGTGTTAGCCTACCCTTTACCATTGTAAAAAATGTGTAAATTAAAAAAATAAACACACAAAAACAGGGAGAACATGGAAATCAACACATACTATAGTGTTCTCTCTCTCTTTATTATATATGGGGGAAAGCCCTCGGGAGGCCCATCCCCGGAAGAGTCAAAATGGTCAGAGAGCCAATAGGGTCAGCCCTATTGGGGATCAGAACTGGTGGTGGATGTGGCAATGTGCTGTACCAATGCATGCTCCCCAACCTGACCTGATATATATATTAGAACATATATAAACAAAAGACCTGTGTGTATGTTTATATGGAGAAGTCCATTCTGCTCACACTCAGCCACAGCCACTAGATGGCACACACACGCACTTTTAAATCTTTTTGGCTCTCACATGCATGTCAGTTCTCACTACAAAAGACCTGTGTACAATAAATGCCTTTAGCACAATGACATTGTATTAATGACACAGATGAAAAGACAACGTCGAAACAAAGCATACACTGCAGCTCAACAGCATGAAAGTGAAATACCTCAGCAACTTAGGGCAAGGCTTGAAGTTTTCACTAAAAACATTGTTTATCTGGAAGTGTTTTCTCACGACAAAGATTAATAGGACTCATATGCCAGCAAAACGCCTAAGATATATTATCACCAGTGTCTTCTTACGAAAGCCAGTGGGGCAGCAAGCACAAGTAGGTCCATGTCCTCTGCCCTGGGTAATTATTAAGAGTTAGCTGACACCTGTCCGAGTTCACAAATAGAGTGAAACTGCTAGGGAGTTTTTGTCCAGAAGACCTCATGTATATATAAATATATATATATATGAATGGGCAAAAACTCCACCTAAAAAACTATAACAATTAGCTTCTCTAGTTCCCAAACAATTAAGAAGTGTAATTAAAAGAATGTGACCCAGTGGTAAGCTTGCCTCTGTCCCAACATTTTTGGAGTGTGTTGCAGGCATCAATTTCTAAATGTGTTTATGTTTAACAAATAGAATTAAGTTTGTATGTGAAAACATTGAAAATCTTTTCTTTGTCCCTTTGCCTGTTAAATAAATGTTCAAGTAAATTACCAAATTACATATTTTAGTTTTTATTGCATTTTTAGAAAGTGTCCCAACTTTTTTGGAAATGGGGTTTGCTTTGTCATCACAAACATTTGAAGTAATGCATTTTATTACAACTAATGTTTGTAGTGTGCCATCTGTTGGAATGACAAAAGTAATGCATGTTATTACTGTATGCATTACAAAATGCATTACAATACAAGGTGCACTACAAACATTAACACTGAGGCCTACGTTGATTACTTAGATTTCCAACTGTCTTAGATGGGTATTTATATATAATTATTGATAAGAATTCTCTGTACATATTGTTGGGTGTGTATATCTCTGCATATCCAGTTTGTTAGTTTTTCAAGCTGCTATGGCAAGACAAATTCTACCTGAAAGTAATTAAAGATACATTAAGAAATACCAGCTTTAATGAGAAAAAATCCTTTAAAACAAAATTACATGAACCTTCTTATTTCTGCCTATTGCTTTTCAGAAATTGAGATTGATACTGATGACAAGAAGGAGTGTTACTTAAATCTTGATGACACCATTTTCTGTGACAGTGTGCTGGCCACTAATATTACCAAGCAGGAGTGCTGCTGCTCTATTGGAGCTGGCTGGGGTGATCATTGTGAGATTTACCCATGCCCGGTCTACAACTCAGGTAAGATAGCACAATCCCTTTAAGAATGGTGCTGATATTATCAATATTATTATTAAATGATATATTTGATAGCTTATATTTCTTAGAAAATCTGCCTATTTAACTTATATTACATCAATTATATGCAGACTTTACTTAAGCACCTGTAACTTCACAATAGTTTAAAAGCCCATCCATTATCATGGCATAAATGATGTATTTGTTAGGGACTATGAAAGTTAATTACAAACAGTTGAAATGATTAAGAAACAATAAAAGGAACAAAAATATGATTTTAATGAGTTAAAGGGAAAATGATCATAATCCAGAAGACAGATACTGTATTGGTGAGCAATGGTTCCACTCCATATATGCAACTACTTACTACTCGTTTTTTATTTCCTGTAGCTGAGTTTCATTCCCTATGCCCGACTGGGAGAGGCTTTTATGATGAGATGATCACTGGCTATGGTATACCAGCTCATAGAGGTACTTTTTCTTTCTTTCTTTCTTTCTTTCTTTCTTTCTTTCTTTCTTTCTTTCTTTCTTTCTTTCTTTCTTTCTTTCTTTCTTTCTTAAGGGTTTCTCTTTGTTTCTTAGATATCGATGAATGTGAATTATTCAGTGAGGAGATTTGCAAGGATGGACGTTGTATGAACACACAGCCAGGATATGAGTGCTACTGTCAGCAGGGTTTTTACTATGACAGTAATCTTCTAAGGTGCATGGGTATGACAACTCTTCCATTCTAAATGTCTTCTTTATAATTACAAACAGTGCGTAGCCATTTTGGAAAGGAGCATTTTTGCGGAGGAGCCTCTTTTTTTCGTTGCCTTGCCATTCTAGGAGATCACTATATAGTATACTAGCAGAATACTCGCGCTTCGCAGCGGAGAAGTAGTGTTTTAAAGAAGTTATGAAAAAGAAAAGGAAATATTTTAAAAATGACGTAACATGATTGTTAATGTAATTGTTTTGTCATTGATATGAGTGTTGTTGTCATATCTATATATATATATATATATATAT